>CM055406.1:44386386-44419376 GCA_029228625.1 Pseudolycoriella hygida | reverse complement strand
AAGACAATTTTTTTCGGAGAAGATTTTTTTAGAAGACAATTTTTTTTCGGAGAAATTTTTTCTCTAAGAAAATTTTCCTTTCTGAGAAAATTTTTTTTCAAAAAATAGACATTTTTTCAACAACTGAAAACTTCTAAAACGACTGATATCACAACAAATACTTCCTAAAAGGTAAAGTGTGACGCAGTCCGAAAGTTCGCTTCCAAAATTAATGACATCGCTTGAGGTGACGCTATCGCTGATAATACGCAGAAGTTTGTTTGAATGGAATCTTGTGTTACGTTGTGTTAAAAAAATTGCGTCACAAATGCCGGACCCAACGACGAAATAATTTTTCTGTACCCTCAATTTTTGCGCTGCAAAAATTTGACTTTTGTTTGTTATTGCGTAGATAGTTTAAGGTAAATTTAAATTTTTGCGTGTAAAAACTGAAAGTATTGAAAAATTATTCCGCTGGTGGGTCCGGCATTTGTGACGCAATTTTTTTAACACAACGTAATTTTCTTTTAAAAAAAAGCGCTGTAATTTTTTCAGGAAATTAAAACTTTGAACACAAGATTCCATTCAAACAAACTTCTGCGTATTATCAGCGATAGCGTCACCTCAAGCGATATCATTAATTTTGGAAGCAAACTTTCGGACTGCGTCACACTTTACCTTTTAAGAGGTTTTTGTTGTGATTAGGAATATTCAAAATATGGAGACACAGAGGCAACTTTTTTATTTCTCATTTACCTCTTTTTTCACGTATTCGCTTGTATTTTGTGCATGTAAACTCAGTTCTTCGGTGGACGAGTTAAAACGAAACGTTGCACAATCTTATGATTCTCCTCCTGTACGTAAATTTTGAAATGTTTTATCAAAATAGATACAGAAAAATTTACAGCGCCTATAAATGAATATTGTAGGATAAATTTTTCAAATAAGAATGGTAAAAATAGGCATTGGATAAATGAAAAAAGAGAGGCGTCGAGGGGTGGCAGCCCCACGCGAAAAGAAGGTAAAGTGGAATATACGCCCTTGTAGGGTCTAAGGAGCAGAGCCCCCAGTGGGGTTTGGGGAAGAGCTTGATACACTTAAGGCCACCTAGAGGGCATAAATAAGCCCTCCGCAGGCGTAAGCTAGCTCGCCACAGGCTCGGGGGTGAGGGGCAGAGTCCCCAACAGCTGTAGACCCACACACTTTATGTTTCCCGATTTTTATTTACCAAATCTATGTCATCATCATCATCAAACTTTATATATGTGAGATGATTCCTGATTTTTTTTCAAATTTCCAAATTGATGCATTCGTCTTAAGGCACTGGCAATAAACTTACCTCAATGAATTTACCTCTTCACGTTCATATCTCAACTCAACAATTTTCAACTTACGCAGCGTGAGAGTCACACATAGTTCTCTCGCTCATCAAGCATATGTTAGAAAAAGATTACGTCAGACGTCTGTAAATATTCTTTTGAAAAACCCTGTGCACGCGATTATTCGCTCAACAATCACAATCACACGCATAACAGAGTGTGGAGTAAGAAAACAAAAAAAATTCATTTTAATATTATATTACAGCCGAACAGAACACTGTTATGAGTAATATTAAAGGTGTGCGATGTTAATGTAATATTACTCATAAACAGTGTTCGTCTGTTCTATGTTTTAACGTATACCTACTCGGTAAGTTGAAGGATACAAAAGAATTTGATAATATTCATTAGCTGAGAAAACCCTTGTAGCTGCTTCTAGAATCAAACTGTTTGACTTTTTTCGATCTCAAATATTTTTTGATTTACATAAATTCTCAAAGTTCTCCTAATAGAGTTATCCCTTGAGTCAAAAAAACTCAACGAAAAATCTATCAGCAACAAATCTCTTTTTTCAGCATGTCTTGTATATAGAACGTTATGGTACATTCAATGACCCTGATGTTACGTCACATAAGGTTTTTCTTACTGACGTTCGATCGCGTTCAATATATTTGTGAATAAAATATTTTTGAAAACAACCGCGCTGAGTGAACAGCGCTGTAACACAACAGGAAAAAAAATTCATTTTCATTATGAGTGTGAGCGAAGTTAGAAGCGGTACATCATTGATGTTAAAGCTGTCATTCACTCGCAAAGGAATTTCAGTGGCCGTCGGACGTATTTGCTCTTCTCGTGTATATTTTAAAACTAATTTAAATGCATTTTAAATAATAAACAAGGTGTTGTGTGATAAAATGTGTTTTTTACGATTCATGAAAAGCGAATTTTTGAAAATAGACTTGTTTGTGTTTTGTGTAGCGTATTATATTTTGGATAAAAGTGCCTAATATTCATTTTTTTTGATTGGATAACATATTCTAGTATCAACATTCAACTTGTTCTGCAAAATATTTTATGAAATTTGGGAAGGCTCGCCCATTTTCACATATGAGATTTCTTGTACCGAAGAAATAATTGGATATTCGTGGAATTGTGAATGAAAAACCAATGTAAGTTTTGCAAATTTTGTTTTTATCAAACAAGTAATTTGTGTAGTTTTCGTTACATCCTCCGAAATTCTCTAAATTTAGACATATCAGATGTGCGTTTATGACTAGTTTACTCGTTCTTGTCTGCATGGTTTGGAACTATTTATAAATTTGTTCGCAAGAGAATAATATTCCGCTGACGTTGAAGCTTATTTCACTGTTTATTTATTTATTTTTTCCATCCATGTGTTATGTTGCACACAGAACATTATCTCAAAGTCTTCTAAATGATTCATCTTTATCATCGTTTCGAAGACACTCTTCCTCCACTGAAATTCGCAATCAACTTTTTATTCAACGTGCAATCTTAGTAACAAACATCGCGCTGTGCTTAATTTGGCAATTCTAACTAATGGTTTTTTTATATCTTGTCGTTTGGATGTTAAACGGGTGTCACTTACTATAATATCAGTGGCTTTTCCGATTCGTCTGTTGGATGCTGGATTCGACATTATCGATAAAATTGCGTTGAATTGACAAATCAAGTGACAAAATGTTATTCGGATATGATGAATTTTCGCTTAATTTTGTTCATGAAGTGAACACCCGGTTTACACAAAGTCTTTAGAGATGAATTATAAGAAAATAAAGCATTACAAGGTTAAACTAGTTTGTATGGTGCTATTCTGTTAATGTTGTTGTTGTTGTTGCTACTTGGCTATTCATCCACTCATTTCATTTCGGTAAGCTAAAGTAACTTGCTAAATTAAATGTATTTTATTGTTGCATTGTTTTGTTTTGATTCCAATAGCAATTCGTGTACAAGTTTTGCTGTAACGTTTCACTTGAAATATATGCCATTCACTTGCAAATGGGTAAATTCGGAATTTATTAATAAATTACTCACCAGCATCATAAATATCTGAAACGGTCACCCATCAAACTGCAAGCGGCGCGGCGTTGAATAAAATTCATTTCGTTTTTGTGTGAATTTTGTCCATACTCAACGACCGCTTGTGTTGTAATGCTTTTGTCGGACATTAATTTATTGTTTTCACACTTGTACTCGCAGATTGAATAAAAGTTTACCACGCAGTCTAACACCTTCGAATAATCAAACGGTCGTGTATACTGAACGAAAGAAGTCTCATAGAATTGCTCTGATTGCATAGCATGGTGCTCTTACACTTTTTGTTAAAAAATGGATAAAGTAGTGACAGAAAGCACAAGAATTATTGTTTCTTTATCTTTACGTTTGCACACATAAATCATGTGAGTCGTAAAATATTTCATTTTAGCATTTAAATCTTAAAACTTTAGACTTGCATATCTTATCAGAGTGCTACATACATTTGTTATGTCGTATTGATATGACGAAAAGGCCAAAAAGACTTAGCGTATGTCATTTTTTACTTGAATGAGTTCTTTTCGTCACTAGTTTTTTAGTGGTTTAAAGTCCACCCTTGTATCAACATTACAGTACCCTTCATAATTCCTTTATGACAAACGAAGCGTCTTCATAAGATTTAACAAACTAAAGTGCTGATTTCGTCGTTTACGACTCAAGACCTACTAGGCCATGTGTATTTCAGCACACTCGGTCACAGAATGATGACTTCTATGAACTATTTAATTTAGTTCCTTGCCGAGTATTGCAAATTTTTTATTCCGAGCGTCCCATTCGACGCCATCTAATTTTTGGGCGACCAACTCCTCTTCGCCCTTCTGGATCGCTACGGAATAATTTTGAGGTGACTCTGTTTTTATCCATGCGTGCAAAATACCGCCACTATATCCGGCTCGCCAAAATCAAGTCAAGTGAAGTTGAGTGTAGTGTAGGGGGTCCAAAAAATTAAAGTTGCAAAAGCTTTGGGGCACCAACCGGAATATTACTCTACATGTATCATTGAACAAAAAAGTATATGGGGTCTGCTCGATCCGAGGGGATAGCTCAATGACGAAATGTGACCAAAAAAGCGAAAATCGTGAAAAATGCAGAGACCTGAAAAAGTGTACGATGTTGGTCGAAGATGAAGAGTTGTCTTATAGCAAGTTTGGTTTGAACGCTTCAGAATAGTCCAGAGAAAACGGGTTTTCAGTTGGTTGTAGTATCTACGGTATGTCTGTGCCGGTAGAGCCCGTAAAAGAGGACATGTCAAGTTGAACTTCTGTACTCTAAGCCGTGGCGAGTATTATAGATCATGAAACTTTTTTCTTCTACTTCTAGATACTACTTTGAAATAAGGCAAAAACCTTTGGTGAACTTAAGCCTGAATCAGACAAACGCGACCAAAGCTCGTTTTATTTACATGATCGTCACTTTACAGATGGCTTTCGACCTGAAACGTTTGTTATGTGTGAAGAAAATATTAATAAGAATTTTTTGGAATTTTTCCGAAACACTTATCAGAGTTAAAAAGCAACTTTTCACACCGTTGGCAAGCTTTTTTCATATCCTCGTTTCACTGTGTCCAAAATACACTCAAACTATTTTTCTCTAAAAGCCACTTAAATTTCCTTTCCAACGATACCCCATTCGAGATATTTGGTTTAAATTTGAATTTTCTGAGTATAAATACTTCGTTGAACTTTCCACTTCAGAGTAGCTAAAAAAAGACCCGCCCAATTGGATGCAGAAAGTTCAAATTTTAACCAAATATCTCGAGAGAGGTATCGTTGGAAAGATAATCTTAGCGGCTTTTAGAGAAAAATAGTTTGAGCGCATTTTGGATGACACAGTGAGACGAGGATATGAAAAAAACTTGCCAACTGTGAGAAAAATTGATTTTTTAAGTTAAGTTAAGTTAAGTGTTTCGGAAAAATTCCAAAAAAGTATTATTGTTTTTTTGTCACTTATAACAAACGTTTTAGGTCGAAATATAGTTGAAATTTGAAGTCTTTTAACGAAAAAGCCATCTGTAAAGTGAATATCATGTAAATAAAACGAGTTTTGGTCGAGTTTGTCTGATTTAGGCCTAAGTTCACCAAAGGTTTTTGCGTTATTTCAAAGTAGTATCTATGCCTAATATTTCATAGAATAACCTTTTTCATGATCTATAATACTCACCACGGCTTAGAGTACAGAAGTTCAGCTTGACATGTCCTCTTTGAGGGGCTCTCCTGCCACAGACATACCATATTCTGAAGGGTTCAAACCAAACTTGCCTTAACACAACTCTTAGTCTTCGACCAATATCATACACTTTTTCAGAACTCTGCATTTTTCACGATTTCCACGTTTTTGATCTCAAAAAAGTAGAACCACAAACAGCGAAACTAGTGAATAATGATCTAGCCTCTAACCCTTCATGAGTTGTAAGGCAGATTATTATTGCTATTATAGGATTCGGCAACATCGACAAATTTGCGTTGCATGGCCGAATCGACTTACAAATCGATTGATCCCCTCGCTTCGTCTGCCTCTTTCGATTCTTTACAATCCAAGCCACTCTCTAACATGGACCACAAGGTACACCCTTTCTATTTTTCCCCTTGTCATGCTCTTTCTAGAGAAATTGGGAGAATTTTTACTCTACTGATCACTCAAGGCAATATTTTGCTTTATCAAAATCCAACTTTAATTCTTTTTTACTCGTATTTGACATCCCTTTTTAATATACCGTAAAATGGGGTGAAAACGAACATGGAGGCTCATCTGCTCTGTGCCTATTAACCATACTGTTCCCATTTTACGGTATACCATGTTCTTATGACAATTTCTGGGGGAATAAGATTTCGGGTGAGTTATAAATTGTGATAAGAACATCGCTGTTATAAAAATTTAGTAAAAACACTAACGCTAGTGTCTGCGTTCTCCATACTGAACGAAAAGTTTTAAATATTCAGCAATTATTTGCCCATTTTTGGGACGTGTTTAGTTTCGTTGCCACTGTTCAATGGAATAATAAGTATGGCTTTATCCATTTCTACTGAACAATGAAATATTTTCACTGTTTTCTTACCTCTCATTTCTCCCCAATAATGCAATGATTGGTATTTTAAAAATAGCTCGCGTATCGATCGCTGTCCAATTGTATGCCATCATTTTAAATGTGGACAAATGAGTCACAATATGATTCTGAGTATCATAGTCATATGAAACTATAGCATAAGTTGTAATTTTCATTTTTCAATAATTGAAACTCCATTTCATAAATAAATAGCAATTGTTTTTTAAATCAAGTTGTAAAAATAGATTGTCACCTGTATTTTCTTTTTAAATGAAATAACAAACTGATGTAATCGCATGGCAAACAAAATACATTTCTATTTCACATTGTGCGATGTAAATAAAAAGTGCTAAAAAATGTAATTTATGTACCCAACTAACCGACACACAAGTTTTGTTATTGTTCAATAGATCATCGCAACTTCAGTCAATAATTCTCGATTGAGATGGAAATCCAATAACTAAAAAAAATTCTTTTTATGTTCAGATTGTTTAATGTGAAACGATTTTTTTTTATCGAAGTCGCATATCACCAATTATATGGATGAACAGATGGGTTAGGAGGAAAATTCTTAACGAATCGATAATGATTTATGAACATTGAATGTCTGCAATTAATAAAACAAACCCAAAACAGCTGGTGCACATAAATTAGATTCGACGGCTGTATTTTCATACCGTTTAGTGGTGAATTTTTATTTCATTCCGTGATATATTTGCAAATTTCAACTTTTATTCTCATCTCTGTTTTTCGGTGTAGATTTTTACTTTATTTTATCACTAAATCTTCAATTATATGTTATCAAACTTCTGAAGTTCATCTGTAGTGAACCAGAGCAATGATAAGCGCGCATGTGAATTCAGAGTTTTGAAAATTTTCTACAAATACTTTTGACAAATTGGTCGCATTCCATCCATGTTTTTTATTCAAGATGCGCATTCTATCGCACTACAGTAGAGTGAACTTGTCATTTCTCTGGCAGTGAACTCATCTAAAGTTGTAATGGAACAAGTTCAACAGTTTTGTTCTGATCCTTGGACGACATAAAAATGTGTAAAGAATTCTTCTCTAGGTGTGTTCCCTTTCTATTTCCGTTTATTCACTGTGGCACCGAACGCGGGCATGAATGGAAAAAAGTATGTTGTATCACAACGTACTTTTGCTTGATATTGTTTCTTGTGTTTATTTTTCTGATAATGAAAAAAGAAATTTCTTATTTTACGAATAAAAAAAAGAGCGAGTAAAATTAAAAAAAAAGCGCCCAAAGTGTACATGAACGATTAGCTGTACCTTAAATCTATTTTTTTAAATTTGGTGATCTTGTGCTAAAACGCTTTGAGAATTTAAATTTAATTGAAAAAAAAAAATCAATTTCAGTGCTCTATTCATTTAAAATGTTACGCGTGACGTCTCAGATCATATTTTAAGCGTTTTTTTTTATTGCTAACTCCTCCACCTCGAATATGAATAGCAGAAAAGAGATCAATTTGTATTAACTCAGTGTCATTGACATACGGCTACTTGCCTATTATAACGTAAGCAATGCTCTTACGTTTTAATGTCTTGCGATTCTTCTATTATGGAATATAGGTTCGAGTTTGAATGGAGGAGTTGTTTGGTTTCAACTTTAGTATTTTTCTGTCCAGATAAAAGAAGATGGATAAATGTACAGTAGCCATGTATGTAGGATGTGTACCTATATCTGCCGTGTGTGCACGTACATACATAATTTGTCTTCGCAAAGTGCAGCATACTTGAGATGCGTATGTTTCATGTTAGTCGGCGTGGAGATTCATCATACATGTGATACACACACATGAACTAACAGCTTATAATTTGTCGAACACTGAGGAAAATATCTACAAGCGACGTTTGTGTTTATAATATACGCCGCCGACGTATTTTATCCACCGTGCACGTTTACGTGAGCTCACAACACTTTCGTTACGTATGACATACTACACAATACTTACATAAGGTTGATAATACATTCACCGCGTATATAATACGTCGGTGGCGTATATGATAAACACAATTCGTATGTCGCTAGTAGATATTTTCCTCAATGCAACAAAAAGGGAAAGGGACTCTATATGTAGAGAAATGATTGTCGAATCCAGCAAAGTTGTTTCATAACCGCTGATTTACATGAATGCATAATGTTGTTGACGTCAATTTATTGAAATGCACCGCACCGCTGAGAAGTGTCAATTTTTTTCGAAATTCGTCTTGTTGTAATGCAAAAGAAATAGGTTTTCTAGATTCCCAAAACAAGTTGTCTTTTGCATGTTTCGTGAAGTACGAACTTCATTTTGTTATTATACCACATTATTCTCTCATGAGTTGAAGGTCTACATTTCCTATTGACTTACTATCACACGTCCCCAATTACAAAATCCATCGGCGTATCAATCTATTCAAAATATTGTAATAAATTCAAGAAATTCACTAAAATTATTCACAAACGTTTGCATGCATTACACGTTGATAAATGCTTTATGTTTCCTGAACAATTTCCATGGTTTTTGATTATATCCTCAAAACTAAAACCGGGCCAAAATATATGGGGAAAAGAAATTGCAGTTTGTATTTGCGGTAATATTGTTGGCGCCAAATTTTCTGCGATAATAATTTGAAATAATAAATGAACAACGAAAACAACGAACCATTTTATTTAATATTCGACTTGCGTTATCACTGTGTTATTATAAATTATCAGCGGATCGTATGTTTCGAATGCTAGTTTATTAATGTAATTAATTAAAACTCCATATCTTAGATATTGTTTGAGGTTTGTTCAGACATTTTATTGCATTTATCGTTAATTTTGTTTTCATTATGTCGAGACAAATGCAACCATTTTGCGCATTCTATGTCAATGTTCATCTAATTTAATCATCTAAACCTTTTATGCGACCCCTCTAAGTTGCCCAACGCAGAGCTTAATCTTGTGAAACTTCCTCCAAAATGCATATTTTTCCAATCAGTTCAGAGCGAAAATGCGAAGAATTACCTGGGGAAAAGGAACTGACAGTCCAATTTCGCGCCGACATGATGTTCTCGTAAATTGAATGGAGAGAATTTCTGTCACAGTAAATGCTAGGCGAATGACATTCGCCAAATATCAGCGGGCCAAAATATTCTTCACTGTAACTGAATTCTATCACGCGGTAGTCATGTACCAATGATGTAATATGTGCTTCCATCGTTCGCTCCTAATTTTTTCAAAATTTTCAAACGAAATTTTTGAACCCCCTCCTACTTCCGTTCCCCGTCTGACATCGATCAGATTTTAAAAAAATTTCAGTCAAAATGGACGTGTTAGTCACCGAAATTATTCGCGTAAGTCCAGAAATTCGATCTTTACTATTACTAAAGAGATCATTATATTGATCGCGATACGAATCGCATCGCGTAAGGTTTGTATGAAAGTTCAACTTGACAAAAAAATTTTTTGTTTTGTCATGTTGAGCTTCCACATAAACTTGACGCGATGCGATTCGCATCGTGCCTTAAATAATGACCCCTTAAATCTTTTGTATTGCTTCGATACGACCAAATTTGTTGATAAATCAACTAAAAAGTACAAATAGAATTTTTAAGCAAGGGACGAATAACAAGGACAACGACTGATTTCGGCGTATCACGACCGCTTCAGTACATCTATGTGTTGCTAGGACTATGTGTAAATCAGCACAACACATATTAGAATGAACAATCATTCCAAGTTTATGGACTTAAATACACTCCTTCGTCAACGTTTGTTTTCTTGCTAGATCCTACTTCTAGTTATTTGTTGGATCTCTCACAAATTAAAAATTTAGACTTCATAATTATAATGAAACAGAAGTTAATAATAGTATATTATTAACCAAGGGATATAATGGCGCGATTATAGTCGAGGTGAAGTGAATGTCCGAGGAATATTCACGTACCGAGACTATAATCAAGCTATTTATCCCTTGCTTAATACGATAGTTTATATCATTTGGGCATATAATTCGCCATTTGACTCGTGGCTTTTTTTGATTTCTTTTGAGACTTGACGTCATGATATTATAGTCGGATTATAATGAAAATAATAGTCGAATCGAAAATTATAGTCGAGTCGACCATTATATGTCTATTACATACCTCCCAGTTTGAATGAAACTCGACTATAATATGGTCATTATATACTTTCAGGTATATAAATGGCTAGGTGCCTATGAATATAAAAATATCTTATTATAGTTAAAAAAACTAGGTACAATCTACGTCAACCTACACAAGATACTCATAGGCACAGACTCCAAACAAAATTTAAACCTTTTGGGGTGAGAGTTACTTAGTGGAATTTTGCAGCTAGACTTAATTTTGAAAATGATATGAAAAGAGAAAAAATCCACAGAAAGCAATTAGTGGTATTTTTTCATTGGACATTACAAACAAAATAATAAATCTTCCTGATGTTTCATGTACAAGTATTAATACTTGTCCCCGTTTTCGTACTTGCCTAAAATGGTACAAGAATTTGAAAACAGTTTCACTCTTTCCACACACATTTCCTAAGATCACCAAATAGATTTGGAAGCGAACGAAACCAGTCGAAAATATAGTTTGGCAAATTGCCATAACGCAGTGCTATAAATTATAAACATTCTTCTGTGGTCGTTCGATTTATATTTGTAGCGTAATTGTGTTCATGGATACCAGCAACCCATATGATAGCAATAACTGCATGAGCTCTCTATAGTAGCTTTATCAATAAAACATTGAACTACACACCAAGGCTAGTCTTCAGATTTAGTTGTGTCGAAAGTTTGAAGTGTTTTTATTTCGATTACAATGATTTACTTTATGTTATGATACAAAAAGCTATACATTCACACGTCTATAAATACACGAAAATGACACATCAATAGTATAAAATATAGTTTTATCGTTATCTCGTCTGCTTTTCTTGTCGTATTATATTTAGTTTTCAATTTAATTTCTTTCTCTCGATTTACACCGTACATTTCTTGACAATTTTCTTTTAAATAACCAGCCAACCGCCTCAACGATTTCTTTTTATTTTGTTAGATTTGAACGTAAGTTTCAGTTTGCAATCGATACAACGTTGCAATAAAAACCGTACGTACACACAACTTGCTTACATGAGTAATTTATTTTAATTTAAAGGCTTTAATGCCAGTTTCAAACAATGGTTGGATGAGTCATTTTCTTCCCTTATTAGCTCACACTAGCGTACTGAGTTGTATAAACTGGCAGAGTTTTATGCTAATATTTTGTTCGTGTAGTGTTCATACACATCTACCCGAAACTTTTGTGATGAAAAATCCAATGAATTTGTTTGCATGTGGGTTTGAATATAAAAATGAATATGGATGAAGACGGTACACTTTCATATCAATCTTTTTTTTCGCTGGAGACGCCAATGCTATAGACATTATAAACGTGTTGTACATTAAAATCAGACTGGGCAATGTTCTCTGAAACCACCAGACAATGTGTAATTTGTATAAAAATCATCTAAAGTGTGGTTGACTTTTGTTTATCATATCGTTTTCATTACATTGACGCAAATGTTAAGGCTATTTTTCATTCTTCGATATTTATAAAAGCAGACAAAGCATATAACGTTACACACACGCAGGTAATTTCCACCCTTAACTTGAGTTCTAATTAACAGGGGTGTTTTCTATGAGGTGTGAATTGATCTTGGTTCTAGATTTTATGCCATGTCCTCCAGACATTTTTTTACCTTTTTAGAATATTTTTTTTTCCTATTTACAGCGTACGGAAGGTCGATATACATTGCCGTTGCTAGGGATTAGTGTCAGGTGTTATTTGTAAAAATCTTATTTTGATTTTTGTTGTGATACGCACGTCATGTTTCTTGTTTTCCAACAGAATTTTTTTTATTTATTATTTCATCGCTTCTTTCTTTGACGTGACAAAAAGGAAGAAGTTCTAAATAAGCTTTTGGGATTTTTTCACGTGGTTAGATTTGATGAATGAATACATTTCTCGTTTTTAAGCAAATAACAAAGGAAGAAACACAAAGTAATTTAATAATTTTTTACACACATTTTCTACTTGTTTTCGAAATAAAGCGATCTTGCATTGAGAGAGCTTACAATGAGATCATTTTATAAAGAAATATTTTTTTCCCAAGAATTTCATCGTTTAAATAGTATATTGTCAGAAACAATTCTAATTAAAATGAACTGAGTCGAGAACATCACGAAGTTACTTTCAATAGGGTATTCCTATCAGAGTTAAACGAGGCTGATAAATTTAACTCACTGATTTTGACACTGATTTTAAACTTAACTTTCTTATTTCACGGGAGAAAAAAGGAAATTGAGCTTCAGTAATGTTAAAACATACACAAAAGCGAAAGTTCAAAATTTGTCATAATTGAAAATATTCTAAAATCACTTCGAGACAGTTTCAAGCTTCATACATTGTTTATCTTGTTACTGTATTGTCACAGCAAGTTGGCTTTAAATATGGCAACACTACGAAAATTTAGATAAGTTCTCCGAATCAGTCAATGTCGCAATATGAGTATGGTCACATGACCTGAAAGCATTGCAAAAAATCATTTTGGTGTAGACTGTAGACGAATGTAGATGAAGGTGGCAAAGCTATTAAACATAACAAAAAAACATATGAAGGGACCCGTGAATATCAGAATAGATGCGGCAAACAGAGTTGATGCTACGAAAAGACTCGAACGTATTTAGGTAAATATTGCCTTAACTCTTAAGTGTATGAAATTTTGTCCACATTTAATTGTACTGTAAATTACCGAGAAGGCAATATTGAAAAATCCGTCCGAAGAAACGGTGTAATTTGACCCCAAACAGACAAAAATGTTCATCTCAATTTTTTCTACAACATAGCAAAAAACAATTTTTTTGTCTAGGGCCGACATTAGGACCGACCTAGGGTCCTCAGTAAAGGCCTCGGACAAATACTTACATAGACAAAAATATTTCCCTCCATTTTCTCTACAACGTAGTGAAAAACTATTTTTTGTCTAGGGCAGACCTTATGACCGACCTAGAGCCATAAGGAAATGCCTCGGACACATAATTCCATAGACAAAAATGTTTCTCTCAATTTGCTTTGCAACATAGCAAAAAAAAATTTTTTTTTGGTTAGGGCCGAGCTGACCTTAGGACCGACCTGATGCACACTTTAGCCCTAAGCACAGCCACCGGGTCCAAATTTGTATATAATTTTGAATATAATTAAGTACTCGAATAGAAAAAAACACGTAGGGCCCCAGTAGAAACTCAGTTTTAGGGTCCAGACCGAGTCCAAGGGTTTCTAATCAAATTTCTTCCATAAAACGATGGACAATCCTAGACCTTTCGATCAAGAAAAAATTTAAAAATCGTACTCGAGTTATGTACAAAAAACACTTATGGCCCTAGCATAGACTTGGTTTTAGTGCCCTAGCCAAGCCCAAGGACTCAAATTTAAAAAATTGTCTTCCATAATTTGCCGGCCATCCCCAGATCTTTCAAACAAAAAAAATTTATGAAAATCGGAAAAGGTTTACTTGAGTTATGTACAAAAGACCAAAAACCACTTAAACGGCCCTAACTCGACGGCCCTTGGGCCGACAGTGCCCAGATTCAATCGTATGAAAGAGATTTTTCGATATTTCGACTAGTTTCGAAGCTACAATGAATTTACCAGCAATTATCCGGTTAAATTTGCTGATGTGTGCGTGCGTTCAAGGCGCAAATGTCAAGTTAAATCAGTAGTTCTCTGCTTTCTACCTAATATTTTTAATCAGAAAATCATTTAAATTGAAGTCTTGCAGGCTCCTTTTTCGATTGGAAAAAAACTGTTAGGTTGGGAGCGTTTCATTGAATACCGCCGAAAATGGGCGGTCACAAGAAACGTTGAAATCTAGTAAAATCCATTGAAAATTATTTAAGGCCGAGCGGGATAACTCATGTTTCTACACTAGTCAGAAAAAGGTTTCACAAAACGAACCAAAACGAAATGAATCCTTACCCCAGATTGGTTCAAGCCGAAATTCCAGCGTTTTAACTTACAGCAAAGGAAACCGTCGAAACCCGCTAGGAAAAAAATGGGACGCAAATTTGTTTTTCAGTCTACGAAAGTACTGAAATTACATATTTTTAATTTACTCTGATTTACTATGATTCACTGTGATTTTCAATGATAGGATAGGATAGTATAAAGTGAGTTGGAAGGAGATTTACTTCCTTCCTTGCACCTAAGCCGCCAATGGTCCTGTTGTGCATACCCACATGTTGTTTAGAGGTTAACTCTTTTTATTTTGTTGATGAAGTTTAGTATCGATTTTGGTGATAGGTTTTTTATGTAGTTTGCCTTGATGGTATATGAGCCGAAGATTTTGGCACGGGTAATGATATATGCAGGGCAAGTGTATAGAAGGTATTCAGCGGATTCGGTTTCACCGCATTGGTGGCAAAGAGGGCTTTGAATACCCGATAATGTGTAAATGTTTGTTTAGAGAGCAGTGTCCTGTCAGAACATCCGTGACTCTTTTGACATCTCTTTTGGAGAATGAAAGAAGTTCTTTGGTGTTCTTTTCGTCGATACGGATGCAGTTTTTGGCATGCCTTGCGTAGTGTTTCCATTGAGAGAAAAATTTGTTTTTTTTCAGCGAGTTATTGTGTTGAAGAGGGTTGATGCTGATACGCTGGTGCAGGGTTCAGGTCCGATGAACGTGGATGACGAGGCTATTCTAGCTAGTTCGTCAGCTTTTTCATTTCCAACGATACCACTGTGGTCTGGTACCCATACTAGAGTTACTTGGTGATAAGTGGAGAGTAGTAGAATTATATCTCTACACTCCAGAGTAAGTGACGAGGTGAATTTATATCCACCTAAAGATTTGATTGCTGATTGGTTATCTGAGCAGATAAAGATTTTTTGGTTTTCCGGTAAGCTACCAAGCATATCTAGTATTTCATAGGAACATCTGGCTATGCCCACTATTTCTGATTGGAAGATTTTCAATGATTTACTGTGGTGATTATGGATTTCCTGAATTCGATATGAATGATTTGTTTGTTGAAGTAAAGAGTTGCGTATTCATACTTACACTTTGGCTTAGCCGCGAATTATCGCCAAAGTCAAAAGTCTCTTCACACTTTGTGGATTTTTCTTGGCGTTTCGAATCATCAGAGAAAAATCACCATAGTGGGGAGAAACGCCAAGAGAAATCGTACAAAATGTAAAGAAATAGGCCCCCGCGCCTGCGGCGATTATTACGCCCTGCATGCATCCACACCTTTGTTCAAATGCACATTCTCTTTCAACTTTCTCTGCCTTCTCATGTAAATTTCGGTCAAGTCATTCTTAATTGCATCTACAGTTGGAATACATTTTGGTGTAGAGTAGTGTTCATGCCGTAATGTTAGAGTAGCGGATCATTAACAGTTTATTTAACAAAAAAAAAACAACAAAATATGCATGTTCTCATTACAGAAGTCTTATCATAAGTAGTTGCTTAAACCTTCAAAGTGAACAATAAATAATTAAACAAAACAATATTCTTTTGCATAAATTACATTCATCGCATGGTAAACAATAACAAACATTTGTAAGGATTTCAAAAATTTCTAATACTCAATTCTTAAATCAACAATACCTTAAAATATCGAGAACAAACATTGTAGTAATTCATCGCACTATTTGTCTTATTGTCGGAGAACATTTTCAATGTGTTTGCGTTAATTACACTTTATATGGCAAGCTTATGCATAAGTGATGATAAATCTTAGTTTCACATTATAATTCTCTGAGTAGAACAAATATAAAATTTAATTAACTTGCTCATTATCAAATACAAAGGAAATTTACGAAGAAAGAAAAAAAAATAAAATAAATTAATTAAATAAATAATCAGTGGTGTGTATTCAATCTAGTAAAATAGAGATTGAATAAGTTGCATTACGAGAAGAAGAATTGACCTTCAAGTGTTTTTCCTCATAGAAAATGATTGTGTTTTATTGTTGTTGTTGTTCGTTTGTTTTCGATTTCCTCAAATTGCTTTAGTACGAATGTTATTTGAAAGTTCTCCATGTGACAAGGGTCATTGAATATTGTATTCTCCCATCAATTTATCGAGCCATTGTTAACACTTGTTCTTATTATGATCTGTGGCTATTTTACAATGTGAGAGTTTGATAAACATTTCACACGTTCAATCACAACCACAAAGTCGTGGCCGACAGCCTATCTAATCGAACTATGTCTAAAATAGCACAACCAACAATGTTGTTATATTGTCTTTATTAGTAAATTTTTATGAAGCTTAGTACCTAACCTGCCGTTGGCCTGTTGTACCTATTGTCCAAGGTTAAATTTTCAAATAGAAAACTAATAGAAGAGACTGGGCGTCGTCGTCGTAGGTAAAACTTTTCTTTTCGTTCGAATTTGTTTCCATTGTGAGTGTCCAACTTTTAAATTCAATATGTTGGATTTTGTAAATGAACAAAATTATGACTCTTACCAGGACTTATTTCTATGGAATGAATTTCTCTGGTTTTCCACAACGTCCACACTGACTTCCACTTTATATTAATTTATAAATTCATTCAATTGTTTACATAAGACTATTCAGCTCCTTATTTGATTGATTGATTAAACACAAACAATAGATCAGGAAAATCATGTCATAGAAGTTAAAGGGTGATTCAGAAGTAGGGACGCTTATTTCAATTGACCGTAGTTTCTTTGCTCGGTCTACAACACGCGAAATTGCCTAAAATCAGTCCTCAAAAACAGACATACAAATAACTATTTCTATTTTGTTTGTCACTTTCACACTAACATTGAATGATTAAGTGAATCATATAAGGTGTCCAATTTCTTATGAAAGTGTGTCTACTTTTCGTAGAAAAAAACGATTATCTATTTTGAGTGCAAAACGATTTTCTAACGTAGTGTTGTTTAAACGAAGCCTCTGTTTATAACAATTTTTCTCCATAAAAACGTTCTAGCGACGATGAAATAAGGAGTTCAGGCACTAGACTAGACTAGACTAGACGATGGGAGAAAAATGGCAACAAACAGAGGTCTGCATTTCAAGGTGGACAGTCTAGCGGCAAAAAAGTTTCTATTACAATGTTGAATGTGTAAACGAGCATTGATATGCACTCGGTTTCGATTCGGCACCAGGCTGCCTACTTGAGAAGGATAAATATCCTTATAGAAGGCAGTCTGGTGCCGAAAATTGTTAATGTCATCTTAACGTACTATCAGCCATCAATTATTTCAAGAGATTGAAGCATTTTCTTTGCTGAAATTGCAATTTACTAGCTAATACTTTCGCCATTATCTCGTTCATGGCTCCACTTTCTACGTCAAAAAAGCATCGTCGGTACGAGTATACGTCATATTAATTTCAACTCGGCACCAGACTGTGTACTTGAGATTTTCTATTGTTAAGGACATCAGCAGACTGGTGGTTGAAATTTATGTAACGTATAGTATTTGTTACTGCCGTTGCGGTGAAATTAACAGATTTTCTGCACCAGGCTGCCTCCTATGAGGCTATCACACATCCAACATTGTCATATTAACCTGACGTTAGAAAATCCTCAAAGGATTTTTTTGACTTTCTATCATTTTCTTTGGTTTTCAAGGATTTTTCTAAGAATTTCTAAGAATTTTCTTGCATTTGTACACGATTTTTGGGGCTTTTCTTTGATTTTCAAGGATTTCCAATAATTTTCTTGCAATTCAAAGGATTTTTCGGGTATTTTCAATGAACTTGAGGATTTTGTTAACAATTGATTTTCTTTAAAGTGCAGAATCTGGAAGTACTGACGAATTACACTTTTTCAGACTTTTTTTTGACGTTTTCAAACTGTTGTGGGCCATTCCACGAAAACTCCGTTCCCACGCTCGAAATGCTCAGTTGTTACGAAAAAATATTCATAGAAAATGGTGCATCAGACGTATTGATCCCTTAACTAGAGATTAGTAACTTTTCTATTGCTTTCATCTGGTAACTACTGAGAATTTCAAGCGTGGGAACGAAGCGGACCGTGGAATTGCCCTTGTACTTTATTTACCTACACAATTTCAAGCCAAAAACTTAGTACAGTATTAATGCCTTCTTGACGAAGCTTGAAAATATTTTCATTTTAGATTGATGCAAAGTCTCTGCACTAAAAACAGGTTTTCGTTTTCGAAAATCGAAATTTTTTCAAATAATGTTACTGCTACAAATTGAAGGAATTTTTATAGAGAATTGTAGGTTTATACGTTTTCAGACCAAAATAAACCATTGAAATAGGTATAGGAAAGTAGCGATAAGTTATTGACAAAACATCAAGTCATAACTATATGGACGTTTTGCTTGAGGCACATCACAGAGGTCTCGCCGGGGAAACCACCGAATAATCTCGCTGAGGAGATCACCCAGAGATTTCGCTAGAGAGAGACCTCCCAGAGATTTCGGTGGGTAAATCTTCCAGAAGTCTCGCTGGAGAGACTTCTTGAGGGTCTCGCCAAGGAACGACCGATGAGGGGTGCACAGACGGACTGACGGACGGACAGGAAGGGTGAAAACATAAAGTAGCTATCGCTACTTGATAAACCAAAACATATTTCCGCTTGAGAGGCTTCTATGAACTGTTAACGAAACTCCGATTCGCCAGTACGTCAGCTTATTGAATATTGAATTTCATAACACACTGGTGCACAGACAACATCGCGTGTTATAGAAACTACCGCCAGTTGAAATAAGCGCCCCTACTTCTGAATCACCCTGCAATATTTCGTATCTTTTTTGCATATGTCTGAATATCTATTGTTTGAAATGGCTTATCGTTCGGTTCGATTCGGTTAGAAAGTTTGCTTTCGTTGGTTTTTGAGGTGAACTATAAAAGATAAGGAACGATATGTGTTTGTTCGATTTGTTTAGTCACCATTCTGATTAAAGAAAATCATAAAAGATATGTAACAATAAGTCAAATCTAACACAACATCCAGCATATGTACAATAATGTTTGGACTATGTCCGTATCATTATTCTAAAATTCGCTACTTGAAAACTTTCGATATCTTCGATATCTTATCCGTCTTATCCGTCCGAACTCTTTTCCTTCGATGATTAATAAAGCGCCTCTCTCCAAAAAAAAAATTCTTGTTTTGGTTTTTATTTGCATTTTATTTCTGTGAATATTGTTAATTATCAGTATACAAAAACGGCAAGAGAAGCATTCTTGCTACATTTAATTTAATCATCGCAAATCTATCACAAACTTCATAAATTAAAAATGTCATGTTCTTTGCGGTATCTCTAAATCTCTTGTCTCAAATCTCCTCAAATAGTTCATCAGAAATCTACTCTTAATCTTGTATTTGAATTTGCAGTGCCATATGGGACTAGTTCGGGTCTGGACAGCTTATGCGATGTAGTTATTTAGAAAATGTTGTAACGGGTGCAAACAATCACATTTGACTACACACTAAATTACACATTTCTCATATGCTCATTCAAAACCGATTTATATGAGAATTTTTTGATCATTTCAATTGTTTTCGCTTATCTTGTTGTCAAATCGTGCCATATGCTGTTGTTTGACTTTTAGTTCAACCATTTTTTCATTGGTCACACACAATAGCCGCTTGTCTGTGTATTGTATTTATCAAAAGCATCCAAATTTGGCGATTTATTCATCATTTTCACTGTATACAAATTTGCCGATACGACAAGCGCCAAAAAAGGCAAGTTTATTTATTTATTTGATAACGAAAATGATAAAA
The DNA here is from genome assembly GCA_029228625.1 of Pseudolycoriella hygida. NCBI lineage: Eukaryota > Metazoa > Arthropoda > Insecta > Diptera > Sciaridae > Pseudolycoriella > Pseudolycoriella hygida. Next base: position 44,399,198 of record CM055406.1, on the reverse strand, counting down.
AGTTTATACCTGAAAATATTTTGCAAATATTTTCGTAAAGCCTTTTTATCAACTCTTTTGTGGTCAGTTTTTTTGATGTTGTTAAATAGTTAGAGTGATGTCAGTCAACATCCGAAAAAAGAAACTAATTTTTCGTTGGACTTTTGTTTGCTGTGATTTTTGTAGAGTTTAAATCATTTTAAAGTGCTATTGTATTCAGGAATTTTAGTTGTACTATTCGAAGTGTTTATTGTAAACAAAGGATTAGTTTATTTGTATGAGATATATGTCTTATTCCACATGTAACATGGCGAACCATTACATTCTGCCAATAGTATGTTGACAGTATGTTCAATGTGAACAGTTGTCTTTTTTGTACATAAATACATGTGGCGCACACTCCATCGCATTGAGTTTCAAAGGCGTTTACATCACTTACAATTGTTGAAAGTTCTGTGGAATATGCCATTTAGTAATCATATGACATAACATAGATTTCAGCTCCATTGGGTGAGTCATCTCATTGAATATTAATATTTTTTATTCAATTTCTTTCGAATTAAAGTGAACCAAATTCATTCTACAAAATGTACATTACATTCGAGAACGACACTAAAGTTACCGCGTGCGGCGCGGATCCGCGTATTAACTGTTGTTTACGCACGGATGTTCGAATGTTCGGGCATTTTTTGGGAAAAAATTGGATTTGGTACCTCTTACAGCTGAGAGAATATAAACCACTACACTCTCCTGTATTTTGTGGGTTTCGTGTGGAGTATTTTTTTGTCAAAGTGTCAAAGTGTAGTTTTACATTTTCTCTTAGCTGTAAAATGAGTGAAGTTATAGAGACATCGCTGTAGGTTCATTCTAATTCCGATGAAATGAATCAGTTTTCTAGAAATTTTGTCTCATTTCGTGATAGTATCTACTAGAAAAATCTTCGGCAAAATTTGACTTTATTTATTTAGCTTATGGATTGTAACTGATTTTTAAAATTTTTCCTCATGTATTATTACGACTGAAGCCCAAGATGTCAATTCACAGGTTTGGCTTCTTTTCGATTTATATATCATAAGGCAGCGCAAATTTTCCGGGAGGTTGATAACAAGAAGTTCTGCATCCGATTGGATGATATCCTGAACACGAATGTCGACCTGAATTAGGAAAGCAAAAATCAGGAACCAAAAATCAGGAAACGAAAATCAGGAACCTAAAATAAGGAAAAACAAAAATCAGGAACTACTATATTTAGGAAGAACCAAAATTAGGAAAGACGAAAATCAGGAAGGAAATAAATCAGGAGAAACATCAAAGTTTTCAATTCCTAAGGAGGTCGCAATCTTATTTTTGGTATGTAGAAGGCTCTGCGGCGAGGTACTAACGCCCTGCAGGCTGCCTTCCGTGCATGGGGCTCTACCCCTTAGACCCCGCAAGGGGGGATATTCCTCCCTTAACCCCCTACGCGGGGACTGCCGCCCCTCGACCCCGCTTTTTTTAGGATTTATCACGGCCTGCGGGGCATTCTCTCAAAAATTAGTTTCCTGCTTTAGGTTTTTCCTGATTGCTTGATTCCTAATTTTGATTTTTCCTAATTTAATTCATTCCTAATTTTAGTTTTTCCTGATTTTTCCTTATTTTTGGCAAATAATTTTTTTTCCTAATTTTCGGTTTCCTAATTTTTGATTTTCGTAATTTTTGTTTTCTTATTTCGTGTGGAATACCTCTGAACACAGAGATCCCCGAATCCAACTGTGTGGTGTTAACGAATCGTCTTCATTCGCGCCTTTGGTTTGCCGAGCATTCTCTTCTTCTATTTCTTTATAACATAACAACCTGCGTATTCACTGTTTATTAATCCAATATTCATTCATAATTCATTATTGCCAAAGAAGAAACTATCGATTTGTAACTCGATTCGGCCATGCAACGTAAATTTGTCGCTGTTGCAAATGTAGACGAAATTCAAAAACACCAAAAAATCCCTCGTTTTTTCGAGAAAGCAAGCGCGTTCACCACTTGCCAAAACGAGTTAACCCAACATGTCTGACTCAAGATTATCCGTTAGAATTTTTAAATGGCTCAACTATAAAATGTCGATGAAAATTTGTTGTGAAAAATGTTTACTTTTGTGAATGGATCTTCCTATTTTTGTGAAAATTTTTGTGGCCCATTACAAGACTTTTCACAAAAATAGCAAGTCCCATCATTTAACGCTTAAGTAAGATGACACATTAGCCTTTCTTATTTCAGATTGATTTTTTTTCGGCTTGCGGAGTTCTTTTTCTGGAAGATAATCGAAGATTATTTTTCGAAAAAATGAGATCTAGGTAGACTATATCTGTCTCTTTCTAACCAACGCTTTCGAAAGTCATCCGCGCCCATCTAGATCCCATTTTTTCGAAATATGATCTTCGTAAACGTTGATCTGTGATCGAATATCTACCAGAAAAACAACTCCACAAGTCGAAAATAAGAAATCAACCTGAAATGAGAAGGCTATGACACATTCGTAGCTTAAAGTAAATGATGCATTGTTCAACGCTTGAATGCTACCGTAAATAATTTTCAAAAGCTTGTAACCAAATGAATAGCATTTTTTAAAGTGGGCAATTCGTTTTTTCTCGGTTTCACATGGCCAATAAATTTTCACTTTTATTTTCTTATATGGAAAAACAATATTTGCTCTCACAATTGTCACAAATGCCATAAACTGCACCATTGTTGAAGTCTGCGGTCATACGACAGTTAAATATTTGTATGTACGAATTTCATTCATTCATTCATTTAATTATTTATTATTCGAAATATGCAAGGTCATACCATGCTATAGACAAAGACAAGAAAGGAAAACAATGAGTAAATAGCAGCGGTAACTAACGTTATTAAAATAAAGTCATAGGCTCACTGAAAAATTAAAATTCCTGATCAACGTCGCATGTCCTAATAAAGAATAAAAACAGGACGTAGACCTCACAAAAAAGAAAAGACTTTACGGAATACGAAGGCTACAGAAGTCTCGGAAGCTTCAAAATCATCATTCTACGAAGCATTCGATCAATGTAATATGTAAAACAACCTTACATGAACGCATGAACCAAACGTATGAAAAACCGTTTGTTAATTTCCACAGAACTTGATATGGCAGGATGAAAGAAAAATTTCTCCATATGACAATATTGTTTCATCAGATTTATAACTATGGAGGGAACCGTAGGAATCCAGCCGCAATATCATGTCTCTGAAACGTTCACGCCTAAATTTATTCATTTGTTGTGAAGTAATTTTGATTGTTTGAATTGCTTGGACTATCACAAACTTACAGAAAGAGGACCATAAGCTTTCTTATTTCTCGTTTCACGTAATCGCTTGTATTTTGTTCATGTAAAACGGGGTTTTTTGGTGGAAAGTCTTGGAAACGAAGGGCTGCACAATCTTTCTGTACAACAGAAATTATCTACGAACTTCGTTTTTTACGAAATATGTAATATATGGCTCATAAGTCATTACACTTCAGACAGAACAATATTTTAATGAGTTGTATCACTTACCGGATGAAGCAAGAACAAAGAAATTGGTGAACATTTTGCCCTGATAAAAATTGTGTTTCCCACTTGAATCTTGTGACAAATGATCAAAAGGTACATTACATTTCGTGACAAAGTTCTCAGATTCACCCCAAAATTATGCCACTTTTTAAGAAATGTTATTCCATGAATTTTAAGGAATCATTGGGACTGCAGACGTGCATGGGGCTCTGCCCCAAACCCCGCTAGCTGATCTGCCCCTTAGATCCCGTAAGGGAGATATTCCCATCGCCCCCGCTTTTTTATTTTGCTATTATGTCCACGGCCTGCGTCGCCGCATTAAATGTAATGATAAAAATGTAATACGTATCCGTGATTCGGATTTTGACGCCTCTGGATTTTTCGTCATAATTTTAATGCATCCGGGTTTTGAAGCGACACAGCAGACTGGGCTAATCACATTTGGGTGCAGTTCTCAAAACGCTAAGCTGTGCAGGGTTGAAATTCGAATCATTTTCTGGATGCGGCAGAAAGAACTCGCACAGAAAGGTACTAAATGATGTGCAAGGCAGTAGGTTGAAGTTGATATGGTGGCTCTAAAAGATTTTATTCTATGAGTAGTCAAGTTCAAGCTCTACTTGTATAGATTTGTAACACCAAACTTTGTAAATTGTACCTTCCGACGCCGTTTTCATATACCTTCCGTTAAACCCCTGGTAATGAGTCACTTTTACGAACAGTTGCTGTCGAAAGAAAGTGTCTGTTTTTTTTAGATTTATGAAACAAACAAAGTGCCAGTTTAAAATGCTCATTCCTTCATCATTTTTCATTGTCAGTTTCTTACGTAATGTTATTCAGGTTCCAGAATTTATTTTTTGTTGCAATGGTAGCAACTAACATGTTTCCCATATATTTTCTTATAATAATTATTTCCGCAATTTTCAGTTCAAATGTAAACTAAATTTTCATAATAAATTGCTTTATATCGAAACGAAAAACAACGATTCAATAATTTTAAAATCATAGGAAATGTGACGTTTATGTTTCATTTTTGGTCGATTTGAATCATATTTTTGGCAAGGTAAACATTTTCTACTTTCTGTCATTGAAATGTGATGAAAAATCTCATTCCACTTCATGTCTTTTATGAATATTTTTCGATGAATCGAGTCAATCACACGATTACATTAAATTTGTATTTCGATATTAAAACAGGGAACAGAAATAGATTCGGATTCAACATTTACGCTATCGGTAAATCTCTAAAAAAGTGGAGAAGAAACTAGTTTCTTCTTTCCAGTCCCGTACCCAGTACGAAACACTCATACCTTACAAATGTGTGTGAAGTTTTTCGCTTTCTTAAGCACTGAAAATGTGTATCTTGATCTAGAAGGCATCGAATGATAGGTGAAATAGAGAAAGAGGTGGAGGATACAAGGAGTAGGATGTTTATATCAATACAGTGGTCGAGTGTCTTACGGATTAGTTCGACATTGTGCCTGTTTAATGGCTGAGATTCGCTTTCGATCTTCTATGTGATTTTATGTCAGTTGAAAAGATCCCAACCTCCAAGCGAACTTACAAGCCATTACTTTCCATTTCGAAACATGACACACGATTGTGAAAATTTGTTCGTCAAAAAGCTCATTGTATTCTAAAGGGCTCATTATATTGGACGCGATGCGAATCGCATCGCGTAAGGTTTGTGTGAAACCTGAACTTGACAAAAAAATGTTTGTTCTGTCAAGTTGAGCTTTCACACAGACCTTACGCGACGCAATTCGCATCGCGTCCAATATAATGACTTCTTTACAAAGGGCACTGACTTCGAGAAATTTTCTTTAAAATCTCATCTTGTTGAGACTGGAGTAGAATCTGTTTTTGAATCGATTTTATGACAAAATAAATTGGTGTAATCATTCCTTTAATATGTTAAGTAGACGAAAGCCTAACTTTAACACAGCCCACTAAGAAAAAATTGTATCAATTTTATCCAAGAACCCAAAATGATGTGATGGTTACCAAAAAAATATGTAAAATATTAGGTGCGAAATTAGTTGAATTGTTTAGATTGCGATCGAAAAAAGCACCGAGTGTCGAAATGACTTCATTGACTCGTTGTTGAACTAGGGGATCGCTAAAGTTACCACGTGCACCGGCAAACCCGTGGATCATATCATCAAAGCGACGATGACCACAATTGCTTCCAAATTTAGCTTGCAGCACCTCGTAGAACGGCATCTGAAACAGATACTCGAAGTCTTGTTCTGTTTTCGTTCCGCAAAAAAAACTGTTACCATGTCTAGATCGTTTCGCGTTGGCATTAAATACATTGGTATATTAACACCAACAGCTTCCTCATTCGTAACTGCAGATGGATGTACTATACCAGCTGCTTTGAATTCTTCACTAAGATGAGTTGCAGTAAGCGTTGCAACCTTACCACCCCAACAAAAGCCGAAAATTCCAAACTCCATAACTCCCTTCGTTTTGTAATACTCCAAAATACTTAGCAGATCGGGCCTAACAATAGAATCCCAATCGCCAACTCTTTGCAGCCATTGTTGTCGTTCAGTTGCGCTAAAATTTATTTGCTTAGCTGAAATTCTTCATTTAACTTTGTTTCATCTCACTTAAACTCTGGATTTGTGCTCTCTCCCCGGAAAAAGTCAGGTAATATAACTTTAAAACCACCGCTCTGAACAGCCATCTCATCGATAACTTGCTTCAAATTCTGATATGCAAATCCGTAAATATCATATACTCCCAGCAACAATCGATTTGTTCGTTGATTGTTTTCATCTTCAAATTCATACACTGGGAGGTTTCCAATATAAAGTACATGTCCACGTGGTGTGTAATTTGCTGCTATCGCTCTATTCTATAAAAAACAGTCTGATAAATACGGTGGAGTAGAATATAGTTATAGTTAAAGTAGTACTACACTTTTTATCGCATTTTCTTATTGACGCATTCAGTGCGACATTGGCTTCTGACAAAATACAGAGTATCTCATGTCGAGGTGTATAAACTCCGTACCAGTAAAATATCAACTATTTGACAGTTTACGCAATTCAACATGAAATTCGCTATACTTTGACACAGGCCGATGTCGCACTAAGCGCTTCAATACATAAATGGGTATGGATAGTTCCACGGTGTAGTTAGACAAAATATAACGTAGAAACGCTCATATCATTGTTTTCTGAATGAGATACTAGAAAGCTGTTGTTCATATGCGATTCAGTGGAAAAAATGTAAACGTGATTTTTCGTGTACATTTTCCAATGGAACTATCGAAATACTATTTTACTTTCAATTTCACCTTAATGCATTCGTGCGGTACAAACACAGCATTACAAGTTTTTGCACAACTTGTCGAAATTACGAACAAAATCAAATAATTTATCAAGATCATTATTATTTGTACGTTTCACGATTCCTTCTTGACTACTCAAATAGCAGTGAAAAAGTGACTTGAAATTCTTAATTTATGATTTGTATAATAAAAGAAAAATCCGCAAAATTCATTTCTGTGACGAATGAGCTTATTAAACATCAAACGAATTGTGGCAATTAAAGACATGTTACGTGCAATAACGATAACGTACGAAATGATCATAGGCGCTGCGAAAATGTTTACTGCGATAGTGTGGTGAAGTGTCATTATTCAACTTAATTTGGAAGGCCTTTTTGACTCCGAAATCATGTTGTCGGCATTTACGTCTGGCCTACTCACAGCCCTCAGCTCATATCGCTCCTGTTCGAAACGTGGGCAGGCCAATATTACTTGCACACCTTACCGTACTTCCTCTGAACCCATGTCGTTACCTTCTTCGAAATTAGTCTATGGGTTCACCTTCCTTTGTCCGTGGAATCCCATTCTCGATGCCACTGTCTCAGAGATTAGGCTCTTAATTGCAGTTTGGCCCTCATTTTTCGTCATTCTGTGGCATTCGCTGTCTTCCATCACTACCACTTATTGCTCGTTGAGCCGCTCTAACTCTATACCAGTACCTATAGGCAATCCTTAAATAAAGTTTAAAACAATGAATGTGGTCGTTTAAGTTATTACTAAAAGCGAAATATCACTAGTAAAAATTGTGAGTCAATAGAATTAGTGTCTCTGTGTATACGAACGTCCGTGAATGATCTATTGAGGCGAGAACAATGACAATATTGAAATGATAAGCTTTTCCAAAGCCTAGAAAAATAATGAACGGTACAAAATATGATCGATGACTTAACTCACACTTTAATGTATTTTTAAACATTCCAAAGTTAATGACACATACAGTAGCTGAGTATCGTATGTATAAAAGAAATCATTTTTGAATTAGTGTTTCGATCGTCATTACGCTACCATTATTAATTTGGTCTTTTTTAATTTATTGTACAGTTTTAAAATAAATAAAACATTGATTGCTGGAATTTCTCAGCGTCACTTAATTGAAAACTAAAAAGAGTCTATGTTTAATGGGGTTATGAGCCAAATTTCAAACGTGATGAAAACTGTTCGTAATAAAGCGACACTTAGCCGTATCTCTTGTGGAAATCTTTACCTCAAAATCATTAACTTTTTCCATTTCTGTACAAAGTAGTCATCGTTATTACGTTTGAGATATCCATAAATACCTATCCCACTAGAGTGCGCACTGAGGAAAATATCTACTAGTGACGTAGGAATTGTGTTTGTAATATACGCCGCCGACGTATCATATACGCGGTGAATGTATTATCAACCTTATTTAAGTATTGTGCAGTATGACATACGTAATGAACGTGTTATGAGCTCACATAATACGTGCACGGTGGATAAAATACGTCGTCGAAGTATATTATAATCACAATTTTTACGTCGTTTGTAAATATTTTCCTGTACTGTGCATATTTTCCTCAGTGCGGAGTCTTTTGATAGCGGCTCTTAAATCTGATAATTTTATCAGCGTGTTTGTATCTCGAATAACCAACCTTTGCGCTTCGGAGAACCAAATTTATTTGGCGCCATGTGAAGTCACCCGTAGGTTAATACAACACTGTCAATAATATCATTCTACACTAACAGTTTTCTGCAAATTTAACTTTAATTATGTATTTTATAAGGGGGTGGTGAATCCTTCAGTACATCCAATTTAATTAATTAATTGAGGTAGTCGTCAACCTTGTTGATGTGGAGTGTTAATAACCAACCTAACTGTATTACGGAATTTTGACTAAAGTCATGGTACGAATCCGGGGTGAATAAATCGTAAAGCTTTAATTCTATTGGGCATATAGAAAAAAAATAAAATGAAATTTTTTATGCGTCTGTCGTCAAACGAACTCTATTTAGTGTGATTCATTCTCTATTTAACGTTGAATATATTTTGTATAAAAAGAATTGCAGTAACTTTGAAAATCTGGGTTTTTCTATTGCGGCATGGCATCGTTTGAATGCCAACCCATACGGCGCCTATTGTCTAATTTTGCGATAATATATTTCCCTCAATACATGACACAAAGCTGGTCTACTTGTTTCCAGAACTTTTCCTGTAGTGATGTAGTATTATGTAAAACATCGTTCGAAATAAAAGACAACATTTGTATACTTACCTAGTCATTCGACATTGCATTCAGATAAAACGAAAAGAACTTTTAATTAACCGTAGGTTGGACATTTTGTTAGATGTGTGTTTTGTTTTGATTTAAACTTACACATTAACAACTGGTTGTATAAAATAGGATAAAACATGGTGGGAGGTTGGGTGTGATACTAAATACTCTGTCGCATATGAAGCTCGAAGGGGCTGTACCGTGCATGTTTTGTTTAGATGAAAAATTTATTATGTTATGTTATGGTAATGAAAAGAGAGAAGCATTTGATATTTGAGAGTTCTAAATATTATAAAACAAATAATTTTTTCCGGGCTTGACAATCATATGAATGTCATATCATTTACTCAAAATAGCGATTGATTCTGATACTATGTATGTAGGAATCGTATAATCGGTAAAGTGAATATTGTTTTGTATTCTGATAGTTTAAGTTGTTTCTAATAAATTTGTTTATTTTCGATGAGAAAAGTCGGATGTTTTATTCTTTTTAAATCTTCAACATCTCTCTACGATCCTTCATGTATGTAAAAGAACTATTTTGAACTTTGTGTTGTTAAATAAGAACGTTTTGACGTTTCTTTTTTTCAAGTTCTACACATTTCTTTTTGGACCGCACGGAATACGAGTCCAATGCACCACTACGTTTGTAACCAGTCGATTTAAAGGAGGGAGCATCAGTCATGTACCCTAGATGCCGAATCTGCAAAAAAATTTTGTCCATCCGTCCGTCTGTAAGCACGATAACCCGAGTAAATGCCGAGGGGCGGACTATCGTGTATTTTTAGTGTAAAAGGATTTTCTTAAAAAAATCCTCAAAGGATTTATTTGATTTCCAATGATTTTCTAACGTTTTCTTTTATTTTCAAGGATTTTCTTTTTCAATTTCTGAGGATTGCCAAGCTTTTATACACGATTTCTTGGGATTTTCTTTTGATTTTCGAGGATTTCCTTTGATTTACAAGGATTTTCTTGCAATTCAAAGGATTTCTTTGAGAATTTTCAATGAATTTGAGGATTCCTTAACAACTGATTTTCTTTTGAGTGCAAAAGGGTTTTCTACGTTTATCTGCCCCTTGGTAAATGCTGACCGATTTTCAAAAAAATTTTCTCTGTGCTACGGCCCCCTAAGTGGTTTTGGGTCTTTTGTACATAACTCGAGTTCGATTTTCAAAAATATTTTTTGTTCCGTCAATTTATGGAAGAAAATTTTTTTATTTTGGTTCCTCGGACTCAGCTGGGGTCATAAAACTGAGTCTCTACTAGGGTCCAACGTGTTTTTCTACATCCTCCTCCTCCTGTTTAGCCTGTTGATATTCACAGCTGGATGTAGGCCTTCCCTATCTTCCTCCATTCTGAACGAACCATTGCAATTTGTTGCCAGTTCGTCTCTAATAATAAATTCATTTTGTAAAAGGAAAATGTATTTTTTATTGGTCATTTAATATTAATTTAATTTAATTTAATTTAATTTAATTTAATTTAATATAATTTAATATTAAATGACCAATAAAAAATACATTTTCCTTTTACAAAATGAATTTATTTTTTTTATTGGACATTTAATATTTTTATTGAAGAAAAATTATTTTTTTGTTGGACATTTATTATTTTTATTGAACAAAAGCATTTTTACTATAGGAAGGTTCAATACGATCCATTTTGGACAAAAATTTTTTTTTTATTGGACATTTATTATTTTTAATGGACATTTACAATTTGTTTATTGGAAGGTAAATAATAACCATAAATGAACTTACGTACACATTAAATTAAGAGTCGATTTCCTTCAATTTGATTGGAGAAGAACCAGCTACCCGATATTTCCTGAGACTGACGTCACTAAAATAATATCTCACAGCTACTAACGTATCATTTAGTACTTTTTTCTGATACGTTCTTTAAGCTAAATGTCAAAGTAATTTAATGTCGTAGTAATTTAATCCAAGAACGAATTGTTGTGTGAAACATTATGCAACATAGTCTTTTTTCAATGCAATAGAAACGGTGATTGTAAGCTATTGTTATGAATATTAATAAAAAAACTCTCGTCCTTCACCTGCTGTCTCAATACTTAAAGTTGATTTTGGAATACGTTCAAAACAAACTGATTTTTTCATTCATAAGTCATTTTCAATACTCATACGGTTATTTTACAAGAGCTTTTCATTGGTTAGTCTCAATTAGACATTAAACTGTTTTAATTGATTCTTTGTGCCAATTAGTGGTTTTACTCTAAGTGTATGATACAAATTAATAAATTTCACTTTCATCGAAAGCAAAGCTCAGCTTTGTCAAATAACACGTGTAAATATGATAGCATCTGTTGTGTAATAAATCACAAATCAAAATTAAACTTGAATTCAAACACACAATGAACAATTTAATCGACTACGTGTGGTATCCTGTAGTTTAATCGTAAGATAACATTAGTTGGTGAAGTGAAAATAATATCAACAAGAAATATGAACGTACATGCGAATAATGAATTTGTTAGAAAATTGATTGGAATTCGGAATTATAATTTTCAGTTAATTACCCAGTGGAATTCTGGATTAGCTCAACTTCGACATTATTGTAAACTAAATTTCTTTACGTTGCATTAATTGTTTTTGTAATTTTTCTTTTTGAATTTACGTGATGTTGATCGACTCGACTGGTCAAACTAAAAATTTATTAAATTGAAAAACCAGCTTTCTCATTCGAGCACGCAACGTGGTGCTGTCATCGTTATTCCTCTTAAAGTGGTTAATAGAATCGGTTTTGCAAAATATTTTAAAATAAAACTAAACACATGTCTAGCCGACAACATGGTTATGAAGTTAAAATGTCTTCACAGTGAGTAAAAAAAAATATTAACACCTACAATGTTTTCAACTCACTTTATTATTGGGCGACTGAAAATCTATGACACGAGCAAAACAAGTTGTTAGTTTTTGCGTTTTTGCAAGACTTTTTGTAAGATTAGCATGTAGTCAAACCTTTCATCCAAAACCAGTTTAAATATGAATTATTTTACACAGATAATTGCCCACAAACTTAATTTTAGATAAACTTCTGAAATAATGGATTATGTGAATGTGAAGAAAGCTCCACCTGGTACAATTTTGTAATTGTTTAATTACCTGTCAATTTAACGATTAACTTTCTTTGAATCTAAAAAGTTATGCGAATAGGTGCTGCGAATGGGAACTGCAGCAACATATTTTATAAAGGGAGAACATTTTAAACTTTAAACGATTTACAAGCGAACGAATGCGACGTTCTTTTGTGTTGTTAAAAAAACGAATTAATAGGAATTCATGTGGCGTGTGGCCAATAAAAACATAATGATTTAATTAATATAAACAATTAAGTAGATTAAGACACTTGCAGAAAAGATATTTTATTGTTCTTGTTAAGTGCCTGCCAAAATGAACTGCGCTAAAGTTTTGTTGGGAAAAATTCAAGTTTAGCGGTGACCCCCAGGAGGGGTGGGGGAGGGGTGGGGATTGGTAGGGGACTACCCCCCATTGATGAATATGTGTTTTGTTTGCGGCGGTCGGCCATGGTTTGGGAGTGGGAGGGGCTTAAAGTTGGGTGTCGACAAGGAGGGTATGCCATAAAAGTAGCTGAAATTACGTATCCGATTCGAATGATAGGGGGTGCGTTGGAAAGCTGAAGGATGCAGCTTTCATTTGGTATATATCCCACGTGACATCCGGTTCCGGTTCCGGA
>CM055406.1:44356092-44385886 GCA_029228625.1 Pseudolycoriella hygida | reverse complement strand
CCCTCGATCGTCATTTTCGAGCTATATTGACTACAAAATAACTTTTTTTTTTACTTCGTCAACTATTTACATTCCACAATATACCACATTACACTGTTTTATTTTTGTAGAGTCGTCCCACAAATTTGCTTCGTCACTCATGGTTTATTTTGATGCAAAAGCACAAAAAAAGTTTTTTTGAAAAAAGCTTCTTGGTCCGAAAAATCAAGTATCAGCCGTTTCTCAAAGCTCACATTTGTCCCCAGGTGCCCCAGGTTCATAATACAGTACAACTTCGATTATCCGATTGTTCTCTTCTATCGAAGTTGTACCGTGATAATTTGCTCCTTATATTGGACGCGATGCGAATGTCACCCCATATTTAACAAAATTACTATTTCCCAACTCAGCAAAAGCAACCAAAAAGTAAAATTTTTGTCACTGAGTTGTGAAAAATGTCTATACATGTCTATACAAATGTTTAAACATTATTGTGCACGAGGTTCCGACTCGGAAACAGGCTGCGTACTTGAAAAGTATGAGTAGCCTTTAAGAAGGCAGCCTGGTGCCGAAAATCAGTTAAACTCATTGTAACGGCAGTAACGAATACTATACGTCATATAAATTTCAACTCGGCACCAGACTGTTGCTGCCCTCTACATTCAGAGTAGAATATCTTAAGTAGGCAGTCTGGTGCCGTGTAGAAATTTATATGACGTACAGTATTTGTTACTGCCGTTACGATGACTAACAGATTTTCGGCACGAGGCTGCGTTCTTCATGGCTACTTAAACTTCCCAAGTAGGCAGCCTGGTGCCGAGTTGGAACATTATGCATAGTAATGTACTCGTTCCCCACTCCAACATTGCCATAGAAAATTTTTTTGGCACCAGGCTGCCCAGCTTGATATGCAGACCTCTACTTGTTGCAATTTTTCTCCATGAAAATGTTCTACACGACGGTAACATAAGAAGTTCATGTACTAGACAAAAAAATAGTCTACTGCGTGAACTCCTTATTTCATAGTTTCGTAGAACATTTTCATGGAGTAAAATTGCAACAAACAGAGGCCTTTTTTAACCAACATAGCCTTATACAAAAAAAAGCACTTGAAAATGTCTACACAGTGAGAAGTTTTTAATTTGTTTAGAAATTATTTTCGATGCGTTACACATGTCACAGATACTCATTTCGGGACTCAATGTTATTGTTGCTATAATATGTTGTCTAAGGATTGTCGACAACAACAAGAAGCATTAAATTTTTTCGTTTAGTGTAGTGCTTCTTTCTGATCTTATTCTTTGAGTAAATGTACCCAAGAAAACACTTCTCTAGCGTTTAAACAAAATGAATAAGCATAAGCACTAAGTCTAATTTGAGTGGATGTAGCAGTAAAACGTACCTAAAATTGACATGTACGAAAAGATGTCCCAAGTTCAGTGAAAACACTTGTAAAATGTGAAGCTTATGATATATTCTAACATTATAAGATGTTCAGCTTGTATGCGAAAAATGGTCGATTTTTTGCGAATTGTATGATGAATGCACTTTAGTCTCCAGACGTGTGATTGTAACTCGAGGTCATTTGGCTGAGAGGTTAAAAAAATTCTCGACAATATTTTTCGTAATAAAGGTAACTGAAGTTTTACTCTTTGTGGTTTTGTGAGTAATTTTTATGCAGATTCAATAATTACGTTGAGTAAATGGTCAAAATTGGATTTCAAAGCCCGACGTATCTTACCACCTATGCGACGTTTCAGTATAACCTAAATTCAGATAATTGATTACAGAAATCTATCTATGCAATTCCTCTACATAATTGTTTAGTAATTGCATGCGAGTCAATTTAAAAAAATTCACTTTATTTGGAAGATCTTTAATGACCAGTCGATTAATTTATTTTAGCATATAAGTCTCTAGAGCTTAATCATGGTTAGTACTTATTTTTCCTTGACTCAAAATAGATTTTTAATCAAAGAAATTGATTGGTGGAAATTAAAGATCATTTAAGTAATGCCTAATGGATTGTTGCTTCAGTTTGAGATGAAACGTATTTTTGAATAGTTTTTTTTTAAGAAAAATATAAACATTTAGTCTGCTCTACAGACCTTACCGAACTTGTTTTTCGCGTTCACTATCAATGTCTGCCGCGATGAATAAATAAAATCTTATATAACACCAAACGTCTCATCACATTTTCTGCAATAGTTTAGATTGCTAGAGGCAAAAAATATTATTTTCTATCGAGAAAAAAAGAAAAACTTCGATTTACATGTGAGAGTTGTAACATTAACGCAATATAATTTCACTTACTTTCTTCAATTCCATTATTTTCCTCATTAACATGTAATCGATTTTAAGCACATAATTGCATCTGCAACATTACCATAATTTATGTGAAGTAATCCATGACCTGTCCCGTGACTAACTGAATTTTGAACTGAAATTACACGAAATTTGTCGGAGTAACTTTGTATGAAAGTGCACCTAATGTTCGAATTTCATTTCTAGTAAGAGTCTCACGTAATTTTGACTGTTGTCAGAAAATTATAGAAAACAATGGTATATGATGTGTGGCTATACACATAGTCGAGTGTATTGTATTTTCGACTGCAGGAATTTAGTTTCCATCATTCTCTTATCTAAATAACAATAAGGCACAAGTCGTAAAGTCAATGAAAACATAAGAAAACAGTCTCGATGATGGATATACTCCTTTACGTGGTTTCTTTCATCTAGCTAAGTATTCACATTCGTCAATTACCACATTGGCTAACATGAATTAAGTCGAAAAGATTGTCCGTTCTGGGTAATTGGGGTGACGGACGATTAACCATTCGATACGCAAAAAATTCTTTTGAAATAGTGTAACATTCCATTAAAAAAATAAATCACAAATGCGGAACACACCACTTAATTATTCTGCACTTATAGATTTCATAGGCTAAAATTTGACCTCCTGTACAAAAAAAATGAACATATCAGGACAAATGTGGCAAACAGTATAGATCTTGCAAAAATACTCGAACGTATCTAAATACAGAAATAAGGAAACAATTCAATGTTTTATGTTCTTTTATAAGTATAGGAATTTCAAAAATCCATAGGCCCTACCGAAGTACGTCTCAGACCATTCAAATCTAGAAGTGGTCATATCCAAGGACTGGGCCATTTTCCCCTAAAACCCTGAAACACGTGTTCTCTAAAATTTTATTCTCTACAACTTTGCCTTTGGAAGCAACTTTCTACCTCTTATAGTTCAAAAGACATGGGTCATCTCTCCCCAATTCTAAAAGTGGCCATATCCCAGGATTGGGGCATTTTTACCCAAACCCTTGAAACAAGTGTTCTCTAAAATTTTATTCTCTACAACTTTGCCTTTGAAAGCAACTTTCTACCTCTCATAGTTCAAAAGACATGGGTCATCTCTCCCAATTCTAAAAGTGGCCATATCCCAGGATTGGGGCATTTTTACCCAAAACCCTGAGACACGTGTTCTCTAAAATTTTATTCTCTACAACTTTGCCTTTGGAAACAACTTTCTACCTCTCATAGTTCAAGAGACATGGGTCATCCCTCACAATTCTAGAAGTGACCATATCCCAGGATTGGGGCATTTTTACACAAAACGCTGAGACATGTATTCTCTAAAATTTTATTCTCTACAACTTTGCCTTTTAAAGCAACTTTCTACCTCTCATAGTTCAAGAGATATGGGTCATCCCTCCTAATTCTAGAAGTGGTCATATCCTGGGATTGGGCCATTTTTTCCTAAAGCCCTGAAACACGTATAATCTAAAATTTTATTCGCTACAACTTTGCCTTTGGCAGCAACTTTCTACCTACTATAGTTCTAGAGATATGGACCATCTCTCCTAATTCTAGAAGTGGTCATATCCCAGGATTGGGGCATTTTTACCCAAACCCTTGAAACATGTGTTCTCTAAAATTGTATTCTCTACAACGTTGCCTTTGGAAGCAAATTTCTACCTCTCATGACTCAAGAGATATGGGTCATCCCTCCTAATTCTAGAAGTTGTCATATCCAAGAACTGGGCCATTTTCCCCTAAAACCCTGAAACACGTGTTCTCTAAAATTTTATTCTCTACAACTTTGCCTTTGGAAGCAACTTTCTACCTATTATAGTTCTAGAGATATGGGTCATCCCTCCTAATTCTAGAGGTGGTCATGGTCATATCCTGACCCATTTCTACAAAAAAAAATTGTCTCAGTTTCGTGAGATCCAATTCTTTCATTTGACACCAAGATAAACAATTTTCGTGCTCTGCTTTCCGAGATGTTTGCGAAAAACTTTCACCGACTCTCGAAAATTTGAATCATCGGAGGCATGTACATTCTTTTCAGGGAAAAAAATTTAGGGTGATCGGTTGAGCCGTTTGGAGACGGACATTTTTTTTTATTGCTGATTTGTCAAATTTACACGATTATAAATGTATCCCCCCAAGTGCCACCTCGATCTACCCCATGTTACAATAAAATTGTTTGTAGTAAACGTATAGGACTTCGTACGTGTCCGAAAATAATTAAGAATTTCGAAAGAGAAATTTTTTTTCTTACAACTATTAAGAGTTTTTTTGAATATCTGTACTTTGGGACATGCAAAAAAAGTACTCCTGGAAGCAATTTTCTTATGAATTAATGGGGGCCATAGTGAGATTTTGTGACGTGTCTGTCATGAACGGTTAATTTGAGACATTCATGTAAATCACACAATCTACCGAATAACTGTAATGAAAGTGAAAAAGCGTTATTCGTATTCCACAATCGAAGAAGACTAATTTCAATCGAGTTCAATGCTTTCTTCAAAAATAAAAAAATATAATAAAATGAGAAAAGTTAACGTCAGTGGCTTTGTGCAAAATTAAGCTAATCTACGCATCGATAACTCTTTGTTAGCACACTTCAGTTAATTTTGCTAGCTGAAAATTTCTTTCTGAATGCACTGGCTTTATTGTATAAATGAAAATTGAATTCCGTTTTATGGTTTATGTGACGTTTAGATGTGTAGATGGTGTATTAACATTTTTTTTATTTCATTTTAAATGTTAGCTTCTCTAATTATCTGGATTTCCACTTTGCCCGTAGAAAAGATAAGGAACAAGAATATGTTTGTAAATGCCATCCGATGTAATTTCGCATGTATAAATCATTATACTGATGTCGACTATTTATAGGTTGGTTGAAAGAACGAAAATAAGGTCAATAAAATTAAATTGTGTGCGACTAGAAAATGTTTCAAATAAATGCAATTTCTGTTTAAGAAACTACGAAAATAATCGGAAGAATGTGTGCAGGCAGCATAGGTATACGAGGTATACGTATTTTAATCACTTCCTCGTTCAATAATCTAAAAAAACTATTTTCGATGGTGTTCATTCGTTTGATAGTACAATGCGACAATGTAATCCTAAACAATAATATCTTTGTATACATTCACGGAAATAGCAAAACTGCATTGAGCAAACTAATTTTATGTTTAGGATTCTTTACAATGAACAGAGAATACAATTATAGCAATACGACGTACATAAATGGGAAAATATATTTCAATCGGCCTAAAACATAATGCTACTTCTATAAAGTATTTTATACCATTCGCTAGTATTTGATTCCGCGTTCATGTAAAGAATTTACACTTTTATTTTCAAGGGGCAATACTAACGTTCAAAGTTAAGAAGCTTCGAAACAAAAGCGAAAATAATCGATACTAGTGTCTAAATGGTTTTTCTTTTTTCAAACTAGATGTGAGATTTTAAGTACGAGTCGAGGGTGTTGGTATGATTTTATTAACCACCCTGAATAGAACATTCACATCTGCAACTTTCAAGACATTTTACCATGAAAATTTCACTTGACAGTTGCTAATTTTCTTCGTACGAGGCGAAGATCACTTTGTAAGAGAACTTGACGGGTGGCTGCACGTTATAGTATATTACAGTGGACCCTGAGATGACATGAGGACGCAATTTTGTCATGAGAGCCAAACTTACGAGTGTTTTTTTGAGCAACAAGCTTTGAAGACGTTATTTTGACGACTCGACCTGAAGCCGAGGTATGCAACTTCACGAGTCAAAATATCAGTTTTCAAAGCGTGTTGCTCAAAGTAACACGAGTTAGTTTGCCAGTTCTCGAAATTGTGTCCGAAGCAATGAATTATGTAGCAGGATCCACTGTATAATGTTTATTTGGTATCCATCCGAAAGTTGAGTATTACATGTATATTTACCCCCTACGAAAACTATGCATTACATGTAGGGCCTTTTTTAGCTCACTAGTGAAAACAAAAGTTTTACCTCACTCGGATGGGATAGCCAATAATAAATGGGGCAATTCCGTGTAATGAATTTTGTATATGACCTGGGAGCCGTGTCAATCTCCTGAAGCGTACAAAGGTGCGAGAGTTGTGATGTTTGAAACATTTTTCAGGAAAAACCTTATCTAAGTCTCTCATACAAAAAAAAAAGCTTTGTCGGGCGAACGGTTTAACTGGAAAACGTGGTTCCCAAGTCATCCACTTTTTTATTGTCAACTTTTGAGTGGAATAGCTCAATGTTACACACTTGTCACGGAACAGTCAAGCTTCACTGAGACTCTTCGTGACAAGTGTGTATTCTTTTTTATCACATAAACGAAAACGGGACGACAACATAGAACAGAAGAGAAATTTCGTATTACACTCCCTAGTCGATGTTATTTGACATCCGAACGACGCGCGTATGTGATAATAGTAGATTACAGTGGGAGTTGCGGAAGTAAGTCATTACATGAGGGATCAATTTTGTGAAATGAGTCAAACTCAAGAGGGTGCTTTTAAGCAAAAAGCTTTGAAAACTGTTTTTTGACGAGTGTAGAGTTTGTATCCCAATCCGAGGGGAGTTGCTTAAAAATATACGAATGAGTTTGCGAGTGTCACGAAATGGTCCAGAATGGATGACTTACTGAGAAGTTTCCGGTGGGGGCCCTAACATACATGTAATGAATAATTTCTGTGGGGTGCACATATGCATGTAATGACTAGTTTTCGGTGGGACAACGATTAAAATTTTGTACAGCCCATAATTTATAATAACATGTGAACTTTACATCGGACGTCTAACTGCTTTCGAATGACCTCTTTATGAATGACCCTTTAGTAACGAGTATTACATACACATTCCATTTTCGTTACGTGCCGCAAAATATTTTTACAAAAAAAATACTCAACCTTTTTCACATTTTCAAAATTTGTTCAAAAAGTATTAGGAAAAATGTTCTGAAAAATGAGAAAACATATAAATAGTCCCTGTGACATACCTATATGATTTTGATCGAATTCTCATCGTATTCATGATCAAAAAGAGCGACGATAAAAACTTTGATACGAATAGAGCTAACCAACTCTTGAATGGTACTTTCCCGCAATTTTTTGCGTGCTTGACACTTCAATTATTATGATTGTTTATCGCATGGCTATACGTTTCCAATGGTAACCCATCGTCTCGTGAAAACAATAATAGATCAGCTGTAAGCTACAACTACATATAGCCAGACATCATGAAAACATTAAGATAAATGAAACATTCATATCTTCAACATACAATAAAGCGTAAGCATTCTGATACAATGCTGCAATGCATGTTGTGCACTTGAAGACAATGAGACGTCAACTTTTAAGCATTGTTCATACTTTACCAACAACAATGCATGTGATTCCAAAATGCACTACTTTTCAGCATAGCATGCACGAAAAAGAGAGAAAAAACCTATTAATAAGGTCATGATTCATTTGCATAAATTATCAATTTAATCAATTTAATGTTTATAAATAAACAAGAAAAATTATAAGATAGTGACGAAGACAATAATTACACCTCTACGCTTCATCAAGGTCGGATTATTGTTTTATTGCATCTTTTTATTGCACTCAACGAGTCATTCAACAATTTCTTCACCTGTTTCACCAAAGATGGTAATTTTCACGATTTATTCTGTATAATCATCCATGATATTGATGACCTCGAATTTCATCGAATAAATTAAGAAATTTGTATTGAGTAGAAATTTTTCGCCGCTTGTTTTATTCGGGTTTGGATTTTACGATTGATACTTTTATAGAATTCAAGTGTATGTCGATTAGTCTCTTGATTTTCTGAAAAATAGAGAATTTGGAGTATTATGGTAGTGTCTATGATAACATTGAGTCCAGTGAACTATAATATTGTGTCACAATTTCAAATGAATTGGGACGGACGTAGTATGTGGTGATGCCCTGAACTTCCACCAAAAATATCGCGGCTCGACCTCTGAAAAATGAAGGGGTTTTCTAGTTGATAATTTATGGAAAGGGAAGTTTACGAGAATCGAGTCCCTTAAAGAAACCTGCTTACAATGACGTAACTCACAAGCCATGTGCACTCCTCAACAAATTGGTCGAAATGGTTGATACAACCGGCAGGTCCACTGAAAGAAGCAGAGATTGCGCTACTTAAGTATATGACGACGATGACAGCATAATCACACAGTGGGCTTGTAATGTCCCACCAGAAAAAAGATGCCATCACCCGTTTGCCGCAACTTCTACCCAGAGAGGTGATATATAAGCTAGGATATTGCGATTGGGGCATAAGGACGAAAGTCCCAGCAAAAATATCACCTCTCTGCTGTTACCTAACCAACCTCCTGGAAAAGTGTAGCAGAACCCCAAAGTAATTCATTTTACCTCTACTATTTTCTCGCGATTATACACCTTGTGTTAAAATATACTATGACGTACATACGGATAGTTTTGTAGGAACACACTTAATTAGGTTTCCTTTTTTAAGTCCATTGGGAACAAATTTGATTTAACTTCACATAATTTCTTCCCTCGAAGTTTCCAACTTTTTATGTTTTTAACTAAAACCCTACAACGAAACGCTATGAAATATCCATAAAACAGAACACCGAATTGCAATTACGCTCTCGGGTATCTAGTTGCCTTGTCATGCATGAGATCTGGTGTACACCTCGCTAAATGGTCCTCCAATGTTATAAAATACTATTTTTGGTTGAAAATTCTATGGAGACTATAAATCAATGTCGTATTCAAAAATATTTCATATTTTCACTTGTGTTGTGAGTAAACCTATATGCTGGAGCACTTGCTAAATTACGTATCTATATAATTGAAATAATGAGCTCTCCGCTCGTGCTACTTATTGTAACGGTTCAATAGTTTTCGTTAAGGTAATTTTAATAGAAAAATTTATTTTGTTTGTAGAGCGTATCTGATTATTTATGCTCATAGTAAGTGAAAATAAATGGAATTTATTTATTGATTTTTTTTAATTGGGAAGATTTTTTTTGCAATGAAATTGCACGTTACTTGCATCCCAACGAAAAAATTTACTTATATCTACGCCTCGTATATTTATTTATTATCTTATCTCACTTTCACATAAAAAATCGTTTAAACAAAGAGTTCTTTTATTTAAGCATTCAGCTAACGCTGTAAATGTGTAACGCTGCTCATTATAAATTCTACATCGTTTTAGAACTATTTCAATCGACGAATAAGCTTTGTGTGTTACTTTTTAACATTTTTTTTGTGAAAACTAAAATGACATGCGTGACCCATTCGAATTAATGTGACATTTCGAATAATTGTCCTAATTCGTGAGATAAGATACAAAATCGTGGTGGAATTCAAGCGAACAATTTTTTTGAATACAAAAATCTTAAGATATTTGGACTAATGATTACTTTTAAACATTTTCTTTCGATGAAAACTCATTTGCACTTTATTCTGCATTTCACTAAATAAACCTCTTAAGCCAAGTAGAGTTTGAGCCGCCGACTGCTAAACCGAATGTATGTGAGAAGGAGGCGTTAACATCTGTAACATAACAACATATCACATCTGTAGTATCGAAATAGTAGTTTCTGATACAAGTTACGCATGAAGGTAGTTTAACGCACTAGAAGGCGAGTTCGGCAACATATCCTGTGCGTTAAGCTACCAGTATACGCCAAGTGTATCAAACAACGTTTTTTGCAGTTCACCGACAAACAACGAACTTTTCCCTGCGTGTTTCCACTTGCGAAAATTTGCCGAAGTTTCAATTATTTTTTCGCACTAGTGCGTAAAAACAGCTTAGTGCGATAACAAGTTTTATGCAACGTCGTTGTGAAAAGTGAACGTTTTCGTGCATCGTTTCGGTGATGTTAGAGAGGTCGTTTTATAAGTTAATTTTTATCACTCATTTGGGTGATAAAAAGTTCATTCAAGTTGTCGCATAAAGTCTTGTATGAAACACGTTGCGAAATTGGTTGTTTTTGTCACACGATGTGGTTATCCAACTCGCTTCGCTCGTTTGATAACTTCACATCTAGTGATAAATAACTATTGTCGCACTAGTGCCAATAGTGACCTTATGCGACACCGAAATGACGCACCAAAAAGCTTCGCCGCGGGCTGCAGAAATCACGCTCGTCAAAAACATTCTATTTCTCCTGATGTATTGGTTGTGACGGAAAATATTTTCCCATCACTTGGGACGAAAAGTTGCTTTCCGCGGTATGTGCACCAACACACTCTCACTATTACAGAAACATATCTTTCAAAATACCCCAATACACACTCGATGTGTACTTTTCGCTTGGGCTTCGCCCGCACGTACTTACACATCTCGTGTGTATTGGGGTATGTGGAAATATACTATTCGATGTCACAAAGTTACTTTTGCATTCAGCTTAGCATACCTTTTTTGACACTAATAGCAAAATGGAGTAGTTTCAGCACTACATGTGAGATCTCTCATATAAACTCCATCGAATTGCTCGCATCATACCTAGATTTCTTTGTCATTTGTTGAAGCTTTTTTCGGCTCTCGTGCTTTTAGATTTATCAGTTTGGGCCGGTCCATTACTGGTCCTTGAAACACAGATCTGATGATCCTTTGTTTCGTAACCCGTTCATCATGTAAATCTCTGAAACCTTCCAGTCCCTACCAGGAACCTGTCTAGAGCGGCAGGTCCCATTTTGGAGACATTTTCGGGTTGGACTACATGACTTCCTAGTGTCCTGAACCTTAGTGAGGAGAATTTCGGGCATTCGCATATGACGTGAACGCCCGTCTCCTCACTTAGGCCAAAGGTACAACTGGGGTCATTAGAGATTCCCATTTTTGCCAGGTGCTTGCTTAGTCCGCAGTGCCCGGTGATCGCACCCACCACCCTCTTGATGCGTGTCCTGTCCATATTTAGTAGTTCTTTGGCCCACTTCCCATCGGGCACCGGGAAGAAACGCTTTGTGTGCATTCCTCCTTCATAAATGTTCCAATGGTTAGCGAATTCCGACCTCACCCAACTCTTTATTGCTTTTACGCATGCCGAGTGTGGGATGGGTATGAGAGGTTCTGGCCCGCAACCTAATGTAGCCGAGCCTGTCCTCGCCAGCTCATCTGCCTTTTCGTTGCCCTCCACGCCAGAGTGTCCGGGAACCCAGACCAGCGTCACCTGATTTCTCAGTCCCATCCGGTTCAAGGTTTCCTTTAACTCTTTTACTAGCTTGGATGTAACGACAGGCGAGATGAGCGCTTTGATCATTGCCTCGCTATCAGAACATACTGTGACCTTTTTCCCACATGCCTCTGGTGGGATTGCTTCCCGCGCTCCCATCAGTGCCGCGAAAATCTCAGCCTGAAAGACGTCGGCATACCCACCTAGGTGGTACCACCTTTCCGCCAACGGTTCCGGGGAGAATACTCCGGCTCCCGTACCTTCTGAAGTTTTAGAGCCATCAGTGAAACTCACAATTACTTCATCTGATAGGCAGCTTGGCCAACCTTCCAGCCATTCAGACCTATCGGGTATGACAGTCTCAAAACGCCTTACGAAATCCGTCTCCGGTTTCATTCGGTCCCTAGGCATCTCAAAGACCTCGTTAGTGATAGCCTTCTTGATTCTCCCATGGCCCGAAGTGAAATTCGGAGTCCAAAGATCGTTCTGAGACAGTCTATCCGCCGTAGCAAAAGCTTTCGCCTTCAATGCCACGTGGACCGGTGGCAGGTTAATTAATGTCTCCCGGCTCTCGTGCTGAAAATATAAATTGTAAAATGACACCGTAAATGTACTTGTCAACTAACCAAATCTAAAGTACAATCGTAATTTTGTAATTCTATTGATTATTGCGACAGTATTTAGTTCCCTTTTCTAACTCGTTAAACAACCAATCAAAAGAATATAAGAAATCTGCTTAGTCACCCACCAAGAATTATCTCACTTACATTCTAAGACATGTAATGACATGACATATTTGAAAGCCTTGACATTGTACTTGTAACTAAATACATTTCTTTTCCCACTTTACTGTTTATATAATCCATGCATAAGTAATAAATATGGTCTGCATTGAATTACCAATGAAAAAGCAAACAAACAGAAGCATTTTGATGGTTAAATACTGTTCGTGCAATCTAAAATTCTATCGATTTTGTCTTAATTTTTCAGTATCTTCTCTTACATTTTACATTTTTACATAATTGATGTGGTTAAGAATGATAGGTAGATGTAGCTATCTTGTCCGAGCGACGATGATTGTTGTTTTAACGTTACCTTCGGTGTGGCGACCCAGCGCCTTGTTGCAGAAAGTACGCCACGATAAAAGACCAAGTCGATGGTCCGAGCTGTCTATGAAACGACTTTTTATATCGAAAAAATCATTAGGCGACTTTCTATAAAGCTTTCCCAGATTATGCTTTTGCAAGAAGTTGCCTGATGAAGCGTCAAAATAATTTTTTCAGTATTGAAAATCGTTTCATAGAGCGACCACCCGGTAGCTCCAACCATCATCGACCCGGTCGTTTATCGTGGCTCTACAACTGCTTTGTGTTAAACCTGATTTGAATACACTCAATGCTTTCAAAACATCAAAATTGTTTGCATTTTTTTCTGTTTTTTGGATGTTTTGTAGGAACTTGAAAAAGATTTTACGCTGTTTTTCAATATTGTCCTTACGGCAATTTCCAATCCGTTTTTGATGTGGACGTAATTTTATATACTTAAGAGTTGAGACAATATTTATTTAGATTAGAGGTGTACACTGTGGAGGTCGACCTTCTTTCCAAATGGGACCCGAGCCAACATAAAAATTCAAACCCTACCCGAGCCGAACCCGATCTAAAATAAAAATTTCAAACTCGACCCGAACCGAACGCGAATCAAAATAAAAAATCAAACCCGGCTCGAACCGAATCCGATCCGAAATTTCAAATTGAAACCCGAACCGAGCCCGAAACCTTGACCCGAACCTGAACTTTTTTTTAAGAAGATTTCATTTTAAATAGGTAATTGAAATAATTGGATTCGATGGTTTTAATATTTTATTTTTGCTTCGAAATGTTTATTAAAGTCAATTTTGAGAAAATAATTGAGTGAATTGGAGGATTGGATAACAACATTGTTGATATTTCGATTACTCTCTCTCTCTACCAGAGCTCCAGTAATAGTCCAAAAAGCGTAATTGAAACACCAATGTCCAACCTTTTAATCACAAAACTCTGATACTTTGCCGAAGAAGCCAATACTCCATCTGCCGGGGCTCCAGGGATAATCCTAGAACCATAATTGTAACAGTAATTTCCAACTGCCCGACATTTTCTCCACCATTTCCTCTTCTATCTGAACAACGTTACTTAAATTTCATGATAAACACTCATCATTTTCCCGAGTAGCCCGACTCGAGCCCACTCTGAGGGTCTAGCTCATGCTCATGACTCATTGAACCGATTTCGATAAACTTTTTTTTTCCTGAAAGCTGAGAGCAGTAGTTTTTATTTGATGGTATTACTATGTAATAAAGTTCATATTCATAACTATACGCGAAAAACTTTGGCCGCAATATCAACGTCTGAAATTTGATACTTTCTGTACAACCAAAACTACACTTAGTTCAAAAAAAGCTCATGATAACCCTAAAGAAGACGTGAAAGCAGTATTGTTGGCTATTTAGTTAAAATTATGGTCATGACAAATGGAAGACTGACACATACTGGAAAAACTCAAAATTTTTCAGAAGATCACGTTGGCCAAAAAACTAATTCAGCAAAAGCGAAATACAACCCAGAAGGTGC
Organism: Pseudolycoriella hygida; assembly: GCA_029228625.1. NCBI lineage: Eukaryota > Metazoa > Arthropoda > Insecta > Diptera > Sciaridae > Pseudolycoriella > Pseudolycoriella hygida. Next base: position 44,371,795 of record CM055406.1, on the reverse strand, counting down.
GTTCTCTGTTGCACTTACAGCAAGTTGTTTCAATCTCCGGTTAGGTAGCACTCTCCGCTCTCTTTGTCCAAATGTGTTCCAATAGCACGTATTTTGTTGATCTGTTGTTTGTAGTCATCAAAGTTAATGCGTTTCGTTTTATAATGATTATAATAGTGATACTCAGGTCCTGAATTAGTATTGCTTTAGTTTTCCCGACAAAATTCGATGAAATTCGCTCTATGTGGTCAAAGTTAGGGAAATAACGATGCGTCGAATTTTGGTCGCTTTTGTAGCTCCAAATTTAAAAAATGATTTTTTTAGGGCTTCCAATCAACGACATAGGTTGAAAGGTGACAGAGATTTGCAGATTGTGCAGAGTCAAAAATCGGTCAAAGTTAGGTGGTTTTCCGGTAATTGCCAAGCACGTGGAACGCTTCGCAGCGCATGAATGTGAAGAGCGCACAAAACTCTTCCTCTTAATGACAGACGAGAAGTGAACTGCTCTTGATGAATTAGAATCGCTACTATATTTAGTAGATTGTCGCATTTAGTGTGATTTAGAAGCACATGAGAAGAATGAAAATTCTACTTGATTTCGAGGCTTGCAGTAAATTTCTTCGAAAATTACATCATACGATCTTGAGAACATGTTACTGTCAATTTCAACGTAGTTTTCGTCTCAAACAGATGAAAATTTAACAAAATTGAGCTGAAACAACGTTATTACCTCATAAGTTATTTTTATGCAATTTCGTTGCGAATATAGAACTTTTTCGTTCTGTTATTGGTTGCGAAATGGGGTATTTTTCGTCTCATCTAAATTTACACAAAACACCGTCTTTTCCCAACTTATTGCGTAAATTACTATTGCAGCACCCATATTTTATTTTCGATGCTTTGACAAGAGTATGAAAATGGATGCCGTAAATATTTGTGAGGTAGCTGCAAGAAAATTCCCTTTGTATGCTCTTCATGTGTCAGATACTCGACTGACGACTATTATCTCTCATTAGCAATCACTGTGTTGAAGTGCTTTTCGCGCTTTGCAGTTTTTACCAAACATAACTTGCTTATCACATTACAGTACAAAGTAAAATTAGCCGAAAATGTATATTACTTTCTTACTCAACTCATTTGTGAACGTATTCAAACAGCGATATGAATTTGATGAATAACTGATGGTACATGGAACCGAATGAAAACAAAGTGTGATGTTTACACCATTTTTATGCAAATTTGGCATAATTTACATTAATTGTTTGCAAATTGACCGATTAATTAGGAAGTGTTTTCATTTCGCGACAACAGCGTTATGTGGAAACAACATGTTTTAAGCAAATATTAAAATTTGTTCTTTCGAAATTGAATGAAACATTAGAATGTTTGATAATGCATTTCTGGTATGTGCCTTTGTAAAATAGTAAATAAAATATATGTTACTTTTATGTATTTATTAACCATACACCGTATAATTATACAAATTTTACCGTTATGAATGTTCAGAGTTAGAGATTTGTCTTTATAGCTCTTTAAACTATGACGATAAAGTAAGCAGTGCTTGAAGAACTCTTATTTTACATTATTCTCGCACGAAAAATGTTGTAGAAATTCGTTCCGAATACACAAACTACCGCTTCGATTTTAAGTTTGAAACCATTTTTTTTTTTGACATTTTAACGTAATTGTTCGTTGACGCCTTTTTCGCGTTCAAACAATTTAGAAAAGATATCAGCACGTTTTATGTAACAAATTTGTATTTATGTGTCGTCCAGTGCTTTAATTTTAGCGTCTTATATTTCACGATTCAACTCAACATTTATAAACAATGAACATTCTGTCACTCATACGAATCCATAGAGAATTTAAATTAATTCACGATGTCATTTAGTCCATCCCGACCCCAGCGTACATTAACAAAAATCAATTTTTTTTTTCAAATGATCATTCGTTTTGTTATCGTGGTTAGATAACCCTTAAAAATATCTTAATGAAGCATTAAGCACGTGCCGGAAGTTTAACAGACCCGTCGGAAAGTCAATGTCAAATCGCAATAAAAGATGGAATTTTATTTATAAAAATCTTTTGGCATCGATTCAGATTAATGAATACTACACAAAGCCACTGAAAATTTGGAAAATTTGGCATACGCAATTGCCATTTGGGAAAACAAAATGTATGATCGTTCCGCTTTTTCGCGCAGTAAAACTCAAAATTCTGGTCAGTCACTTTCTTTCCTTTCTTTATTTGAAAATAAAGCAATTTTGTTTATGTAAAGCAATGACTCGCATTGTATTTACTTTGGATTTCATTTTTTCATTCATGCAACACTAACATATGAATAACGTCCGCTTCGAGTCCTGATTAAATTGCAATCTTCATTTTTTTTGTATATGCGTAAAAAATATTCGTCATTGCAAGATGTTGGAGTCGAAAGGCTTCATTTTTTGAGACAGTGTGAAAGTCTGGCTGCCAAATTATTAAGGTAGTTATAATTTAGTTTCGTGTTTATATGCTGTACCCATACATTTTCCCCACTGAGAAAATTTACACAAATTTAGTGGGTTTCATTAAGCACACACAAGTTTTATTGCTAAGAGGTTTAAGAAGAACGTTTAAATAACTCAGAAAATATGTCGTGACTCATTAGAATTTTAAGTTGTGTTTTACTCTTACGTTTGTTATGTGGTGTGGTAAATAACAATTTGTCTTTATTGTGACTGGTCGTAAGATTTGTCATCTCGTCTTCGAAAGAGAAGAAAGCTTTCTCTTCTCGCAAAGCGTTTATGCCAAATGACGTCACGCTATTTTATGGAATGTAAAAATAACCAACGTCTCCAGCATCTTTTCCCACATCGCGATGTCATTTTTTGTTCTATATCGGCATTGTGTAATGCTGAGAAATTCATGAAAAATCATAATTCTGAAGTCTGAAGTACATACAACAACGTCAGAAATAGTTTGTGCTGCGGGTAAAAAGGTCTCCGGATGAAATAAAGGTAAAAGTTAGTCCAACGCCTAGTTTTCTCTTATATACCGATAGCTTGAAATTTCGCTGTATGGCAGCGTAAAGTGCACTTTATGTATGGGATATAGGCGCAATTGCTTTGCTGGAAAATCATCCAATCATTGAATTAAATGCATTCTATTGTTGTTTTTATGCTTGACATTGTGACAATAGAAGTTGAGAGTTTTTAAACTTGTTAACTTTTATTTGCCTCCTTTGATCATTGATTTTATTTCTTACCATTCTTAGCTTCGTGTCATTCTGTTTTTTTATTTGAAAAATTGTGTCAGATTTTGTCACAGCAGACATGTTATCTTCTCTCTTTAGTTTCTTCATCAAGAAAAAAAACAGTAGAAGAAAACAGTAAATGATATGAGTCGGTTGGGATCAAACTATCAAAATGACGTTTTAAACGTCAAATATTTATACAAACTTCATTTTGACAGTTAGTATAGACCGACTTTTGATGGAGGAAAGGGGGAGCTCCGATCATGGTCCTTAGACGACGAATCAGCAATAAAAAAAAATGTCCGTCCGTCCGTCTGTCAACTCGAGTAAAACTCAACCGATTTTCAAAAACTTTTTTTCCCTAAAAGCTAATCAAAAAATCTTTTATGGGATTGAATCTGCGCACTGTTGCCCCAAGGGCCGCCGAGCTAGGGCCTTTTAAGTGATTTTTGGTCTTTTCTGCATAACTCGAGTAAACCTTTTCTGATTTTCAAAATTTTTTTTTGTTTGAAAGTCCTGGGCATAGCCGACAATTTATGGAAGAAACTTCTCTGAATTTGAGTCCTTGGACTTAGCTATGGCACTAAAAACGAGTCTCTGCTAGGGCTCTATGTGTTTAGACCCGAACGAAGTTCTTCGAAAAGGGGTCTTATGCGTTTACCACGACATTTGTAACCACCCCGACCCGGGAGTTTGTTACTTTTTCGTTTTGGGTTATAAATGAGAAAAAATTCAATAAAAATGTTGTCCGTCCGTCGGTATGTCACGGCTCTAACTTGAGTAAAACTTGACAGATTTTAAAAAACTTTTTTTCCCCTGAAAGGTAATCGAAAAAGCTTTTATGGGATTGAATCTGGGCCATGTCGGGCCAAGGACCGCTGAGCTAGGGCCGTTTAAGTGGTTTTTGGTCTTTTGTACATAACTTGCGTAAATCTTATCCAATTTTCATAAACTTTTTTTGTTAGAAAGGTCTGGGTATGCCGGACATTTCATGGAAGAAACTTCCTTGAATTTCGAGCTTTTGGTCTCAGCCATGGACCTAAAACTGAATCTACTAGGGCCTAACGTGTTTTTTCAACATAAATCGGGTAAATCTTATCCGATTTTCAAAAACTTTCTTTTTCCTGAAAGATAATTACCAAACTGATTACTGCATCGAATTTGGGCAAAATCGGTCGAAAACTTTTGAAGTTACGGTCGCAAAAGTGGTCAAAATCGTAGTTTTTTGAAGGTTCGTGGAGCTTTTTCACCTATATCTCTGCGAAATTAGAACGGAAATCACTCTTCAGGGTTTTGAATGAAAGATGTGGACTTCAAAAAATCACGAAAATTAAATTAGCGAAAATCTGTTGATTGGTTCGGGCTGAAGAGTCTTCAGTGTGGGCCCACCTCACGCGACGCGACCACATACGATATTTGGTGATTTTTCGTGAGGTTTGTAGTGTGGTTTTGCAGAGAAAATAGTTGCGAACATTTTTGTTCATGGCAGTATGGGTCAGGGGCCTCTCCTAAGTGCTCTAGGTCGGTTCTAGGATTGGCCCTAGTACAATTTTTTTTATATTTTGAGATTTTTTTAAGGATTTAGAGAGGTTTTTGCGCTGTTTCTTCGGACGGGATTTTCAATATTTCCCTTTCGGCAATTTCCAATCCAATTTAATGTCGACGTAATTTCATGCACTTAAGAGTTAAGGCAACAGTTCGAATCTTTTTGCAACATATATTCTGTCTACCACATCTATTCTGATGCGTACGGGTCCCCTGCATATGTTTCTTGTACATAACTCGCGCAAATCTTTTCCGATTTTCATACATTTTTTTCTGTTTGAAAGATCTGGGCATGACCGACAGTTTGTGGAAGAACCCTTTTTTGACTTAGCTAGGGCATTACAAACGAGTCTCTGTTAGGGCCCTACGAATTTTTTGTACATAACTCGAGTAAATCTTTTCCGATTTTCAAAACTTTTTTTTGTTTGAAAGATCTAGGTACGACCGACAATTTATAGAAAAAACTTTTGCCTCTGCTTAGGGCTCAAGTGGGCCTCATATCGGTCCTAAGGTCGGTCCTAAACAAAAAACTTTTTTTTTGCTATGTTGCAGAGCAAATTGAAGGAAACATTTTTGTCTATGGAAGTATGTGTTCGAGGCCTCTACTTAGGGTCCTAGGTCAGTACTAAGGTAGGCCATAGCCCAAAAAATGGTTTTTTGCTATGTTGTAGAGAAAATTAAGTAGAACATTTTTCTCTATTTGTGCTCTATTTTGTGCTTCCAAAAAATTTTTTTACACCGTTTCTTCGGACGGGTTTTTCAATATTCCCCTATCGGCAATTTCCAATACAATTTAATGTCAACGTAAGGCAATATTTACTTAAATACGTTTGAGTCTTTTCGTAACATCAACTCTGTTTGCCACATCTATTCTGATACGTACGGGTCCCCTGCATATGTCTTTTTTTGACATTAGAACAAAAGAACAATTTTGCATCTGTCATTTGGGCAACGCGAGTTAAGTTTTTTCAATCCACAAAATCCACAATGCGTTGATATTGTTCGCACACTTTCACGTATTAGTGCACACATATATGAAAATGACTGCATGAAAAAATATTTGCAATTATTTTTTGTGGATTCAGGTATTTCAATAAAACGATAAAACGTTCATATTATTTGTGGCATGAGTGTAATTAGCAAATGAAATTAGATTATCAGTTGTATGCGATTTTCTACCGGAAAATTCGTTTGCAAATAACTAAGCCTAAACAGTTATGACAGTTGTAATAACTAAGCCTTAACAGTTGTTCTTTCAACGAAATGTTCCGCCAAATATGCTTATGAAAATCCCAAGCAGCTTTCATTTTTCGTCGTAATATTTATAGATAATTGATTATCAGTTTTATTATCGCAACTCCCCACGCATTATAACTCGGATATGTGAATATATTAATCAATTTGTATTAGGGACAACTGGCACATTCTACGTAAAAATTGAATTTATGAATGTGTATGAACTGGGAACGTTCTCTCCTGGTTAAGTCGTTCAGTTGACAGGATTGCATTGTATCAAGAAGCTATAGGATAAAACATTTATTGAAACTTTCTTCCTACATCACCACGTGGGTCTGAGCGTTCTTAAGCCGGAGAAACGCCGTTGCCAATTCAGATACAAAATACGACGCACAAAATGTGCCAAAATAAAAATTACCACATTTTCCCCAATTTCTCGTTATGTGCAGTAGAAAATTATAGTCTAAATAAATTGTTTTTCAGGATTTTTGACTCCTTGAACAGCACCTCCAAGGCCCATTGCAATATGTAACCAGGCCCGTATCTAGGGGGGGGGGCAGAAGGGGCTAAGCCCCCAGTGGGAACCTCTGAGCCCCCCCCCCCCTGAGATTTTGAAAACTATGGACATAATTTTTTTATTAACACACTTTCGTAAGCCAAACTCCTTTCAGAATTTCGCTTGCGGCGCATTCAAACGATACATTTACAACATCAACTACTGATTATTTTCCAACAAGCCCAATCGCTCTTGGGAGAAATTCTTTAGCAGAAAATTCTTTTTGCTCCGTCTGTTTGTTAATTTGTGAAATAGAAATTTATATTAGGGGCTGTTCATAAATTACATAACGCTAAAATTGGCATTTTTATACCACCCCTCCCCCCTGTAACGCAAAAAGGGTTTGAACCCATTTTTTGTTCTAGCCGTAACGCATACTGTCATTTCCTGGGAACAGAGCACAGTGGGAAAGTCAGGGCGCTTACCAACTTTGCCGACCCAAACGTTAGTAGTTCCACATTATGCTTCCACAATAACCATCAAAATATAAAATTGTTCCTGTTATTTCACTGTGCTTGCCTTTTATTGATTAATATCAATTAGGAAAGTTTAGCGCCATCAGAACAATTCATAGTAACTATGGACACTTAAAAAAACTGCACAGTTGGCTAGAATGGCAGCACCGGGAATTTACGAACGAAGATTTTGTAATTCTGGCAAGAATGAGCCATTTTAAAGCTTGACATCCAATGAAAACCAAAGTTATTTAAAAAAAATTTTGCTCGCTTCGTTCGCGATTCAGAATTTCTTTAACAATATGAACAATTTACCCGCCTGATGAGAGAACGTTAGTTTCAGGCTTTTCTTGAAACATTTAAAAAATTCATATTTTCTGTGGCACTTAAAGTGGGGAGGGGCCTCAGCCCCCCCTGTCAAGTCACTCTGGCTACGGGCCTGTATATAACCTACCTATTTGTTTGATGCATCGCTTATTTTTTACCATTTCTTTCATAAAAGATGAATAATTTCTTAAATTAACAATAAAAAATCTGTCTGATGCAATTGTTTCACACATATTTTTACACCAGCAATTGAAGTAAAAAGTTAACGTTCCAACACAGACCTTGATTATTTTAGGGTATAGTGGTTTCTAATTAAAGTTAATTAGAGCAAAAACAGACTTCTGAAAAAATATATTTTTGAAGATCAATGTTTGCTTTACCGTATGGATTCAAGTAACTGATGCCAATAAAGCGATTAATTCATTATTTCGTTGTTGCCGACCATACCATACTGAGTACTTTTACATTATTTTTAATGAATACAAATTTATTATCCGATTTTGTAATGCAGCAGCACCTTACACTTTTTTTTGTGTAATAAAAAAATGAATAACATCAAGACATGGAAAAACTTTAATCTAATCGATTTATTTGTCAATAGTTTCCACTTTTTGAAGCATGTCAATAAAATCCACACTTCTGCGGTGTAGGATTTCATGCAATAAATTGTTTGAAAAAAAACGAACGTAAATTTCATTATTAAATCACAAAGTATTGCTCTCATTTTCTGCGAACAAAATTAAGAACTCATTTTCGTATGCTATAGTGTGTTACAATCTATCACTTATAAATACTTGATTTACACTCCACTGATCCTGCAAAGGGGATGCCAAAACCCGAATATTTCTGAAACCCTAAATCGTGTAATTTATTTTGTTTTGATGATGGCGCCATTTGAGTTTAGGTGTTTGAAACGCTTTCATAGCCGAGATAATAGTCAAGTGAAGTGCTTTTGTTCAATTATAGCAAATTTTATGACGAAATGTAAGCTGTAAAACAGATATTTTACTGGCATGGATTTCATTCATCTCATCATAAAATCAACTATTATTTGACACTATTGTTGCACTAAACATGTCAATTTGAAGCATTTTTTAGATGTTAAGCGAAATCCGAACAGTTGTAAAATACAGTGAGGGAAATATCTCCAAGCGACGTAGGAATTGTGTTTATAATATACGCCGCCGACGTATTTTATCCATCGTGCACGTATTTTGAACGCCGTGCACGTATTTTGAACGCCGTTCACGTATTAAGTGAGCTCATAACACGTTCAGAACACATTACTTAAATAAGGTTGATAATGGGCAATTCCGCGTAAGAACGTTAGTACGTTGGAACGAGGCGTAGAGGCGAAACCATGCAGTTTCGCGACTAACAACGTATGCAGGAGTTGTAAACAATACTTTTATCTAGACTTTGTTCTTGCAACGTAAGTCTGGAGGCATTGTTTTGTCTGTAGGCTCCGTTCCAACTCAACTAAAAAACGTTCTTACGCGCAATTTCCCAATATATTCACCGCGTATAAAATTGTGTCATTTTTGGGGCATTTCACATGTTTTATCCGTGGTAATTCAAATTCTCGAGTCGAATTTTCTCTACGAAATCTAGGGCTAGGGCTAGGGCCGAGATTGAGTTTGACCTTAGGGCCCTATGATCCCAAATTCCATAGACAAAAACGATCGCCTCAAACTATCTCTACTCATATCCACCTCTGCCTCAGGTCAGAAGTTACTGGAAGTTACGGAAGATATGAGTGGTCGACCTCATCTGAATGTCTTGGTCCCTCCTAGAAATTTCGAAAACATTTTTCAACTTAATATTTCCATTTTTATTCGGCCAAACGCTATAAAGTTTTCGTACAATGTGAAACCTTATGAGGTAACCTACAGTGCAAAGCCCCGATCAGAGTGAGGTAGGGATTTTTTTCCGAGCCTGGGATTTTTCATCGGACCCGGTCAGTTTTTAGGATCTGTTCTGTGGCCGAAAATTAAAGAAAGAAAACCGGAATGCTCGGATTTTCAAAATTCCAAACAAATAGGTTGACCAATACGTTGATTGCTTTGGAAAAAGCATGAAAAACTGAGCTTCTTCTTAGAAATTGGGGCACCCTTGTTGAAATTATTTGGTCCATACATCGAAGGTCCTCCCCCGCCCAAAATCCTTATAAAAGCCACTGGTCTCAACGACTTACGCGACGTCTAGAGGTTAAAATAGTAATTTATCTAACTAGTTCCGAAAAGAGGTACTTTTTGTTACTAGAAGTTAACAAACGTCAAGGCGAGTAACCAATTTCGCAACGTGTTGCATACAACGTTTTGTACAACGACTTGCAAAAACTGAACTTTGGAAGTTAATTTGACCATGAAATTTTTCATGGAAACACTTTTTAGCACTGGTTTTACTTTTGTTACTCACATCTGTACCTTTTATCACAAGTGACAAAAACTAACCTCTTACGTCACACATTTTGAGGCATGCCAAAGTTCACGTTTTTGAGCGAAGCGTCGGTCGTAATGAAGCTTTCCAACAAATATAAGGTCTTCGTGATACAAAATTTTATAAATTTGAATAATTTTCATTCAACATTATCATTATAATATTTTTTTTTACCAAAATGAAATTATCAATTGAACGTGTTGCCATCAATTCTTACTAGCAATTACATGTTAATTAGTTCATTTAAACGATCATTTTATATTGTTTTAAGCACCTTGGCTACCTACCAAAAATTCTCAATTGTTGTTTCGTATCCTCAAGAAAAACGAATGTCTTCTTTATCGCATAATAAATGCATTTCGATTGCATAACTTGGGTTCAAAAAACCTTTAAAATTTTATTTTGATTAACCGATTTTCATTTTACTGTTAATGAAATAAGTTGGCAGAGATTAAAATGTTTCTTTTTTGTATGAAAGAGTGAGAGTGACATCTTAAGCAGCTATCAAATTTATGATCCATAATAATTAGTGTTCGCGTCGTCGAAGATTAAAAGAATTACTTCATTTTTTATGTCGACGCTATGGATTTCGTTTGTTAAGTTTGATTGAATGTAGCGCACGTTCATACATCGCATTCAATGGATTTTTCTTCAAACATATTTTCTAAAACAATAACACCTATTGCTTTATCTGGCGCAGATCTAGTGATCTATCATCATTCTTGATCATTTCCATGCGTATAAATTAACTCTATTAATATTTATGTGCGACGTTGCGATACATAAAAGTTTATTGACATTGACAATATTCGAGTAATAATTGTCGCATGTACAAAAATTAACTGTTCGTTTGATGGATGGTTTACGGCATTGTAAGCAATTTCGATCATTATTTATCTCATACAATGTACACTTTATGAGATCATTATGCTATAGATGTTGTAACCACATGGACAATTTGTCGAAAATAATTAGTACCGCGACTACAAAGAGATCTGCACAAAATATCTGTTATATTTGTTCATAAATCATGAGAAATGTTCTTGCGGAGGTATAACCATCAGACAATTATATTGAATTAAGTATTTTGACAAAGCGAATAGCGTCATTTTTTATTTTTGAATAATGAATTGGCGGAGAAAGCCATTGGAATCGAAGACTCAAATATATTTTCGACTGCCTATTTAGGAGTTTTCAATTCCTAAAATTTCTGTAATCGTATCGTGCTGACTAATAGCATATGAAAGACCAATCGTCCGCGTGGGTGAATATCATTATCCTCGTATGCTTGCTAATATGGAATGGATTACTGGACTATCTTTCAAGTGGTACGCACAAAGGGAGAATAATTTTTGCTAACTTATCAGGTGCCGAATCGTTGAACACTGTAAACCTTTAGAGAACCAACCCACTTCTTCAAAGTACTTCTCGTTTTCTAGTCATTTTTTATTTTCAAATATATTCCATTTTTAAGTCATTATCCACCTTCGGCGAACATCTTTTCCACTCTTCGTACGTTTAACGTTTGTTCAAAAAAATTCCCATCCCTCATAAAACTCACTGGTTTTATCTACTTTTACCGTTGTCTTCCCATAACTTTTCATTCCCTGATGATAACTTCCCATAATTAAGAAAATATGTCATGATTCGCCTTTCGGCGTACCTCTTTTACTTGCGGATTCCCGACCGTCCTTTTCCACTTTTTGTACGTTTAACGTCACCATGATAACTCAACCGATTTTCAAAAACTTTATTTTCACTGAAAGGTTTTTGAAAAATCTTCTTTGGGATTGAATCTGGGCACTGTCGGCCCAAGGGCCAATGAGCTAGGGCCTCTTAAGTGGTTGTTGGTCTTATGTACATAACTCGAGCAAATCTTTTCCGATTTTTGCTTTATTTGTTCGAAAGGTCTGGGCATGCCTGACAATTTATGGAAGAAACTTTTTTTAATTTTGTGCTTTTGGACTCAGAGAGGGCCCTAAAACTGAATCTCTACCGGGGCCCAACGTGTTTTTCTACATAAATCGGGTAAATGTCATCCAATTTCCAAAACCTTTTCTTTCCTGAAAGATTATCAGCAAATTGATAACGGGATTGAATTTGGGCACAATCGGTCGAAAACTTTCGAAGTTACGGTCGAAAAAGTGATCAAAAACGTGGCTTTTTGAAGGTTGGTGAAACTTTTTCACTTATATCTCTTCGAAATTAGAACGGAAATCGTCTTCCAGATTTTGAATGAAAGATGTAAACATCAGAAAATTACGAAAATAGTGAAAATATGCTAAATGGTTCGGGTTAGTGTCTTTAGTATGGGCGAAACTCACACTACGCTACTAACGTTTTTGTCCATGGAACCTCAAAACCTCAAAAACAAGAGGCCTCTCCTAAGTGCTCCAGTTTTTTTCTAAATTCTGGGCTTAAGAGTTAAGGCAATATTTACTTAGAATACGTTCGATTCTGTTGGCCACATCCATTCCGATTCCTACGAGTCCCTTGCATACGTTTCTGTATTCAACTTCCACAATGTCTACACTGCGTTCCAAGGGAAATATAATAGAGCTATGAAAAGAAATGAGTTCGCTAAGTTTTGCTGTTACTCTTTTCTAGTCGATGTATGACCTTGTCTCATTTCTCATTGAACAAATTCTGATGCACGCTAGTATGTGTTGTTGATGTACACCTACGAGCTCATACATTCGTTTGGTGCTTTTGGTTGGTATGCTTGTTATGTGCTTTAAAAGTGTTGATTTGCTAGCTGCGGCAACTGTCAAAATATATTTCTTGTGACGAAAATTTCACTTTGCATCGCTCTATTAGCCTTAATGCGGAATTTAATTTGCGATCATTTTCTATATCCGTGAAACACACAAATTTACTTTATTCTTACAAATACCGGATTTACATTTTACACATTCATACGTTTCGTCACTTTCAGCTGTTTTGCTATTGCTATAACAATAGCAAAACAGCTGAAAAAGCGAAAAGAAAAAAATGTCTAAAACATAAGTCCGGTAATTGTACATCAAAAATATAATTTTGCCGGACATAATTTTGAAATATACCCGCGGCTTATGCCAAAGTATACAAAATTTCACGATGAATGTTGTTTTGAAGTTGGTGTGCTTGTTAGCTTATGCAATTCATCATTAAATTTCATATATATTTTGATATAAGCCGACATCGCGCTAAGGGAAAAAAACGCCGTTTCTCTACTTTGTAATAATTTGTCTTGCGCGTCTACTAACGTTCGTCTATTTACTTGTTATGTTCCACTTCCGTCGATGCAAAAAGTAACAATTTTTATTTTTCCTTTTCAGTATGAATCGTCCACAACAACATCAACTTACAATGGCAGAAAATGAAGCAGCCGCCTTGGCTGCCGAGATGTTTGATCATTTTAGTTCAGCGACAACGATGCGACAAATTCTTGGTCTTTACCGAAATATGTGCGACACGATTGGACTACGTCCAGGCCCATTAAATGAATTCTATCCGAAATTAAAATCGAAAATAAAAAGTTGGAAAGCGCAAGCGTTATGGAAAAAATTTGATGCTCGTGCATTACATCGTGTATACAATAAAGGAACATCGTGTAATGGCACGAGGGTGTTGGTCATTGGTGCGGGTCCTTGTGGATTGAGAACAGCCATCGAAGCCCAACTGTTAGGAGCAAAAGTTGTTTTAGTAGAAAAACGAGATCGAATATCACGGAATAATGTGCTGCATTTGTGGCCATTCTTGATAACGGATTTAAGAAATTTGGGTGCAAAAAAATTTTATGGCAAATTTTGTGCTGGTTCTATCGATCACATTTCGATTAGACAACTGCAGTGCATTTTGCTAAAAGTAGCTTTATTGCTTGGAGTAGAAGTACATGAAGGGGTTTCATTTGAAAATACCATCGAACCGACAGATGGATGCGGTTGGCGGGCTCAAGTCTCGCCCGAAGATCATGCCGTTTCACACTATGAATTCGACGTATTGATTGGTGCTGATGGTAAACGAAATACTTTAGAAGGTTTTAAGCGTAAGGAATTTCGAGGCAAATTAGCTATTGCCATAACTGCAAATTTTATTAATAAGAAAACCGAAGCCGAGGCGAAAGCTGAAGAAATTAGTGGCGTAGCTTTCATTTTCAACCAATCGTTTTTTAAAGAGTTGTATCAAACGACTGGGATTGATTTAGAGAATATTGTTTATTATAAGGATGAGACTCACTACTTTGTCATGACAGCAAAGAAGCATAGTTTAATCGATAAAGGAGTTATAGTGCAGGTTGGACACCAAAAATCCATAAGTTGAAAGCGGGTAACTAATTTACCATTTTGTTTCAGGACTTTTCCGATCCTGCCGAGCTCCTATCCGCTGCGAATGTCAATACCGAAAAACTTCTGGATTACGCTAAGGAAGCAGCTGAGTTTTCAACGAAATACCAAATGCCCAATTTAGAATTCGCTGTCAATCATTACGGCAAGCCGGATGTAGCTATGTTCGATTTTACATCGATGTTCGCCTCGGAAATTTCTTGCCGTGTAACAGTTCGCAAAAACTATCGTCTCCTGCAGTGTCTGGTAGGCGATAGTTTGCTGGAACCATTTTGGCCAACTGGTTCGGGTTGCGCAAGAGGCTTCTTGTCGAGTATGGACGCTGCGTATGCGATAAAACTGTGGAACAATCAACGGAATTCAATTCTGGCTGTTTTGGCACAACGCGAAAGTATTTACCGATTGCTTGCTCAAACAACACCGGAAAATTTGCATAGAGACATTGGCTCATACACATTAGACCCAGCGACGCGATATCCGAATTTAAATCGGTCAGCAGTTACCGTTCATCAAGTCAAACATTTATTAGATACCGATGATACAGCATTGCTGGAGCAAACGTTCATGGATACTAACGCCTTGCAATTGGTGCCCGACCAACCGGTGAGACGCAAGCGCAGAACAGCAGACACAGTTCCTTTATCGACCGTTCTACTACGATGGATACGCGCTCAGCTAAACTCTCATGATTTCATTCAGAATTTGACAGATGTGTCGGAATGTTTTACAAATGGTCAAGTGCTTTGTGCACTTATCAATCGGTAAGTAAAATTCTCGTACAGCTCTGACAGTGCTTCATATGGAAAATGGGTTTTCAGTTACCGTCCAGATTTAGTTGATTTGGCGTCGTTAAGAAATTGCAGTGTTAAAGAATGCAACGAGCTAGCTTTCAAGATAATTGAAGTGGAGCTTCGCATTTCACCAGTTATGACAGCTGAAGACTCTCTAACGCTTGAAAATGTCGACCCAAAATTATGGTTAACGTATTTGGAACAGATTTGTGAAGTGTTCAGAGGCGAGATACCACACGTCAAACATCCAAAATTGGTAAGGTTTTCTGCTCTCTTTACAGGCAGTGGATTAATTTAGTTTGTTTCGTCTTCAAAGGACTTTGCCGAATTAAAGGAGAAGCAGCAGGGAAATAAAGTGCCTGACTTTTCACGCCTTCTAAAATTTACTTCACGAAAGCTCAAATCACCTTCTGAAGATGTTGATATGGCTGGTACTATTAACGCAAGGAGTCTCAATGACGACGATAGGGGCCGCAGATCGAGAAAGTTGATAGCCGAAAACTCTGCAGGTAAAATTTTTCGGAAATCGATAATTTTTTTTCATCATTTCCATCCTGTACTTATTAGGTTGGCCACATAAAAATATTGATAAATCCGTCCAAAGGACCGCCGCCGCCACTATGGTGGAGAAACTCAAATTTTTTTGGGGGAAAATCTTTCCCTTTATTAATTCTACTTCTACACGAAGCCAAAGTTAAAAAATTTCGATAATTCAAACACTTTTCTCTCAAATTAAAAAATAAATTGACAAGAATTTTTTGAAAAATGTAAAATAAAAAAAAAACCCCGAAAATTCAAGAATTCAAAATCGAATT
>CM055406.1:44314374-44355592 GCA_029228625.1 Pseudolycoriella hygida | reverse complement strand
CGTGTACGTATTACGAACACCGTGTACGTATTACGAACACCGTGTACGTATTACGAACACCGTGTACGTATTACGAACACCGTGTACGTATTACGAACATCGTGCACGTATTACGAACGCCGTGCACGTATTATGCGAGCTCATAACACGTTCGTTACGTATGACATACTACACAATACTCAAATAAGGTTGATAATACATTCACCGCGTATATAATACGTCAGCGGCGTATATTATGAACATGAATTCTACGTCGTTTCCTCAGTGTAATGCCAAAGCACACAAAATTTCATGATGAAGTTTAAAATCAAGCGCTAAAAAATAATGGTTATGTGCACTTTATCATGAAATTTGACGATCGACGTTTCCACACTAAACGCGAGGATTTTTTTTTTTACAATTTGACTATTTTAATTAAAATCCTTTTTCAATTCCCTTCACCACATCGAATACTTCTCTCAATAACGTAGGAAGAACGAATGAAACGCCTTCAAGAGATTGAAGCCAATCGTAACGACCGACAAAATAAACGACGTTTACAACGTGCTCAACAAACACAAAATTTCTATAAAAGTTTGCATATGTTACAAGCAAACACTTTGCTACGTGAAAGTGACAGTTCTAGTCCGTTTGAAGATTATTCGATATTCTTATATCGTCAATCAGCACCTGAATTCACCGATCGAGTAAAAGAGTTGGAGCGAAAGTTACTTTACCCTGTAAGAAATGCTGTCTGATCATGTGTAGAGCTTTGACTATTTTTTTAATTGTTGTGCGTGTCGATTTGAGCTAAACATTAACTAACTTGACTTGCTGATGAGTTTTCTAACACCAGGAATAATAGCATTTAAGTTCCTTGTGCCGCCTGTTTAAAAATACATCAAAGTTGGAACTGAGCCGCCACAACTACCAGCCGTTTTCATTTGTTTTATTATTTTTTTATAACAAAAGAACTTACTTACAATAAATTCCTCCATAACCTGCCGTTCGTTTTAAATGTTTTTACTCCCTTCGGCTTGTGCAAAAAAGGTTTCCATAATCCAGTGTTGTCAGGCAAAGATCCCGGATTTTTCCCTCTGATATCCTCTACCCTTTTTGAGATTTGTTAATGATTTCAAAAAATATGGACGGAAACACTTAAAAATGGACGTCTTTTATGAACAGAGCTTTTGGTCGTGTGTCACAATTTTGTTGTTAATCATTTGAATAATTTGTCAGGATCGTGAACGTGGCATTCCGTCAGCTTCACTTCGTAACAATGGAACCGATGATCAATTCAATGATCGAATCAAGTCAATGGAAAAGCAAATAGCCGTGAAATCAGTTGCCGCTACTGACAAGAAGCCAAAAGATCTTTTACGTGCCATTGGAAAAATCGAATCAAACGACTGGAATATTAGAGAAATCGAAAAGAAAATCGAACAGTCGAAGAAAACAGAAGTGGGTAAGAGCAGAGAAAAGGTGCCAAAATGGAGTAAGGAACAATTTTTGCAACGACAAAACAAAATGTCACGTCCATTGGATCCAGATGTGGTGGATGACAAATTTAAAGAAATCGATCAAACGATAAAGAATTTGGACAAGCAATTGAAAGAAGGAACCGTTTTGGAGCGTGGCCAGAGAGGTAATAACAAAGTAGCTTCAATTGCTGGAAGTTTCAAGAAAAAGGAAAACAATCAAGTGGAAGAGAGGAGCATCCAAAAATCGGTAAGTCTTACAGTCAGACGACGTGTCGTCAACAGTTACCTTGAAATATTTTATTAAAATTCAGAACTCGAAATCGGCTTTGGTTTTCAACACTCCTACGGTTTCTGAAATTTGCCATTTCTGCAAGCAAAAGGTTTATCTCATGGAAAAAATTACAGCCGAAGGACTGATTTTACATAGAGCCTGTTTGAAATGCCATCACTGTCACACAAGTCTACGCCTTGGTGGCTACGCATTTGACCGTGATAATCCTCAAGGTCTGTTCTATTGTACACAGCATTACCGACTCCCTGCCAAAGTAATGCGACCAACGCCAAAAAAATCATTATCTCGCCAAAAAATGCGAAGTGAAATTGATGCGAATGCTAAAACCGAAACAATTCCAGAAAGAATTCGACTCGAAGGTATTGCCAATTTGGATCTTTTGAGCAGAGGTTAGTGATGAATGTGGTTGATCCAATAGTTTATCTAAAATATTCTTCTTTTTTCCATCAGGTCAAACGCCCGAACGCATTGAATTTGAAAATGCGACCGCCATGTCTGATGGTGAACCGTCATTGGAAAATATTATCGACGAAAATGAATGGACTGATCGTAATTTCGGTTCCGGTACAGAAGAATCGTCTGAAATCTATAGCTCAGACGACTCGGAATCGGATTCAGATTTGGATAATTACGAGGAAGCAATGGAATCGCCATTGGGAGCGCAGACGCTTCAGTTGGCCACAGATTGGATTGGAAAACAAAGGTATTCGTCAAATCAATACAGCGATGACGACGAGAGTGATGATGATGAATTTTACGACTCAAGTGAAGGTAAGACAAATTTGTGTAGAACTAAGGAAACGTAGAATATTTAACTTTTGTTTAAAATGCAGATGATGAGGCCGATAGCCAAACAGAAGGAGAGGAATTGGAAAAAGCTCGAGAAATTCGAATGCAGGAAGTTAAATTGAAACCACTTCCTTACCTAGCCACAGACACCGAAACTGAAGTGAGAAAATACAAGTTTTTCATTCACTTCGTATCTCTTACTTTCAATTTTTTATTTCTCTTTAAATTCTTTCTCTTGAAATTGTTTTATTTTTCTTTTCTTTCTGTTTTTCGTTTTTTTTTTTGTATTTTTTTAAGTTTCGGTAGGGAGTTGTTCGCAAATGACACTACGGTGTGATAGAAAGAATGAGACTAGTAGATGGCGGGGTGTCATTTGCAAACGATCTCTTACATCAAATGATTAAATTATCGCTTTCTAATTTTATGTTTCTAAATCAAATCATCGAATTAACGAAATATTCCGGAAATGAACGCTTAGGTGGTGTCCGTTGATCCATCACTGCACCAACCGGTCACTAAATCCGAAATCAAATTTATCGATAACAATTTAGATCATCAATTATCAGCTGATATCAATAAACTAAACGAAAGTCTGTACAAGATAAATAATTTTATGAAACTGACCAAAGAGATTGACGATCTGAAAAAGGAGAATCTGGTGAAAAATGACATCAAACGAAAACTAAGCTTAAAGGAACAATGGCTAAAGAATAGCCAAGACAGTGGAATAAATAATTTTGGTAGCACCAAATCGGTTAACTACCCACACGATGCATCACATCGACTATCGAACCAATACACAGCGAAAGCTATGAGTGCGTCGAATGTAGATCTTGTCAAATCATCCCCATTGTTCGAACGTCGCAAATTATTTGTTGCTCCGACCGGTTCAATACAAAATTTGAATTTAATGCGACGACATCTTTCAGTCGATGATTCACCGAAAGAAGATCCAATTGGCGAATTGGCATTCTTAAATAATTTAGACATTACAGACAAAGAAATCGAGATTTTGTCACAAGAACCAGAATTCAAATACGTTAGTCCACAAGATCGTTTAAAATCCAATAATGATAAATTGGCCAAATCTTTGAAAAAAATTGAGTTGAAGAATTTCTCTGACACCCGCAATCATATCAAGTCTCAGATAAATATTCCCAAAGTATCAACAACACAACGAGATTTGAGTAAATTCTTTCCGAAAAAAGAGGAAAAGGTCACATCCAGTAACGTGAATAAAAATCAAAAGGAACTTAAAGACGTTAATTTGGCAAAATATTTTGCTCCTAGTCCTGTTCAAGAACTGAAGAGTCTTCCGTCTCCATGCTTGACCCCTAAATCAAATCAATCGCCTAGTCTGTCACCCAGAGCCGGTCTGTCTCCTAATCTGACACCAAAGACTGGTCTATCACCCGTTATGCCTCGCCGCAATTCAAACTCAGATTGCAATAAAAGTAACGATCTCAAACAATCGTTGTTACGTGATTCTGTGGAAAATAAACTCAAAGCGAAATCTTTTGACATGTACAACCAACAAATAGATGGGGCTGTCGACTTTAAAAAACCATCCAAACGTGAATTGGAGAAAGTACGATCGTTGGAGGCAATTGAAACTAAATCGAAAAAGAAAAGAGATGTCGCACTGCCAGAGGAAGTTGACTTAAGTAATTTTGAAAAATTAATTGACGATCGGGTGTTGATTGAACGATCGCCCAGCAAAGAGTACAACAAACTGTTCGAAAATGAAACCCTTGATGAGGAATTGAGTGACATGTTTGAAGAATTCGCAGCGAAAATTGTTCCAAAGCCAACGGAAGCAAAGGTTGATAAAAAAGTGACAAAGAAGAAGAGTCCTCCTAAGATTGAAATTGTCGATTCGAACTTGACGTATAACAAGCCTGCTCCGAAATGGTGCAAAAAGGAAGTGGTTGATTACAACAATGTACAGGCAATGTGCATGGAAAAATTTTCTGATAAGCTTATGAACGAAATCAAACAGCTGGAAGAACAAATTGGTGAAAAAGTCACAAATAAATCTTCATCGAATGAGAAAACGACCGATGTAAAGGTAAAGAAAACATTACCGAAAAAAGTGATCAAAAAAGTCCCCAAATCAGTAGATGGAGAAACGAAACTTGTAACGAAAAAAGTAGTCAAAAAAGTTGACAAAATTCCTGATGCCGTCATAATGGTCAACCCATCACCTAAGGAAATCGTCAAACCGAAACGGGCCGCCAAGGAAAGAAGCACCGAAGACATTCTCTTTGATGAAGTGTGCGCTTCCAATTCAGTTTTGGATGACATTAACATGTTGGAAAGAACCATTTACAATGTACCATCTGTCGAGAGATTGAAAAATAATTCGAAAGATGTTTTGAATAACGGTATACCGAACATAAGTAACGGTTCTTCCGATTTGTCGTCCATTTCCACAATGAAACCGTTGACAAGTTCTGTAAATCAACTTCCAACTTCTCCAAAAATAGCGCCAGCCAAACCAGTCAGACGAAACAAAAGTATGTCTTCCAGCAACTCTCCTGATGTTCCGCCTCGTAAAAACACATTACTCGGCTCTGTAACTAAACTTTATCAAACCATCAAAAATGCCGCTTCATCTCCACCAACAAAAGATGAGAAACAATCGAATGGACAGCCAAGCGAAAATGGCTTCGATGTTCCAGATGGAAATATCGGAAAAATTGATGAAAAGAACAAATTGTCAGGTCCATTGGATGGTGTGGCTCCCAAACAGAATATAAAACTCTTATTCAGATACAAGCCAATTACAGTGGTAAGATGCTCCACACCACCTTCATTGAAGAAACCGATCATAGAGCCGCACAAATCACCCGAAAATGCAATACTAAGTTCTAGCAATGGCATTGAAATAAATCGTCACAGGTTGCTTGAGCGGCAACACGCCGTCGACCATCTCAATCATATCGACTCTGAACCGAACACACGTCGTTCACTAAACGAACAAAAAGTCAAGTCACTAGAAAGTATCGATCAACCGAAACGTTTTTCATCAAACTATGAAGATGCGATTTCGTGTCATTATGACAATGTTGGTAGTCGACACCAATCGCCAATACGACCAGAAAAACCCCCACGAAAGATATCGGCTACTGATCGTGAAACTGATCGCCTTATCGAACGTAGTCAATTAATACATAATCGCAAGGAAGAGTTCATGAATGCGAAATTGAGTTGCAGTAATCCGTACATGAAGAAAGTGATTGATGACGAACGTAATGAAGTTGGCTATGGATGTTCTCGCAGCCGGGATGAATTACGTACGGACATTTGCTACTCGAAGGGTCGTGATGACTCTAAGTATGAGACGAAAAAAGACATTTTTTATGGACGAACACGGGAAGTACCAATTGAAAAAAGTTATGTTGATTCACATGGGCATGCTTATGGAAGTGGAACGAATGGCTATGTTTACAGTACTGGATCAAATTCTCACTACTCAACTCCATATGGAAGTTCGACGCTAACAAGACAATTGTCCAAGCAGAATTCGATTCCAAGTGCTATTTCGTCAAATTCGGGCAATTCCAAAATATTTACAAGTGCTCCTCCGTCGTCATCGACTGCTTCGAAATATGGACTTGGTCTTTTTACCAAAAAATGTTCAACCCAAAGTTCCGCCAGTAGCAAGGAGCACTGTATCATATCCTAGTACATTAAAAGAGTTGTTGTTTCCTATATTCGACTTAAGAGTAGGTTCTAGTCAGCATAATTTAAAAATATTTCAAAATAATGAATTGTAATAGGAAAATCTAGTAAATTTTGTTCTATCGTTTGTGTAAAGTCTTATAAATAGAACGAAAATAGCTACGCACGTAACGTAACTCATAGCATAACTTCCAAATTATATCACCACACATGGGGAATTCATAATTTTTGTAATTTGTTTAAATAAAAAAAAACCTCACAACGCCAATATTTCATTACACACTATCAATGGTAAAGAAATTTTCGCAGCTAGAGCACTATCCTTTCATTGTGCAGTACTGAAAAAGATGTGAACTGTGGGTTACTAAAAAGCGACATCATAAATTAATAGTATGAATCCCCACCCCACCTCCTCGCTCAAACGACAACATAAACTAAAACTCATTTAGATCACAGACTTCAATTCAAAATTTCTTATAGTTTTGACCGAACAAAATCTTGTTGACAAAAGCTCAATTTCTCAATTAAAAATAAAATTAAAAGTCTCAATAAATAGTCTGTTGAGTCATCGACAGTCGTCGAGTGAAATATCTTCAAGCAACTTTGAGCGACTGAATGATTCAATGATTCGAAGGGTACGATCTACAGAAGGTAATACGAGTTTGGTGTGCAGTTCTGTTTGATTTTTATTTTACGTTGTTTGAAATAACACCTGAAGTCTCGAAACATTTGAAACAAAACGACACGTTCAGAAAATTAATTGATCAACACAAATATATTTTGTCATTTAGTTTATTCTTTATTTAAATAATTTGTTGTTTGTTTCATTTTTAATAATCAATTTTCGTATTGTTTTAGTTTTTGTGTCTGTACGAATAATTTGCTAGCATTTAGTATCTGTATTGACATTTTTGCAATATCGGGGTATACCTTACTTGGATCGTACCCGTCAACTAATCATTTTTAATCAATTAATTGTAACACTAAAAGCTCTCATCATTTTCCCGCTAATATTCGCATGAGCAGCAGCTTTCTTCAGATTTCGTTGCTTACAGGCTACATCAAGAACATCGATTTTAACTCACGCAACTCGATATGCCTTCAAAAATCGTTGTGACTGCCATATTAAAATGTGATCGATGTTTTTTTTTTCAATTTCGAATCAAATGACAGATTCGTTCCACGAATTTATTGCGACGTCAAAGTATACGAAATTTCATGACAAAATGTATCAGCTCACAATCACACCATTTTCCGTCTTTTGTCATATTACGAATTTCTACATTAAATTTTTTATATTTTGACAAACGCTGACCCTACCGCCAGGCCCGTAGCTAGACTAGCATTACTGAGGGTTTAAAGGTTTTTTGTATGACAATTTTCACGTGTGGGTCGATCAAAATTTCTAGGGTTGTATGGGGCGAGAGCTTCGCTTCATATCGCTTCCCGTACCTACGGGCATGGTCGCTAAACACACTGAAATCCCCTCGTTTAGTGCGTTTAGTGCGACATCGTCTTCTGTCAATGTATTGAGAATTTCATGTTGAGATGCATGAACTCTATAAGAATTTGCATTTTATCATGAAATTCACTATACTTTGACAGAAGCCGATGTCGCTCTAAATAGTTGATTTTAAATAATTTCGCTTAAAATATCAGAAATTGTTACAACCAATGACATATAACATATAGACGGGGTTTACGTAACCATCAGCTGAAGCAAAAATGAAAAAATGTAAGTTGTGTACAGCACACCAACACATACACAACTCTGCTGAAAATACGTAATTTTAATTAATTTCATTAATTTTACGTAATTTACCAGCACTACTAAACATTTCGCATTTCACTTTTGCTTCAATTTGTTTTAATTTTTCGTCAAAGACTGCCAGTCTGTATTTATTGTATGACATTGGTTTCAACTTTATACGCAAAGTGTTGAAATCGCTAAAGACAATTCAGAAAAACCTTAATCTTCCGTCCTGATGCGTTTAAAATGAAGAGCTGAATGCTATCCACTCCCAATAACGTCAAAGATATTTCAATCCTCAGGTGTAGCGGTTGATGGCTGACAAACTGAGTTTTCACACCGAGCCAAAGTTGCACTCACCAAAGTTTTTTACTTTCGTATAAAATTTTATATTTATGTTGAAAGAGCTAGAGGTGAGCGGGCCGCCCGAAAGTCGACTAAAAACCCAACCCGAACCCGAACCAATTTCTCGTATCGGGTCGGGTTTATGAATTTATTTTTTTGTCGGGTCCATTTTCGGGTTTTTCGGGTTTTCATTTTCTTTTTTTCGAATCGGGTCGGGTTTGAAGATTTCAACTAACAAAACCCGAACGAAAAAATAAATTCACTCAATTATTTTTTCAAAATTGAGTTTAAAAAACATTTCAAATGAAATCTTTTTAAAAAAAGTTCGGGTTCGGGTAAGGGTTTCGGGCTCGGTTCGGGTTTGAAAATTTCGTTTTAGATCGGGAATTTTTCTTTTGGTTCGGTTCAAATTCCCTTTGGATAAAAAGGTCGGCCCGCACACCTAAACATAACGCATTTTCCTATTTGACAGTTCTTTTTTGGGAGTGCCAGTTTTTCTACCAGGACTTACTTAAGGCATGTCACCATTGGTTACGGCACAACACGAAACTGTGATATCTGAATAACTAAAATATCACTTTTACGTATCCGGTGTATCATTTACCTAAATCTGTGTGCCTTTTAAGATTCTATGTTGTGAACTTTTGATCTCTCCACAATTGTTCAACAAATTGTCTAACCCAACCGGTAATATTTTTGCAGATTCAAAGTGATTCGGAATCATCATCGCCAATTGTTGAACTCAATTCAGCAACTGAAATATCAACTGATTCCGAATTTGAACAAGATCCAGTCAAATTTCCACCACCAAATATTGTTATCGATGACACTCACCTGAGAAAACCAACTAAAGTTCAGGTAATTATGATAGTCAATTGAGCTTCCTTTAAGAGCGTGTAAGATATTTTGACAGTTCTATGTTTTGCGATGTTTTTTCATTGCATATTTCTAAGGCAGTGATCATCAATTTTAAATTCCGAAACATCTACTGTTTGCATAACACATCCCTTTAAAGATTCTCTGAATCAGAATATATAATTATTTAGTCTTAGTGTCAAAATTTGATCTGAAAAAACATCGAAAAGTACTCGGCTGCATAATACAATGCGATGTTTTTTCAGATCAAATTTCAACACTTAGACTCAATAATTATATATTTTGATTCATAGAATCTATAAAGGGATGCGTTATGCAAACAGTAGATGTTTTGGAATTTAAAATTAATGATCATTGCCCTAGAAATATGAAATAAAAAAACATTGCAAAATATAGAACTGTCAAAATATCTGACACGTGGCCAAAATGTGAACTGTCAAATTTACGATGTTTTTTCAGAACAGAATCCTGGGTAAATAAAGAGCTATTCAAAATTATAGTTCATGTACTGTGAGAGGATGACTCTTACCCAAATAATAGAAGAACCAGAATTCAAAAACTTTAAGTATGAAGGTACTCTGAAATAACATCGCAAGTCAGCTACGGATTGCGATAATTTTTCAACTTTCGACCCTCGTACTCAAATTTTTTGAATTCTGATTCATCTATTATTCGTGTAAGAGCCATCCTCTCACAAAACATGAACTATAATTTTGAATCGTTTCTTATTTACGCAAGATTTTCTTCTAAAAAAACATCGCAAATTTGACAGCTCACATTTTTGTGACTTGCTCTTAAGTAAAGTACATTGTCCTTAAGAACAGTAGAAATATAATTGTAGTTGGTAAAAAATGTAGAATGAAAGAATAATTTACAACTATCACAACCAGTAATATCGTATCATCCATGTCACATTTTTTTTTGTGTGCAACAAACGTAAAGATAAGATAGTAATTAAACTGACAATCAATTTGGATTAATTTATATTTCCGTTTAAGATCACGCCGAAAAAATGTGAGCTGTCAAATTTGCGATGTCTTTTTAAAACAGAATCCTGCGTAAATAACAAATTATTCAAAATTATAGCTCATGAGAGGATGACTCTTACCATTGAACTCCTAGCATGCCTATAGAAAAAAATAAGGCAACGAAAATGTACAGTGTGCCGATGTAACATTGTTAAAAAATTGGTATATGAGATATGAGCCGCAATTTATTAAAAAAAAAAAATAGCAAGTTTGGCAAGAGTAGTAGGGTAAATGCACCAGTTATCGGCCAAACGATAGCTTCAATAGTGACCGGCCATATTTCGCATTGAAACATGGCCGGCTACTGGTGCTGACCGGAGACTACTGCATGGCCGGTAACTGGTGCACTTACCCTATGTAGTTTTTACATAAACTTGAATAACCACAAACGGCTCTCTACATTCGACTCATGTCTCAAAATAATATTGTCGGCAACTCCCTATAACATGGCCCTTATTTTGACAGCTGTCAAACCTTGAGGCAGTTCTTAACGAAAACAGATGGCACCACATTCTACGAACTTGACATTTGAAGCAGATTAACTTATTTGAAAATTCTGACATTTGGATTGTTTAGTTCATGATATCGATGTTTGTTGAGAATAGCCAATAGGTATGGTATGGTAGGAGTGTTCCATTCAAAAAGTTCAAGTATGAAGTAACAAATTCGCTTTGAAATAACATCGCAAATGAACTTGGAATCGATGATTTTTCAGACCATCTTTCGACATTCATACTTAGACTTTTTGAATTCTGATTCACCTATTATTCGTGTAAGAGTCATCCTCTCACAGTACATGACCTATAATCTTGAATAATTTGTTATTTACGAAGAATTCGGCTCTAAAAAAATATCGCAAATTTGACAGCTCACATTTTTGCGATGTGCTCATAAATAACTGAGTGTTTTAATTTGTTTTAGATCAAACAGACAACAATCGAGAATAGCATAAAACGTCCATCCCCAACCACTACCTCAACGAAACAATCCTTTGCTCAACACAAACGAGACTTGGAACAACAGAATGAATTTAAGCCGCTCGTTCAAGTCGATCCATCCGTATTATCATCTACTCGCATGCCACTTCGAAATCCAAGACCTGGCGATTATTTATTGAACAAAACCGCTAGCACCGAAGGAATTGCATCAAAGAAAAGTTTGGAATTGAAAAAGCGTTATCTGCTGGGCGAACCAATTCCCGGCGGCATAATGAAATCCGATTCGACGTCGGTGTTGGATTCGAAATTTAAAAATTTCCGTTCAAACATTACCGAGTGTCAGAAACTGTTAAATCCGACGACAGATTTCAGTTCGGTTATGGACAGTTTTTTGAAAAATACAATCGCCACTCAACCGCCGTTGGTTGGCAGCAAGGAATTGGATGAAAAGAATTCCGATGAGAAGGAAAATGTTTATGGGAAATTTGTGATCGATAAAAATGAAATGAACAAAACGGAAAATGTCACCGGTTCAGATGCGCTAAAAATATCTGATTTGACTGAAACTATTAACACCACGTTAGTTGATAATAAAATACGAGAAATGTCTCCAAAGATCGAAATTATTGATTTAGTGACACCGGAAAAAGCGGAGCCAATCATTGATCTCAGTCGCATCGAAATATCCGAGAAAATGGTTAAGCGAAACCAGAAATTTATAAACGAATTAGATGTGAATGATGAAAGCATAGAAGTGATAGATTTGACTGGTGATAGTCCAGCAAAGGAAACGAAAAATTTACCGCAGGTTCCAATTCCATTGATGGAAGTCAAAGCGGAAACAACAGCCGAAAAGAATAAGTCAGCAATCGATTCAATGTTAACTCAATGTGATGCACAGAAAACGCGTACCGTTGATGAGGATGCCAGATCTCGAAGTCCTGCCCAAGAAACGTCGATTCGAGTACCGAATATTCCATGGAGTGCTAAAAAGAAAAATTCCGATTTAGAATCGGATAGTTTGTCGTCGAGTACGACTAGCAGTGTTGACGACATTCCTCACTTTATTTTAGATTCAACTACAAGCCCGGACACTCAACCGGGTGACCTTCCTCGGTTAGAAATTCGCGACACAACTGGCGAACTGATGCAAATTGACAGTTTGATGATAATCGATGGAAAGTATGTAGGCGATCCAGAGGACTTAAAGCACA
Source organism: Pseudolycoriella hygida (assembly GCA_029228625.1). NCBI lineage: Eukaryota > Metazoa > Arthropoda > Insecta > Diptera > Sciaridae > Pseudolycoriella > Pseudolycoriella hygida. The sequence continues at coordinate 44,343,216 of CM055406.1, read as the reverse complement.
TGAAAATGCCAGATGGGTCGAGAGTTACGGAACAACTTGTTGGAGAACCGAAATGTGATAAAATTGTTGCAGAAAAGAAAGTGCTACGATACGAATCGTTCAGTCAACGCAAGCCTGATTTGAAATTCGATACGAAAAATGAAAATAAGATTGACACTTTGAAAAACATTCCGTTGGTGATTTCGGCTGGTGAAGCAACTACTGGTGAGAAAATTGTGAAACCGAGTGTGTTACATCTATCCGATGAAAATACATACAACAAAGATTTGGAAGACATGGACAAGACTCCAACAGCCGCCACCTATGCTGAATCTGCCAAATCGGATTCGGAAACTGAAATGACAGGTCAAGTACTTACCGAAACGGAATTGTCCGACTGGACCGCCGACGATGCGGTCTCCGAGAATTTCGTTGACATAGAATTTGTCCTGAATTCCAACAAAGGGACGATCAAACGCAAAAAATCGAAAAAGAAACTGTCTAGTCATAAAGCGAATGTTAATGTAATCGAAAAACCAACAATTTGTCCCATTGTCAATAAAGATTTGGATTTTGAAGGATTTGAATTTATGGATACTGGATCGGAGGATAGTTGCTTGGAAACATATTCAGCGACGAATAAAGCAATGTTGAAGAATCGTGGTTACGTTCAATTCGTTGAAAACAATTCTGTTAAGGGAGCGTCCAGTTATAAGAGCGACGCCGGATACGGAAGTTCACCGAAAGATTCGTTTGAATCGAAAACGTTCAAACCACCGGATTCCCTGGAAATTCATGAAGCCGTCAACAAAGAGGTGGCTGGCATTGATTACATTGAACAAGGAGCTTGTTTATTGGTTAATGATACTGATATTAAGACTCCAATGAATGAAGTTCCGCCAATTTTCAGTGTTAAAAAATCATTCGACGTGCCTGTAGATAGTTTGAACGACATTGACGACGACAGTCTTTTAATGATTGCTTCTCAAGGAACAACAACAGAAGACAGTGATGCTTTGACGGTAGTTACAAGTCCTGTTGATTCAACACCGAAAAATGTTGAAACCCCTAGTTCAGACAGAAAGGATTTATTTGCCGAGGAAATCAATTCATACGATCCAACGTCCAAAGAATCCAAAACTCCTACGCGCAAACAATCAGTGGAAGATTCTCCATTAGGTACGAATCGACGTAAAGACTCTGACGAATGCACATACGAAGAATATGTTCGAAAACTTCAAATGAAAATTAGCCAAATCAGTAACGCTCGAGATTCAATCGACATTCGAAAAACTCGTAGAAAATCATCAAAGGGAGACAACAGCGGAACCGAACAGACGCAGCAATCCAATTCTGTGATAGATAGCAATAAGTCTTTAAGTGTATATGTAAATAAGTCGGCAGTTGATGAAACTTCGCCAATTACGGTAATGGAACGTTTAGAGGAAATAACGAAAGAACGCGCTAAGCAGAAAGACCTCATCCATGAACTTGTGATGGACAAGCTGCAAAGCAAAAAACAATTAAATGCCGAGAAACGGTTGAATCGAAGTCGCAATCGTTCCAGTATGTTCAGTCCGGGAATTTCACCACAAACGCCACCATCGATTGGAACTGTTTGCAGCAATGGGCCGCATATTCACATCGGTCAAACCGAGCGATCCGAAAAGCAAGCAAATTCTTCCGATCGCTGGAATATTACGAAAACGCCATATTCAATGGCGAAATCCGACGTCACGTCCACTTCACGAAAAGATCGTCCATTCAGTGATATAGTAGAAGCAACACCTAAGGAACTTCCTCAGATATTGAAAACACAATCATTTTGTGTGTACTCCACGCCAAGTATTTATTCTTTGAAAGCTGACAGTACTGCAAAATTCGTAGACAATGGTCACGAATTCAATACACCCGTACCGCCACCACGACGTAAGATTGACGACACCATCACACAAACAGAAAAGCTTCGACAAGACGCTCGAGCAAGGGCTAGACTTAAATCGAATCAGGATCTAGGTCTTAGTCCCGACGAGAAAATCCAACTGCTGCGGAAACGGTTCAATTTGGATCATTTGGCCGATGAAATATCGAAAAATAAATGCGATGACATAAAGATTCGTGAACGGAAAATGATGACGTCAAAGAGTGTCAATGATATATCAGCGACTACCAGTCAAGAGCATGTGAACGATCATAATTTCGGTTCCACGAAAAAGCAATATAAACAAAACGATTTCACTTCCGATCCGAATCTGGCTGAGGAGGATAGCGGTCAGAAACGAAGACATCGAAACAAAGATCCCGAACGCAGGAAAAGTATTATACGCGCTGTGTCAGATTTCTTTCACAAAAAAAGAGACAGCAAGGAAACGTCACCGACCAATGGCAAAGATAAACCGGAAGGAATGTTCGGCAGATTCCGTTTGTCGCCAAAGTCAAAGGCCAAAGTAAGTTGAAAAATTTATACGACTTAATATCATTTTTCCTATTTTCATTACGTTTTTTGTCTATTGAATTCGATGGACGGATCTATTTACTTTTTTTACAACATTTTCTTTCATTTTTTTTCAATTTCAGTCTTGCTTTGACGTTCGGAATATTTCGGGTTTTGGTGTAAGGAATCTTAGTTCGTAGTTAATTTTCAGTTTACTTTTTGTGCCATCCCTTTTGCATGGTTTTTTATTATTTTGGTTTCCTTCTTGTTACTTTCGCCGTCATCAATTACCACACGGAAGCGAATGAGATGCAAAAACAAATTCAAAACTTTAAGTAATCCTACGGTTGCATGTAGTAAATTTGTACACGTCGAATAAAGCTTGAATTGTGCTGCCTTGCTGCATTTAGGCGCAAGATTATTGTATAGACTCTAGGCAGCTAGCTAGACTTTTCTGTTTGTTATAAAGAATCAACTTTCATTTTTGTTCTGCCATCGAAACTAATATCCAGGACGATTTATGTTAATCTTCCCACTATCTGAAAAAATGAGAGAATTTCTGTTATCCTGACCTAACTCATCGAGTTCAAGTTTTCAATTTACAATTCTTTATACATTTTTGTGCATCTCATGTCAATTTTTTTTTAGTTTAATAAGTTTAGGTCGGACCATTCCTTGTCCTTGAAACACAGGTCTGATGATCCTTTGTTTCGTAACCCACTCATCATGTAAATCTTGAAAACCTCCCAGTCCCGACCAAGAGCAGAGCGGAAGGTCCCTCTTGGGTACTGTTGCAGGTTGGACCACATGACTTCCTAAAATCCTAAGCCTCAGTGAGGTGAGGAGATCTTCGGGTACTCGCATATAACGTGAACTTAGGCCGCAGGTACAGTTGGGATCGTTAGAAATTCCCATTTTTGTCAGGTGCCTGTTCAATCGGCAGTGCCCGGTAATCGTACCCACCACCCTCTTGATGCGTCCCCTGCCCAAGTCTAGCAGCTCTTTCACTAGCCTGGATGTCATGACAGGCGATATGAGCGTTTTAATCATCGTCTCACTGTCAGAACAGACTGTAATTGCCTCCTGTACTCCCATCAGTGCCGCGAAAATTTCAGCCTGAAAGACATAGGCGTACCTACCTAGGTGCTACCATCTCTCCGCCAACGATTCCAGAGAAAATACTCCGGTTCCCCTGCCTTCTGAAGTTTTAGAGCTGTCAGTAAAACTCACAATTCCTTCATCTGATGGGCAGCTCGGCCAACCTTCCAGACATTCAGACCTGCTGGGTACTACGACAGCCTCGAAATGCCTTTCGAAGTCTGTTTCCGGTTTCATTCGGCATCGTAAAGACGTCGGTAATGATAGCCTTTTTGATTTTCCCAAGGTTTGGAATTAAAATATGAGTCCAGAGATCGTTCTGGGACAGCCTATCCGCCGTGGCGAATGCCTTCGCCTTCAGTGCCACATGAACCGGTGGCAGATTAATTAACGTCTCCATAGCCGCCTTAGCTTTCGATTTCATAGCTCCGGTAACACAAATGCATGCCAGCCTTTGAATCTCGTTCATCTCTTTCCTCACACTCCTAATGTCGAGACTCCGTCACAATACAACGCAGCCGTGACTCATCATAGGTCTGATGACTGCTTCATACATCCACAGTATAGCCTTGGACGGCAGGCCCGGGTTTTTTCCAAACGAGTTCCTGCATATCTAGAAAGCTACTAGAGCCTTCTGTGCCTTGTCCTTGACATCCAGTTCAACTTGCGATCAAGAACTACTCACAGATATTTCACACACGCTTCGGGAACAATATCTTTATTAAACAGCTTCGATTTCCCTACTCGTTCATGACCCGACTTTCTCCTACTAAAGAGAACTATGTCAGTCTTGTCCGGGTTTACTCTGAGTCCGTTGTCTCGACACAATTGCTTTACTATCCTCAGCGAATACCTCATTTTATCACCCAGTGTGCTCTCAAACTTACCCCTGATCAGAAATTCCTTCGTCGTTTAGCCTCCTAATGAGGGAGTCTACCAGCATATACTACAGCAGCGGGGATAGTATTCCCCCCTGAGGGCAGTGGTGATACTAGTGATCCACCTCGTTATAATAAATGCTACTCCTCCACTCTCTAGGGCCTGGCAAGTGATCTCAAAATTGGTGTTATCAAAAGCGCCTTGAACACCCATAAAACATCCAAGTCCAATTTCCTTCAAAAGATCCCTTTACCTTGTCAGCTCATGTCCGGTGGTCGCGAATGTAAAAATGAAGCAAAGTACAAAGACGAAACAGCTGACACATTGAAAATCAAAAGCAACTGTGACATTTATACCAAAAATGCGATAAATTATGATAAAAAATACGGGAAAATTTTCGTTTCCGCTCTGAAAATATTTATGGAAATGCTAATTTCCTCGTTCCAACCTCCTTGTTCCACTGTTGTCGATGTACTGAAAAAATGCATGCCAGTGTTTGTTTTTAAATGTTACAAAATTCTAGCATACAACGACAAATTTATGCTTCTTGATATGAAGGCGGTAAACCGATTTGTAAATGATTTGGAAAACAATTTACCTCTTTTATAAAACAACATTCACCACTCTGGGCTCCTATTTTCAGCGTTGTTGCTTATTTCACTTTTATCTCACAGTGAAAACATCGAATGATTTCTCGCTTCTAGAAAATGGGGACCCTGACGTTCGGTGAATCGGAAATGTTGGCTAGAATTATTGCTAAACACTGACACGTTGAGCAATTGTTTGCTTCGCTTAATTTCAGATCGATTTTGCACGAAATGCGCATCGTCGAAATTATTTTCGTTGCGTTTATTTCCGTTCCGTTTTTTGTGTGGTGTAACTTGCCAATTGACCAAATTATTCCGATAGATGGCGTTCAACATTATTGAAAAATCTAATGCTATCTGCCGGAAGAATTTGTTCCGGTACCAAAAGAAACGCAAAGAAAATAAGTTCGACAATTTTTCCACAATGAAATGCTACATTTAGGGGTCATCGATAAATGACGTCCGAACGAATTAAATATTTACAAAATTTTAAATAGGTGAGGGTGGGGGTGTCAATAAAATGAACGTTATGAACTGAACGTTACAGAAATCTAACGCAATCGGCCGGACGTTATTTATGAATGGTCACTTATTGAGTTTGATGAAGTTATTTTTCAAGTTTTGAAAGCAATCATTGAATCAACGCTTTCTATGTGTGCTATGCTTGCGAGTATTATTTTTTGCGACTTGAAGTTTATTGTTCTCTATTGAAGAGTTTCCGAAAATATAAATGCCGATATTTTATTCGTTTCTCTGATTTTGATTAGGAAAAAGACGAGCCAACAATACAACATGAACGCAGTAAGTCCGAGGATTATTTAAAAATCGACTTAAATACCAAACAATATGAAGAAGAAGCTCCACCAATACCACCTTTACCAATAAACTATCAACGTTCTGATGGTAAACTTGGTGTGTTTTTCAGCGTAGCAATTGACTAATAATTTTCCTTTACATGCATTTTAGATGAAAGCTGTTCAGCAAATGAGAGTCGCAAGCTTAAAGCTCATTCGAAAGCTTCAAGACAAGCTGAGTTAAAAAGGTTTGTTTTTTTTTTTTGGTTATGAGGTGCGGGCGACCTATGGGTCTGGACTCATACTTCAACAGAAAAAATGATCCTCTCAATTTTCTCTACAACATAAAATTTTTTTGGCTAGGGCCCGACTTCTGCACTAAACTTATTCTTGAATATTGTTAGGCCCTTTTATTACCTCTCAAATATAAAAAGAATGAAGAAAATCTGACTGAATTATTGAAAATGAATTTCAAACGAATTGTACAAATCTTTTGTTTCAAACAAAAGACTTTTATTTTGCGTGTCAGTTTTATTTTGGACGAGCTGTACATAGAAAGAACATATGAAGTCCTAGCAGAAATAAATTTTTAGGGCCCTAGCTTAGTCCAAGAGCACAAAAAAATTCTTCTACAAATTGTTGGCCTTTCATAGTGCTATCGATTAATAAAAGATTATGCTCCTCTTGCCAAAATTTTTATTGCGACGTGTGGGCATTGCGGCTCGAGCCGAAGGCGATATCGAGATAAATGAAAATGCTCTAGAGGGATAAATGCGAAATTATCATTCTGGGCAGATAAAAATAGGTTAATGAAAATCGAACATTTGCTCAAGTTGCATACAAAAAACTCGTAGAGAGAAGAGATAGAGACCCATCTCGACAGGCTTCCAGAATTCCGGACACTATGACTTCCGGACATCAGGACACCCTGACACCGGATTTCTGGACATCGGACGCCCGGACAAAATTCGGTTTCAATTCTGCCTGACTTACGTCAAGGGAATATGATACACATTAACAGGTTGCGACACGGACAAGTCACTTCATACCGACAAATTCAAATAATTCCAGACTAAAAACAGCTTAAGGCACAATGAAAACATGACATACGGACATCTGGACATCCGGACAAAATTCGAACTCAATTCTGCCATAAGACTCTGGCTTAGGTCAAGGGAATAACATTTCGATTGTTACAAAACAAAAGCTTGGACGATAATCATAGACGACTTAATAAATCGGGCTTGCCTTTGTACTTCATCGCACCGACAAATCTCAACAAATTTTTTATTTTAGACTTCGTATAGCGCAAGAAATTCAACGGGAACAAGAAGAAATTGAAGTAAAGCTGAAGGATTTGGAGGCTCGTGGTGTGTTGTTAGAAAAGGCATTGCGCGGCGAAGAACAGAACCCTGAAGTGTAAAGCAATTTTTTGTCTCTCTTATCGGAGCAAATGTCTTAAAAATGTTTTTTTTTTCTTAGTGTCGACCAAAACGGTGTCAGTGTTGGAGCTAATGATGAGAAGTTGCTGAAAGAGCTGTTGGAAATATGGCGAAACATTACACAACTAAAGTACCGTTAGAATAAATTTAAAAGAAAAATTTTAAGACAAATATTTCGATTCATAGAAAACGAGATGATGAACTTGGTATACGACAGCAAGAGCTGAAATTGGAGCACCGACATGCACAATTAAAAGAGCAATTGAACACTCGACTATCTTGTAGTAGTGAGTATGACTTTGAATTTAAGTTCATCTATTTACAACAGACGTTTATTGTGTCAACGTTTCACTGCTCCATCAGTATCAATGCAAATTGAATTTTCCCGAGAAAAGTATTCTAGAAAAAAAGTACTTTTCTCTTATTTTGCAAATTTTACCCAATTTTGACGTGCATCCGATCGACAACGCGTCTTAACAGTTTTTAATGAAAACCCAATTGTGACAATCGAGGGGAACTATCTTAACCCCCAAAATGAGCATATGCAACAAATGTTTTACCCAAAATATTCCGAAAATCTTCGCAAAACCACAATTTCTAATGGGGTCATAATATTTCTATGTGTTGAGCCTTTTTTAATTTTCCTCCAAAATTTGTCCATACATTTGTTCGTGGGGGATAATATAAAAAGGTGCAGAGCGTTCAGACATTATCGCCCAAATTGGGCGATAATATTTTTACGCTCTGCTCTGCACCTTTTTATATTATCCCCTCAGTGTAAAGCGCAAATTCTCTACTTTTGTTTGCCATCGAGGTTTTGTGAGAAATTCCCTAGTTTTGATTGCCACCTAGGTTTTCGTGACATTTCGTAAAAGCGCAAATTCTCTGGTTCGCCTTGGTGGCAAGCAAAACTAGGGAATTTCTCCTTTTACGAAATGTCACAAAAACCTCGGTGGCAAACAAAACTAGAGACTTTGCGCTTTACGCTGAGGGAATAATATAAAAAGGTGCAGAGCATCAAAATATTATCACCCAAATGTATCCATACATTTGTTCGTGGGGGATAATATAACAATATCGCCCAAATTGGGTTATAATATTTTTACGCTCTACACCAAATGTATGGAGAAGTTTTGAGGGAAAATAAAAAAAAGGCTCAACACTTAGAAAGATTTTATGACCCCAGTACAAATAGTGGTTTTTCGAAGATTTTTCGAAAAATTTTGTTGCCTATTTCGGGGGAAAACATTTTTGGGGGTTAAGATAATTCCCCACTCTGCGACACCTAAATGGGATATCATATTCGACCGATAGAAAAATATAATAAAATATAATAAACTACCGATATAAAATAGTAAAATACCGATAGGAAAGTGGTACATGACACTGGCACCTCTTCAGTAAATCAGTAAAAAGTAAAACAACTTTTTTTGTCTTTTTTTCATCCTTGTACAAAATGTAAATGTTAGTTCCTAAGGAATTCATCCTTCTACAAAATGTAGTGAGAAGGCGTTTTGTTCGTTTCTGGGGAATTCATCCTTTTCAATCAAGCAATCAATCAACTTAAAGACGTTTTCTTCACTTTTATTCGTTTTCTGACCGAACTTGCCGGAGCGTAGCGGAGACATGTAAGGGCAAAGTCTCCTAGTTAAGCGGTTTCATTCGAAAATACGATTAATTATCGATCAATCAAGAAGATAAGAAGTCCAGTATTGTGTAATAACTGACTCAACAGAATTCCTACTTTTACGAAATTCCCCCTTTTACAAAATGTCACTCAGACACAATGTCACCGACTCAACTGAATTGTCCCTTTTACAAAATAACATGCATTTCTATCGATAGTTTATTATTTTTTATCGGTAGTATTGAATTAATTTATCGGTCGTTTATTACCATCCCACCAGAATGTGCTACCGCAATTAAGATACTCTTTCGATTGTGACAATAAATAAATGTTAAAGTAAATATTTTCTGTGTGATTTAGAACTCGACAAAAGCTCTTCAGATGTTGCTGCGGAAGGCGCTATTCTAAATGAAATGCTAGAAATTGTAGCAAAACGAGCTGCCCTTCGACCGTCCGATACACTTCCACATGGAATAAGTAGCTCCCAAGCGGTCGATGGTCTTGAATCAGATGTAAGTGAATGCCGTTACTCACCTTTGACCGTTAGTAAAACTAGCTGGATTCCTATTTTAATTCAATTTGTTGCCATTTATGCGTGCATTTTATATTTTGCTTTCAGTAGCATGTCGTGAATAATTTTTTTTTATTTTCATTTTAATGGTAGGAGATCATTGATTGAAAGTGTTGCTAAGTATTTGGTTTCGGAGTTAACTGATTCAAACTTGTTATTTAATGTGAATCAATCTTTTAAAATTAAGGAATCTTATTAAGAAATGGAATGTGTGTGGATCAGCTGGTGAATTCAACTTGAGCAAAAATTGCACAAATTGGGAGATTCATTTATTGTAACTGACCGAAACCCTCAACGATTATAGACATCGAATAACAAAATAACATCATCGATATCTAGCGTACAAAAACAAACTTTCATATACTGTTGAAAACATCATACTTTGTTATCGCGAGCGCTATACACACATGCAGCAAGTTCTTTTGCATTCTTAGTTGATTGAACAATAGCAATGAACTTTATTTGTTTTGTATGCTCACTGAATTTTTATCTGCTTGCATATGTGCAAAACATCATAACGGTTACATCTTTATTACTCTTAGCATTGGCGGAGGTGTTATAATGATAACAACTAGCAACCAAGCAATATTTAAAGTGTTAATCAAGACAAAATTAAATTCATTTGTAGGGAGTAACCCATCCCAGCTATTTTGTCTGAGTTAAATATTTTGCACAGAATTTTCTTTTTAGCGAAATAGGCGACGTTCGAAATTGCGTTAATCACGACGCAAATTCGAGACAGTGGTGCAGAGGAAATATACGTGTGATACCTAAGGTCAGGTTATAACTTTTGTTCACTGTTTTTTGACTGTGAACACGGAGCCTTTTTAGACTTTGATTTTTATTATTATTTCCCCTGAAAGAAATAAAATTTACGGATCGCCCAGATTCCAAAAAGACCAACTAAATTCTTTGGTGCTCCCGCCAGTGCTCTGAAGAGTTTCGTCTGACCTGTTTCATATATGAACATCAGTGACCACCCAAAATTTTCTTAAGGGCTCCATATTACAATGCATTCGGTTCCAACTCGGCACCTGGCTGCCTACTTGAGAAGTTTAAGTAACCATAAAGAACGCAGCCGCAGACGGATTTGTTTCGATTGTTAGATTTGTAAACAAAACAAAACTGATTGAATCGGTTCGAGTCATGTGAAGTTGAGTGTAGCGCCATCGTACGGCATCGTTGGGAGGTGCCGGTATTCTACTCCTACTAGTTTCATTCCTAGTACATCTCATAGATGGCACTGGGTTTGTCGCAGAGCTTACCACTGGCACAGTAAAAACTTTCCGGTAATGAAAGGATCTCAAATAGTAGAACCACAAAAAGTAGCGAAGCCTTCATGGATTGTTATATTTTATATGGAATTTAATATTCATTACTGCCGTTGCAATGACTTTAACAAATTTTCGACACCAGGCTGCTAAAACTTTTTAAGTACGCAGCCTGATGACGAGTCGGAACCAAGTAAATAATTTATGTACTCGTTTCATCATCCAACGTTGTTAAAGGAATCGACCAGAGGGTCCTGACCTTTTAAGAGATGAGAACATTCGTTGGCCGGTTGTCAGGCCAAAATCCTTTCGATATTTACAGTGTAAAACTATCATGGCTTTTTTTAAGATTTGACTTGGGAATCCTTCACAAGCAAGTCTTTACATCTTAATGAATATATCGAAAATATCGAACGAATTTTGGCCGGACAACCGGCCAACGCATGTTCTAATCGATGTATGTTCGATGTATTTTTGTTGTATTTTTTATATATTTGTGATGTATTTTTGATGTGCTGTGAAGGTTGTATTAGTGGTGTGTTGTTGTTTTGGTGTACAACTCTAATACATCACCAGTACTACTTCACTACATCAGTACTACATCACTAGTACATCACTAGTACACCACTGGTACACCACTACTACACCACTAGCACACCACTAATACACACCAGTACATCGATACATGATAAATTTGTACTCGTGATGTATTAATGATGTACTGGTGATGTATCAGTGTTGTACAAGTGATGTGTATATGGTGGTAGAATTTTTTCTTCACACATGCAATTCATATATCAAATACACGACAACAACACATCACTAGTACAACCTTTAAAACACTCATACATACAAAATACATTAAAAATACATCAAAAAAACATCAAAAATACAACAAGAATATATATCAAATATACATCAAATTTACATTAAAGTTTTCAAATCAAATCATGACCAAAATGATGATTGTGAAGATGAAAACTTTGATGTATATTCCATGTATTATTGATGTAGTTTTGATGTATTTTTGATGTATGAGTGTTGTAAAGGTTATGTATGTGATGTGTTCTTGTTGTTTTGGTGTCGTATGTTTGGTGTATTTATGAGTTATGAATTGCATGTGTGATGTAAAAAATTCTACCACCAAATACACATTATTTGTACAACACTAATACATCACCACCACCAGTACTTAACTAATACATCACGAGTACATATTTAGCATGTAGCGATGTACTGGTGATGTATTAGTGATTTACTAGTGATATACTGTGTACTAGTGATTGAGAATCGGAGTGGGTCAGGTCAAGTCAGACCTGTGACCTGAAACCTGTTGACCTGAAGTTTTCAGGTCAGGTTCAGGTCGACATTTCCTCAACCTGAACCTGACCTGATGATATCAGGTCGAACCTGAACTGAACCTGATCGACCTGTTTGACCTGAAATCGTTTGAATGCGTGAATTAGGGTTTAATGTTAATAAACTTAGAGTGACATGTCAAAAGACGCAAATAGATTTCATGATTTGAACTTCGATTCAATGTACTATTCGCACGGATTTGTAAGATAAATCATTTTTTGTTTGGGTCAAATAATAGAATCAATGGGACAGTGAGTAGCGCGATTCCAAAATTTCTTCAGTAAGTACTTAAGTTCTAGGTTCGATACTACCTTTATAGTTAACTCAATCATTTCCAAATATATGAAAATGATGGGTAGTTTCATAGAAAACCTTTTAGCTGTTCAGTACGACGTTTACTTGCTATAGCGAGTTTTTTACTAACTTGGTGCAAGGTTTTCAGTTTCATAGAAAACCTTGTATCTTCTCCGTACGACGTTTCTTTGTTTGCCAGAAAAGACATTACTGGGCGTTTCGGTAGCTATCAATAAGTCCAGGCGAGCCATCGGACCGAAGAGGTTTTTCTTTAATCTGCCACTTCGACTTTGCTTCGTTTTCTGTAAGCACTAAAACAATTAAGTTTGTTGTTAAAAATAAATTTGCTGCTACTTTGCTAACTTCACTATCATTACAATACTCGTTATAGCAAGGAAACGTCGAAACGAGCAGGTACAAAGTTTTCAATGAAACTAAAAACGTTGTAGATGAAAAAAAAACCTGTAGATGTGCAAGCTTTCATACAAAAAGCAAGTATGGAACTGGGTTTGTACCCAACATTTTCAAGCATTTGGAAATGATTGAGTCAACTATAAAGGTTGTAGCAAACCTTGTACCAAAATAAAGTACTAAGGAACTTAAGTCGTTAATCCTTACGTCGTTACGTAAGAAATTTTGGATTTAGACTATCTTAAGACACATGCATCGAGAGCATTTAAAGCTGATCGAACATTACTTCAATCTTCAATTCAATTTTCAAAAAAGCTCGATACAGTTACAATCCAGTTGGTTTAATTATATTTTCTTAAAATAACCTGTGGGTTTCAGGTAAGGTTTCAGGTCAACCTGATCAAATTTTTCAGGTTTCAGGTTACATACAGGTCGAACCTGAATCTCAAAATCAAGTTCAGGTCAGTAATCAGGTCGTGACCTGACCTGAACCTGATCAGGTCGACCTGACGTGTTCCGATCCTTACTAGTGATGTACATCGAATATGCATCAAATTTAGTATTTTGTCCTTTATTATTCTGCCATACACTCGTCAGACGAAACTCTTCAAAGCGCTGGCGGAAGCACCAAATTTGAATTGAAAAATCTTTAGTAGGTCTTTTTGGAATCTCAGCGATCCGCAAACCTCATTTCTTCCAGGGGAAATAGTAACAAAGCCTAAAATCGCTCCAGCCTAGCACAGTGCAAAGATATGTGCACACTACACAGCCACCTCATCGAAAGATTTATTTCAGTAGAGTTCCCTTTTAGAAAAAATTATTATAATTAGAGAGAAACTTTAGTTATTCGAGGAACTCTTCTAATATTTGGGAAGATTATTCTCAACTTTTAGGGTAAGCTTTTAGTATAAAGGTACATTTAAGAGAAGGTTCATTTACACCAAAATTTATCATTATGAATTTTAAAATGGGTCTCGAACTAAAACGTCTCCCAATTGTGAACAAATTTCATAATCACTCGTTGACTCATTATTTATTAATAGCAACATGTAAAGTAATAGAAAATGCAGTCTGAAATATATCGCTAGGACTTACGACTGAAACTCTATTCACCTTAACCTACACTCAAATTTAAAAACCAACGATTTTACTTAAAAAATGTTAATTTATATTTAATCTTTTAATATTTTATTTTCTAATTTTTTTTATTGGAATACAAAACGGTTGAATTTAACGGCATTTATTTAGTGAACTAATTTTTTTGACACGATGCACTTTGTAACTTATGACATCGCACATTTATATGCACGTAGATAAATTAATTTTGATTTGAAACAAATATTGTAAATAAAACTAAGTCGTTTTTTGTTAAGCATGCTAGCATTTTTATTTGTTGTTTGTAAATCGGATAGTAAAATTTTTTTTTCTTCAATTTTTTAGATGATGTGGTTGAAATTTATGTATTAAAAAATGTTTCTAAAAAATGTGGTTTTGTGTTCTTTATTATCATTTTTCTTTTTCTTTCCATAGATATGAACCGGATAGAAAGAAGGTCGATGAACGAACAAAAAATAAAATAAAAAAAAATCAGAAATGCAGGGATCTTAATAATTTAATGATTACTGGAAGAACTTCAGCATCCTTCGAGTAATGAAAAAAAAAGCTTAAAAAGTAGTAATCATCGAAAAATACTTAATAAGTTATAAAGAAAATAGACAAAACTTGTGATTATATTTTGAGTTAAGATAAGATATTGACAACAACGCGCAATTTCAAATATAAACATATGAAAGTAAATCATTTGCTGAGTTTAGTGGGATAGATAGAGAGAGAGAGAGAGAGAGAAAGAGAGGAATGTAACTTAGAATATTTTCAATAAATTAAGGCATTAAGGCTAAATGATGAGGTCATGGAATGAAAGTTTAAGAAAATCAATTTAAAGGAATAACCCCACTTTTATTAACCTTCTCAACAAAAAAATATTTTACATTTATTGCTTCATGCCAATGTGTTATAGAAATACTTTATGTAATGCATACCTTGAACAACAATTTACTGTCACAATAATTAAAAGGTTAAAATTATAAAAAAAAACAAAAACTACCAAATCTAGATGAACAAAATATATTTTTAGTTTTAAAAGTTTCCAAATCGATTTTCATTTCGGTGTTTGTTGTGTGGTTCGGCAGAGGTCGATCGGAAAACGTTTCAATGTTTTCGCCACTAAAATTAAATCGAAAAAATCTTACAGGGTGTCCTCTTCTAAAGTAGATTATCAGAGAAATGATCAGTTGGTACGCCTGCGTCACACATGTGGATGACAGCTGAGTTATATGGGAGAGTGTGGAACCAATATTGTACGCAATTCTCTCACATTCTCTCTGTAGAAACTCATGTTTCTGCTGATAAATGAAACTCCATATTTAACTTTATTGTTATATTTATTATACATGTTGTCTGATCAAGCGTTGCTAATGGAATGAATGCTGAATGATGCGAATTGAAATGAGTGAATGTTTGTGTATGTGCGTGTTTGCAATGAAGTAGGGGTCGAGCCACTACACTCCCATACAAACCAACTGTCATTCACATGTGAGTTTTACCTTGGCACAAGCGTACTAACTTATAATTTCTCTGTAGTTTATGGGTTTTATCGGTTTACATCAGATAACATAACGTCTTGTCAGTGGCTCCATCCAAATCCAACCAATCCGTATCAAAGCTAATTGGTCAGTGAAAGCAATCACAATGATGTATTTTTTTACCCAGCCGAAAATTATCGCTTTGAGCGGTTTAGGCTTTAAATGTCATCACTAGGAACAAAAGAAATGACGGATCATAAATTATTTACAGGACATTCATTTTAATGGTTGAATGATTACCGCTCAATATAAAACTAACAGTGGCGCCACCATTGTTTTCAGAGCTGAAAACTGACTTTAATGCAAAGTGGAAATTTGACAGGGACGTGACAGTATTCTGTTTTGATCTTTACAAGTAATATTCAACCTATTCAACGTGAAGCTAGTTGCAGTTGCGACGGAAGCTTTTGGACTGAAAGATAATCGATTAATTGATGACAACATTGAATTTGACCCGAATCGGTCGTAAAAGTGGTCGAAAACGTAGTTTTTTGAAGGTCTGTAAAACTTTTTGACTTATATCTCTGCAAAATTAGCTCGGAAATGACTCTTAAAGGCTTTGAATGAAAGATATGGAATTCCAGAAATCACAAAAAAAAAAAAAAATTACTGAAAATTTGTTGAGTGATTCAGACTGTAGAGTCCTTAGTGTTGGTCCAACTCACGTTTTTCACCAAATATTCCCCAAATGAAAAGGTTTTCTGTGCAATGTTGTGGAGAAAAAAGTCAAAACTTTTTGTCCATGAAAGCATGAGTCTCCTAAGTGCTTTAGGTCGGGGCCCTAGTAAAAAAAAAATTTTTTTTGTATGAAATTTTTTTTTTTTTCAAACCACCAGGATTGAACCCGGATATTCTTGGTGGAAAGCCACCACTGAGCTAGCCCGTTTCCTATGCTATGAGGATATCGACTAAAAAGTGGGTCGGGCCATCCCTAGCCTGGTTTTTGGTGGAACTACCTTAGTATACGACGACAGTGTCAAGGACCTCGGCCTGGTTGTGGACCACGGGTTGAAATGGCATGCTCCTGCCGCGGAAGAGAAGATCTTTGGGGGCTTGCGATGTCTATGGCCCCATGCATACTACCTCAGTCGGGAGGTTGACAAATTGCTGTTTTTTCAAGTTTTCAAGTCTCTTTTGTAAGTTGTCCTTAGAGTTGTGTTATAAAAGCTGTGCACAAGCCTTTCTGGAAAAATCGAAGCAAATTCAAGGGTTGACCGCTCGTGGAAAGAGGTTTACAAAATGCGCAGATTTTGCCTGGCCAGGCCTAAATCATGGCCCATAAATGCGAATTCGCGATAAACCAATCAAAATGAGCCGAATCTTTCCGAGGTTCGTCGAACAAGGACTATTTTTAGGAATTTGATTAAAATAAGCCCTGGGCCAAGATTTACTCGAGTTATCATTTTGACGGGAAGATTCGATATTAACTCAAGTTACGTTGCTCAGAGGGTAATAAGAGTAAAGGTAGTTGAAGGAAAGTTCTACTGTTGGTCTTAACCTCCAACACAACTATAGATGTTAGCGAGGTGCATTTTGGCTTACCTAAAATGAGAATGGGTCTAACGAATGTTTGAAAAAAGTGCACTGCGGCCGCCCAAAAAAAATTTGACGTACGCTGATTTGCGTTGCCGCAGTAACTCATATACGCTGATTTTCGCAGCAGCCGACAAAAATCAAGAAGTGCTTTCGCCGCCGCCGATTTTTTCGACAGGAGTACGGCTGTAATTGTATGTAGTGTAAGACTGAAGCTGATATTTCAGAATTCAATGAAACGTTTTAATTTACATCGATTGGTCTATTAATTCGAATGCAGAAAACTAAATATGTTGAACGTGCCAATTAACGAACAAAAGTCCATAAAAAATGCCAGTACACGAGAGAAAATATCGGTAAGTGTGAATTATTACAACACTACACGATAATTGAAGAAGTCAGCAATAAAACAAAAAACCCTTGAACAACTGTCGTAAATTGTCTTTTTCATTTCTTTCTTCTTTTGTGAGTCAGACTGTAGCGATGTATAGACTGCAAGCGAAATAGTCTCGAGTCATGAATTCCTATGATTCGTTTTACGGTGAAAGCAATTTATTGCATGGAGAGCAAAGATCGAAAAATTCCGGAATTTTATTATTTAGATATCACAATGTTTCTGAAAAAACTTAGTGGAAAAATTTTAAGACAGAGCAGCGGTAGAAGTTGGCGTTGCTTTCGCTCGAAAATGTGACATGAGCCAACAAAACTCCGTCTAATAGATTTGTTATGCATGTCGTACGAATACGTATCTCTCACGAGAAGCAGCCCTAAAAACATTCAAGGAAATCTAGGGAAAGCTATACACGAAGAAATCTTCAAAAAAAAATTCAAATTTCGAAAAAACCTTTAATCGTAAGTGAAATTTGCCTATCCTTAAAATCCGTACATTTTAAGGAAGATCTGGAAAGTTAACAATTTTTAAGCAAAATCCATAAAATGAAGTTTCTTTGAAAGGATTTCTGCCCTTGGTTACATAGTAAAAGTTATAACAATCATGTTTTGATCCTTCGTTGCATTGACAGTTTCAGCCGCTCAGTTTTGCGAGAAGAATAGTACATTTCAACATAGCCAAATACACACAAGGCGTGTACATACGTATTCCGAATGCGCAACTTGAGCAAAGTACACGCGTGTAGGTTGGGCTATTTCGAATAGTATTTTGCTATACGTGGGGAGAATAGTGAATTTCAGCAAGAGCGAAAAAGGGCCGTAATTCGCTCGAGTTGGAATTCAATTTTCTCCCAAGTGTAATACAACATTTTTTGTGCTTGCGCTTGAGAAAACGAGTGTTTCCACGACAAAATGTTCATTCAGTGTAAGGTGGGTAAAATACTTATTTTCTTACCTCTTGTTCTCCCCACGAGCAAAATAATAATTTTGTCGTCTGAACTGTCATGATTTGGTTTATGGAAGGTTGTGGTAAATTGAGATTTTTTTTCGTCGATAGAAACATTCATACCTCGCACGCACAAAAAATTATGTGTTATCCTCAGGGAGAAGATTGAATTCCAACTCGCCGCAAATTTTCACTTGGAATTCATCAATTTCTCCCCTCGGATAACAAATAACCTTTTCATGGCGCTGAAGCGAAAATACTTACCTCCACCCCGCTAATAAATATAAATCTTTCGGCATGAAACTTTTTATGCGTAACGGGACACCAAAAAAATCACTTTCCCCTTGGTACATAAATAACTTATAATCATTGGACAGAAAATTTCGCCATGAAAACAAGCATAAAACACTAGGAAACGAAACAATGAAAACCTACCTTGCATTTCCCGAGTGTTTTCAGCCTTAAGCCTTTTATTTATTTTCCATTCCATTTCGCAAAGTGAAATTCAAACGAATTTCCCGCTGTAATTACAAAATAACAAAATTTTCTACAATACTACGGCGATAAAAATGTTCTTAATTTGTCCTTTGCGTTCGAATACACAAACAAAATTTCGTTACTTAATCAATTTGTCTTTTTTAATAAACTCTTCCTCTCTAAAAGTTTTATCTTTTTTTAAAGCACAGTCCACAGTCAATAATTTAAGATAATGCGAATATCAATAATTTAGCAAAATGTTAACTTTTGGTCGGACGTGAAGGACAACGAAGAAACTTCTTTTCGGCCTTCATAATTTGTATGTTATTTTGTAACTACTCCAAATTATAACGGCCGAAAGTTTGTCTATCTGTCTATTTGTCGGTCACAAATTACAGGTGCAAGAGCTCCGAGGAACTAAAAACTAAAATGTTGTTCCGCATTGTGTTTCGGGACAGGGACACCCATAAAAATGACGAATATGGTAATAGGATGGACTTGGGGGAGAAATAAGAAGTTTTTTAATTACTTTGGTTGAAATTAGATGTTTTGAGTAAAAGGGAAAATTTTGGGATCTATTGGATATAGTAATGGGGAAATGGAGTAGAGAGGAAGAGGAAAACCCTTTAGCGTGGATTTGATATATAACGTACAATCATTCAACGACTCATGTTACATACATATTTTGTAACTAAAAAATTAATAATTTATAATGTCTCTTGTAGCTATCGCTACTTAATGTTTTTACCCATAATGTCCGTCCGTCTGTCACAAAAATGACGCTACAAAAATAACGTTACAAATACGACGTTATAAAAATGACGTTACCAATACGACATCACAAAAATAACGTCACAAATACGACTTCACAAAATATGACGACGCCTAAATGGCGTCAAAATATGACGACCCAAAAATGACGTCACAAAAATGAAATCAAATATACAACGTGACAAATAACGTCATAGATATTCTTTCGTTTAATTCCTCAAAAATACACTATTGCTACTTTTCTATACCCATGTCAATGGTTTATTGCCACTACAAACATCGGGCGATAAAAGTTTCACATAAATTGACTTTGGCTGCATCGTACTGACCTGTTTGTTTGAAAAACAATTATTGTAATTTTACAAAGATACGTTAGAATCATCGAAAATGTAAAGCAAATTATACTTACTAAACGCAACATTTTATACAAATGAAAGCCTCAGCAATCAACCCTATGAACCGATCAATACATCCTTTTGATGCTATAGCATGTTTTCGACGTACATTACTTCATTACACGCGGTCCATTACGACGCAATAGCTATTTGAGTGTTTATGCTGTTTTTTACCAAATCGAATGAAAAATACAAAAAATAAATAATATCATCTCCCAACAATAATTATTTTTGAACTATTCACTCGGTTCAATAAACGTCAAACGATTTTCTTTAATTAAACCCGCGTGTAAAGCTTTTGTGAACAGTTTTCATAGCACCTGTCGTTATGTTCACCATTATAACTTTACTGTATGTAAATTATACATATTTTGTTGGTTTTCTGTCTGCTTGCAATAGGTGGTGGTGGTGTCGTTGTCGTGTGGCAGGGGATATCACCTTACCGTTCAAGGCTTTTATTAAACGTGCATGTGATCTCTGAACCCCTCCGATTATCATTATATGAGAAACTGGAAATGCAAATACCAGAGCCATTACTTTTCATGGGGAAACAAAGCTCCATACATCGACGTCATACAGATGTATGTAATGTACAATTGAACTGTCTTATAATACGTTCTGCTTGAAGTCTATCAATGCGAAATGTGTACAGCATCAATATGACGCTACCAAAGTTCTGTATGGTAATATCGGTATGTACCATTCATACAGTAGTTGTATATATGGCAGCTAGTGTGCTCATTGCATAAAGAAAAATGCCTTAGAAGAGTATGGAAGCGTAACTTTGTTTTTCTTTAATGTTTCATAGCAATATTACTAGAAGTGAACATGGTTCACATAATGTTATTTAAGATTCAAATAATAGGGTCTCGTCTGCGATGATTGTAAATATGATTTACCGACAATAAAATGGAAATAAAATAAATTGCAAATGTTACGATGCTCTGCAATGTTCTTCTTGTGCTAAATGGTAATTAGATAAAATCATTTGGATTGAATTTGAATAAACGGAACACGTAATATCGTTTGATAACCGATACCCTCAAGCCATCAAATTTTACGTCTAGATGGGAGGATGAATCGGAAATCAGGTACTTCTTCATATACTGTTTCGATTTTGGCATTAGATGCCAACTTCCTCAGCATATTTAATGTTTTCTATAGATTTACTTGCATTTTTTGAACCTAGAAGGGTTTTGGTATTTGGACCGCATCGACCTCAGATCCATTTACAGACTGACTAGCAACCTAAGGGGTCGTGCACATATTACGTCACAATCAGAGGGGGGGGGGTGTCTGGATGGAACGTGACGTCACGTTATTCTTCCAATAAAAAGTAAAAATTTTTATTAGACATTAAAAACATAAACTTTGCGGACCCGTAGGAAACCACTTCAATCGATTCTGGTTGCAAGGATTCCCGTTCTATGAAATTACTGAGTTATTTTGATCGAGTTATTTACAAGAAACCCAAAATTTCTAGAATGACCCTCGCCGAACGGCCTCTGGACATATATTTTGGTTGGAGTCGAAAATGTGACGTCATATTTTAGGGGTGTAAGTCAAACGTGATGCAACGTGACATGGGAGAGGGGGGAGTAAAAAAATCGAGAAAAATGTATGACGTAATATGTGTACGACCCCTAAAGAGAGAAGTAAATTCCCTTACAAGAATCATTAGAAAACTCATTGATGAGGCTAAGAATCTCGACTGGAACAACAAACTTTCCCAAATTCCAATCAAATGTGGAAAGTAACAAAAAAGCTTCAAAACAACTATATTGGTACTCGTCCCTGATGTATCAATGAATCCTTTGTAAAAGCTCACTCTATAGCCTTCAATGATCAAAGTCACCCCCATACAGCAACTGATGTTAACTCCTCATTCTCAAACATCAACTATTTTTCTTCACCGCTTGTGTCTGAACTGGCGATGCCTACACCCAAAGAAAATTGGAAGATTATTCACAAACAAGATTAAAAAAAGTCCTGGTGACGATTTGCTTTTAAAACACCTTCCACATTAGGGCATTCTTTTACTAATGCACCTCTTTAGAGCGTGTTTGAAACTGACATACATCCCGGAAAAGTAATTCCGATTTCTAAACCAGGGAAAGATACCTCTGATCCTTCCAACTTTCAATCGATAAGTCTGCTGTGCTCGCTCAACTGCTTAGATTGATACGTTTCATACGGAATTCACTTTCCAGGAAGCATTTCACGGGTATGCTCACCTTCGATATCGAGAAGGCATTCGATAACGTTTGGCACAGAGCATTTATTCACAAGCTATTTAAAACGAATTTTCCTCTTTATCTTGTTAAAACTATGAATTCACTTCCGACAAGAAGGACATTCTTCGTTTACGTCCATCAACAGCAGCAGCTCTCCCATGTTTCGTATATTCGGTGGACTTCCTCAAGGAAGCGTACTGAGCCCGACCCTATTCAAAATATTTACATCTGACCTCAGTATAACAGCTTGTGAGAATGGCTTATATGCGGCGACACTGCCCAAGAAAGGTTTAGACTACACTCAACAAGGCGAGCCAACAACTATTAGACTACTGTCACAATGGAAGATCAGACTTAATGCCAATAAAACTCAAGCAGCCTATTTAATTAGGCGTAAAGCTTACAAATGGGTTCCGTCTTCCCAAGTTAGAATTATGAATTCTGACATTCCATGGAGCTATGAAATTAAATTAAAAAAAGTACTTAGTGTGACGATTGACAAAATAGCCAATTTTAAAAAGCATACTGACTTAGCAGTGTCCACATGTATTCGCGTCTTGCAACTAATAACTCGAAGCAATCTTCTCAAAGGATGGAAAGCTTTTTTAGCTGAACACTTATTACCAGATTTATTCATTTTACGAAATATTTGTAAATCCTACTAGACCAATAAAAGTTTTATTATAAATAAAAAAAACCCAGACGGGGTTTGCCCGTAACTCCGCAACTTTGTTTCCCCATTTGAGATACCTGTACCTGAATGAAAAACAACTGAAGCTGAGGCCATTTTTGAGTCTTTTTACTTCTGTAGTCATTTTTCGTCTAAAAGTTTGATTGTCATTTGTTTGTAGATCGGAAATCGGATGAGTGGCCTGGGCACTGGGACGAATGGAAAGAACGAAATCGAGTTTCTTGGCCATATAAGTACAAAAGCGGTGGGTTTTTCGTCTATAATTGCTCAGTTATGCAATAGGGAGATTTACTGTCAAAGGCAAAGTTTTAGAGAATAAAATTTTAGGATACACGTGTTTCAGGGTTTTAGTGAAAAATGGCTCAATCCTGGATTTTGACCACTTCTAGAATTGGGCGGGATGACACATGTCCTAAGAACTATGAGAGTTAGAAAGTTTCTTCGAAAGGCAAAGTCCTGTAATATGGCCACCTCTGGAATTAAGCGGGGTGACCCATGTCTCTAGAATTACGAAAGTTAGAAAATTGCTTCCAAAGGCAAAGTTGTAGAGAATAAAATGGTTATCATACGCGCTTCAGGGAGGGATGACTAATATCTCTGGATCTATGGCAGTTAGAAAGCTGCTTCCAAAGGCGAAGTGGAAGAGAATACAATTTTAGAGAACACATGTTTCAAGGTTGTAGGGAAAAAGCACCAAATCCCGGGATAAAGCAATTTCAGAATTGTTTGGGATGATGCATATTTCTAGAACTATAGCGGTAAGAAATTTGCTTCTAAAGGCAAACTTGGTGAAAATTGCATTTTAGAGAAAAAAGTTTCAGGATTTCTAGGAGAAACTACGTTGGTCCTATGGTGCACAGGAGAACATTTCGGTTATAAAAATGAGTGGTCTCAGACGTACATCGGTAGGGCCTCTGACATTACCTTGGGTGATTTCTATGGATCTTTGAAACTCTTGTAGTTATAAGATCATTTCCATATTTAGATACGTTCGAGTCTTTTTGCAGCATCTATTCTGTTTGCCACATCTATTCTGATACGTACGGGTCTTTAATTATGTTTGTTAATATTTTAGGTATTTTTCAGTCTTAACATCGGAAGTTTTAGTAGGGATACCTGGACGCGATTTAATATAAATATCATTCATTTTGTGCATAAGCAAGTGGTGCATAATAGTAATTTTTGATACAAGTTACGTATGAAGATACGTAACGTGTATCAAACAACGTTTTTTTGCAATTCACCGACAAAAACGAGATTTTCTTTTAATATAAAAATGTAATTCAAGTAGTACGTGAAAAAACCGTCATGGCACTAGTGCGTAAAAAACCGTCATCGCACTAGTGCGGCAAAATGACTTCATACGACACCGAAATGACGCACGAAAAAGCGAGTTTTTGTCGGTGAATTGCAAAAATAACTTTTCTGCAACCGACAATACGACACATTTCGATCTCCATTACTTGATGGAAATTTTCAAAATTTCAAAACAAGTTAGGAAATGAAATTTGTAAGAGTTATTTCCACACTCATTTAGAATTTATTCGAAAGCAATGCAAAGTGATCACTTTAATGTCAACAGTGATTTTTTCGATGAAAATTGTAATTTTGTCTATTTCAATCCCCGGTTTTGCAGAAAGCACATTGTGCAACACGTATTGGAATGTTATTTTTCAGCAGACGTCCTAAATTTCCATGGACTAATGCTGAAAAAATCAATATTCCAATACTAGTTGCACAATGTACCATTATGCAACGCATACTTGAGAGTGACAAAAAGTATATATGAAATTCCATTATGCAACTTGTTGCGAAAAGGAATTTCATATACTTTTTGTCACTCCCAAGTACTTTTTGCATACGATGTGTTTATCATACTCGCTACGCTCGTGTGATAAATTCACATCTCTTGACAAAAATTTTTCTTTTCGCAACTTGTTGCATAAATTACTATTTTGTAGTTTTTGCATTAATGTGAAGCAAATTCTGAATATACTTTCCTCTTATTCATTTGTACCTAACGTTTTTCTGTACATAATTCATCATTTTAATTGAATAAATTCTCGAAAACAAAATATCTCAATATTCCTATTTAGAGTTCGACATGGTTTTATTTGCAGGTAACGGTAAGATATTTTCGTTTATAGGTATTTTACCCTTGATCTGAAGACCTTTCTCGTTTCCATTAAGAACATAGATTTCAATATATTCCGTTATGTTTATGATTTTATTCACTAAAACCAATGTAGAAGTAAAAGTTGGAAGCCCAGAAAAGCTTTATATAATGCAATATTCTATGATGTTGTCGTTTGTTGGTAAAGCTATGAATTTCACTTCTTTTAGGATAAAAGCTAAATGAATCCTTTATGAGAATATTTCAGTTTAGGAAATTTTAAATTGATGGAATCTTTAAGTTTAACCCGCTTTGTTAAATATTATAAAACATGTTCAATAGTTTGTGTCTTGTTTATCATGCTCAATACACTGTTTGCCAAAGTTGCATTCATGTTCACATAAGGGAAGGATATTCTCGATGGTTGTTACGGCAGAGCACAATTCAAGTACCATATAATCGATACAGAAATTCTCTTACCTTTTAAGTCAAACCTACAAACGTCAAAGTTTTATAGAAATTTAACAAAGATATTGCAACTCATAAACGAGTACGAAGTGTAATGTTTGATGTGCATTACAAGGAAAAGGCATCTAGATATCATCAGAACTCATTAACTCAAAGTCGTCATTACCACGAGATTTTAACAAACATAAAGCTTAATCCCTTGACTGCTTCAACTAGATGTGTGCACCTCTATGTTCGCACATTGGCTTTTATATGTGGCATACGCTTTGTTTTTAATAGGAATTGCTCTCCCGTCACATTATATCTACAATAAATTTGATCTTAAGAAATTATATGGAATACAATCAATCAATCATCTGCAATACACAGCACTTTTTCCATAGTAGAGTTTAGGCAATACGTTGTAACTTCAGAGTAGTAAAAGCAGGTTAGTAATGGTTCCCATATGAGCTAGAGCTAGAAGAGAAACCCTCTTCTTACGTTAGTCGTTCAAGAATGCGAGTTAAAAAACATGAAAAAATAGACATAAATGCCATCTCGAAAATCAAACTCGGCGGACTCAGTTGAAATTTAAATTTTTTAAATCGTACCAGCAGAATGAAGCTTTAAAGTTGTAGTGCAAACTCAATAAGTCAAAGGACACAAATTCCAAATAACTTTACGAGTTGAAGTTTAAGTGAAAACTGCGAAATAGGATTTCATTATTTTGCTTGCACCGACAACATTTCTGATTTTTTTTCATAAAGTTTAGATAATTTTTTGCTGGGAAAGGGAAAAGCTATATAAAATTTCAAGTATCAAGATAATTTTGTTTGATGAGTGAATGAATGAAAGCATCTGATGACGAGCACAATTATTGTCCGAATTACACATATAACGAATACGTATCAGGTTCCTATTTTGGGGTATCAAATGGTGTGTTATGCGTGATATGGTACTCCTCATGTACCTACTCCTACATCGTATTCTACCCGTGGTGACACCTGTTATTCTGAGCACCCCTTTTAAACGGTCAGGTAACCAACCCTGGTGTAGAAGTGTGGACCACTTAGCATAAGGATGAGGGGGGCTGTCTTCTGGTAGAACCTTAACGACACGTATAGGGAGAGCCGAAAGCAGGTAGGCGCTATCAAGATGGGATGGCGACTTAGAATGGTGGCGGATCATCTCATCGGCAAGAGACGACGGCAACATACACAGCCCTAGTCGATTTGGCTACCATCAAAAAACAAAAACAAAATCTGATGAATAGAATAGACCTGAATCTGGGACACTAAACTGCTAGCGATTGTGGAAAAACGACTCGGAAACAGTTAAAGGAAATGAGAATTGGGACATGGAACGTGAAATGTCAGACTCACAGAATAGGGAGGATTAACAAAGGATATAATAAAGACTTACAAATTTTCTATGATGGCTACATCACCTTTGATAGCAGCAAAAGTCGAAACTATGTACTTGGTACTGCCTTCCTGGTCTGAACACCTGGTCTGAACTTCCGAATGGTCAACGAGCGATTATACGTGCTACGAATTAAAGGCCGAACTACTCCCTAGTCAGGCATAGTTAAGGACGAATATTATGAATTGCTCGCAAATATCTACGACATCAAAATCATTTTCGGAGATTTCAGCGTTAAAGTGGGTAAAGAGGAAGTGTTCAGACCAACAATTTGAAGATGCAGTCTGCATGATGAAATGAGTCAAAACAGACATAGCATTTTTTCGCGGCTGAAAGATTCCTCGTAGTGAAAAGTAGCTTCCACCAACATAAAAGTAAGACAAACTCACTTATGCAATTCACATCAAAACATGTTGGAGAGCAAATCACATCTTGCCAGGTTTCATAATGGACAACGAGAAACTGAGAGGCGTTTTGCAGTAGACAAACTAAGAGATCCAAAGAAAGCCACGACATATGCTGAAAACGTTAGCACAAAGCTTCAGCAATTGCAACAACTTCAACCAGACAATACTCCTAGGGCAATTGGTACTTGAAGAAGCGACCAACATCTTAGGATATCAGCGCTTTAATGACTTCAATACCAGGTTTGATGCGGAGTGTGCTAATGTTACAGAAGATAAAAACGCTGCTCGATTGAGAAAGGAAACTGCAAGAACGAGAGAACAGAAAGCGGCGGCAGATGTGAGGTACAAAGAACTACGGAAGTAGGAAAAACGTTTGCACTGCCGCATGAAGAGAGAGCTCGAAGATAGAACGCTACTTCAGCTAGAAAGATTGAGGGTGGTCTGTTGCTTCGAAGATGCAATGGCATGCTACGTCATTTACATACAATATTGTCAAAAACAGAACTTATGTTTGATTAATCAAAAATAAATATGTAACTTAAAATATGAAAAATGCTAAATATGAAAGTTACTACGATCTAATTACGGATCAGAAATAATTGATTTCAAAAAAAATTGTGCAGCGCAAATGAGTCACGAAAGTTTTATAAACGATGAAACAATCAAAGGAAAGGATTCCACCCTCGAATAATCATTTGCGAAGCAGTAAACGGAATGTTGCTTACTGCAAAACATGATGTCCAGGAGAGATTCAAAGATCACTTTAATGCATTGTTCAACGGGGATGATAATGTGACTGATGATAGCGATGTTTCCTTTCTTGACGACGACGGTCGTATTATCGTAGCAGTGCCAACAATAGTGGAAGTCCCAGCAGCAATTATCTAAAGTGATGTATGATATAGTAAAACGAATATGGAACACGGAAGAGTTGCCTAACGAGTGGCTAGAAGGTGCCATTTTACCTCTAATACGTAGTGATAAATACTAAAATACCTCTAATTTTGATAGTAGCTTAAGATCAGTAATCTAGTGGAGGTTTTATTGATGAATTTTTTAACCTGTTCCAGTCCTGAATTTGGCCGTCTCTATGATCGGTAGAGATGACTCATGTAATCTGTGAAACTGTAACAGTTGGAAACCTGTTTTCAAAGGAAGAGTTGTACAGAAATAAATTTTACTTCGAAAAATGTCCCAATGCTGAGATTTAATTACATCTCTAGTCCTATGTACGTTAGCAAGTTTCTTGCAAGGGAAAAGTTGTAAAAAAAATATATTTTAGTTTCAGGGAAAAGATTCTCTTCTAACTACAAAAGTTCCCTTAACTATGAGGTTGACGCATTCAGCTTCGATACGCACAAAAAATTTTTAAATCAAAGTTACTAATAAACATAACCAAAGACCCGTACGTATCAG
The DNA here is from genome assembly GCA_029228625.1 of Pseudolycoriella hygida. Lineage (NCBI taxonomy): Eukaryota > Metazoa > Arthropoda > Insecta > Diptera > Sciaridae > Pseudolycoriella > Pseudolycoriella hygida. Next base: position 44,314,586 of record CM055406.1, on the reverse strand, counting down.
AATAGATGTGACAAACAGAATAGATGTAGCAAAGTGACTCGAACGTACCTAAATATACAAATAAGCAAACAATCCAACGTTTTCTGTTCTCTTATAACTGTAAGAATTTCCATAGAAATCACCCAAGGTAATGTCAAAGGCCCTACCGAAGTACGTCTCACACCATTCAAATCTAGAAAATCTTATATCCAAGGACTAAGTCTTTTTCCCTA
>CM055406.1:44271058-44313874 GCA_029228625.1 Pseudolycoriella hygida | reverse complement strand
GTTTAGGCTGATCGGTTGAGCCGTTTGGAAAAAAAAGTGGAGACGGACAGACGGACAGACGGACGGACATTTTTTTTATTGCTGATTCGTTATATTTAGACGATAATAGATGCATCCCCCCCTCCCACCTCGATCTACCCCATGTTACAATAAAATTGTAGTAAACGTATAGGACCTTTGTACTTCGTACGGGTCCAATAATATAATAATCTGCCTTACAACCCATGAAGGGTCAAAGTTACGTTGTATATAAAAAAATTGAGTCACAAATGCCAGACCCGACGACGAAATAATTTTTTCATACTTCGGGGACGAAAGTGCGGGAGTTTAAGAATTTGTCTTGTGATTTCGTCCCATCGTATGAAAAATTATGTGTGTATCTGCTTCGGACGATGTATTAAAGCTATTTTCGCATGTAGCCCTCGCGCTGCTCGGGCTACAACTCGCGAAAATAGCTATAGCTTAAATACATCGGCCGAAGCAGATACACAAATAACTATACACCACTCGGAGATACTTCCGTACCTCTCCCTTGTATTGTAAATAACTATTGCGTACTTTCAGTTTTAATTCAACGTACCAAGTTTTTACGGGACAGACAGACGGATGAACAATATAATACGTCTTTTCTCTACAAAGCTGTGGCCTAAAAACAATGTATTTTACATGTTACAAAGGCGTCGGTCGCGTCGCAGCTTTTATGCATATAGAGTAGGTGTAGGAGAGTAACACTTAAATCAATTCAACATAAATCAAATTTATGTTATATGCACGGTTTCATAAATAATGCGTAACTTTACTGCTAGAGAGTAATTTATTTTTGTATTTCCTAATTGCATAGACGGCGGGAAATTCTTATGTGGGAAATATGGTTTTTGCAACGCACAATCGATTTTCGACTGTTTTCGATGTTGTTCACGATGCGGTAACGCGATCAAAATCGAAACAGTTTCCAATTTTTTAAAAGTGTGAGGGGAAGTGAAACAAATTTACACCTTGTAACGATATGACTTTTAAAATTTGATACATGTGCTGAAATGTACCCCTCCGTTGCTATGATACGACGTTACAATGTCGTATGTGTGCATTGCAATCTGATCAAAAATTGTTTGTACACTGTAAAATATAATGGTTTCTGTGGAGTGAATTTTTTAAGTTTGGTTGTTATTTTCTTCTCAATCGATTTGTTTGTTGCAAAAAGCAGTGTGTCCACCTCGTTGCAATACTTGATTTTTTCAGCATACGTCCTCAATATTGTCCAACTCGCCTTTGGCTCGTATGGACAATATTAGGACTGATGCTGAAAAAATCAACGTATCGCAACATGGTCGACAAACTACTATTTTTATTTTATTGCAATTACAATCAGCTTTTACCGGTATACAAGTGGTACGTGTATAGAAAAAAACGGGAGAGTATTAAATTACGACAAACAAAATGAAAGGAATTAGGAAAGTTGCGTGGATTGTCATTCAAAGAGACGACCGACACCAGAAGAGTGGTGAACGGATGAATACATTAATGGCACTTACGCGCTTAAATTTTTTTTTTATTTTGACGAGTGGGATGGTTATGTTCCTACCCGAAGGGGAGGGCTGTATTCCAACTTGTAACAATATATTTTATATATTTTAAGTGTTGATGTTGAAGCCTCGGTTGAAACAATGTCAATGCACGTCTTACATTATTCAAACACGTAAATGTCTACAAAGAAATTCGATTTTCGAAGTAGAAATAACTAAACAAAATCAAAATGAAAACAGCTGATGCAAAAGTATAGGAATGAATTAAAATGGATTGATGTCTTGCATTCACTCGTGAAAAACTATACAGCACTTTTACGTGCTGCTGCTTAATTCCAGCCACATTTTACGACAATCTATGAAAAATCTTATAAAAGCTAATAAACTGACATTTGGTTTACGACGATCTAAATTGACATTTCGTATACTTCGTCCACGATTCAAATGTCACTTTAGGTCGTCGTAAACCAAATGTCAGTTTATGAGCTTTTATAAGATTTTTCGTAGAACGTCGTAAAACGTGGCTGGAATTGCCGAGCTGTTTTTGGTTGCAAAATTGTATATTTTTTGTAACTACAAAAGTAATTAATAAAACGTAAGGATGTGTAGTGGCGAAATAGTTTTTTAAGTCACAAGGGCAAGGTGTCGAAAGTGCTTTTGAAAGTGAGAGACTTATTACGTTTTACAACCCGAAAGAAAAAGAAATTCATTTTGAAGTGCGAAAGTTTTGAAGATAATAAAGTAACTTTAATCCGAAAGAAAAATACTGAATTCCAAAAAGAGCGAAAGTGGCTCGAGTTGGAATGCACTATTCTCCATGAGAGTAACACAATGTTTTTTTTTGTGAGTATTGACTCCACACTGGCAAAATTCTTTTCAGATTCATTTATTTTTTCGGCTTCCGGAGTTCTTTTTTCTGGTAGATGATCAGCCTAGATCAACGTTTGCGAAGATCATTTTTTGAAAAAATTGGATCTAGGTAGGTGACGGACGACTTTTGTTCTTCTATTCTGAAGCGTTGATTAGAAAAAGACAGATACAGTTGGTCTCTTTCTAATCAATGGTTTAGAAGAAAAATCAATCTGAAAAAAATTGGCTACTCTACACACATACACACACAAACATTGTGTTACTCTCGGAGAGAATAGTGCATTCCAACTCGAGCAACTCTCGCTCTTGTTAAAATTCACTACTTTTTCGTTTTTATCCATGAAACCAAAATCTCAATTTTTCATAACACTTTTATAAACAGCAACGAAACTACATTTCCGGAATAGTTATTTATGTAAGTAGTTGCGAAATGGAGTCGTTTTTGTCATTAGATGTGAAGTTATTATATGTTACTTATATGAAGTTACTTTTTGTCACTAATTTGCGTGATAAAAAGTTACTTTTTATCACTTATTCAAAAGTTCACGCTTTACAAGTTGTTGCATGAAGTCTTGTATGAAACACGTTGCGAAATTTGTTGTTTTTGTCACACGATGTGTTTATCCAACTCGCCTCGCTCGTTTGATAACTTCACATCTAGTGACAAAAACAACTCTATTTCGCAACTAGTTGCATAAATAACTATTTCGTAACTTGTTGCAAAATAGTAGTTTGTCGACCATGTTGCGATACGTTGATTTTTTCAGCATCAGTCCTAATATTGTCCATACGAGCCAAAGGCGAGTTGGACAATATTGAGGACGTATGCTGAAAAAATCAAGTATTGCAACGAGGTGGACACACTGCTTTTTGCAACAAACAAATCGATTGAGAAGAAAATAACAACCAAACTTAAAAAATTCACTCCACAGAAACCATTATATCGTACAGTGTACAAACAATTTTTGATCAGATTGCAATGCACACATACGACATTGTAGCGTCGTATCATAGCAACGGAGGGGTACATTTCAGCACATGTATCAAATTTCAAAAGTCATATCGTTACAAGGTGTAAATTTGTTTCACTTTCCCTCACACTCTTAAAAAAATTGGAAACTGTTTCGATTTTGATCGCGTTACCGCATCGTGAACAACATCGAAAACAGTCGAAAATCGTTTGTGCGTTGCAAAATAGTAATTTTTGATACAAGTTACGTATGAAGGTAGTTCAACGCACTAGATGAGATTGCCGATACGAGCCGAAGGCGACTTCGGCAACACATCGTGTGCGTTAAACTACCAGCATACGTAACGTGTGTTAAACAACGTTTTTTGCAATTCACCGACAAAAACGAGATTATCTTTTAATATAAAAATTCAATTCAAGTAGTGTGTAAAAAAACCTTCATCGCACTCTAAGAGTAGTGCGTAAAAAACCGTCCTAAACCTAAAATGACTTCATGCAACAACGAAATGACGCACGAAAAAGCGAGTTTTTGTCGGTGAATTGCAAAAAAACTGTTTTCGTAACTTAAAAGTAGTAATAAAAAAATTGTTTCTGTAACTGATTTTTGAGTTATGAAAAGTACCCCATTTCGCAACCAAAAACAAAACGAAAAAATTCTTTATTCGCAACGAAATTGCATAAACTCCCTCAAAATTCCTATGTTTTCTATGTATTCACAGCTTGTACAGTACAATACTATTTAGTTAACTCACCTAAGAAACAACAGTAAAAGAGTGAAAATATCTGGATTAGACTTATTCCTAAACATCAAAAAATATCTCGCAGTAAGAAAACTAAATCCTGGACTTTTAATGGCTAGCAAAGGTTTCGAAATTTTTCGCTAATTTGGTTTAAATGAACGATGTGCTTTAGATACGGGTTCCCGTAGTAACCGATGAGTCTACGTCTCTGCTCCTCACAAATAAACAAAAAGAAAGAAAACATAGAAGCTTTCATAACGTCAAAGAATGGGCAATTTTTAACGAATGAATAAATCTTACTGATTGCCAACAAGAAAGAAAACAGGCGACCAACAAAATGAACAAAAATATTTTTTGGGTGGCTTTATATCCTTTTCCTTTTTATTACATTGCGATATTTGCTGGGTAAGGGAAAATATGAGAACTATTTTATTTTGTCATTCGTTATGTGTAAGTATATGGAATTAGGTGAACTTGTGAAAAGCTATAACAGTTATGTCTCTTATATTGTGTTGGAAAATGGATTCAAGTTTTTATTTCTCTTATGCCTTTTCAGCTGTAAGAACACGAAAGAAAATTTCAATGTAACAACTTTATTTGGAAAATTGATATTTGAAAATCTGGACGGACTAAATGAGCTGTGAAATTGATGTGCGTTGGCACATTTTAAAGAATTGACCAATTCAATTATTTCGATTTAACTGTGTGGGATATCTCGCATGGGTCATGCACATCATCTTGTACTCACGTCCCCAATTTTCCTATTTTTGTTGAGTGTTAAAGCATTTTAGTTATTGCATCGTGAGCACTTTTATAGTTGTCTCATTTGCATATAAATTCATATCCATAGAGATTAAGTACATCTTCGAAAGATTTTCCACATTTAATAACCAAACAATAAAATGAAAAGTTTATCTATACCCTGGAAATATTGTTTGGATGAAAGTCGGGGGAAATAACATCACAAAGAAGACACGAATAAGAACAAGTTTTAAGTAGTTTTAGACGGGATGGGGTGAACCTCCACTTTCAGCCGGAAGGGTGTGTACAAGATCGTATAAGATAATTCTTTTAGTGAAATTTTATTGAAATATTTGGTTTCTCAATGGAATTGAAGTCTGAAAAATGTACTTAAAACCGTTTCGCCATGTCGCTAAATTACTTTTCTACAGATGAGACCACAGCGAAAATAAAACGAGAAAAGTGTTGCATAACAACTTTATTTTTGTGGTAGACAAAATTGAACTGTAAAAACAGTAGAATATAGATGCAAACAAACAAATAAGACTGCAGTTTACATTACATTTAGTGTTTGTGTCGTCAAAAATAAAATTGAGAGCAATTTTGAAACACCTCTAGTCGTTTGCAGAACTCGTTACAGTTATACTTGCAACAAGGTTTGTGAACTAAAATATAGCTGAAAACGAGACCGAATACCTTCTGAGAAAACATTGAAATGTTTACACAGAAAATAGGACTGCGTCATAATCTGAATACAATTCTTGAAATATATGAATGCAATGAGGAGACGAATAAATGTTTTTTCGCGCAGACGGACAAAAAACGTCAGGTTTCCTCACAATATTGAGACCGTAAAGTAGGCTTGTTCGGTACACTTTTGAACAATAACTTTTTTTGCCACCTGTCGTTTTCGACCCAGGACCGAAAAGTCTTTTTTGCCCAGTTGAATTTACTGACTTCAATCAAATATCGTAACTGAATGAAAACATCACATCAATTGCAATAATAATGCCTGAACCTAAGTTCTCACATAATTATTTCCGAATTCACTTCACTTTTGATACAATTTCGGTCATTGTATCAATTATTTTTCACATCGAAAACAACTGTTATGAAAAATAGGATGAAGAATAAGGAACAAACTGTCGCAGTGTCCTATGATGAAAATGCAAATTCTGTATTAAAGCTTGTTGAGTGTTTTGTTCGGAATCTGACTTTTTGTCCGTCTGCGCGAAAGATAGTATACATCACTCGGAGCTAAAACGGTACTGATTTAGACCACGGTGTTGAAAAGGTCTTTCCTCGGGCTCCGCTGCGCTCCGCCCTCGGATTCGACCTTTTCACCACCTGGGTCTAAATACACCGTTTTAGCTCCTTGTGATGTAATGTACTATTATCTGAAAGCGGCCGGTATGGTGTATTTATCGGCCGCAAAATAGGCCGATAAATGAATTGTTATTTGAAGAAATAAATTACTTGAATTTAATACGAAATTATAGTTACCGAAGCCAATAACAACGAATTAATTGAATTTCATGTGCATTATGCTGTCGGTATATAGCTACAAATACGTGCTTTGTACGAATGACGTATTCCTGAATCAAAATAAAGTTTTATCAAAATGCTCCGACCGGTGCGACGAAATGATTAAAGAAATGAAGAGACGGACTCTCAAGAACTTACTTTAGAAATGACAAGAGCGATCCACAATGAGTTCAAACCAGGTATCAGATGACTCTGGTTAGCTTCTTCAATAGAACTTTATTTTGTGGAATGGGAGGAGTCACAACCTAAGGGTGCTTTCAAAATCCTTACATTGTACTCGTAATTTTCATGAATTTTAATGAATTTTCGAGACTTTCATAAAAAGAATTCAAGAATGCAGACACTGAAATAAATCGGAAATACCGTTGCACACAATCATGCATATCATACCAATTCGCGCAACATGAAAAGTACTGTAAATCCGAAATTGTTGTTTCACCTATACCGACCGCTTTTTCAGATAAACCAGCATATTGAACAGGCCATTGTAAGAGCCTTGTTAAATAATTTTTTTGAATATACAGGAATAACATACAAACAAACAATTACGCAATCTCGGAATGTACTTAAGGAAATAGCTTTGAGAACTGTTTTTTGACTCGTGTAGTTATATTCCTCGCCTTCGGCTCGGAATCTAAACTCTACCCTCGTCCAAAAACAGCTCTCAAAGCTTTTTGCTTAAAAACATTCCTCGACGCGTAATTATTTGTTTGTATGTTATTCCTGTATATTCAAAAATACAATTAATTAACACGTCACTTACTGGCCTGTTCAATAATCTACTATAAACCTTTAAACCTTTTGGAAAACACACTAATTTTCCTAGGCCCGAGTAAAAAAAACATGCGATTTGAGACTGAAATTGAGACTGTTTTTGTGTATGGCACTGAGTACTGTATTTTAGAACGTTTTAGACTGTTTTGAGACCGTCATCATCATTAAAAATTATGATTATGCTCATTTTTGCCCCAATTAGTAGACATTTTTCTGGTGTTTGAGACTGTTGAGACTGATGAGCATGCTCATTTTGAGACTATTTGAGACTGTTGAGTATACTAATTTTGAGACTATTTGAAACTGTTGAGTATGCTTATTTTAAGACTATTTGAGACTGTTGGCTATACTCATTTTGAGACTATTTGAGACTGTTGAGTATGCTCAAATTAAAAGATTTTTATTGAAGATTCTGCGACTATTTGGTGTACTAAATATACAAAAAAACGCTTTTGAGTATACTCATTTTGAGACTATTTGAGACTGTCGAGTATACTCATTTTGAGTATCTCAGACTGTTGAGTATGCTCATTTTGAGACTGTTGAGTACGCTCATTTTTAGACGATTTGAAACTGTTGAGTATACTCATTTTGAGACTATTTGAGACTGTTGAGTATGCTCATTTTGAGACTGTTGAGTATACTCATTTTGAGACTATTTGACACTGTTGGGTATACTCATTTTCAGACTATTTGAAACTGTTGAGTATGCTCATTTTTAGACGATTTGAGACTGTTGAGTATACTCATTTTGAGACTATTTCAGACTGTTGAGTATGTTCATTTTGATGCTATTTGAGTATGCTAATTTCGAATTGCAGTTTGAGACGCTTTTTTGCCGCCAATGATACTGAAACTTTTTCATTTTGTTCGTAGATGCCGCCACGTACTATTTTCTTCACAATTCGCGATTATTCTGAAATTAAGTTAGAAGTTGTTATTTTTTTTATTTTTAATTACTTTTTCTGGTCTCCCATCTAAGTACTAACCGCGCCGAATGATGCTAAGCTTTGCTTGTGGACTGCAAACGACGTTACTGATGTTGTTAAATTGCACGCGCGTATTTGTAGTCTTCTTTTGAACCGTTGTTACGAAAGGATATGAGTCTGTTGAGTGTACTCATTTCCGACAAAAATATTTTGCACAATTTCATTGAGGCTTTTGAGACTGTTGAGCATGCTCAATTGTGAAAAATATTTATTTAGCCAATGAGACTGGTTAGTGTACTAATTTTTGACAAAAATATTTTTTACAATTTTAGTGAGGCTTTTGAGACTGTTGAGCATGCTCAAATGTGAAACATATTTTTTTTAGCCAATGAGAATGTTGACTGTAAGACACTAAAGCTATTCATCATTCTTTATCAAATATCTCATGTGGGGCGTCGTTGGAAAAGGAAATTTATTGTGGCTTTTCATTAAAAATATCATAAAGCCGATTCCATTGAATGAAAACTTTTCAGTAGGGAAAACCAGAAGAAATCGAAAAAATTTTTTTTTAAGACAATCACCCCTTCGGATAAAAAAAAAATGAAAATCTCATACATGGGGAAGGATCTGTTTGGAATCAAGTGAAACCTGTTTTGAACTCTATTGGAGTCCTTTTTTCGAAAATCGCAACAAATTTTTGGTTGCCTTTTCAAAAAAACTTTTTTCTCTTTCAGCATCACCGTGTTTACTCAATGTTTAAAAACTTCCTTACCAATGGCTGACCGGTCGACATGCATCTATTTTGTAATGGTCGGAAGTTTAAATTTCCTTCGATGGAAGTTTTTTTTTTAATCATAATGTTGAAAAAAACGCCTTAAAAGACAGCTTGCAGAACTGTTACCTTGTACGCATCTTTAGAGAACTACAAACTGTCAAATTGTGGGCCTGAAGCGAACAAAGTTTTAAGCAGTGTTAAGAGCTCGTGAAATTTTCGTAAAAAATCATGAGATGAATCAAATGCTGAGTGAACTAATTTTAAAAATTGTGTAATTTCTATGTAGAAAAATAGCGCAGCGATAGCGCATAATTTTTAAAAAGTTGCGCTATCACTATCGCTATTTATAGCGACAGTGATATCGCATTTTTGCGCTTTTTCGCGGCAGACTTGTGGTAGTCGATGCACGCACATTCTAAAAGAGAGTTTCAAATTTCAAGCCACTGCCACCATCAGTTTTGGTGAAGTCGAATGCATTGATTGCTGTTAGATTTAGTAAAATCTAGTACACTGAATGTAATTCAATTGATGATTTAATCGTAGTATACAATTTCAGTATATAGGCCCAGATCACAGAAAGAAATATCGATTTTTGTTCATGGAATTGACTACAAAATTGGAAACGTTAAAATTTACACTAGATTTTCGGAAAACATAAAATTGGCATATGATGGAATAATATGATGTCATATTATCACCTTATCAATTATATTTTTATTCATCTTGAAATAAATAGCATTAGAGAAAAAAAAATGATGGAAAAAGACAAAGCAATGGACACGGAAAACAATGATGGATACGAAGAAGACGTTGGACAAGAGAAATGGGAATAGACACGGAAACTATCACTGACAAGGAACAAGGAATATTAATACGAAAACTGGAAGTTAGGAATTGGATGCGGAAGTTAGATCGGCAAGTTGTGAGAGGAATTGAAAACTGTAACATGATGACTATAGTGTCAGTAGTGTTGGGAGTGGTGCAAAAGCCATAGTCCAGCTCGTGCTGAATGCAAAAATGTTATGAACTCGAAATTGGAATATTGATTATGAATATTGCAACGACACTGGCATTCTCGACATGATCGTATACGAACTTGGGAATTCAGTTCGGAAAGTTTGATGTCGAAGTTACTTCGGGAAGTTTCATGTGGAAGTTACATTGTGAATTGTTGTAGGAGTTTTGAGATCGAAGAGAAGTTGATGTGGAAGTTACACCGCAGGTCGAGTTGAAAGTTACATCAGAAAGCGTTGTAAGACAGAAGAGTGAAGAGGCGGAATGGATCGAACGACAGTTGAAGAAGCGACAGTCATACGAATAGTTGAAGATGAAGAAAGCGATAGACGTCATAAAGGGGATTTTCAAAGACTGTAAGAATTCTTTTCACAGGACCATCGATCGGAACGAGGAATTGCATGCGAACCGACGGTTGTGATTCGTCATTAAGGGGGTGTGAATCAATTGAATTAAGGAGGTGTGTTACATTTAGTAAAATCTAGTTCACTGAATGTAATTCAATTGATGATTTAATCGTAGTATACAATTTCAGTATGTTTGTAAGTCTCATATAATAAAGTCGGTTTTTATAAATTTTGAAGTTTTTCCAACGATTAAGTACCGGAAGTATGGAAAACCAACAATTGCGGATAGAACAAAATTATAATAAAATACGTGATTGTATTCGTAACGATAAATTAGTAATTACCGTCAGCACTTATCCGGCTAGAGCGATAAATTCCAGTAGCTAGACGGATAAATCGGACAAACGTTCGTCTCAGTATAACGTGCGTGAGATATGATGCGATATATTAACGCAACACTATCACAATAAAATACGTATCGCATTCGCTCGCGCGTAGAGTGTAAGAATATTACACTGTAATATACACTTGAACGTTAATGTTCGACTTTCTACTCGATGACAGTAAATATATATTTCTGAAGAAATTATCACGTTTTCATTAAAATAAAAACCGAAACAGCACACTCTTAAAATAGGAATCCAGGCAAGCAACATAATTTACAATGTCCATATTTGACTGCCCAACATAGCCAAATGACTTAATGAAAGGAATGTCATAGCATTTTTTCATCACAAAATTGTTTACTTGTAGCTACATGAAGCAACATTTAGACAAAAACTTGTCAAAAAAGGAACTCAGTTCCTCCCACCATTAACTTTCAATCGGCTTTTATCAGTTTTTACCAGATTTTCAGTGTAATAATTTCTGTTGGTATTTTGGTCAATTAATTTATAATTATTGTCATCGAACTGTAAAAATCAGGGAGTAGTTCATTTATACCTTCGATACCATGCGCCACTCATTTCAATTATAACTAACATTACCAACTCAATTAATTAATTAATTACCCACTCGTCTGAAAGTTTTTTATATTGATTTTCATAATAAAATACACCTCAGTTCATTTAGCTTCTCTGTCACAAGCGATTCTGACAGAAAGAACGAACCCAAAATCCAAGTTTCTGTAAATATCGATGCGATGTATCCAGCAATGTATTTTCACAAAGCAGTTCGCTTTCAGTTGTTTGGAATGACCTTTAAGTTAGCACAAAAGTTTTTCCTTCCCGCTAACTGTAACATAGCGCTAACATGACGTGTTAAAATGTAGATCTGTGAAAACATTTGTAAAAAAAGTTATTTTTAATTCAGAATGGATCTTGCTATTATTGTGAAAAATTGTGTGTAAAATATTTTCGGCTTGTGGATGGGTCTTTCTACTTTTGTGAAAAATATTTACTTTGGCTTGTGGATGGGTCTTCCTACTTTTGTGAAAAATATTTTCGTCTAATGCGATGAGTCCACAAGCCGAAAATATTTTTCACAAAAACAGGAAGACCCATCCACAACCCGAAAATATTTTTCACAAAAATAGGAAAAACCATCCACAAGTCGAAAGTATTTTTCACAAAAATCGCAAGACACATCATTTTAGCGTTTCATGTTTGTGCGACTTGATATGTTAGCCAGTAAGCGCAGAAGCTAGCGTGAGGGAAACAATTTTGTGAAAACTTTTGTGCTAACTTAGTCGTCGTAGTTTGTAAACATCCCCATTTTCTTAATTTCTCAATCTCACTTTTTATAAAATCTAAACATGCGATTTTTGTACACCACATCAGGCAAGGTTTTATCATTTGTTTGTGAACGGCCCCTTGCCTATCACATATCATAAACCGTTAATTAAATATTTATGGGTAATGCAATCAGTCCGTTCCTCAATGTGCTAGTGCTACCTTAAAATAATGGTTAAGTGACCATTTACGAAAATATAAATAATGCTTCCAATTAGGATAATCACCCGACTTGTATCTTTGAAATCAAATCTCCACAAAGTACCTTCGGCCATACGATATTAAAATTAATAGATTTCCATCAAAAGCTGAATTTTCACATTGGCCTGCCTGCAGTGTTATATATACTTTCGACGTAAAAGGGTTCGGTAATCCTTAACAGTACGGTAAATAGTATTTCATTTTAACAACAAGTCAGATAAAAGAAAGCAACGAAGAAAAAAGAATTTCTGTTGAGTTGAGTGATACAATTATTGACTTTTTTGGTCATCCATCAACAATATATTTCAATTCTAATTAGGGTCTAACCCGGAAAATTGCTTTAGAAATGGCTAAAGGAAGCAAGAGCCATCAATATAATACATGGTGGATAAAAACGCCAATAAAAATCGAGCAAAAAAACAATTCTTTTTCGGCAGAACTCCGACACTTAACATACAACACTACGTTACATTGCTATCGATGGTTGGTGAATGCGAACATAAGCAATTGGGAAACGTATGTGGTTGATGTTCAATTTGAGGCCGTAAAGAATTAACTGACAAAAAAAAGTCTAAATATCTTCACAGCTTCATGTGGTTTCTCATACACGTGGCTGGAGGAGGCGCTATCGCATTTGTTCTTGTGCATGCTTATCAACTTTATTCCACAAATCCCATGGTCACCACGTTATACGATACGTTATATCCAATTGAACAAGTTCCTTTTCCTGGTGTTGCCGTTTGTAGTAACAATCGCATATCCTACAGATCGGCCGTTGCATTTGCCAAACAATTGTAAATATATCAGTGTTGAGAGAAATGGTGCTTTGAAACGATTTTCTTGACATGCGCCGATTTATAGCAGATGACATTAGCGCTAGTGAAAAATTTGCGAAACAACAAAATGAAATTTTCACAGATATCAAAACATTGCGACGCGAGAAATTATGTCATATTTTTAACAATTGATCTCCAAAAATTAATATTTTCTTTCATCAAATGAGTGTAGTGCATTTTTGGGCGAAAATTCCAATTTTCGCAGTTCAATTGAAAAAATTTTCTATTAACACTTGTTCGGGAATTTTATAGTTTCTTTCCTAGTTGTGAAATAATTTACACGTTAGCTAGTTATCGCCCTCTGCAGCAGTGCAGAGAAGTGTTGCTCTCTTCTTAATGATACAATAGACTCTGCGACAATGTGTTGCACTATGTCTATCCCTGTTCTTTCTATTTCTATCTTACTTCCTCTATTTGTCGACAAGTGAGCAGAAAAAAAAAACCGAAAAGGATCTCCTTCAATATCGTATTTAACCAAAAAAATCTATTTCCGGTTGATGGCGCCACATGGTGTCGAAATTTGTATATGGCGCAAAACACAGCAGCAGATTTCTCTTTCATTCTAACACTTATTGCATATTGTCTTATTACTCACACACACGCATTTTACCTGTGTCTGTATAGAAACGACGGCAACAGTAGTTTTTGTCTCATTATATTATGATTGTTGTGGATAAGTGAAAAAGATGCAAGATCGAAAAGGTAGCGTGGGTAACAATGGTTTAAGAGTGCACACTGCTTACGAAAGAGCCGTCTGTCGGAATCTTTTCAACTAATAAAAATTTGTATGGAAGAAGTCGAAATTTTCTGTAACGTTTTTCTCTTAAAGACTTAAATGGAAACGAATGCTTATGTCGTCATTACATACTTAACCTATTCCCAAGCAAAATTGCGGAAACACTTTTGGAGAAAACATTTACATTTCCTAGAAATGTGAATTCCAAAATTTCTCCGCAAAAGTCAATCTTTCAGCTTTTCCACTTAATAAACACTTCAAAACGCATAGTTTCTTCGACCAATGTGTTTGCTCACTTAATCTTTAACTGAATAATACATTTAAATGACTGAAAATATTTTCTACGAGTCAGAAATGGATAAAAACTTTTTGAGTTGATACATTTGCAAATATTTGTAAACGTCAAAAGCCAACAAAGATGGCGACCATTTTTATGTGCAATCATCAATTCAAAATTTTTTGTATTAATTTCTGACTTCTAGAAAATGATTTCTGTCATTTAAATTCATTATTCAATTAAAGATTAAGTGAGCAAACACATTGATCGAAAAAATTATGCGTTTTGAAATGTTTATTAAGTGGCAAAGCTGAAAGACTGACTTTTGCAGTGAAATATTGGAATTCACATTTCTAGCAAATGTAAATGTTTTCTCCAAAAGTGTTTCCGCAATTTTGTTTGGGAATAGGTGAATGACAAACCCTGTGTCGGTGTATTTATTTCGAGTGGTGGCGCCATCTCTACAGTTATACGTAGAGTAAGAGTGCATTACAAAGGAGGCAGCAGATAGATACATTTTTGAAATTTAGCAGCAAGTTAAGTAACTTCAGATTAGTCTCTTCAGGGAGTTCCCTTAATTTTTGATATTTTCGCTCTAATGACAAAATGTACTTACTTCCTTTGTATGAAAGAAAATTATTTACACAATGGAATGCAACAGACAAACTTGTTTTATCGTCGAGGAAAATACTTACATCTTCAAAGCGCTCCTTTCAACAATTTCCTTGTAGCAAAACGTAAGCGATTTTTTACGAGTTTCAATTCAATTTAGAACTGAAAAACATGAAAGCCGCTTCAATGCAACATATTTTCTGGAAAATGTTTGGTTACTCGGAAAACTGTATACCACTGAAGATGTTATCGAGTCAGAGGCGTTGTCATTCCAAAAGTACCTCGATATGTTTGAGTCGAACGACACGTTGAACCTTAGCAATATAACGTCCCTTATGAGCAAGGTAAGAATCAAATAATATTAAAGGAGCCTGTTCATAAAGGCATCCGCTGAAGAATAGTCAATCGAGGGGCAAGTAATCGTGTATTTTGAGTGCAAAAGGATTTTCTTAGAAAATCCTCAAAGGATTTTTTTGATTTCGAATGATTTTCTATCGTTTTTTGAAAGAATTTTTTTTGACAATTTCTGAGTATATTCAAGCACGATTCTTAGGGATTTTCTTTTGATTAACGATTTTCTTTGATTTCCAAGGATTTTCTTGCAAATCGAAGGATTTTTTTGAGGATTTTCAATCGATTTTCTTAACAATTGATTTTTGTTGAGTGCAAAAAGATTTTCTACGTTTATCTGCCCCTCGTAGTGAATAATTTTGTCTGTTGAAAATAACGACAGTGTAGCTACAATACGTTTACTTTTACACATGCATTGCAAATTGACCATTCCCTCTTTTTGTGTGGTCTATTCTATGAACAATCCCTAAAAAGCTACTCAATCTAACTTCAACAAGAATATCTATATATAAAAATCTTGTTTCTTCAGTAGAGGCTATTGAAGCGGATTTCGAAGGAGAAAATAAAACAAAATAAATAAATAAGCAAAATAAAAACCTTAGCATAAACATCCTTTTTCGTATATTTTATAGCTTTCACCTCAATGTTCAGATATACTTTTACGATGTATTTGGAGAGGAGATGAAAAGTCGTGTGTAGTTACTACCACAATGGTCGAGTTTCGTCGTACACAGTATGGGTATTGTTGTACATTTAATTATGTACGTGTAAATTACGGACAAGTGTAAGTACTAAAATTGTAGCATAATAAGTGAACTGCCATTCTAGCGTATTCCTCTTCATAAACAACAAATTGTTGAAATGAATTGTTCTGTACAACAACTGAGTTGTAAACTGAAGCGGTGTGTATTACGATGTTGGTTGTAGAGATAGGTCTCAATTAAAAGACAAGATAATTTTATTTATAAAATACAATAAAAACTCTGTGCCTTTTTTGTTGAGGTAAATAACATTACTACATCTTTCTCTACAGTATGAAGGAAAGAGCATATTTAATTGAAGAAACGGGCCCCGATCTGGGACTAATTTTGCTGTTAGATGGTTCATTGGGTGACTACCATTACCCGCTCTTCAATTTTCGAGGTTTCATTGTAAGTATACAGACCCAGAGCGATATATCTTACCCATATTTTAAATATAAATCATACACAATGTTGATGTTTTGTTTCTCGGATAGTAAAATCTGTAATGTTTTTTGTTGTAAATTTTGCTGCTTGAGTAAATAACGTTGCGTTCCTAATATGTAACGAAGGTAAAGAGAAAATTTATGCTTATGGCTCCACTCTCAAGCTTATTGCATAAAGCTATAAAGTAGGTGTACGTGTGATTTTGTTTTGTTTGTTTCCATTTTCGTCGCTCGGTGAATCTTCATCATGGCGTATATCACAGCCGCTCTTTTTGCTATGCTCAGTGCGCGGAGAAAATTCTTAACGAATTATATTTTTACATAGTTTCGGTTAGTGGTGAATTTAAATTTGATTCTTTCAACTTTTTGGTGAGTTCTCATCTCGGACGATGTTATGCGCCACCTTTGTCAGACTATTGTTACCACAACGAAAACACTCAGTTACTGTAGAACACCGTTCTCAATGAGGTTTCATGTTTCTATAAAACTACCGGATGCATCATGTGGGGGCTGGGTTTCCCAGAGAATGTTTAACCTGATCAGTATCCGAAAATACAGTTAAATGAACTGGCGATTTGAAGGCAATGTCGAAGTTAACACACAAAACATTGTCTGCAATAGACTCAGATTTATTGGCTTGGGATCGCTAACTGATCCGGTTAAACAATCAATAAATACGATATGACACTAAGGCATTTGCGATTCGATCTCCGTTGAGTAAAGGCGTGTTTCAGGTGTGGTCAGAATAGATTTTCTGCAAAGGAATATTTGACTGATAGAATAGTGTTTGGGACCTGGCCTTAGACACTGTTGAACGAATTAAATAAAACTAAAGATAAAAATTAGGCTTTGTGCGGTAGAATGCGTTTTTTATGTTTAAAATATTTGAACAAATTGGTGCAAATTAGACAATAAAAATGATAATACAATAGAACAATAAAGACAACGTGGTTGCAAAGAAAAACTGTAAAGTGCTGAATATTTTGATGTAGAGTTGTTATAAAATTGAAGGATTAATGTATGAATGGAGACATGAGGCATAATTATGCAAGCCTATTAATTTGTGAGAACTTTTGCCTGAGGCAGGACAGTACAACGGTATTGTAAGGAGTGTGGTTAACAGTGGATGTGGGCTTGGTTTTGGTTGCCGGTTGGAATGGACGGTGAAGTCAACCGGTAAATAGTTCGGGCTCCTGGTTATTCCCCCTGCCAGGGGTTGTGCCGCGCGTTCACGGGCGTTCTACGGGGCGAGTTATTGGATTGTTCGGTTTGAACCAGCATTGGGGCTGGAGCGAGCTCAGAGGTAAACCCATCCCATCCACTGTAGGATATCGTTCATAAAGGATGTCGCGCAAAAAGGATGATTGGTCTTCCTAGACAAGCGTGACAGTCTGTGACAGGAATGATCGATCTTCAAAGCGTCGCGTGACGTCACGCTTAAAAAAAATTGAATCGAAAATTCCGCCAAAACGGAATAAAAGTTTGCTCATTGCCCGTGAGTCGAGGGTGGATCTGAACTATTATGACAGGTGACGACAGGTTTCGTACGTCGCCCAATAAGCCAAAGTACGCGTTATTGTTCTATGTTTGACGTCTCACGCAAGTTCTGAATTCGTTCAGAACTTGTGTGACATAGGGTGGTCCAAAAAAATGTAAGGTAAACGATTCTAAATGTGTTCCTGACAAAAAGTGTCTATGGAGCCGACTTGATCTGAAGTGATTTAGGTGGTGCTCAAGAGCAAAATAGTAAAAAATCGCGAAAATCAGAAGAAATGCTGCAGCTCCACTCTGCACACTCTGCACTAAATTATCGTGGATTAGTTTTTTTCTGAAGGCCACATGTGTAACCGTGTAACGTGTCCAACGGCACTTTACATGACATATTTGAGATAAAAATTGAACATTTTGCGGCCATTTTAGTGAGGTACGTCTGTACGCGTAAGAATTTTTCAGAACGTTTCAGAAAAAAATTAATCCACGATAATTTAGTACAGAGTGGAGCTGCAGCATTTCTTCTGATTTTCGCGATTTTTTTACTATTTTGCTCTTGAGCACCACCTAAATCACTTCAGATCAAGTCGGCTCCATAGACAATTTTTGTCAGGGACACATTTAGAATCGTTTAAGCGCTGGGGCCCCATACCTTACATTTTTTTGGACCACTGTATTGGACTAGATCAGATTTTTAGTTCGCATCGCGAGTTCAGAATTTTGATTGAAGGGCGGTGTTCAACAGCGGCTATGCAACGTGACGTGACGGAAGGAGGTCAAAGGGTCTTTGGAGCTCGCGTGACAGGGAATGATCTATCATCAGAAAAATGGTAATTTTTGCCTGACATCCATTATGAACCGTCCCTAGAAGTTAGCTAGTGAAAAATTTGTTTTTTTTTAAGTGGTTGGCCCTCCACTCAAAGAGGCATGCTTGAACGGACTTAGTGACTGATAAAAGAAATATTGTTGGAAAGAAAATTGCGTAGCACTCCATAGTGCTATCTGAACAGTAAAATTTAATGAGTTTAATAAGGCTATAGTATGCATTAATATATTAAAAAGGAAAAGTTTATATTATTCGTCAGGAATGGGCTGAGGCCTGCTGACGTTAAATAACAAAAAAAGGACAATAAGACAAAGTGGTCGTATCGAAAAAATTGTTTTTTGTATGGTGACGAATTGTCAAATCCACAGAAATTCAGCTGGAATGGAATTGTATCAGTATCTAACTTTTAGAACAATTGAATTATACTTGGTAAACCAGTGAAACGATATAAAAATAGAATCTGTAAACAATTCTTCTCTTGGAAAACCAAGAATGCTACTTTGCTCATTATAAATATGTTTTGTCTGCGTAGAGAAAGCTCGAGTGTTTATCAAAAGAATGGTTCTTTTGTCTTTGTTACACATTCTTTTTTCTACTACCTAAGTATTTTAGAGGGTGCACTACTACCTGCGATGCTGTTGAATTTTGTTGAAACAATTCACTAAATATTTGAATGCAGCTTTTGTTTTGTGAATAAACTTTTTTTTTTGAAAAAGTATCCATCCAATCAATAAATTTCGCACGCATACAACTTTTTTCTTTGAATGGTTACGTAATAAAAAGAGGATTTTTTTTTATTGTAGTGACATGAAGATCACGTATGCAGTATGCACGAACGCATGTTTAACATGTTCGAGTGACAAAAATGAGAGATTTTTTTTATCGTTTTCAGATTTCGTACCAGGCTAATTCACTTCCGATTCATTAGTACTTAATGATACTCGTTAATAATGATTAATACAAAATCAATTTTTTTTTTTGCATCCCCGAGTAGCACCCACTACCAGGCACTGTGGACTAAGCAAGCATCTAGCTAAAATGGGACTCTCTAATGATCCCAATCGCACCTGTGACCTGAAGTGAAGTGAATGAGCCTGGATTTTATCCCTTTGCTGTTGTGTCACAAAAAAAACTCTTTAAAAAGAGAAAATTTTTATTTATTATGTGACACAAGTCCTTGTTTTTTGTTACTCCAAACATTTTTCTTGATGTTATTTTTTTGTTGAAAAAATGTTTTCCGTTACAACATATGAGCCGCCGCAACACTAAGTTAAGGCAGACTGTACTTCTGTGCATCGAAATTATCCTCACTACTCCCTGTACAGAAAGTTTTTTTAGCCGCCATGGCGTGCCACTAATACCATTTCTTTTCATCAAAATAGTACCCACGCCTCCTACTTCTTTGTCATTATAATTTTTTTTATTTTTGTACATGTTTCAACATTTACCTTGTCTAACACACTTATCCAAACTAGGCCAGTGATTCCACTTTTTTATGTGGTGGTGAACGTCACTGCAAAAATTCATGAAGATCTGATAATTTGTTTCCGAGATGTTTCGTTTCATTCATTTTCACATTCGAACTGACTATAACGCCGCCAATTTTCATGTATAATAGCTCCTTTGGGAAGGAACTCTCTTTCTCTCTTCTGCCTCTGTGAAATTCATCACGGTGGGTGTTTACAGGGAGCATAGAACAAGCTCTGCAAATATTTCACACTTGTGATGTAACAAATTATTGCCATGTGGTAGTGAAAAAATAATACATCGGGCATGTACAGAAACGACATAGGTAAGTTTTTTTGATACGGTTGATACGGTTAACACGTGGTATGTATGCAATGCATATCATATGTATTACTAACTTGTGGAGTGTTTAAATATTGTATTGTATACATGCAGTATTTTATGGAACATGTGATACGGATTGTATACATGCTACGCGTTATCCGTATACGTACCGATCAAAAAAAACTTCCACATTTGGTATACTCGTACTTGAACAAATTGCGAACATACGGCCAGCCAATTTAGAGAGATATTGTAAGTGTGATGTTACGAATACCCGTACGACAGAAAAAATAGAACTTTTGAAAAAAAAAATTTTTAAGTTTTTCGGAGTTTTTGAAGAACTGATTTTTTTTTTTTTGAAAATTCAAAATTTTTGAAAAAGTAAAAGTTTTTTAAAACAGAATTCTTAATAATTAAATTTTTTAAGAAATTCAAAATTTTTATAAAAATTAAATTTCTTGCAAAACTAAAATTGTTTTGAAAATCGAAAATTCTAAAAACAATGAAAACTTTTAAGAAGTTTTCAAATTTTAAGAAAGTCAAATTTATGAGACACTTCAAAATTGTGAGAAAATTCAACATTTTTAGGAATATTAAAATTTTGAGTAATGTAAAAGTAGTACGTAAATTCGAAATTATTCGTTTCTAAAAAAGTTTTTCTAAAATTCCGATTTTTTTTTTTCATTTTTTCAGAAGTTTTAATTTTTTAGTCATGACATTCTATACAAAGTTTTCAATTTTTTGAAAGGTTTTTACAATTTTAAATTCTTCAAAAACTTTCGGTTTTTTCAAAGATTTTCGACATCAAAATAAACATTTCAAAAAATATAAATTTTTAAACAACTGAAAATTTCCAAAACGACTGATATCACAACAAAAACCTTTTAAAAGGTAGAGTGTGACGCAGTCCGTAAGTCCGCTTTCAAAATCAATGATATCGCTTGAGGTGACGCTATCGCTGATAATACGCAGAAGTTTGTTTGAATGGAACCTTGTATTCAAAGTTTTGTTTTCCTGAAAAAATGACAGCGCTTTTTTAAAACAAAATTACGTTGTGTTGAAAAAATTGCGTCACAAATGTCAGACCCACCAGCGGAATAATTTTTCAACCCTTTCAGTTTTTTCTCCAAAAAAAATTTTCTCCGAAAAAATTTTTCCCTAAAAAAAAATTTTCTCCAAAAAAATTTTTCCTCGAAAAAAATTGTTCTTCAATACCTTCGGCTACCATCGGAACACTTCGTACCACCTTCGACTACCTTCGGTATACTTTGTGGCACCTTTGCCTGCCTTCGGAACACTTCGTGTTCTCCAAAAAAATTTTCTCCGAAAAAATTTTTCCTTAAAAAAAAGTTTCTGCGAAAAAAAATTTTCTCCAAAAAAAATTTTTCTCCGAAAAAATTTACTTTCCGAAAAAAATTGTTCTTGAATACCTTCGGGTACCATCGGAACACTTCGTATCACCTTCGACTACCTTGGGAATACTTTGTGGCACCTTCGACTGCCTTCGGAACACTTCGTGTCACCTTCGCCTGCCTTCGGAACACTTCGTGTCACCTTCGGCTACCTTGGAAACATTTCGTGTCCCCTTCGGCTACTTTCGGAACACTTCGTGTCACCTTCGGCTACCTTCGGAACATTTCGTGTCACCTTCGGCTATCTTCGCAACACTCCATAAACGAAAATCCAAGATTGCGCCGCTATGACAGCTGGCAGCCATTTTCTTAAGATCCCAAAAAATTCTCCTGACCAAACTGTAGAGTAAGTTCACTAACTGTAACACCATCTTTGCTGCCAATTCAAATATTTGATACGATTTCTTAAAGGATCGCCAGTTGTCGGCGATATTCCCTTTGAAGCGTAGGTCTTCCACCTTTTTCACACACTCCATTTGAATTGTGCTTTTGTTTCGTGCTCGGCGTTGAATAGCTCTACTTTTATTCGCAATTTTTTCTTTGAGACGCAAAACGTAAATTCTTTGCCATATTCTTATAACGTTTGCCTTGGTGTGACCTACTGATTCATAATCCCGTACTTTTCCCAACGATTTTGTTATCGGTTTGGGATGCAACACCATGCTTAGTACAAATAAAATTTAACTTTTTCAATTATCGTCTGCGCCATGTGATGTTAATTGAAAGACTATTAAACATGGAATGAATCTTTATTCAATATGTTACAATAGTATCATTATGAACTCTATAACTTTCCCGAAGAAACCAACTCTCTAGCTATTGTCACTCCGGAGCTAAAATTCGAAAACTCCGAGCATTACCTAAAAAACCCTCAAAATTGACCTCTTTTCCACATGCCACGGCATTTCCAGAATTTTCCCGGAAAAGCGGCATATGAAATTTTTCATTTGGAGCCGAGATTGACAATCCCTGAAAATTTCAGGAAGATCGACTGTCTAGTTTTCGAGATCGAAAATTATTAATACACAGAACATAGATAGATAGATAGACAGATAGAAACCGACAGATCAGAAAAAAAAGTTTCCATAATGATGAGAACAATAGAAAAATTGATTCTCCATACAAAACTGTCATTTTCATACCTCGATATCTCAGCCAACTTTCAACCGGTTTTGATGAGTCTGAGCTCGTTGAAAAGCTGCTGCGACGTAGTAAATAATTTGGAGGGGGATGGGGGCGAGTGGAAAAAACTCAAAAGCTAGCGTATATGGTTCCTTGTCCCAAAGGTTTTTGTATGGAGTTTTTTGGGTTTTTGGACGTTTTTTTGGGGTGTGGGGACTGCGTTACGCCCTCCGCTACCGTTGCGGGCATGATAATGCGAAATAATTGTTGGTTTATCACTGAAAACAATGAGAACAGGTTCACATTTATTTATAACTGCAATAAACTCTGTTATCTTAATAGATCCCATAAGATGTTTGCTTTGTCATGCTTTCCACACCCTTTCCTTGCCATCTAATTGCATTTTTATTGTGCGGTACATCAAAATACATCAGAACGATTATAGCCTCAATAATCATTAGATAATCTAAATTTATCGACATCTCCGCTTTGTCAATGTGATATAAGAAATTTTACAATGAGTACTTTTAATGCATAGTAAAGCAACCCAATCCAAACTAAACTCTTCGAGTGTATAATATCCTTGATAGCTTTAGTTGCGTTGTGGATTTTCAATAATATTCCATGAAAACCCTCAAAATTACATGTTGATGTAATTGCGAAATTTTTGTCAAACTAGTGATATCAATTTCTCGTAACGTAGATTAAAGTTTCCTATCCAGAGATATAAAGTTCTATGGCATAATACTGTTGTTGTGTATTATCAAAATGTAGAATACAATATTTGAATTCATACAACCAGCATCCTCAATGCGAACGATATACCGTACCGTATTACAACTATTTCACAATGCGCTATGTGGCGTCGTTTAGAAAATCCCAACGAACATTTGGTTAAACTTGAAATCCTCTTATTAGGTACAGTTAGTGATCGCTTTGAATGTTTGTTTGTGGAAGGGATAATAATCTGAGGGAGGCGGGGACGGTCGCACATTATGATTTTATCATTTTTGTTTGTTGCCAGGGCACGACTGTGTATTGAATTCATATTCTACGACGTTATGAGAGATAACTTTAAAATATGATTTATTAGATAAACTTAAAGTGTCCTGTCCACACAAACGTGATTTTCCAGTTAGTTCGGAGTTCGGAGTTTATGAGGAAAATATTTAGTCTCACAGTCGAAAATTGACTGGTAAAACTTTTTAAAAAACTTTAAAAGAGATAGTTAGAAAGAGAGCTCTCAATAGTTATTTAGATATGGACACTTTACTTGTGCTATCTTTACCTGCACGATGAAAAGAAAAAATTATTAAGGTCCGAACATTATGGTCGATTCCAAAAGGCAGTCCGGTGAGAATATTGGATGAAACGAGTATGTAAATGTTCCGACTCGACACCAGGTTGCGTACTTGAAAAGTATTAGTAGCCTTATAGAAGGCAGCCGCAGCGCCGGCCTGATCCTATGGGCGCTCGGGCGGTGCCCACAGGGCTTTTTACCCGACCCGGCCGGTAACCCGGTTGGGCCTTTTGGATTTTTTGTATATGCAAAGATTATATATTTCAAAAACATAGCCAAGGCGATTCGATAAGCAAAGATACCTGTGAATGTCAGAAAAACTGTTGAAAACTCTTACTGCATATTAAAACAAACGCTAAACTTCCATAGAGTATCGAAGAATGCTTTGCAATTTTAATGAATTGAAGTCTTAGATTACATTGGAAATCGTCAAAATGGAATCTTGGAAAGCCCTGTGGCGCACCGTGATGGATGAATCTGTTCCCCGCACCTCTCTCTAAAACATAGCGAAATTTTTTTTTTCAACTTTGGCCGACCTTAGGACCGACCGAGGGCCTAAACCAAAAAGTTTGACCGGCCTTCAAAAAGTCACGTTTTCGACTACTTTTTCAATCCTTACTTCGAAAGTTCTTGACTGATTTCACTTATTATGATCACAACACTCCTCTTGGGACTACCTTTCGGGGAAAACATACTTTTGGAAATCGGTCAAAATTGACTCGAGTTATCGTGTCGACAGACAGAGGGACGAACAAATTTTTTCATGCAGATTCGGAGAACGGTAAGTCCCTTGGGCTGTAGCTGAAAATAAGAAAAACGAATCCAAATTTCCTAAATTTTCGACTGCGACGCTCAAAAATACCTCAATTTAGTTTAAAAACTACCGAAAAGCCCAAAAATTGTCGCCTATGGCGTTATAAGAAATCAATCAATTATTGAAATTCTTACATAAAGCATCCCTACAATCTTCGATTTACCTAAAGGACAAGTAAAGGCAGTCCAAAATTTTCGCCTACGGCGCTTTATATGATAACCTTATCTGAACACAGCTATTAAAAAAAATGGCTGCGGCGCTAAACTTGAAGAAAGTTAAAGTTAAAAAAAGCGCTAAAATATCCGCCCAAAGGTATGGGCTTTTCAGATTTTGCCTGCAGGGCCTTTTGGTAGCCAGGCCGGCACTGGCAGCCTGGTGCCGAAAGTCAGTTAAGGTCATTGTAACAGCAGTAAAGAATGTTATACGTCATATAAATTTCAATTTGACACCAGGCTGCTGCTGCCCTCTATGAATATGATGAGTAGGAAGCATGGTGCGCGTAGAAATTAATGTGAAGTATCATGTTCGTGACTGCGGCTTTGATGGCTTTAACAGATTTTTGGCACCAGGCTGCGTTCTTTATGGTTACTTAAACATCTCATGTAGGCAGCCTGGCGCTGAGTTGCAACCGAGTGAATAGTAATGTACTTGTTTTCCACTCCAGCGACTCCAGCATTATCATAGAAACTTTTTTGCCACCAGGCACCAGGCTGCCCAGCTTGAAATGCAGACCTCTGTTTGTTGCAATTTTTGTCCATGAAAAACGACGATATGATAAGTAGTTCAGGCACTAGGCAAAGGACCGGTCTAGTGCCTAAACTCCTTATCGTCGCTTAGCACATTTTCGTGTAGTAAAATTGCAACAAATAGATGCCTTTTTTAAAAGACACCAAAAGTATGTGGCCCATACGAGCACAGACTCTTATAAGGAAAACTCGATAAGTAATCCACAGAAAATAGTTCTTGGAACAAACCCTAACAAAAACCTAGTTGCTTTGAATTCTCTTGTAATCCTTGGACACAAGGGTTTGGAAAATTCATTTATTGGTAAAAAAAATCTATCTTGTGTTTGAGGTCTTAGACTCAGCACAGAGCTGAACATGGCTCACAAAGCAGTTAGAGGACTTAGAGCAATGTTACATATAGACGTTCTGCAACTTTACTTTATATAACGATACAATGTTCTCGTTAAGGTAACAGACAACATTCAGCACATTTAACTGACAAAACTTTTCACAAAGAGTTTACTTTTAAAGAATCAATAGACCCTCTTCCTACAAACTTTTATTGTGTTGGTTTTTCAATCTCATACAAATTGACTCTTAAATGTTTTAATAGCATCGTTACTTACACTCCCGATGGTGCAACAATTTTATTTTATTTCTACTTTTTTTACCTTCATCCTGACAACAACTTTATTTCTTTTGTTAACATGTGCGAACGGAGATCTTAGAAATAACGTTCCCATAGGGATGAATGGAATTTTACAAGAAGATGTTTCTTAATAAGTTTTTTAATATCACATTTTGCAAAAAAAAATCAATTTTTTTCGGGTTACAGATTCTACTTACGCAACTAGCAACGAAGGATGATAAATATATGGACGAAGACGAGGGGGAAATCTCTATCAACTATACCCAATCTCGATCATTTTTCGTAAGAACCCCCGGCAATGACCGAATCATTTTTAGAACAACTTTTAGAAGTGAACGTCTGAAAGGCAGTCCAGTCAAAATCTACGGTTTCTTTTTGCCTCAACAAAGTTCAATAAATCGAGCGTGGCTTTAACTGAATTACCGTCAGAGGCTGTTGACAAGTGAAAAAAATGTTTTATCCCTGAAAATAGCAATTTCGGTATAAATTTCTGCCGCCTAAATTAGATATTTGGATCAAATTATTCATATGGGTTGTCGTTTGAAAGCTTTTTTTAAAGCTTTATTGAAAGAAAATTTTAAATATTGCTTTTGATCATTAACAAAAACAGTGGTTAGCTTAACTTCAGCTTTAAAAACTATGAAACTGGACACCTTATACGATGCTCTCAATCATTCAATTAAAGTGTGAAAATGACGAACATAGCAGACTGTCCAGTTTCATATGAATAGGTCCTGTATATGAGATTGATTTGTTTGTTCTATGCAATAATATTTAGTTCAACAAAAAGGTGAAACTAAGGCAGAAGAAAATTTGAAAAAAAAAACTTCAAGAAAATTATTTTGTTTTTACCTTTCTAACTAACACTTACTATAGTCGATTTTCGACCAATAAAGCTCTGTTTATGAATCTCTCTTGAATTTTCATAATTTGTTCTCTAATTGTTGGTAGATTTGCGATTAAATGCAATTCATTCGTGGGTATATGGTTGTTAAGCATTTATTTTGAATTATTTGCAATTTGTTCAAGTGCCATGAAGCAAATTCGCGTCAGACAGGGCTAGCGTATAGCAATGTACTGCGAATTAAAGCCTTTAGATCGATAACTTACTTTCCACATTAAGTTTTGATTTGCGATCAAAAATATGGTATATGGATGCAAGAAGCTTCAGAGACTTTTCGAGGGTTAGCTCTATGTGATCTTTAAACGAAAAGAGATTGGTCAAGCGTCATGCGTAGCGTCTTAATTATAGTTTTCCAGGGAATTTGCGTATTCAAGACAGCAACCTTATCTATCTTACTAGCCCTTTTTTTAGTGAAGAATTTTAGTGAAAAATTGTTTCAAAAGATAGAATTAAGTGGGTTGTAGAATCATTTGTGCCCAACAAATCTGCAGGAGAAGACAATATTGTTCCAATCATGCTTCAAAAAGCATCCATCTAATCGTGGACATTCTCCATGACCTGCTCATTGCTAGCATCCAGCTGATACACATACCACTAGCTTGGAGAAGAGTTAGAGTAGCATTTATTCCTAAACTAGGCCAATTGGTCTACACGCTAGCGAAATCCTTTCGGCCAATTAGTCTTACGTCTTTCATGCTAAAGACATTGGAAAAGCTAGTTGAAGTTGACAGATATTTAAGGGACGGAATACTTCAGGAATTTGCCATTCACCAAATGCAGCATGCATACCAGCAGCGTAAATCGGCGGATAGTGCACTACACCACCTCGTCAACAGAGTTGAAAAATTTTTTGAAAACGACAACTTTGCCCTGGGCGGATTTATTGATCTGTCAAATGCTTTTAGTAATATGACAATGACATTCGCATCCATAATATCTGCATGCTCAGAATCAGAACATTATGTGGGTAACACCACTGATAGCTGGATTTACGCCATGTTGAGAAGTAGAATAGTTTCTGCTAAATTAAACTCAGTAAAAGTAACAGTTACAACCCATAAAGGATGTCCACAGGGCGGTGTACTCCCACCGCTCCTTTATATTCTCGTCAAAGAGAGCCTGCTGAGGAAACTGAACGATTCAGGTTACTTTTGCTTAAGTTTCGCCGACGACCTAACAGCCGGTTTGTTCGTGATTACTCTCTGTGATCTAATGCAAACATCATTCAAGATAATAGAAAACTGGTGCCTCAATAAAATCAAGAAAGGAAAAATCGAAGGCTTCAAAGTTCAAAAAATTTTTGGCAAAGAAATCCCACTATCAGACTCTGCTAAAGTACTAGGCGTAGTCTTAGACAAGAAGTTAAATTTTAATACTCACCTAGAAAATCGCAGCCGAAAAGCAATATTAACGCTTTGAATGTGCCGCAACTCGTTTATCTGGTGGCCTCGATGCCACTTAGGCGTTGTTCAAAAACAAATTAGCGAAAACTCAAAGATCAGCTCTAATAAGCATAACAGGAGCAATGAAAACGACATCAACATCAGCTATGGAAGCGATGCTGCTAGAGCCACTCGGGTGAGACTGCAACGATCTAACCTTCTAGTTAAAGCAAACTACGACCACGCCAGATTATGGAACGCAATGGTTTAAGAGGTCCCTTACATTGAAATGCCCTGTGATTTCATCACCCCTACGTACCGCTTCGATAGAGAGTTTAAAGTATCTATACCCACTAGGGAGAACTGGTCTAAAAATTCGGTCATCCCGCCTCAAGCCGATCACGCGTGGTTTTCAGACGGATCTAAACTCAAGAAAGCAGCCGGTGCTGGCATCTACGACTGAAATTTCCATACCTTTCAGCCTAGGCACAAACACGTCTATTTTTTAGCTGAAGTCTTTGGAATCGCACGGTGTAGATAGCAATATTACAAATTCCAAAATATTTATTTGCTCAGACAGTCAAAGCGCACTGGACAGTATTAAAGCATATAAAATCTACTCGTCATTAGTCATTAGAGAAAGCACAAGTATTGGCCCAAAACAACTCACTAATTCTAACCTGGGTCCCAGGCCACAAAAAAAACAAAAAAAAAAAAACAAATTTATAGGCCTTGAACCTTTCATCAAAACCCCACCATCGACCGCCAGGAGCTATAACGCAAAATGGAAGAATGAAAAGTTCAAAAGATATTGGAAATCTATTAGCCACGCAAAACCGTCCAAAAATTGCATAAGCATCAATGCGCGTAACTCTCGATTCTTTCTATCACTTAGCAGAAGAAACCACAGAAGAATGACAGGAATACTCACAGGACACAAAAGCCCCTTCTGCGCCCAATGCGGTGATGTAGAATCGGCGGAGCACTTCCTCTGCAAATGCCCTGCATATATCTCAGCCAGAGTCAAAACCATCGGAGCATTATTACCACATAACATCATATGGAGCATACCGCCGAAGTACATTTTAGATTACCTTAATCGTACCAACAGAATTTAGGTAATCACTTGTGGGTATGCACAAATAATGCGATCTCGAAAATATCTTCGAGGGAGGAAATTATTGAAGATTTTCTAATTGGAGTCGATAAATAATTTCAAAATTTCTACAGCGACAATTCCGCACGAAGTTAGATGTCGATTCCTTGCTAGAGCACGGTCCAATCAATTAAGGAGTAGTTATATTAGGATGCGATGCGATTTTTTCTGGCGCTACAAATACATGTGTTTACATGTAGCGTTTGACAGTTCTTACTCGCATCGCACGACCCATGCGAATTTTTTTTTCGCATGTTGAAATTGTTATCGCATGCGATTTTTTGTTATTATTTTCATTATATTTTAATTAAAACATAAAAAGTAAACAGTTTTTCATCTTATGACATGTACCGGACATGTAATAAACATATAAAATGAGCATAATTTGTAATTTTGTACGTGCGAAAAAAATCGCATCGCATCCTAATATAACTACTCCTTTAAACTACCAGGTTGGTGGATGTCTTTTATGCTTTGATGATTCTCGTTCGATGCGGCGCTCACAACAGATTTGTTTGTTGGCATCGCTCGTTACCATCGCGCTCCCGTAGTCGGCGCCACTGATCGTGAATTGCAGTCCTTTATGAGGCGAATGATGTTATTTGGGAGAATTTAAGAAACATCGAATGTTGGGATACGACTTTATCTAATGATTTTCCCCTCGTACACGAAGACATAAATTTCTACATGACTTTCTCAGACTAACTTTTAACCGTAACATTCTTACATCTGAAGAAAGATGTTACGTTGAACAATCAAAGCCAAAAATTTCCATTTAAATAATTTATTTTCACAAAACGAATGCTTTAACATCATTTTCTGCACCTGTAGAGAGAAAATTGAGTTTTATATTGTTTTGAATACATTATTACTATCTTGTGTAGGTACAAATTTTCAATCCACTTGAATACCCTGACATACCCTCAGGAGGTGTGTCTGAAAAGTTGGTCGAAGTTGGAACGGAAGCATTTATACGGATTGATTCCGTGACATTTATGACTACTGATGAATCTCGGAGATTTTCAGCGGAAACGGTTCGTTAATATTTCAACAACTAAGCTCACATAGCACCAAGTTATTAAAATTTTTTAGAGAAGTTGTATATTTGCCAACGAACTGCCAGCAGAATTTGGCCAAAATTACAAAAGAAGCGATTGTGTTGTTAGCTGTCGTATTTTGAGCATTTATTCTTTATGCAATTGTATTCCATTTTTCGTTCCGGTCATGCAACGTAGAAATGGATTGATCGACCTGGAAAGCGTAGACAAATGTGCACTGCATCATTTGTCCTGTTTGATTCATTATAGAGGTATTTTCATAACAAATTAACTAATTGCTCGCATACAACAACGTGACTTGAAATTCAACATAAATGAGTGTCTGCAGCAAAGATCAAAAACACGGAAGGTTGAAAAGAAAGTTAATAACTTTGTGTTAAGAAACTTGCAATCACAATCACGTGTCTGCTTTGTTCTTTCGACTATGACGCCATGGAAATTTGCTGTATTCTCATTCTACAAGCTGTGTAATTTGTATGAGGTCGGCAAGTTGGTTGCGTAATAATTCACAAAGACGATGCTGCATTTCATAATTTTACTTGAGAAGGTGGCGTTAGTTTACGAATATTTTCTCCTCAGTGTATTAATCTGTAATGTCTAGAGCATCTAATGTTTGGGCGAAGATATTTAATTATAAATTACAACTTGTAGAACTTTTTTTCTGTATTTCACATCCACAACGTTCCAATGTGAAGTCTGATTTCTTTTTGTTCGAGTAAAGAGTAAACTTTATTGAACATGAACGACTGCAGCAACGAAAAGTATATGTTGCTTATCAGGAGGACTCCCTCAAGTCTTTAATCATCGTTATTATCCCTATTTCTAAACCAGCAAACGACGAAAATATTTTTCGTAATGTAAATCTCCTTCAGTTAATCGTGCGATTGCATTTCCCTTCAAGGGGTCAGCTTTTGCGAGAGCGTTAGTAGAATCCTTACTATAGCCGATTCTATTTTTGGTGGGTGAGATGAGGAGAACTCACCATTTGCATGGTTGCAACACGAAGAACTCACACCGGAAGGTCTGTAAGTTCGATGATCTATGATGAAAATGAATACTAGTGTTTAAAAGAGAAGTCCTAAGAAACATACCCATATAACACAGATCATACTTTTTAATGTGGTTGCCCAGTGCCCACTGAATGTACATTAAATGTGCGAAATTCAATATTGTTAAGAATTATGTACATAAAATGTGCCTGCAAATTGGTACATATTTCGATGTATATAAAAAGCACATTTTTTGTGCTATTAAAACTCGAAATTATTGTACTAGATCACAAGTACATTTTTCGCACATTTTATATGCGTGATAAGGTGTACACTATTCCTATCACATTTAATGTACCAAAAATGTGCTTGTGATGTACTTATCTAATAAAAAATGAGAGCTTGGCATAAAAAAATGTAGATGGAGGACGCTACGATCATCAGAATAAGAAAAACCGAAATAGAAAAGTCGGAAAACTAAATTAAATTTTTCTTGTATTCTTTTATTTAACATTATATGTACATGAAATTAATGTGCTAGTAATTCACACTACAAAGTACATTAAAGGTACAATAGTTGTGTATTCAAAGTGTTTTTAATGTACATTAGATGTACATGTAATTCACATTTAATGTACATTAAATGCACTTCACGTTCCAAAGAAAATATGCAACGGTAAGAGCGCTTTTTAATATACATTAAATGTCCTAGAACTGGAGCACATTAAATGGGATCAGCACATACTCCGATGGCACTTTATGTACATTTCGTGGGGTCGATTGTTATCTGGGATATATTCGCACCCCAGAAAATTATTGAATCACAGAGAAAATTCACCAGAAAGAACCAATTGTTTGATTAACATTTATTTTCGCAGAAATATAAAAAGTCATTAATTTAGAGTTCTAAAATGTTTTCAGCGAAATGGGCAAAAGTACTTCTAAATTTGGAAAAATCTCCAGGCTTAGAAAAAGATGTCGAGGACGGTTTGTATTGTCCGCAATGTTTGGCATCTTGTTCCGAAACAATTTATAATGTAAAGACAACAGCGCTGCCATTACTGAAGCCTCCAAAAAACACTAATACAATTTTGTAAGTGGCCTATCTGATAATTTATCTCTTTATCATATATTTTTTCGATCGGCAAATTTATTTTCTTGTTTTGATCGTATGCACTGATTTGCGAACTCTACACAGAGGAAAATATCTACAAGCGACGTAGTAGTTGTATTTATAATATACGCTGCCGACGTATAATATACGCGGTGACTGTATTACCAACCTTATTTGAGTATTTCGTGTAGTACGTCATACGTAACGAACGTGTTATGAGCTCACATATTACGTGCGCGGCGTTCGTAATACGTGAACGATGGATAAAATACGTCGGCGGCGTATATTATAGACACAATTCTTACGTCGTCGCTTTTCCTCAGCGTAGATTATTTCCTCTGAAATAGGTTGATGCCACAACAACGACATTGTCGAAAATCAATCGGTTGGGAGTCGAATTAGATGGGGGTTGGGAGACGAATTGGTTAATTTTTCGAGGAGGATTTGGTGCGGATTGAGAGGTGACGGATTAGCTGAAATGAAACATTTTTTTTGTTACATCTTTTCCACCGTTATCTAGGACGGGTTTTTCAACATTGCCTTTTGGACAATTTCAGAGACGATGTACGTACTGCTGATGTTTTCCTATTGTCCCGCAAAGGTTTTGCATAGTAAAAAAGAAATATAGGACACAGTTGTTGTGATTCAGCTCTTTAATGGGGAGTACCGAAATCATTTTGTTCTCTTCTAAAAGTCATCATCAGTTGAAACACCTTTGCATTTCCTATTAGCTCAATGAATGTGTGCAAGGTACAACACATCTATAGGAACGCAAATACACAGAAACGGTTTTCTTTTACTAAGCTAACATTATGCTCTTTATACAGTCGATTTGAAATTCAAGATAGAGAGAGTGATCAAGAATCATCAACTTTAAAATGAACTCACAAGGACAAAAACGAAGCATTGGAGAGAGATAGAAGAAAGATATGGAATTAAATTAAATATTTGAAATTAACTTTGATCAACGTATAAACTATTGTCATGGGTATAAGAAAGTAGTGAAAGAGTGTGGTCAAAGAAGTACTTTTGGACCCATGATTTGCCGGGGAATTACCTATAATTCACCGGGGAATCATCGATGATTCGCCGGAGAATCATCGATGAATCGCCGGGGAATGGCCGATGATTCACCGGGGAATCACCGATGATTCACCGGGGAATCATCGATGATTCACCGGGGAATCACCGATGATTCACCGGGGAATCACCGATGATTCACCGGGGAATCACCGATGATTCATCGGGGAATCATCGAGGACTCACCTGGAGTGACCGATGATTCACCGGGGAATCACCGATGATTCGCCGGGGAATCACCAATGATTCACCGGGGAATCACCGATGACTCACCGGGGAATCACCGATGATTCACCGATGACTCACAGGGAAATTACCGATGCCTCACCGGGGAGTCACCGATGACTCACCGATGATTCACCGGAGAATTACTGGTGATTCACCGGGGAATCACCGAACGATTCACCGCGAAAACACCGAATGATTCACCTAAAAATCATCGATGATTCCACGGTGAAAAGGGTACAGACGCATTGGCAGGAAGGGTGAAAACATAAAGTAGACCACTTTTTCGACCGTAACTTCAAAAGTTTTCGACTGATTTAGCCTATATTCAATCCCGTGATCAATTTTTCGGTTATCTTTCAGGGAAAAAAGTATTTGAAAGTTGGTTGAGTTTTACTCAAGTTATCGCGGACGGACGGACGGACATTTTATTTAGGTTAGGAGTTTCATTTTTCAAAACCTCCGCAAAGTATCTTAAAAATTGCTGAAAATTCTTTAAACAAATTTATACTGATTTTGTATTGGATTAATTTGCGCAGGATTATATAAAGGCCAGTTTCTGAGAGAAAATGTGACTTGAAGCGACAGAAATGGACAGAAAAAGAATCGAAAATTTCCATAAAATAAATAAATTTGCTGATCAAAAATGTTAATTTTGCTGACACCAAAAATATAAGCCAACATCTGCTATCCACCCACAGACGCGACGTCGTCAACGTGTCAGAAGTCGCAGTAATTCGTATCTATCATGGCCAACCGGAAACATGGTTGTATAAACACACACCGTACATTCAATGGTTCGAGATTGTAAGTAAGTAAAATGAAACAAAGAATCAATGACAAAAATCGTGGTATAAAGTGTCGTTAAACTCACTGTTCAAAGGCAATCTTGGAGGTATCTGCGGTGTTATAACAGGCTTTTCTTTGATTAGTTTGGTGGAAATAATGTATTTTATAATTAGGCGAATCATTCTCGCAATACGCTCTTGGTATTCGGAATCAACTAGGCGTGATGAAACATTGAAAATTATGCCTTAAAAGGGGATATCATTTTCAATTAATTAATGTAATGAAAATTATGTACTTAGAACACTAAATACACATTCACATTGAAAATAATGTGGCTATAACAGCCAATTCATTTGAATTTTATCTGTGCGTAAATTTATTGTCGGTTCGTCGATTGGGATCGGTCAAAATAAATATTTAGATGATAAGCGATTTTTGAGCAAACAAATAAAATGAATTTATGCCAAAACACAACATTCTTATCATTATAGTTTATTGAGAAGGTGAATTTTGAAAAGAAATTTCACAACATTATTTCAAACGGAACTACCAACCCTATTCACCGACCCAACGAAACACACCTACATATGGAACAAGCCGATAGCGGAAATTGCATTTTTCAACATTTTTATCCATTGTTTGTTATTAGCATAATAGTCGGGGAGTATTTATTTGCTAAATTGGCAGCGATGTGATGAGAACATTCCATTAAAACAAATAGGGTTTTTGTAAATATGTAACGGGATTTATTAAAATCAAGACAAGAAAAGAAGGTGAAAAAGCAGGGCCGACAAAAAGAAATACGGTGCAATAAACAGCGTATCGCATTTGAGACTTTACTTAAGGTGTAGTTATATTGGGGGTGATTCGAGAAAATCGCGTGAGGGTTGTGTGAAAGCTCAATTTTATAAAATGATTTTTATTTCTGTTAAGTAGAGCTTTCAATCAACCCTGCAACGATTTATTCCATCGTGCCTAACATAACTACACCTATGAAAAACTTTTGAGAGCTTTCAGCTTCTGTAACTCTAGCGAAATATTCCACTTTTCTAATAGAATTCGAAAGAAGCTTCCATTAAGTCAACGTGAAGTTCTAGGCAAAAGCTCTGACTTATGGAAGATTGTCATCATCTCGTTTTGTTGAAAAAAAATTTTCATGTTTACTTGCACATGGTACGGTACATGGTAATGGTAATTATGTATTTCTCAGACTTTTAAAATGGAATAAAATCTAATAGCAGCCAAATTCACTGATTCCAGTATCACTAAAAACACTAACTGCGACATCAAAAGTCAATTACAACACTTTTGCATTTAATTTACTTTCAGTCTCTCTTGATCTGTCGATTACATCGGTTGTATTAAGTACTTATCTATTGTATTGTACCTGCTGTCTCCATAGGGAGGGCTTGAAAGTGCTGTTTGAAGGCAAAAATTGTTATTTTGTTTGCTCAGTTTGTCTTAACTAAACTTAATAGTATCTACGACAAGCAGGCACTAGGCCTTCGGGCTCATTGGTAGTGTCTAAATATGGTTAAACGCAAATTGGAAAATGCGGCAAATCGCAATACACATGGCAAAATTCCACGTATCCCGAACAAAGGACAAAAAAACAAAGCGTCTAAAGCTGTCAACGATAATAATGCTACCAAAACATTTAACAAATACGCTATTTTGTCAGATACAGAGTCTGACAGCGATATGGATACCAATCGTGATACTTCATCGAAGAAGTTGAAACTAGTGGATCGGGTCAAAGTTCCACCAATAGTTACAATCGACGTGAAAACAGAAGACATTAAGCAGTTGCTGGGTGACATAGGCGTAGTGAGTTTCAATTTGAAGTATATTTCATTGGGCATAAAGATCTTCTGCGCTTCGTTAAACGATTTCAAGAAAGTTTGTGATGTATTGAACACAAAGGCAATGAATTGAAA
The DNA here is from genome assembly GCA_029228625.1 of Pseudolycoriella hygida. NCBI lineage: Eukaryota > Metazoa > Arthropoda > Insecta > Diptera > Sciaridae > Pseudolycoriella > Pseudolycoriella hygida. Next base: position 44,276,953 of record CM055406.1, on the reverse strand, counting down.
TGAATTGAAATTGATGACGTCAAAGCGGGGCTGTCTGAAGCAAAAATTGAATTTATCGATGTTAAAGTCATGCGGACAAAAAAGGACAATCCAAATCATGCACTTTATCTTGTTTATTTTGCTAATAAATCTACCACGCTACAAGCACTAAATCAAACAAGATATATTCAACATGTAGTGGTCAAATGGTCTACATACATTCAAGCACGCAATGGTCCCACGCAGTGTAACAACTGTCAGCTTTACGGTCATGGTATAAAAAACTGTCACCTACCTCCTAAATGCTCAAAGTGTGGTAGATCTCACTCCACCAGCTCTTGTACGAAAGATCAACAAAACAACGAAGCTTTCACACCTCAATGTTGCCTCTGTGGCCTGGCCCATTCTTCAAAAAGTAGAGAATGCCCGAAGCGGTTACAATATATCCAAATGCGATTGAAACAGTCCAAACAGGAACGTGAATCTAACTCACAGACATCGCAGAAAACTCCTTCACCTCGTAACAACGACTATTCCAACCCAAGATCTTTCACCTCTATCCAAGTCAACAGTAAACAGAAATATTCCGATTGGTTCAAGTCGTCGAATACTCCGTCGTCTCCAGCAAACAAACGTTCTGATCCTGGGCTAATATCTGATGACCTTCTGCCGAACGAAGTTCTGATTCAAATGATGAAGGAACTTTTCGTCTCATTGCGGTCTTGTAATTCGAAATTCGATCAAATGGAAGCCGTCACTGGTATCGTCCTCAAATACTCTACTCATTCCCATAATGACTAACAAAAATAAAGCAGTAAGTAAAATTAAAACACTAAGCTTCAACTGCCAAAGTATCAAACCAAAATTACACGAAATTCATGATTACCTCATCCAACAAAAAATTGATATTGCTTGTTTCAGCGAGACGTGGCTAAAAGAGTCTGATAAATTTTCTCTACCTGGTTATTTATTTTATCGCGTCGATAGGCAGAGTAAAGATCGTGGTGGCGTTGGGATCGCGATTAAGGGTAGCATTAAACACAAGCATATTCCTCCTATTAAAACCTCAGTGATTGAAAATGTGGCTATCAGCGTAGGCACCCCCTTTGGTGAAATAGTTTTTGTATCAGTCTACTTTCCCGGCACTGATGTCACGCCAGCAACATTAAAATGCTTCAAACAAGATATCCGGACCTTGACTTCATTGAAGATGAGCTACTACATTTGTGGTGACCTGAATTCCAAGCACCGCTTATGGAATAATATGAGAGGAAATTCGACTGGCACTATTATCTACAACGAGCTAGTATCTCGGCCGTTCAATATTCTTCATTCGTGGTCACCAACGTATTACCCACCGCAAAGTCGACGAAATCCCTCTAATATTGACATTGTCCTGACGAATGATTTACACCAGACATCCCAAGTGACTTCCTCGGACAACCTAATGTCTGACCACAGGGCCATTGAGTTCTCTATAGATTGTGACGTGAATTTGAAAATCCAATCAGCTAAGAAGTACAGATTTGATTTAGCAGACTGGAACGCTTTCAAAAACTCAATCAATGCCAAACTCGATCTCAATGTTAAACTTGATTCTATCAGCGATATTGAAAACGCTGTTTCGGTAATGACGTCGATCAGTAAGGAAGCAATGGAGCTTTCTATTCCTAAGCGCTCGCCCAAAAACCGCCAATTTCAGCTAACAGGAGATATTAAAAACCTCATCGCCCACAGGAATACTGTTAAAAGAGTAGTGCAACGCTCTCAATCCCGAAACTGGACCTACGTCAACTTCCTAAATAGAAAAATAGAACGTGAGACACTGGCATTACGAAACAAAAAGTGGAACCATGACCTCGAAGGATGGGATTTTGCATCTAAAAAATTTTGGCGTGTAACGAAGCTTATCAAAAATAAATCCAACAGCATCCCGCCTATCAAGGTAGACAATGGATGCTCTCTGTACACAAATCAGGACAAAGCTGAAGAAATCGCAAAAACGTTCTACTCCTCACACATTCTCACCAAAGATATGCGCGATCAACCAACCGAACAGTTAGTCTACAGCTCTATCAATCAAATCAACAATGCTCCCTTCGACCGCAACGAATTTGCTTCGCTCCTCATAACACCAAAAGAAACTCACAAGGAAATCAGGCGACTGAAAATCAGGAAAAGCCCTGGAGACGATGGTGTTCACAATATGGTTCTCAAACAGTTTCCCAAAAGAGCTGTTGTTATGCTGACCAAGATTTACAACGTTTGTTTGAAACTCAGCTACTTTCCTCATCAATGGAAAATCGCTAGAGTTATACCGATACCCAAACCGAATAAAAATCTCTCCTCGGCTTCCTGTTTTCGTCCGATCAGCCTGCTGAGCTCGATGAGTAAGATATTGGAACGACTTCTATTGCACAGATTGTCATCTCATATCAATGAAAACTGCATTATACCGAACGAACAATTCGGTTTCCGCAACAAGCATTCCACATCTCACCAACTTATGCGTGTTGTTAAGCACGTCAGGTATGGATTGAAATTCAAAAAATCAACTGGGATGGTGTTTCTGGATATCGAAAAAGCATTTGACTCTTTGTGGCATGATGGGCTACTACATAAGTTACTGACTCTGAAATTTCCAATGGCTCTGATAAAAATAATACAATCATTTCTCCGTGACCGCAGATTCTTCGTTTGTTTATTCGATGTAAAATCTAAAGTTTTTGATATTCCAGCCGGTGCTCCACAAGGTAGCTGCCTCAGTCCTACTTTATACAATGTTTTCATTTCGGACCTCGTCCTCCCGAATCAATGTAAACTGGCATTATTCTCTTAAATAGAATCCGTAGACATTCTGAACTGAATCGTATCATTCTGAACGAATAGTTTGGGTTTCGGCCTAGACATTCCACGACGCACCAACTGTGTCGAATCGTGCGCCATATAAAGAAGGGATTTTTAGCGAGGAAGTCTACTGGCATGGTTATATTGGATATAGAAAAGGCCTTTGACTCAATATGGCACGATGGCTTGCTCCACAAAATGAATTTTTTCGGGTTTTCGATCGTATTAATTAAAGTCATCCAATCGTTCCTGACAAATCGTTTCTTCTACGTCCATATGCTAGATTTCAACTCAGCCTTTACAATGTGCCGGCAGGTTTGCGCAAGGCACAATTCGCCGATCATACGAGCACCTATATTAATCATAAAAATCCTCGAATAATAACAAACAAGTTGGAAACTTCAGCAAAAGAGCTGAAGTCATATTTCCTAAGGTGGAAAATTTAAGTGACTGAGAGTAAAACACAAGCTATATTTTTCACGAAAAGGAAGGCCACGCGATATACTCCAAGCGCAAAAATTAGCCTCAATACCATTCCTGTTGAGTGGTCGAGATGCACTAAGTACCTAGGAGTGCAATTGGACAAAAAGCTTGCATTCAAGCGCCATATTGATTACGCTAAACGAAGGGCACAGAGATACATAAAGATTCTATACTCACTAATAAACCGTCGCTCGAAACTGGACATAAGACATAAGGTGCTTAAATATTCAAGAGTATCTTCAGGTCGATCATGTCGTATGCGGCTCCGGTTTGGGGTAAATGTGCAGCCACCCATTTATAATCACTTCAGGTAACACAGAACAAACTTCTAAAAACAATCCATGACAAGCCATTTTACTTCAAAACCTACAGGCTTCACTACGAGACCAATGCAGATTTCATACATGACACGATTAATAAAATCACGAAGAATTTTGAGGCGAACTGCTACCTTTCGGAAAATCCCTTGATCACCGGGCTGACTCGTAGAATTACTGTTTTGTTTTTGTTTTTTCTTTTTCCTTTAGTATTGTTGGTCTTTAGCATAATAAATCACTTCCAATTAATACCCCCACCCATCCCTACCTCATTTTCTCCCATATATATAGTTCTAAAGTAGCAATTACAATTTCTTTTGTCTTATTTTATTTATTTCCCCATTAGTATTAGGATCGCTCTACGTACCTAGCTACATTCCTCGGAGTTTTTTCAGAGATGTATGCTGGGAACGTGAAGTGATAAATTAGTTATAGTCTGGTTTTTAAGAGATAAATTCCGTTTGAAGGTTTTTATAATCCAAGTTTTCCTTCTACAAAATAGAAACAAAAACCACAGCACTAAAAATACTGACCTACTACTAACAATTCAGTTGTAAAAGCTCCCGACACAGCTTCATCACAACAGTAATCAAAATATTATTATTATTATAGAAAATTATTGTTGAAAATGGTCAATCATAATAAATCCTCTATCTATCTATCTATCTCAATATTGCCCTCTCGGCAATTTCCAATACAATTTAATGTGGACGTAATTTTATACACTTAAGAGTTAAGGCAACATTTACTTGAATACGTTCGAGTTTTTTGTAACATCATCTCTGTTTGCCACATCTAATTCTGATACGTACGGGTCCCTTGCATATGTTTTTTTTATGTTATACTAGTAAATGACCCCGCCCAAAGGGTTACGCGGACATTAAGCATTCTTGTCCGCTAGGTCGGAGATTTGCGACCTTAATACTAAAATGTATGCAAGGGTGTGCAATTTTCTCCGTACTACCGTTTCCCCGTACAAACGTTATCACCGTGCTACTTTTTCTCCGCACAACCGTTTCTCCCGTCCTACAATTTCCTCCTCACTATTGTTTTCCCCGTACTACCATTTCACCGTTCTGCCATTTCCCTTATCATCATATTATCATCGTGCTACTATTTCCCCGTACAACCGTTATATTCATATATAACATATAACGACGATATGATGATAAGGGAAATGGCAGAACGGTGAAATGGTAGTACGGGGAAAACAATAGTGAGGAGGAAATTGTAGGACGGGAGAAACGGTTGTGCGGAGAAAAAAAGTAGCACGGTGATAATTACTTAATAATGAAATTACTTGAACAAATTTCTCATATGAAAATTACTAAATGTTATACTTTACAGAATATACTCAGTTTCAAATGTATAAATACCTCTGTTCAATTTGCTTGAAAGTATCGCCGGTTGGTGATGTCGAGCGCTAAACGTCGTTGAAAAATGATTCCAGGTGCGGATGGCAAAACTGTTCTTATAAGGGAGAGTGCTCCCATAATAAGAGCGCTTTATTTTTCGGTCCCGACCTTCTAACAATCCTTTGTTTCTCGTTCTCTATCTCTAGGTTCTCCTTGTTGATTTCTCTTGCCATTCGAAGTTAGGCTTGCATTGCTTTTTTGGGTTATAAAAGACAATGCAAAACAGTTTAGTTCCTCGGAACTCTTCAAGCAGGTCGGACGTATGTTGGTTCACGCTGAAAATTTGTGACCGACAATTTACAGACAGACAGACTGACAGAAAGATGGACAGATATATTGACAAACTTTTGACTTTTATAATTAGTAATGAGGATGAGTCAAAAAAAAACAATATTTTTGGAATTATGCCGAATTCTATTTTTGTTGCGGCCTTTACAACCATTATGAGGGTTAAGTTTCTGACCTTCGTTTCTAAATTCAGTTATAACTACTATGATGTAATCTCATTTTCCACAGTAGACGAGTGATAATTACTCGAAAATTCTGAAAATTTGCATAGCAGTTAGCGAAAATTGCTGCCTAATTGGATTTGAGCAAGCATTAGTCGCTAGTGGTAATGTTTTTGAACCTTAATGTCGCTCTTTGCATCATGGGCGCGCGGTAGCAATGCGCCCGTGACGCAAGTCCCCACGAGCAAAAAATTCAGAAAAATTTTTTTCGTAGACTTCGGAACCATATATACAGCTAAGTTTTGACTTCCCCCCCTTGCGACGTACCCCCCGGAAAATATTTTTCCTGGATTCTAAGAAATTCTAAGACGAAATGTCTTTTCACTCCTTAAAATCGGTCCAGTG
>CM055406.1:44192600-44270558 GCA_029228625.1 Pseudolycoriella hygida | reverse complement strand
ACTTCGGAACCATATATACAGCTAAGTTTTGACTTCCCCCCTTGCGACGTACCCCCGGAAAATATTTTTCCTGGATTCTACGGAAAATTCTAAGGCGAAATGTCTTTTCACTCATTAAAATCGGTCCAGTGGATCCGTACAAAATCCATACAAAATGTGCACTTTCATAGAAACCAAAGTTAATGGAAACATCCTACGTTAGTTAGTTACTTAGTTAGTTAGTTAGTTACTTAGTTAGTTCCAGAGCCATTTGTATGAAAACCCACTTTTTTGGAGTTTTCTCGAAAACGGCTCGATATCTTTTCTTGAAATTTTGCAGGGGCCTTCGGCTGGGCATTCTACGCCATATGAGATTTTAAAAAAGGGGGGTACCGGCCTCGTTTGGGCGCCAGGGCTCTTAGAAGGCGCCATATAAGCCCATATGTATGTGTTTGTGTGTGTGTGTACGGAAGCATATTTTGTATAAGACATGGTTGGGTGTTCGAGATACAGGTTTGGTGTCAAAGGGAAAGATGTTGGGTTGGGTGTGTAGTGTATAGGGGTGACCGCCAAAATGGCGGAAAATGGACCGGGGGCTCAAAAAAAAAAAACTTTTGATATGTTGTAGAGAAAGTTGAGGGGATCATTTTCGCCCATGAAAGTAGTAGCCGCCGCGGCTCGGTTTGGCGGCGGCGGCGGCTCAAAAAAAACTTTTGATATGTTGTAGAGGAAGTTGAGGTGATCATTTTCGCCCATGAAAGTAGTAGCCGCCGCGGCTCGGTTTGGCGGCGGCGGCGGCGGCTCAAAAAAACTTTTGATATGTTGTAGAGGAAGTTGAGGTGATCATTTTCGCCCATGAAAGTAGTAGCCGCCGCGGCTCGGTTTGGCGGCGGCGGCGGCTCAAAAAAAAACTTTTGATATGTTGTGGAGGAAGTTGAGGTAATTATTTTCGCCCATGGAAGTAGTAGCCGCCGCGGCTCGGTTTGGCGGCGGCGGCGGCTCAAAAAAAAACTTTTGATATATTGTACAGGAAGTTGAGGGGATCATTTTCGCCCATGAAAGTAGTAGCCGCCGCGGCTTGGTTTGGCGGCGGCGGCGGCTCAAAAAAAACTTTTGATATGTTGTAGAGGAAGTTGAGGGGATCATTTTTGCCCATGAAAGTAGTAGCCGAAACTTCCAAAAGTACTGATATTACAACAAAAACCCTTTTAAAATGGAAATGTGACGCAAGTCCTTCTTCCTCCTTCCAAAACAACTGATATCAATTTGAGGTGACGCTTACAGCTTTGAAACGCAAAAATTCTTTTGGAATGTTTTCATTTTTGATTAAAAAAGTGCGTCACAAATGCCGGACCCACCAATGTAATAATTATTCTACGCTTTCAGCTGTCATACGCAAAAACTTGATTTCCTGTTCAAAAATACGCCATACATAATGACAAATTTTTGCGTTGTGAAAGCTGAAAGAACAGAAAAAGTATAACATTGGGGGGTCCGGCATTTGTGACGCATTTTTTTAATCAAAAATGAAAACATTCCAAAAGAATTACGTGGCAATTACGTGGCATTCGTTATACATCTATATAATGCAGCGTATTACTAAACAACAAAAACCCTTTTAAAAGGGAAATGTGACGCATGTCCTTCTTCCTCCTTCCAAAACAACTGATATCAATTTGGGGTGACGCTTACAGCTTTGAAACGCAAAAATTCTTTTGGAATGTTTTCATTTTTGATTAAAAAAATGCGTCACAAATGCCGGACCCCCCAATGTTATACTTTTTCTGTTCTTTCAGCTTATGGAAAGCTGCTATGCAGATCGAAATACCGCAGTGTGTTCCATTCTCACGCTAACACGGCTCTGTAAACATCAAGTTTTCAATAATTCGATTAAAACATTGTACAGGAGTAAAGGCAAAATCAAAAATTATATACCGAATTTAATTACAATCAGATGGAACCAGCAGCATCCTGATAATTTCAAATATACTTGCTTATTTGTCTTCGTCAGACAATTACACTTTAGATCATAAGACTGTGAAATAATTCGATTACTTACAGTTTATGCACAATCTCCTCAAGCGATTTTCTAGAATGAATGCATACAAACAACAATGTTGGTCGAGCTTATTTTCTTTCTATTGTGGTCAAGCTATACTCTCGGACATTCAGCAGCCAGCCCGGGGGTGAAAAACTCACTGTAAACCGAACAATAAGGTACGCCTGATAGGATCAGTTAGGCTAAATTTTACTTTAGTTCACAGAACGAAATCAAAGTACCAATACCATTGATAGGTGTAGGGATTTACCCTCCTTCATAATCCGGCATAAACCCTGCGCACGTTTACGTACACTGTATATGACGATGATAAACATGAAAATTTATTTTTCGTTTTTGCTTCTCATTCCTTCAATTTTTTTTTTCCGATGCAGCCGATATAGGTATCGTTGGAAAGCTATTGTTTGTAAACTTTTCAGGTGAATTTTACTAAAGCCGTATTTACTCCTTCGGATGACCAGACACATATTTGATACGAGTGTCGTATGAAAACTGCGAGCAATTGCTTTTCAACGATATCCACACATCGCCTGCATTAAAATAAACTAAAGCGAATGAGAAGCAAAGAACGAAAAAAATTATTCATTTTTATCACCGACCATTAGGTCCCAGAAAGAGGGTAAGTCCCGGTAAGTCCCTACAGCTGTCCACATCCATGGCTTCGGTTCTTTGATTTCACACTGTGACCTAAATTACAATTTATCTATAGGTTTCTTGCGTTTTCAAGATTTTTTTTTTTTTTCAAAAAGATCAAAACTGAAGGAGCAAATTTGGACCCTCGTGTTATTTACTCCCAATTTACGACGGATGCGAAACAGTGGACAAATTGTAGAATTTATAAATAACTTCTTGAATTTTAGCTTTAATTAAAAACACAAGCAAAGACCCGTACGAATCAGAATTATAGATCAACGCAAACTGAATAGATGTGGTAAAAAGACTCGAACGTATCTAAATATAGAAAACATAAGGGACCCAGAATAGATGTGGCAAACAGAGTTGATACGAAAATACTCGAACGTATTTAAGTTAATATTGACACGTCTTAAGTGTATGAAATTACGTCCTCATGAAATTGTATTGGAACTTGCCGAGAGGGCAATATTGAAAAACCCGTCCGAAGAAGAGCCTTCCGAAAGTACAAAATTGATCCCCAAACAAACAAAAATGTTCATCTCAATTTTTTCTACAACATAGTAAAAAACAATTTTTTTGTCTACGGCAGGCCTTATGACCGACCTAGCGCCATAAGGAAATGCCTCGTACACATAATTCCATAGATACAAATTTTTCTCTCTGCAACATAGCAAAAAACAATTTTTTTGGTTAGGGACGACCTTAGGACAGACCTGAGGCCCACTTCAGCCCTAAGCACAGGCACCGGGTCCAAATTTGTTTTTGAATATAATTCGGTACTCGATTACTTCTCAAATAGAAAAAGAATCAGCAAACACGTTCGGCCCTAGGAGGCCATTCACAAAGTACGCACGCACCAAGGGGGGGGGGGGTTAGGCAAAAGCGTATGGAAGCGTTCAAGTGTTCAAGCGTTCATGTGCTGAAAATGTAAGATTATTTTAGATCAGTTTCTTTAATATAAATTAGATAGTCTGTTCGCTGCTATTTAGAAAATGATGTTTAGACCCGTACTATGGTGCCATTTACAAATTGCGTAACGCAAAAATGAGGACTTTCAGACCCCCCTACCCCCTGTCACGCAAAAAGGAAACATTTGATCCAATTTCGTTTAGACTGTCACGCTTGCCTCATACACATTTATGAACGACCCCTATGTACGAGGGCTCATGCTTTGACGCACACGTTTGTAGCACATCGGCTAGTGGTATGTAGAAAGTTTGGGTGAAGTGTCTTTGTACTTCGGAAGGGACTATCAACATTGCTTTTAGCAATTTTTGTAGTCTCTTATAGTACGTGGTATATCAGATCAAATTGCAGTCCAACACAAATTTATACTTTCTATAAAGTTATTTATGCAATTATCGACTTGAATATTCAAAATTATTGCACTAAAGAGATAAGACCAAAAAAATAGGGTTTCGTACAATGTTTTTGTTTCTGTTCAAATTATACTCGACGTCGGAGGTGCACACAACACAAACAGCGGTAGCAACATTTCTTCGATACTATGAAATGAGAATTGCGTGCGTACTTTTAGGGGGGAGGGGGGGATCTCGAAAAGCGTGTAAAAGTGTGCAGGGGGGAGGGGAGGTCAAAAATCCGACTTTTTGTGCGTGCGTACTTTGTGAATGGCCGCTAGTAGAAACTCAATTTTTGGGGCCCTGACTGAGTGCAAGGATTTCTAATCAAAAAATTTCGTCCATAAAACGGCACCAGCATAGACTCGGTTTTAGTGCCTTAAGTAGATTAGATTAGATTACATTAGATTAGAGTGGGTGGACTGAAGTCCTGCACCTAAGCCTCCAATGGGCCTATTGTGCATACCCACATGAGATTACCTAAATTCTGTTGGTACGATTAAGGTAATCTAAAATGTACTTCGGCGGTATGCTCCATATGATGTTGTGTGGTAATATGTATGCACCGATGGTTTTGACTCTGGCCGAAATATATGCAGGACATTTGCAGAGGAAGTGTTCTACTAATTCTATTTCACCACATTGGGCGCAGTAGGGGCTATTGATGACACCGATGGTGAAAAGGTGTTTGTTGAGGCAGTGACCTTCATTGCCCTCGATATTACTGTGGCTTGGGACCCAGGTTAGAGTGAGAGAGTTGTTTTGAGCTAATAGCTGTGCCTGCTCTCTACAATCAAGAACTAATGATGAGTAGATTTTATATGACTTAATGCTATCTAGTGCGCTTTGGCTATCTGAGCAAATAAAGATGTTGGAATTTTTGATTTTGTTATCTAGCATCATTTTACAGCATCGTGCGATTCCAAATACTTCAGCTAGAAAAATCGACGTGTACCTCCCTAGACTGAAAGAGTTGGGAATTTGAGTTGTAGAGTTGTAGATACCAGCACCGGCTGCATTTCGATCCATCTGAGAACCAAGTGTGATCGGCCTGAGCCGGGATGATTGAATTATTAAGCCAGTCTTCCTTGGTGGGGAATGTGGGGAATAATGTTTTAAAACTATTATCGAAGCAATACGTGGGGGTGATAAAATCGAGGGCATTTCAATACAAGGGTCTTCTTTAACCATTATGTTCCACAGTCTAGCGTGACCGAAGTTTGCATTAACTAGAAGGTTAGATCGTCGCAGTCTCACACAAGTGGCCCTAGCAATAGATTCTATGTGTATGTGTAGTGGTTCGATATTTAGCAGAGCTTCCATGGCTGATGTTGGTGTCGTTTTCAGTGCCCCAGTTATGCTAATTAGGGCTAGTCTTTGAATTTTTGCTAATTGTTTTTGAACAAAGCCTACATTGCAGCGAGGCCACCAGATAAATGCTGCGTAGGAAATTTGTGGTCTGACTATAGCTGTGTATATCCATGCGAGAACTTTAGGGCTGAGACCCCAGTTTCTTCCAAACGCGCTACGACACATCCACAGCGTTGATATGGATTTTCGGCTGCGATTTTTCAGGTGAGCATTAAAATTTAATTTCATATCTAGGTCTAAGCCTAGTACTTTAGCGGAGTCGGACAGTGGGATTTCTTTGCCAAAGATTTTCGGAGCCTTGAATCCTTCGATTTTTCCTTTCTTAGTGAATAAGACGAGCTTTGTTTTTTCCGTATTTACTTCTTGCTCGTGCATCAAACACCAATTTTCTATTATTTTGAATGCTGCTTGCATTAGATCACAGAGGGTACTCACAAATAAACCCGTTATGAGCACTGTGAGGTCGTCGGCGAAACTTAAAGAAAAGTATTTTGAGTCATTCAGCTTCCTCAAAAGGCTATCTTTTACAAGAATATAAAGAAGTGGTGGGAGTACTCCGCCTTGTGGACATCCTTTACAGATCTTAACTGTAATTTTTATTGAGTTTAATTTAGTAGAAACTATTCTACTATTCAGCATAGCATAAATCCAGCTGGTAGTGGTGTTATCCACATGATGATCTGAACATGCAGATGTTATGGATACGAATGTCATATTGCTAAATGCGTTTGACAGATCAACGAAACCACACAGAGCAAAGTTATCGCATTCAAAGGCTTTTTCAATTTTATTGACGAGATGGTGTAGTGCGCTTTCTGCTGATTTACAGTGCTGATAAGCGTGCTGCATTTGGTGAATGGGAAATACCTGAAGTATTCCGTCCCTCAAATACCTATCAACTAACTTTTCCAATGTCTGTCTTTAGCATGAAAGAAGTAAGACTAATTGGCCGAAAGAATTTCGCTAAGGTGTAGACCGTTTGGCCTAGTTTAGGAATGAATGCTACTCTGACTCCTCTCGAAGCTAGTGGTATATGTATCAAGTTGATACTGGCAAAAAACAGATCATGTAGAGTGTCCAAGATTAGGTGATTACTTTTTTGAAGCATTATTGGGATGATGTTATCTTCTCCGGCAGATTTAATGGGCACAAATGATTCTATAGCCCACTTAATTTTATCTTTGGAGACAATTTTGTGAGCAATTTCTGGGTCGCCATCTGACAGGACATTATTGGGAACAGGTAATGGATCTAATTGATTGTTTGGAGAAGAGCCTGGAAAATGAACGTCTAAAAGATGCTTGAGGGTGGATTCAGCATCGTCTGTGTACTCTCCCGTCGGAAGTTTTAGAGTTCCGATGGCACAGTGTGTGTCTTTGGCTAAGGATTTTACTAAATATGCAGCCGCTGATGAAGAGGTGATCAGTGAATTTGCTTGTTTGACAAGAAATCTTTGATTTTTCCTAATAGCTTTATTGTACGCTTTCTGTGCTGCACGCCTGCAATCAATGTCAGCCAGTCCTCCGCCCGGCTTTGCTTTATTGAATGCAATACGTAATTGTTTCCTAAGCTTTTTGATCTCTGCCGTAAAGAAATCTGCTGCTCTACCAGGTTTTATATATTTTTCCGGACAGGCTGCGTTGAAGCTTTCTGTAATGGCTACGTTTAGGGATTTGGCGACACTGTCTAGGTCAGCCGCTGAATTTATGGTAGTGTATTTGGGTAGACATGTGGATAGTTGTGCATTGAATTGGTTCCAATCAGTGCATGTCGGATTTCGGAATTTGGTTCGCTCAATGCGGTCCGTTTTTATTTGAAAGGTTATGCATCTATGATCTGATGCTAGGATCTTATTTGTTACTTTCCAATTATTTATAAGGTGAGATATATGAACTGAGCATAACGAAATGTCGATTACCTCTTGTCTTGTCGCTGTGACAAAGGTTGGTTCGTTGCCTCTGTTTAGAGTGACTAAACTGGAAGTTAGAATGCCCTAAGTAAGTCCAATTACTTAAATTTAAAGAAGTTTCTTCCATAAATTGTCGGCCATGCCCAGATCTTTTAAAGAAAAAAATTTATGAAAATCGGAAAAAATTTACTCGAGTTATGTACAAAAGTCCAAAAACCACTTAAGCGGCCTTAGCTCGGCGGCCCTCGGGCCGATAGTGTTCAGATTCAATCTCAAAAAATATTTTTCGATTAACTTTGAGGGAAAAAAAAGTTTTTGAAAATCGGTTGAATTTTACTCAAGTTATCGCGGTGACGGACGGACGGACAATTTTTTATTGTTGATTCGTCATCTAAGGACCATGATCGATGCTCACCCCCTACTCCCGGGTCGAAGTTGGGGTGGTTACAAACGTCGCGGTAAACGCATAAGACCCCTTTTCGAAGAACTTCGTTCTTCGTACGGGTCTAATGAACAAACAATATCCTTAGTCTACGAAAAAATTTCTTGTGAATTTTTTGGCGTGTAAGATTTACGTCACGGTCCCTTACTACCGTGGGGCCATGATAATGTTTTACGTTTTTTAGAATTTCAAAGATCCATAGAAATTACCCAAGGTAATGTTAAAGGCCCTACCGAAGTACGTCTAAGTCCAAATAAATAAAAAACTTATAAATCTTAATTTTAAATAAAATAAAAAAGAAAACAAATTTGATGACCGAAATGTTCTCCCCAGCACCATATGACAAAGAGGACCAACGTAATTTCTCCAAGAAATCCTGTATATGTCAATTTTCCAGTAATTAGGCCATTTTTTCCTAAAACCCTAAGACGCGTGCTCTCTAATATTTTATTTTTTACAACTTTGTATTTGACAGTAAATATCCATTCCATATAGCATAGTTGAGCAAATATAGACGAAAACCATTTGCTTTCGTATATGGCCATTCGTCCATTCCACTGGCTCCAGTGCCTAGACAACTGACCCGATATTCATAAAAATTTCCCAGTTTTGTGAGATCAAATGTTTTCATTTGACACTAAAATGAACGATTTCCGTGTTATATTTGCCGAGATATTTCCGGAACCAGTTGACCGGGTTTGCTCATCTTTAAACTTGAATCATGGTACATATGTACCTTTCGATGGTCGGTGGTCTGGTAAACGTATAGGACGTTTGTACTTCGTACGGGTCCAAAAATTTGCTTTATTTTCGGCCAGGTGAAACATAAGTGCAAAAAAATCGCAGCAAAAATCTTATTGACTACGATAGCTAATACTATCAGCTCCAATTGAAACGATTTTACAAAACAATCAATTAATTTTGACGTATAACTTTAATAAAAATAACTCCGATTTGAATCGCAGGCGATTCCGAAGTAAATCGCAGGAGATTCCCAACTAAATCACAAGCGATTCCGAACCAAATCGCAGGCGATTCCGAACTAAATCGCAGGCGATTTTGATTTAGCTCGGAATAGCCTAGAAATTTAATTTGAAATCGCCTGCGACTTGGTTCGGAATCGCCTGCGATTCAGTTTAGAATCGCCTGCGATTCAGTTCGGAATTGCCTGCAATTCAGTTCGGAATTGTCTGCGATTCAGTTCGGAATCTTCTGAGATTCAGTAGTTACCTAATGTAAATCGATGAATTTAAATCACAAGAGTTTTCACCTATAAATTTGAATATTAAAAATTACTCAAAACTGCTGGACGTGAGTTTTTCATATTTGAAAAAAAATTGTTTTGATGGCATTACAATGCGTCTGTAAAACTTTCAATGATAATAAAATTTATGGGATGTATAAGTGGGTCGCAAATGATGGGGGACTTTGGTTGCACATATACGAAATATACATATGGATGTTAAGATTCCGACGAAAAAGCATATATTTTCATGTGAGGAAAATATCCTATGAATACGTGCAACGAACAATTGTATATTTTCATCAACAGTAGTGTTTCGTGCTATACACATCGGTGATTTATACATCATTTCACTAAATCAAGTGCTTCGGCTGTGTAGGTTTAATTGGATGGTTTATGGGTTTTGTAACATCTTTAACGCGAATGGGGAAAATGAACTCTGAATTGTGATTTGAATCGTTAATGTTGAGATAATTAGTCAAATTTAATTTTCCTGGAAAAAACCGAGTGCTTTTAACGAACAACGACAGAAACAAGATACTGTCCAAAGTGATATAGCTTTCATATTTTTGAAGTATTTTCTTTGATTAAATATTTTGTTGGGATAGAAAATATGAAAAAGGAAAATTAATGGTACCGTTTGCTTTATCAATTTAAGTTAGATGCTTAGTGCGGCTTACTTGAATAATCTCTATGTTTTCCGTCTGTCTGAAAAAATGTACTCGATGAAGCTGGAAACTTTACTCATTTTACAAGAATTATACTGAGAACAATGCTCATTGCATTGATCCAATTTGACGTAGTAGCAGCCGTGTGAACTCATCGCAGAAAATATGTTAAAATAAACCATCGATATTTGAAACTGAAGCTAGGAAAACTCTTCCGATTCTCTGTAAAAAGCTCACATCCAGGCTCGGTTAAAGGGGGAATGGAATAAACTTAAAGGAGAGCCAGGGCCTATTATTTGGAAATTAATTCCCTAAAATTCTCCTAAAATTTTTGGAATGTTTGGAAATTATTCCCTGACACGAACTCAATCAATTAAATAAATTTCGCTTGACACGCTAACTGCAAAGAATAAATTAAATTTTGCCTGACATTAAACAATTTGGGGTTTTAGTCGCTATGATTGAGAGAAGGCGCTGCGCTCCTGCCTACAGCCCTCTCTGCACCAACGTCCATAACAAAAATAAAAAAAAAAACGGTTTACATTCGGTTAATCAGACACTTAATCCCCCTCAACCCTCACCTAACTGCAACCAATTCACATAATTCAAGTAATATTGAGTACGGTGGACCAGCAACAGTATTTTCTTTTATCAGTGGAAAATTTTGTCCATCTCTAACCTCAACATTTTTTGATGTTATTCAGAAATATGAAAGGAGACCTTTGCTAATTTTATACTACATCATCATCATCATCATCAACTTTATAGACCGTTAAGTACCTTTCGGTGTGAGGTCTTGAAGACACAACTCTAGAAAGGTGTACCACGCCTCCTATCGGCCGCCAAGGAAAAGGTTTGCTCGCCCAGAGAAAGTTCCTTAACTTCTAAATCTGACTTAATTGAATCTATAAGCCTTGGTCTAACACTCGGCCTAACTCCCGGGACATGTGCATCTAAGATCCTTTTATAGCCTGTTATTACCCATCCATTGAATGTACCCGAACCAACGCAGACGACTACCCCTTGCCTCTCCTTCCATTGACGAAACCCTAAGTTTTCCCTAATGTCGTCGTTCCTAATTTACCAATTTGGTCGCCAACGGACTTTGCTTTCATCGTCCCATTAGTCCACTGGTGGGTTGCGACACCATGGTTCCTAAGCTGGTCCAGCGATATCAGGAATGAACGCACATTCCTACCGAAGCGGTTTGGGTATGAGCCTTACAGTGAAAGCCGCCCTCACCGTGGGTAAATTCGGTACCGCGGGTGTAGTGTGTAATGTGTGTAACACGGCCCCAGCGTTTGGTTTAGGTGCCTAGTGGCATTGCAACGCTGGGGCTGTGGTAGATAGTGAACTAAGTCAAAGCAGTTCACGTGTTGAATTTGAGTGACTGCACCCCTCGTCCTTTGTGGGCAACCAGGTTGGCGAAAATACAGTAGAGAGATGATAGTATCTCGGGCGTTACCTGTGTCTCGGAGGTTTACGATAACCATCCGTTTCTAGGAGAGTCGCCGAGTTGACTCACCCTACTTAGTCGCGCCTAATTCCCCGCCCATGAAGGTCGGTTAAAGAATTGCTACAGTCAAAAAACGATATGATTGGTTCAAATTCCCTAAATAACTTGCCCTACTCTGAAAAAATGGCTCCTAAGTACTTGAATTCAGAAACCTGCTGCAGCTCCTCCCCATACAAACTGCAAACAATCCTCTTCCGAGATTTGCCGACATAAAAAAACTTAGTTCATCCCGTACTCCTAACAGTCACACCCCACCCTGTAAGTCTCCGGGATTATCTGCCAGCAGAATCAAGTCATCCGCATGGGCCAGTATTTTCATTATTACCTCACCCACCTAAACCTTTCCCGGCAAATTGGCCTGCTTGATAATTTTGTCCATGAAAATTATGAACAGAAACGGGGAGAGGCAACAACCCTGACGAACGCTCTCACTAACTCAAAAGGTTCACTAATTCCCTTCATCTATTCTTACCGCGGCCCTGCTTCCTGAATACGTTCTCTTAATGGCACACAATAAATTCCCATTGATACCGTACTCGCTAAGAACCCTGAACAACTTCTTTTTTGGTACTCGGTCGAATACCTTCTCCAAGTCGATGAAGTAAAGATGTAAGTCCCTGTTCTTTTCATAAAGTTGTTCGATGGCCTAAGACAGAAAACACTAGTCTACAGGGGTTTTGTATCTTTGCTGTCTGCCATTGCCAAATGTCAGGATTAGTGGGATATTGAAGAAGATGGCCTATTTGAGTGTCCATTGTCCATCACCCCTGAAAGTAGAGTAATTGGAGTCCAAAGAAAAATGTAAGGACATTTTCATTTAGTCATTAATATATGTCACTCAAGTTATATGTAACGTTAGTATGTACGGGCTACTAGTGCATAGTCGGGCCTACAAACCTATACTAATATTGAGATAAATCTTACATATTATGATGGATTCTGTATGGATCAGAAAAGTGAACTTTTTCTGACGTTTTGGCCATCATTAGAAAAGGGCGTAATTACTAAGTACTATGGTAATCGAAGTTTCCAATTACAAATATTTTCCGAAAGAGAGAGACCAAGTTTCGTCAGAATTAGAAAATTTTTGATGAGGTGCTTGTTTTGTCAGAAGACGAGTATATGAAAAAAGTCGAAAATTATATAGTTTTTGCTATAATGTTTTCATGCACCGTCTTTCGACAAAACAAACACCTCATCAAAAATTTACTAATTCTGACAAGATTGGGTCCCTCTCTTTCGAAAAATATTTGAAATGGAAACTTCGATTACCATAGTTAGAAATTACGCCCTTTTCCAACCATGGCCAAAACGTCAGAAAAAGTTCACTTTTCTGATCCATACAGAATCCATCATAATATGTAAGATTTATCTCAATATTAGTATAGGTTTGTAGGCCCGACTATGCACTAGTAACCCGTACATACTAACGTTACATATAACTTGAGTAACATAATAATGACTAAATGAAAATGTCCTTACGAGTAGACGTGTTTTTTGTTCCGAACTGCGCGTTAATTTACTTTTGATAGTTTCGGGCCACGATTTTGTGATTAGCGATATCTTTGAACTCCTTTTAGCCGTCACAGGAGTTCCTGACATTGAAGTCAAGACAAATTGTCTCATCTCATGTGTTTATTTGTACTCGAAACAACTGCATCAGCATTGAGGTTATGATACAGTCTATTCAATAATCGCCCAGCAGATTTTAACGAATATAGTGAATTCTCAGTGTGCGGATTTTTATAAATTACAAGCATCACTGAGTATCAAGGCTGTTACTCCATTTGAGGCTGTATTAATTTTGGAGAAAAAAAAAATAATACCAGCACCTCTAATACACGCATTGAGCGTCTGAATTTCGAAGCATGTCATCAGTTGATAACCTGCAAAGCCAAACAACACCCTGG
The DNA here is from genome assembly GCA_029228625.1 of Pseudolycoriella hygida. Lineage (NCBI taxonomy): Eukaryota > Metazoa > Arthropoda > Insecta > Diptera > Sciaridae > Pseudolycoriella > Pseudolycoriella hygida. The sequence goes on along the minus strand of CM055406.1, from coordinate 44,257,467 downwards.
TCTATGAACGCTAAGCGTGGTCGTCGCGATATGCATGATGCCGATGTTGAGTCGAATGAACCTGAAATTAAAAACATTTTGCTCACGCTGTCAGCTAAAATGGATTCATTGAACATTGCAATGTCCGAGGTGGACAAGCGGTTGGATATCAAAATTGACAATATGGAATCGTCGATGCGTCATATGGTTAGCGAAGTGAAGGATGCTATTCGAATCTTTTTCGGTCAATTTTGAGCAGCGACTGAATGATGTGAACGTATCGTGTATTCGCAACTGTGAGGAAGCGACTAAAGCCTTGTCGTCTAAAGTCTTCAGTCATATGGATGAGGTGCGTGCATCACATGAACACAGGCTTGACAAGTTGGAGCGAATGTCATTGGCAAATGAAATAATAATATCAGGAGTGCCGGTTGAAAAGAATGATGATCCACTCGCAGTGATCGGGGACATTTGCCACGCGCTCAACTGTAAGCTGCAACAACGAGACGTTGCAGCGGCATATCGAGTGAAATTCAACCATGCCAATTTGAAAGCTAATCGAGCTGTACCCATAGTTGTCAAGCTGCATGAAGGCTGGGCTGTCAGTGAAATATTTCATTGCTATTTCAAGAAAGGTGATCCGAACCTGAAGGACATCGGTTTCAAAAGTGCTGCTCGAATATTTATCAATGAAAGCCTAACAAAATCTAACCGTGAAATTTTTAAATTGGGGTCGGAGGCTAAAAAGGCGAGTTTGATCGTTAAGTTTCACACTAGGAACGGTCTTGTGCATGTTCAACGCTATGACAATTCTAAGCCTGTGTGCATACATCACATCAGTGAGTTGCAGCAAATGGTCCCACCACCGTTGAAATGTGCCGACAACCAGACAAATCGTCGTCGATCGAATAATTGTGCTATGCCGAATTCGTCAACAACCAATGCTGTTTCTTTATCCGTGTCGTCGGCGGTAACCTCGATAGTCGCCGTTTCACCCAGTAATGAGCTGAATGATAAGAACACTATAATTGATCATACGACTCTAGCTACAACAAATTAATTTTGAAGGCCATATTTTTTATCTCCGTGCAATTTGGAATTGAATTTGTGATTTAATGTATCTGTCATTTTTATTATTTCTTTTTGTTTTTTGTGGATGTGTTAATCTTAGGAGTTTGATCAGTTTTTGCGAAATGTTCACTGGCACACTTGAGTCTTCTCTTTCAATAATAAAATTTGGTTTAGGTGAGATGGTGGCAGTCCTTGATTTTTCTGGAAGATACACGACCTACACGCATATGAACCTTTGATGTCTTTTGGTATGTTTGATCGACACTCTGCTCGCAAAGGATCGGTATGTATACCCAATGTAATCCTAAAGTCCACGCTGAAGGCATCTGCGGGTCTCTTGCATTACTGTCATGTGAACGCAGGCAGTATTCCGCCCAAGATCGATGAATTCCGTTCATATTTTGAGAATACGCACTTAGATATCGTTACTGCATCCGAAACCTGGCTGAAGAGTTACCACTCCAATAAGCTATAGAGTTGCCCGGTTTTGAAGTTGTTAGAAACGATCGTTATGCCAAGCAGAGTGGTGGTGTAGTGCTATTTGTTCGGAAGGGTCTGAATTATAAGGTCTTGAAGTCGTCAGACAAGATTTCATCCGAGTATCTCTTCATTGAATTGATTTTCCCCGACTCCAAAATTTTAGTTGGTGCGTATTACAAGGCTCCAATGGTGAAGGAACTGGATGTCCTGGAAGATATACTTGACGAGCTGACGGTTTCCTATGAGGATATTCTGCTGCTGGGTGATTTTAATGAAGATCTGATGGGTACTGTGTCTGGGCGACGCAGCTGTTGCGTCAATCGCGTTTGTTCTAAGTGTGAGTTTTCGAGTATTATTTCAAAATTTGACCTAGCTTCAGCAGGCACTATTCCAACTCATTACCCAGATGGCGGTAAGCCTTCTCTTATTGATCTGTGTTTAACGAATAAGCCAGAAAAGGTGGTCTTCTTCAACCAAATCTCTCATGGGCTCTCAAAACATGATTTGATCTTCGGATCTTATAGCTGTAATATGAAGGCGTTGGGCAAAACGCAACGTCTCTGTAGGAATTTTGCGAAGATTGATGTGGATCGCCTAAATGCTGATGCAGCTTCGGTTGGGTGGAATAGTGTATTTTATGCGGCTGATATCACTACGAAAGTTGAGACTTTCAATGGCAAGGTGCATGAGCTTCTAGAGTTGCATGCGCCATTGAGGCCGGTTGTGTCTAGGAACATCTCACCTCTACTCAGCCCTGGTTTACTGATGAAATCCGAAGAGCCATGATTGATAGAGATATTGCGGAATCTGAGTGTAAACGGGGCCTTGTCTCTAAGGCTCATTATTTGCGTTTGCGGAATTTAGTTACGAATCTAGTGAAGAAAGCTAAGTACGACTACCTGCATCCGAAGCTCCATGTTGGTCTCGGTTCAAGGGCGCTGTGGCGTAATCTTCGGGAAATTGGTGCCATTTCGTCTGGGAATGTTAGACCAGAATTTACAGCTAACGAATTTAGCGCCCATATCACCGGCTCGAGTGATTCGTCAGGAGACGCATTTTCTAGTCCTCTTACTGACCATGACTCTGGTTTTAGTTTTTCCAACGTTAATAGTCTCGATGTAGCAAGGGTAATCAATTCGATCAGTCTGTAGGGCTGGATCAAGTCCCGCTTACATTTGTTAGAATGATACTTCAGTATGTACTTCCCTGTCTGACTCATATAATTAATTACTCGTTTACCTCGTCTGCTGTCGCTCGCACATGGAAGTTATCGAAGGTTTTACCTGTGCATAAAAAAGTGATGCAACGCAGATTGGAGGACTTTAGGCCGATTAGTATACTGCCGTGTCTGTCGAAAGTTCTTGAGATCTTGGCTAAAGAACAAATCTGTACATATTTGGACGTCAATGGCTTGCTCGATAGGTACCAGAAAACGTCACAGCACTGCTACTGCGCTGTTGCATGTGTCGGATGAAGTGCGTAAATCCTTCGAGAAGAAGCGCCTTGTACTCATGGTCCTATTGGATTTTTCGAAAACCTTTGACTCTCTGAACCATTCCCGACTCCTCCATAAGATTTCTGTGCAATTTCGATTTTTGTCCTCGGCAGTGAATTTTGTGCGCGACAATCTTTCATGTCGGTCTCAAAGGGTTTGTATAGGAACATGTTGCTCTGATCCAGTGATAATCAAAGCGGGCATCCCTCAGGGCTCTGTCCTCGGTCCTCTGCTGTTCTCCCTTTATATAAATGATTTGCCTAGTTGTCTCAAATCCGCGGATTACCACATGTTTGCAGATGATGTCCAATTATACTTGTCGTTCGACAACCTGAGTTTGAATGAAGCAGTGTTTCGGATGAACCAAGATCTGTATGCGGTGAATCGTTGGTCACGTGAGAACTTTTTGACTTTGAATGCGAAGAAGTCACAAGCGATCGTATTGTCTGAATCTGCTGGCAAGCTGGCTAATACAGAGAGACTTCCGTGGGTGCTATTGAATGGCTCAATCATTCCGCTCGCTGATAGGGTCATGAACTTGGGCATTTTGGTGGATAAAGGGATGACCTTTAGTGACCAGGTGAACGAAATCTGCTGTAGGGTGTTTTTGAGGCTCCGTAGCCTCTGGCCATTGAGTCATAACTTCCCTCTTAAGACTCGACTTATGTTGGTCAAGTCACTTGTTATCGCAGCCTTTACGTATGGGGAATGCGTGTATTCCACCAACCTCAGTGCCAGGGATGAGAAGTCTTTGGAACGTGCCTTCTCAGCATGTGTTCGATTTGTATATAGGCTTAGGCGCTATGAAAGTACCAGAGGCTATGTCAACGGTCTGCTTGGAGCTCCAGTTTTGACGTTCTTGAGGCAGCGACGTTGTTCTGCACTCCACAGACTTGTTCTTTCTGGTGAGCCTGCCTACTTGATGGATAAGGTCTGTCGCGGGACTTCTTTGCGTAGTAATATGTTCGTACTCCCGAAGCACTCGTCTGATCAGTACAATCGTTCCTTCTTTGTTAAGTCAGTCTCGGACTACAATTCAGTCCCGGTAGGTGTCAGGAGATTGAGGTGCATGAAAATATTCAATCAGGCCTGTCTCAATCATTTCTCCGTAAGTTGAAGTTTCGTCATCGGGTTCTTCTTTGGGTATGCTACCGATCATGTGACTCGTTCAGGTCTGTGTATTTCATCTGTGTGTGTTGTGTATATTGATTCCATCGTTCCATCGTCCTGCTGCCAGATCTTTAGCGTACTACAGTTATTAATTTTAATTGCCGGATGATCAAATGTTGGTTTGTTGACTTGGGTTATCGCAGCGTACTACGTTGTGCCAGTAAATAGTTCGTTTATTTTTATTCATTTTTACACCTTTAATTATTTTTCATTTTTTGTAGTTCTAGTTTTTAGTTTTCATTTTGGATGTTAATTGTGTTCATATCTATGTTTGTATTCGTGTGAAGGATTTATTTTCTTTTTGTTCCGAGTATTAAATATATTGAATTGAAAAAAAAAATTGACTGCTCTTTGAAAGCCTGGATTAGATTGAAAATAGTGCACTACAACCAGTTGAAAGTCTTGTGCATCTCCAAACGAACCTATCCGCAGCTAACGTCTCCCAGCTACTTAAGTCAACCGCTTCGGGATTGGCATAGTTCATAGAAAATCTCATTAGTGCCCATTAAAAGTATGGAGATGAGAAAAATGACGAGCGTAAGTATATTATTGACACAATCAAAGAAATGGACAATATTCTAGGACCATACCTTTCCAAGAACCTCATTTTTGGCTTAGAATTCAATTCGAATGTCTATGTCAATGCTTTTTTCACTTGACTTGTATCATCCCATCTTTTCTAATTAAAAGGAAAATAAACCTAAACAGATCAAACATCAAAAGAGTGCGCACGTTTTCAGATGATACCCCCTCCCCCCTCGCACGATTTTGAACGCTTTTCGAAAATCCCCCTCCCCTTTTAGAATTTGAATGGCCCCTAAGAGAGAGTAATCTCCAAACACCGTAAATGATCGGATAGGATAATCGACGACTTAAGCAACGGAAAATAGCAACATGGAATGTTGGGTCTTTGTTGCGGCCGGCTGGGGGATTGAGATCTCTCATAAGTCACAAGAACGGTCAAACTTGACATAACAGCAGTGCGCGAAACAAGGTGGCCTGGAAAGGATTCTATGACTAGTAGAAACTATACGTTCTACTATAATGGCAAGCCCAGCGTTAGAGAATACGGTACGGGTTTTATGGTTTTCAGCATAGCTAGAGCCGCTGTGATTGATTTCAGTCTTGTTGACGAGCGATTGTATTCTTTACGAATAAGAACTTTTTTCAACGATCAACATCTTGGGCGGAGGAAAAAGACAATGAAAAAGTTATTTTACCTTTCAACTGTAATAATGATAAAACGCAATCAAATTCAAATGTATTTTTGTTTATTTTTAAGAAACTTATGTTTACATGAATTTATGAATATACAAAAAACGTTATATTTTCGAAAGGAATGATAAAAACCTTTTAATTCAATCACTTCTACAGATCGTTAAAATACAATTATTACTTATTTCATTCACATAAAAAATTATAACATTTTTGAGTTTTACAGTTTTTATTTATATCCGACTTGAGTGGAGTTTCTTTATGTATATTTATTCCGATGGTTCATATTCTCTGTTTTCTTTTTTTTTCTAAAATTTCATGCTTAGAAGTTTCATCTGGGGTACGATAATTTATATTCAGTTTTCCGTTACAATAATATCAAATACACATAAAAAATGTGCCAAGACTCTTATGAAAACAAAATGAAAATTATGCATTCTCGTACATTATATTTTTATAGAATTAATAATTTATAAGAGAGAAAAATGTCGTTTGCTTTATATAAATATACATTTATTTTTTTTTATTTTCTCAAAAAAAATTCAAAAAAAAAATAGCAAATTTAAATGAAAAAAAAAACTTTGCTAACTGTATTTGCATCACAATAATAATAGACCCATATTGAAGTTCAAATTATGAACGAACTACGGACAAACATAAAATCGGGGGTAGCGCTACAGTTCAGTGCTCATTTCGCCCACTATTGTGCTCTGAAAATTAAATAAAAAACGGGTTTTTTAATATTTATTTTCATGTTTTTGTAACCAAAATTATTTTGATTATGTTCGCCACACAGGCTATTTTAGCAATATTTTCTCTATTGAATTAAATATGGCAGGAATTCGTTGAACAATTCCAATTGGTGTCACTTTTATGTTTCAATTTTTTTATGCATGACATGAGTAAAGTATTCGCGGTATGAAACAAGCTGAAATTTTAGCATTTTTCCTTATATTTCTGCTGTTTGTGGTTAAACTAAACGGAAAAACTATTCTCACGGATTGTACAAATTAGTACTTTTATTTTTAAAAACTTTTGAGATATTTTTGATTTGTCAGAGTTTTAAATGTCATGATGAGTGTTTAATCAAAACACGGATCAACATGGAATTATTTTTAGATCCGTACGAAGAAAAAGGGGTCTTATGCGTTTGCCACGACGTTTGTAGCCAGTTGAATTTCGACCCGGGAGTTGGTTACTTTTCTCTTAAGGGGTCTAAATAAGAGAAAAATGCAAACAAAATTTTGTCCATCTGTCACCACGAATAACACTTGACCGATTTTCAAAATCTTTTTTTTTCCTGAAAGGTAATCAAAAAATCTTTTTTGGTATGAATCTGGGTGGCCGCCAAAAATCTCGAAAATTAAAATCCCGAAAATCAATAATCCCGAATGTACAAAAACCCAGATAATCTGCAATTCAGCAATAAGTCACCCGGAAGTACCTCAGGGTATTTAATAAAAAAAAAATACGGGGTCTAAGGCGCAGAGCCCCAAGCACGTTAGGCCGCCTGCAACGCGTAAAATAAGCCAGCCGCAGGCGTAAAAAATAAGGCCGGCGCAGGCGCGGCGGTGAGGGGGCAGAGCCCCCCAAACTCAAATTCACTCTTATCAATTAGGATTTTTAAATGTTTCTCAATTTTTGTTATCATTCGGGACTATTGATTTTCGGGAATTTTGTTATTCTAGATTTTGGATTTTCAGGATTTTTGCATTTGAGATTTGTGCATTCGGGAATTTAATTTTCGAGATTTTTGACGGGAGCCGAATCTGGGCACTGTCGGGCCAAGGGTCGCTGAGCTAGGGCCGTTTAAGTGGTTTTCGGTCTTTTGTACATAATTCGAGTAAATCTTTTCAGATTTTCATCAATTATTATTTGTTTGAAAGGTCTGATCATGCTTGACAATTTATAGAGGAAAATTTTTTGTTTTGAGCTTTCGGACTTAGCCAGGGCCCTAAAACTGAGTCTCTACTTGGGCCCAACGTGTTTTTTCTATATAAATCGAATAAATATTATCCAATTTAAAAAAAAAAAATTCTTGAAAGTTGATTTATTACTGGATTGAATTTGGGCAAAATCATTTGAAAAATTTCAGAGTTGCAGTCGAAAAAGTGGTCAAAAAACTGGTTTTTTGAAGGTTGATGAAACTTTTTGATTTATATCTCTGCGAAATTAAAACAGAATTCAAACTTAATGGTTTTGAATGAAAGTGGTTCGTGTTGCAGTCTTCTTAGTATGGGCGAAACTCACGCAACGCGACCATACAAGATATTTGGTGGTTTTGTGTTGAAGAGAGAAAAGAGGCAAACTTTTTTCCATGAAAGTATGGGTCAGAGGCCTCTCTTAAGTTCTCTAGGTCGGTTCTGAATTTTGGGCCTATTTTAAGGTTTCGGAGAGGTTTCCAGCGTCGTTGCTTCGTACGGATTTTTCAATGTTGCTTTCGAGTCTTTTTCTAACATCGATTCTGGTCACATCACGCTGGTCTGGGTTCCTGGACACTCTGGCGTGGAGAGAAATGAGAAAGCGGATGAGCTGGCGAAGAACGGCTCGGCAACATAAGTTAAGAGCCGGAAGGAGGAATGCATACGAAGCGTGCCCGATGGGAGCAAGAGAACTGCTAAACTTGGATAGGCGATGCATGAAGAGTGTGCGATTTACCGGGCACTGCGGATTGCAACATTATACAAGATGGGACCTGCCGCTCTAGACAGGTTCCTGGTCGGGACTGGGAGGTTTCTAAGATTTACATGATGAGTGGGTTACCAAACAAAGGATCATCAGATCTGTGTTTCAAGGACCAGGAATGGTCCGACCCAAACTCTTAAGAGCAATATCGCGAAAACTTCGAACAATATTCAGACTTTGCGGAACAAAAGTCGTCAGAATTGGTCGAGTCATATCTCAATTTTTTCGTTGCACTTTTGTGACGAAAGCAATTTTTCACTTTTGCAAAAAAATGTCTCGTCTTGGAGATAGAGCTCATTGAGTAAGGTCGTGCAAGGAAGTGCTGAAAATCGTTTCTTAGCTATAACTCGAACGAAGTTGATTCGAATCAAAAAATTTTTTAGCACGATTTTAGGTCTTGAAACGACAAAAATTTTGACTATATACTTAACTAGGTAGGAGTTGATGGTCGGCCGTTATTAGCCGATATAGGCAAAAAAATAGGCAATTTTCAGAAGTCTCTGGCCAGTTGCAATAAGAAGATTGAGAGACATGTCATATACCGTTGGAAAGCCTGTCATATGTTCTACCTAAATATGCAAAAACTTCCTTGGAAAAGTTCTATTGCAGCGGACGGCAACCTTTTTAATGAAAGTCTGACAAAAAAATGATGAATTTTTCTCTTTTCTATATGGCTTTGATCTAGTAAAACTTGTTCGATTTTCAAAATCTCCTTTTCCTCCGAAATTTAACCGAAAAAATGAGTTCAGCTTTGAAGATGAGCCGTCAAAAAAGTGACCGAAAACATGGTTTTTTGGGGGTCGGCGAAACTTTTTCGCATAGACCTCTGCGAAAGAAACATAGAAATTGCTTTCTAAGGCTTTAAATGAAAGATATGGACCGCCAGAAATTAGCAAAAAAAATGGTGAAAATTCGTAATACACTGTACAAAAATCTTCAGAAATATTCACGAAAAACGACCAAATATCGTGACGGGTTTTGTGACGTGAGTTTGGCCCACACTAAGGACACTACAGCCCTAACAACATAACAGATTTCCTACAATTTAATTTTCGTGATCTTCTGGTCTTAAATCTTTTATTTCAAACCTTGCATAGCGATTTCCGTTCTAATTTCGCAGAGGTATAAATGAAAAAGTTCCACAAACCTTCGAAAAACCAGGCTTTTGACCACTTTTTCGACCATAACTTCGAAAGTTTTCGACCGATTTTGTCCAAGCTCAATCCTGTGATTAATTTCCTGCTTATCTTTCAAAAAAAAAAGACTTTAAAAATCTGATAAGATTAACCCGATTTATGCAGAAAAACACGTTGGGCCCTAGTAGAGATTCAGCTTTAGGGTCCTGACTGAGCCCGAAAGCTAAAAAAAAAAAATTCTTTCATTAATTGTCAGGCATACTCGTATTTTTCAAACAAAAAAAATTTATGAAAATCAGAAAAGATTTGCTCGAGTTATGTACAAAAAACACGTAGTGCCCTAGCAGACACTATTTTCCAGTGCCCTAGCTAAGACCAAGGACTCAAATTCAAAAAAAGTTCTTCCATAAATTGTCGGCCATGCTCATATCTTTCAAACAAAAACCCAAAACCACTTAAACGGCCCTAGCTCATTGGGCCTTGGGCCGACAGTGCCCAGATTCAATCCCAAAAATGATTTTTGAATTACCTTTCAGGGAAAAAAAAATTAGAAAATCGGTTGAGTTTTACTCAAGTTATCGAGTTGACGGACAGACGGACGGAAGGACATTTTTTTTATTGCTGATTCGTCATCTTAGGCCCCCCCTACTTCCGGGTCAAAATTGGGGTGTTTACAAACGTCTTGGTAAACGCATAAAAAATGCGTAAAAAAAACGTAAAAAATGTAGAATTGATGTCGAAGTCGAAGATGTTGAATCTAATTTTGTTCGTTTTTTTGAGAATTATTCAAAAAACGTACTCCATTTTTGCAAGGAGTTAATTGATTTTAGAAAGTAATTAAGTGGATTAAATAATTTGGAAAAGACCGCCTGATGAATCTTTTAATTTTTTTTAATATTGCATACTTTAATCACAAAATAAAAAAGTCAAACATTCGACTATAGTACTGTTTGTGCAAAGAACAGGAAACTCACCACAACCCACTTAATAAAAACCGATTTGAGGTCTACTCAAGAACTTTTATTGTTGTTGCCGCCACTACTGCCGGATATTTATGCAGAAAATAAAGTTTCCAAGCGAATGTAATAAGCCACTTAGTTGGTGATAAATTTCCATCGATAATGGTTATGCGATAAAGTGCAAACCATATAGGAAATCAAGGCAATTAAATATAAAAAATGTGGCACCGAAATACTTTTTCCCACAATTCTCTTTTACTTAAATACATAATTCATTGCCACATTCTTTGTAAGGTCACATTCAAATATCACAATAAACTCCAAACGTTACCAATTTCATATCGATTTCTATAACGATTATGGCAACCTATTTTGGAAAACACAATAACATGAGTTTCTGCGGATACTTGGGCTAGAGAGGAGCGATTCATCGGTTGATATATACCCGGCCCGAAAGCGGTATAGTTAGAAATTAATCTGAACGTTCTCTACAACATCGATTGCGACGCTGACCGCGGCCTCAATCTCAAAATTTTCCAAATTCGAATACAAATCGACGGGTTCACGAAACATTTGCTTCTCTCTATTCGATATTTCCAACAATGCGTATTATAACATCGCATAATATCGGAAAATAGGGTGATAGTGACAGAAAACACTCTGAAGCCAAGAAATATTTTATTTGGATTTTATTTCGTGCGTTCGAACTGAATATGACAGAGGAAAAAAGAAGTAGCGGAAAAAGTTTCATACTTTACCATTACATTTGTATGCTGAATTTATGATCTTATGAAGTATGGAACCCATAAAAACCATTGGAAAAGTTATTTCATTCTCTGATCTAATTCAATAGAGCTTTTCGAAATCATATATTTATGTGTTTATTTACATAATCTATGGCATCTTTTTTTTTGGTGTGTGTGTTTTGTGGGGATATGTAACATTCAGCGAATTAATGTATTGTCTATCAGGAAAATGTAATGTGTGATGCGAGTTACTGGTAAAAGCTTATAATATGCCTAAAAGCTTTCAGCTATAAAAGCTATTCAAAATTAATATACAGCGACGTCAGAATAAAATGTAGATACAATTATTATTTGGTTATTTCAATCGAATGCGATAAGATTACAAAATTGAAATGGTATAGGTAAGGTGTGTGATGAGATCTACGTGTGTGTAATGTACTTAAAATATTAATTTATTTTTTTACGTCAACTTACCGTCTACTACTTTGTATTATTGGTGTTAATATTAACTCTAAACTGTTGGAGCGATTGTTGGACTTTGCGGTTGAAGGTATATTTGTCTGAGAATCCGGCATTACTTCTCTACTGGTATTCTGATAAACACAATTTTATTGGCTCTCAATTCAATTATTTATTTATTTTTTTTTTGATCGAATTAGTTTGTTCGCATTCTTGACACGATGCATCATGCGTCATTCATAAAATAAAGGTAAATCTAATCCAAGACATGCATTAGTATTAAGCTATGTCTTGGATTCCAAATTATAAAATTAGCGGACTATAAAATGAAAAAAATATCTATGCAGCCACAAATAGAATGCTTGCCTCACTTTTCTCGATGAAAAACATCGATCCTCGACTCAAACTTCCATGTTTCGTTCTCCAATTTTATCAATGAAGAGATTCCTAATACTAGAAAAGTTAACAACTATCCTGTACTGACAAGCAGCCCAATTTACATTTAAACTTTAAAACTCATATATGCCAAAACCCGCTTGGGTTGGAAAGGTTGATGATTGTGATAACGAAAGTTTGTAGAAAATCAATTTAAATTTTAGAGAAACCTTTTTTGCTTAAATTAACAAGAATCTGCCCTCACAGTGTCTGTGCACGCGGAACACAATGTACTTCCTAAAACTCTGATAACGACCGACGCCGTCCTAGGTACTTGCGAGGGGATATTCCTTGTAGCCCAGATAGTCCACTGCCAAAAAAGATTTAAAAACTTTTTCTCCAGGCAAAGAAGACAGCTGTAACAAATAATTTACATTGCCTGTCTTGGGTAAAGTCATTATCCTTTTATAGAAGTGTTGTTCTCTTGCATTTATTTTCCTTGCATTCGGCTAGTCATACTAGCCATTTTCAGGGCTAAAAACACAAGAATTTAACATAAACAATGAGAAATTTAGATAAAAGATTACTTAGGAATTAACTTACAATTTACTATCACAAGAGACAACAAACAAACTAATTAAATTCCGGTGATCAACCACCGGATTCTTTTTTGTTTACAAAATATTTTTCAAATTTCCTTGGTTATGCGCGATATCTTGTTGTTGATGTAGGTTTCAAGACGTTAGGTGTCATTGCTGAATAGGTTGGCCAGTGTTGACTGATGGTGGTGGTTGGTGGTTTGAATCAAATTATAGAAGAGTGGTGTTACATGTGCCGAGTCTTTTTTGTAATTCACGACATTATGTTCGTTCATGATAATTTAATTTGCTTCGTGGATTTTTAACGTGCGTCTGGATTTGACTTTTTTCATCTCTTTTTTTTTTGTAAAAGTCAAATTGGTGTCCCGTTTCTACAGTTTCTACCTTTTTCCTTAAATCCTTTTTGTGTCCCTCCTCAATTCTTCCATCACACGTCCAAGTTGTCTCTCCGTAGTACCATTTTTTACAAGATCCGTAAGGAATTCCATATACAACACATGAGCATTGTCCTGGCCTGAGCTTTTGCTTCATGTCAGTAAACAATTTTGCGCCTTTTTCCGGCGGGCGTGGAGCTAAACCCAATTCAGGAGCGTGCGTCCTCATATGGCTTGGATAGTCTCTCGGTCAGCTCAGGTATGTAGGTGATTCCGGCAAACTTGACTTTTCTTTTTTCCGATGTGTGCTGTGTAGGCGTGTTAAGGATTGTTGAGTTTGCTGCCGGTAGCGATGTTATGTAATCTATGTTCAGTTCATGCTTCGTTCCGGTGAAATCATTAGTGTGGTGGTGTTGTGTAAGAGCGGATAGCTGGATTCGTTCCTCCATGGGCTGCGTTGATTAGAGTTTTGTACCTGATGAATCACTTGATCAACCATTTTGGGAGGAAAATTGTTCTTTTTCAGGATGGATTTGATGGTGCTCAATATCTCTGAGTGGAATGATTTGTGACTTAGCATTAGTGCTAACCAAAGAAATTTGGAAAATATTTTGTAAACAAAAAAGAATCCGGAGGTTGATCACCGGAATTTAATTAGTTTATTCGTTGTCTCTTGTGATAGTAAATTGTAAGTTAATTCCTAAGTAATCTTTTATCTAAATTTCTCATTATTTGTGTTAAATTCTTGTGTTTTAAGCCCTGAAAATGGCTAGTATGACTAGCCGAATGCAAGGAAAATAAATGCAAGAGAACATCGACTAAAGAGATTTTTAATGTGTCTATTCCAAGCAAAACAACACAAATTCGGATTATCCTTTTTTCGCAGTAACCTCTGTCATCCTTATGTAAAAAGCTAAAAATCGTCTTGCCTCAGCTAATGACTCAAAAAAGATCGTTTCTACACTAAGGCAAGCCTAAGATTGTGCAACTTTTCATAATTTTTGTTTCAGCTGGCAATTATGAAAACAAGTTATACATTAGTTTGCAGAATACTTGAGACAGCAAATCGAGGGGAAGTCACGTCGATTTAACTTCGTATAAAGAATCGAAAATGGCTTGAAGTGAATACCCCTTCACATCTAGCTACGTGTGTGTCTGTAAATCAAAAACAGTAAACTACATGACAAAAATTATGAAAAGTTGCACAATCTTAGGCTTGCCTCACTGTAAATAATTTAGTCTGTTTGTTAGTAGAATTGAACTGCAATCGTGCGCCAATATTTTTACCTTAAAATGCCGTAATACAGTATTTTTCGATCGGCTCCTAGGTCCTACTTCTCGAAAGTCTGACAGATTTCACGTCGAAAACCTTAAAATTGGTCTTGAAAAGAAATTCTAACAAAAAATGTATTTGCGAAAAATTGAAAGTATGTGTATCGTGTGGGAGACGTTTAATCTCTCAAGTTAAGGCTGAAAATACTGCCGCACGAGTGTATTTTGGTTAAATACCGAATTAGTAAAAAAAATTGTTTACACTTATGACATGCATACAAGTTAGTTGGGAGACTTAAAGCTTAGTTTTTTGACGATTTGCAAATAAGTTGGAGAGTAACATTTAATCTCTCAATATTGAAGAGAAGACGATTCCAATAAAACTGATGTAAACAACGGAATTCGGCAAAAATCAGTTCTCTTTCTGATAAAACTTTATATACTTTATACAACAACAAAAACCCCAGCAAGGCACGAAAGTGTATGAAGGACATTCGAATTAAAACTGCTGTTTCACTCATAAACGCTTTGAAATAGTGAGTAGAGTTTGTAGTAGTATTCATCTGCCGTAATTTGCATAAGAAACTTAGTGAATACTTTTTGAGAGAGAAAATATATGTAATTCTCTCTCAAAAAGTGATCAATAAGTTTCTTATGCAAATTACGGCAGTCAAGAAACTTCAAATCGATAGTATTAATTTTTGTAACAACTCGATAGCGTAGTGGTTAACACGTCTGCTTGCTACTATGAGATCGAGTTGCCAGCGCGTTGGTTCGAAACTCAGCCGCAGACAGATTTGTTCCGATTGTTAGATTTGTAAACAAAACAAAGCTAATTGAATCGGTTCAAGTCAAGAAGTTGAGTGTAGCGCCATCGTACGGCTTACCGGTGAAAGGCATTGTTGGGAGGTGCCGGTATTCTACTCCTACTAGTTTCGCTCCTAGTACATCTCATGGATGGCACTGGGTTTGTCGCACAGCTTACCACTGGCACAGTAAAAATTTTCCGGTAATGAAAGGATCTCAAATAGTAGAACCACAAAAAGTAGCGAAACTAGTAAATAATGATCTAGCCCCTAATCCTTCATGGGTTGTTAAGGCAGATTATTATTATTATTATTATAATTTTTGTAAGAAAGTGTCGTAGGGAAAAAGTCGTCTCACATCGACAATTTTATTTTTATGCGACAAAGGCTAGATTCTGTCGCACAGAGTATCCATGTCCTACACGTGGCGTCCGTCGGTCGTTTATCGTCAATATTACCGGTACCCGGCAGTGGTACAATTTAAGAAAAAAAAAAAAAAAACGGTGAAGAGAGAAACGATTGAGAGAAGTCTACAGGGTGTCTTTCTGTCTTTTACTATCTTAGATTACTGTCGCATATCTCCTCCATCCACTACTCAGGTCGCTCATTCTCACTACCGTGAGGGGCGTCGGTGCTTGGGGTTTGTCCATTTGTGCTTTATGGTCACAACATTAAAAAGCCGGGTAAACATTTAGTACCCTTCCTGAAGTCACAATATTTTTGGCGGTGGCTGTTGAAAAACATTTAATTATAAAAAAATGTCCCCTGACTCATCAAGTCTAAAACGGTCTCAGCAAAATGTAACCTCAAGAGTTTTCAATGAATTTAATTACGACCGTGTCATCGTAATAAAGTCGCTAATTGAATCGACACTTCGTATTTTGCAACTTTTTAATTGATTTTAATTATAACAGAATATTCATGGATGTGAAATGGCCGCTGGTATTTCTTTTTTAATTGTTTTCTCCATCCATTTCGGACTTCATTGTTATTGATCATGTTATTTACATTAAAACTGAAAATTGCCGTAATATGCGCATATAAAGCAGAAAATAATGGTCCAGTGTTGAGTCGAACGAAGGTATGATTGAACACGACTGTACAAAAATTTATTCCTCTTGCTAAAATATTTACATTAAATTAATCTGGTATGCAGTTTATTAACAACTGGATTTTAATTGCTTCATATATATTGTGAAATGCTTGCTATTGCGGAAATAAATGTACAGATAGGTTCACAAAACAATCAAATCATTTTCGAATTTTGTTTTGAGCACTGCATTTGATATCTCAATTGATTGAACTGAGGGTTAACATTGCTGAGATAAATGATCCACTTTTTCGGTCATTATAAAATTGAACGATAAAATATGTGATATTGAATTTAATCCGTGGATTCGATGAAGTGCATAATGAATAGCATTTGTAAACGAGAATTCGTTCACTATGATTCTTTCGATGGAAGTCGACGACGTCGCGCCTCACAGAAGTATGTGGGGTCTGGGAAATATTGAGGCAAATCGATGTAATAAAATCTTGACTTTCAGAAAAGTTCCACCTTTCTTTGTTACAAACGAAGTCGATTTTTGGGAAGTCTGACGATTCAACTAGTTGCATTAACCACGAACCTACTACTACAACAATATCATCATCTTTATTAAGTAGCGATAGCTACTTTATGTTTTTACTCTTCCTGTCCGGATGTGCATGTTCACCGGGGACTCTCCGATGATTTACAGTGGAATAACCGATCATTCACCGTGGAATAACCGATGAATAACCGGGAAATCCCAGATGATTCACTGGATAATCGCCGGTGATTCACAGGGGAATCATTGATGATTCACAGGGGAATCATTGATGATTCACAGTGGAATCATTGATGATTCACAGGGGAATCATTGATGATTCACAGGGAAATCATTGATGATTCACAGGGGAATCATTGATGATTCACAGGGGAATCATTGATGATTCACAGGGGAATCATTGATGATTCACAGGGGAATCATTGATGATTCACAGGGGAATCATTGATGATTCACAGGGGAATCATTGATGATTCAAAGGGTAATCATTGATGATTCAAAGGGGAATCATTGATGATTCAAAGGGGAATCATTGATGAATCAAAGGGGAATCATTGATGATTCACAGGGGAATCATTGATGATTCACAAGGGAATCATTGATGATTCACAGGAGAATCACAGATAATTCACAAGGAAATCATTGATGATTCACAGGAGAATCACAGATAATTCACCGGGGAATCGCCGATTATTCACAGTGGAATCACAGATGATTCCCAGTGGAATCAGCGATGATTCCCAGTGGAATCAGCGATGATTTCCAGAGGAATCAGCGATGATTCACTTGTGATTACAAGACGCTTCATTGTGGAATTACAGATGATTCACAGTGAAATATGATTCATCAATTATTCACAATGGAATCAGATATTATTCACCGGAAAATCACCGATGATTCACATGGGAAACATCGATGATTCACCAATGAGTCACAATAATTCACCGGAAAATCATGGAGGATTCACAGTGTAATCACCGATAATTCACCGGAAAATCATCCAGTATTCACTGTGGAATCACCGATGATTCACAAAGGAATGGTTTATTGCACACTCCTAACAATGGATATTTTTATGGATTAAATTGGGACCCATCCATCCTGATCGTCCCCTTACTAGACCCTTCCAAGACTCTACCATGAAACACATTTCCACTAACTCATAGTCTGTGATTACCTGTTTGTGATTACCCCACTACTTTTACATCGAATTTTGTCAAAGAATACAGTCTCTTAAGTGTCAGCTTTCTCGCATTTTGTAGACCCTCCCTTCGTCTTACTCTAATCCAAATAATTTATTTGCTCCATCGATAGTCTCAAAATCCGTTTCCAATTGAAAATGTTTATCAGTTTGAGAAATGGCACTACAAACAAAACTTTCGCTATTGGGAAATACTAATTCTATTGACAGCATGGAGTCATTGAAGAGCTTGCCACTCACATTCGTTTTTTATGGCAAATGAAAACTAAAAATCGATAAGAAACGAAACAATCTAATGTGTAATGAAGTTAACGAAATCATTTACTAAAGAGAGGAGAGAAAAACATAGGAAGAAATTCTAGTAGCATGCGTCAATCCTTAACACAAACGAGACATTCATGCCAAATTTATAATCTTTTACTTACACTTTGCATCGCTTGAAATAATTGTGTGTTGCTTTGGGCTCGATTATTCACATGGTCGGAATCTAAATAAAGCAATGGACCTACGTTTGTGTTGGATGGGGACATAAAATTGCTGGTATTTACACGACTTCGTTGCTTATCGTTGGTGCTCGGGGGACCACTAAATTCTAATTTACCGCTACTACTTGTGTACAAACACTTATCGCCAGTCTTATAATTTTCTGAATACGCGGATGATCCGGATACGCCGGATATGTGATAGGCAGAGGAATTTGTACAATGCGTTCGATTATTACTAAGGTATGACAGTAAAAAGTCTGACTTAACGGACGGTATTTTCGATTTATGTGCGATGCTACTATTTATAAACGATTTCGTTGATGATTGCCGCCGACACGGTACACCAATATCCGATTTTGTGCCCCGTGACACTCGACCACCATCACCATACGAAGAAGCCGATGACATTGGCCGCGAATCCAAATAGCACCCATCACCATTTCGATTCAGGCTAAACGTATATTGATTGTTATGAAAAACTGTGTTATTGTATAAGCGATTGTTAGAGCTATGTACAGGGACGATGGAATTTCTTAAATTTTGTTGATGATTAGGATGCATGGGTGGCTTCTTCCTATTACTCACTGAATCATGAGTCATCATGGGTTGAATGATTTTATGATGATGACCAGATGTAACCGATGTCCCAGATGATTTGTTCGTTCCATATTTCGTGCTATCGCTCGATCTAAATGTAAAAGAAAGAAAAGGCAATTATAAATTTGGAAACACTTGCGCTTGGCACTTCACCATCAAGCGTGTAAATGCGTCGGGGACGAAAATAACGGAATTTCTGATTTCATAATTGAGGTGTGAAAAGCGACAAACCGTTTTTAACGCACTAGTGCGACAAATTTTCGCAAGTGGAACCACGCAGGCAAAAGCTCGTTTTCTGTCGTGAATTGCAAGAAACATTGTTTGATACACGTTACGTATGCTGGTAGTTTAACGCACACGATGTGTTGCCGACACGAGCCGAAGTGCGTTAAACTACCTTCATAGGTATATTTTATCAAAAACTACTATTTTCTCACTCTAAAATAAGGTATACAAAATTGGTTTTCGCAACAATAGGAAGTTAATAGTTATTTACATAACTACGGATGAAAAGTTGAAAAGTCGAAAGCGTGACTTTTCATTTTTATAACGAGTTATGTAACGAATTTTACATGCTGGGGCCGTTTAAAGTTCATGCAACTCGATGTAATGAACGACTTTCCACCCGCAAGCATGTAAAAATTATTTTCACCTCGCATTCTAGTTTTCTCCTCTGTACCGTGTTTGCGCCTGAACTATGAAAGCTTCAATCCACAACATGGGACGCTCTAAACTTTTGTGAAAAAATTGATGCTTTCGCAAAGAAAATTTCAACTCGATTGTATCGCACAAATTATTGTTGCAGTTCTCTCTGGTCTGATCACAAGAGTTAGCTCCAAAAATTCCAATTCCATAAAAAAAAATTCCAAAAATTACAAGAAATTCCTAAAATTCCATTAAATTTCCGAAATTCATATGTACCGAAAATACCACAGAAATTCCAAAAATTTCACAGAAATTCCAAAAATTCCACAGAAATTCCAAAAATTTCATCTAAATTCTGGAGTTCAGATATTCCAAAAATTCCATCGAAATTCCAAAAATTCCAAACATTCCATCAGCCTGTACCAAAAATAATGAAGTGGATAACACCTCGATATTTACTGTCTTTTCGGATTCGGATTAAAACATTTGCAAGGGTATCAGAGTAGATGTGGTAAACAAAGTTGATGTTACGAAAAGACTCGAACGCATTTAAGTAAATATTGCCTTAACTGTTAAGAGTATGAAATTACGTGCCGAAACGACAGCGTTGAAAAACCCGTCTAAAGCAATGCAAAGAAAAGATATGATTGCGGCATTTATAACGACACTCCAATATAATTTGTAATCGTACGAAATGTAGAATTAAAAATTATATTCGCAGTGAATATAGAATTGAAACGTTTGTCATATTGACTGCAATTATAAATTTTATTGGGTGGAATTGTAATTGTGGTCACCGTGAATATAATTCTCTTTTTTCATGTTAGTGGTGAATAAGTGAGAAATATGCTTGTTTCTTACCAACACAAGTTTCACTCTATACTATCTATCAGTGTAAAATTTTGCATTATAATTGCTTCGAGTATAACCTAATCACTGTGAATGTAATAATGAAGTTATATTAGCTGCAATTATAATTATAATTGATAACCCTTACTTACGATTTTATTTTCCGCAAATATAAGTACGTTACGCTCAAGTATAAATAAAAACATTAAAAATGCCGCAATTGTATCTTTTCTTTGCGTGTACGAACAAACCCTCTCGAAAGCACAAAATTGACCCCCAAATAGACAAAAATATTTCCTTCAATTTTCTCTGCAACATAGCAAAAAACCATTTCTTTGTTTAGGTGAATAAAATCCAATTTAATGATTTTACCTTTTATTTGGGTTCAACTATATTACCTTAGAAGGGCCGATCTTAGGACAGACCTAGGGCCCTAAGTAGATGCCTCGGACACATACTTCCATAGACAAAAATGTTTCCCTGAATTTGCTCTGCAAATTTTTTTTGACAGGGCCCACCTGGGGCCCACCTGGGGCCCACTTGAGCCTTAAGCACAGGCACCGGGCCTAAATTTGTTTTTGAATATGATTCGGTACTCGGTTAGCTCTCAAGTAGAAAAAGACTCAACAAAATCGGTTAGGATCCGAGAGAGATTTACTCGAGTTATGTAAAAACCACGTAGGGCCCTGGCAGACACTCGTTTTCAGTGTCGTATAGTTAAGTCCGAGGGCTCAAAATCAAAAAAGTTTCTTCCATAAATTGTCAAACATTATGGACCGCGATCGATGCTCCCCCTATTCCCGGGTCGAAATTCGCTTGATTGCAAACTTCGTGGTGAACGCAAACTTCGTTCTTCGTATGTGTTAAAGAATGGATACCACGCCTCCAAAAACGTTCGTCTCAGTATAATGTGCGTGTGATGTGATGCGATATATCAACACTATTACTTATAAGTTGAAACACTTGCAATAGATCACCCAGTCCGTAACATATAAAATTGAACGTTAATGTTCGACTTTTTAGTCGATGACAATAAATATGTAATCTCAGTTGGCAACTCCTCTAAATCATATTGACTGCCCTCGCGTCGTGGGGTAGGGGAACGTCCCCGTAAAATCTACGATTGTGATGAAAAAAGGCATTGTTAAGGTCCTATACCATAGACTATGCTCGAATGCATCACAGCGAGATGCAAATTAAAACCGTGTTTTCGTCTGATGTTTTTGTGTCTAAAATACCGTTCGTTTAATGAAATACGAAAATTTCTACTATAACATACGCCGAACTCCAATAGCATTTTATAGAAATCAAATTTTGACAAACAATTCTCCTCGCAAATTTATGTGATATCGAAATGACACGCTGTTCTGCTCATCTCATGGATATTCCAATATCGTTTCATAAGATAATAATGAAAACATGCATGAGGCGAACCGAAAACGATAACAAATTGATGAATTATTTTCATCTCTACATTCGAAAGGTTTTTCCACAACTTGAACAGACGAGATATTTTGCTGCGACAAATAGCGATTCTACTTTGAATTAATTGCAATTAACGTTTGCATATTGAAGTTGAAAACTCGCTTTGATGCAATTTTCAGTTAGAAATTTCAATGAAATAAAGCAGTCATAATGGAGAATATTTTTTTAAGTTTTCAGTTTCTCAGGCACTATTTCTTCAGTCTTCCCTATCTTTATATCGCTAGCATTATCTGTCATAAGAATCAAGTCATCCGCGTGGGAAAGAAATGTCATAAATATTTTCACCCCTGTAAATTTCTCCATAAAAATTATGAAAAGAACCTCTACGTACACCCTCATTAATCTCAAAAGACTCGCTAATTTTGACTTCTATTCAGACTGGCGGCTCCTTGCTCCACGCAATTACAGCTAGTAAGCCTCCATTGATACTGTACTCGCTAGGCACCTCTCTAAGTCGATGAAGCACTTTTTTCTTAAAGCTTTTCGAAGCTTTATGTAACTTTCTAAAAACGAATTTGCGAAGAAATTGCGAAGTTTTTAATCGAATCTTCCAAAATGCATTTATTTTGCTAAAAGTTTGTATAGCTTGGGAACGAGAACGACCATGTGTGTATCAACAATAACAGAGAATGAGGTGAACAAACATCTGTTGTTGGCAAGAACAGAAAATACATAATTCTTGAGATCGATTTTTTTTGGTTGATAGATCTCTCACATCTACCAGATAGATTTTTGTTGGTAGACCTCTGTTGCATACGCAACAAAGCTGGTCGTTTCCAAGCTATACAAACTTTTAGCAAAATTTAGTTAATACCGACCAAGCAATACAAAATATTCAGTAAAAAATGCATTTAGGTCCGGACTCATTGTTCTCAAAAAATGTTAAAATATCACATTTTTCCATCTTTGGAATTTTTTTTTATTCGAAAGAATTCTGAATTTTCTTTTAGTTTTCTCGGTATTTTTCGGAATTTTTACTCTTCCGCCCCTCTCCCGTCACGCAGAAGGGGTCGGATTTGACTAACGTTTTGCTCACCCCTAGAGCGTGAGGACCCCTTACCGAAATTCATTCTTTGATGAGTGTGTTTTTGCCCGCCCGTGCCCGTTCGATTTTGAAAACGGGCCGCCCGTGCCCGCCCGTTTTCGAAATAAAGATGCCCATTCCCGGTATTGGACGGGCCAAGAAATCGGGCATGCCCGCACACCTCTACCATAAGCTATGAGAAAAGTGTTTTAATTTTTTGGAGGGGTTGGACTAACAATCTGATAGATGAATTTGACTCACCGTTCTGACGAGTACGCATAGT
Organism: Pseudolycoriella hygida; assembly: GCA_029228625.1. NCBI lineage: Eukaryota > Metazoa > Arthropoda > Insecta > Diptera > Sciaridae > Pseudolycoriella > Pseudolycoriella hygida. The sequence goes on along the minus strand of CM055406.1, from coordinate 44,234,488 downwards.
CCTGGTCCGCTCCCAAACCTGAATCGGTGTGTTCGTGTGAAACTCGTAGACCAGATTCATCCAATGGATTCAAACATGAACCAGATGGAGAAATAAAGTCGCCCATGCTTAAGCTCGACATCATCCTGGTATTGAAAATATGGAAAAATTCGTTTTTATCGGAAAAATCAATTAGCAGAAGTTGTAGCAAGTTACCGAACTAAACTTGAATTCCTATCACAGTCTCTAGAACTTACGGTGCTCGCAGATCGTATAGATCCGTTTATTGTTGGCTCATTTCCGTTCGACTCGGGCAAATAAATTCTTAGAAAAATTGGATATTTCAAATTACAAACACTTTGTATAAGTTTTTGTTATCCTTACCCTCGAATCCTATCGACACGATCCTTAGTGGCTGTGTTTTTATGAACCTTAACGGAATTGGTGTTGGAACGCTTAGACGAATTCGTTTCCACGACAGTGTATGGGATTTCACGTAATTGACTTTCGGTCATACCTTCTGTATCAACCAAATCGAATTGTAAATGTTTAGCCAATTCACTAGACCAAACACGGGAGCGACTATCCGATGGTGATCTTTACAAAATTGAGATTTATGAACCGTCAGGATTTTTTAAACAATTGACCGAACCTGTTCTTTTTATGCCTTCGACTACGATGATGACTACTGCTGTGACTGTGCGAATCGATGTCGTTATTTTGATGTTTAGTAGCTAGGCTGCTCTTCATAACCGAAGCTTGTTGTACAGCACTTCCACCGGTCAGTTCAGCTTGCCTACGTTGTACTTCATGCCATTGATGATTGGAGTCAACAAGAACGTCAACTGAACCTGAGGATTTTCGATGACCGGAGAAACTTCGCGCCCTATTACTATCATTGTCCGATCCAGAATCATTTCGACGATGTTTGGATCGTTGTCGCCGATGCTTACGATGTGAGTTATGTGAACTTCTAGACAGTTCACTTTCATTGTCTGATGTTCTTCGCCCTTTATGTCTATGTCTGTTGTGATGATAATTTCAAAATTAATCGAAATATTTAAAAAAAATGTTTGTGATTGTTTGGTTGCCATTCAGATCATTTCGCGACATTTGCCAATTTTCGATAACAGTTCAACATTGGATGAGACGAATAGTTGAAATGAAAGACAACGATACAATCGACCTTCCCAACCCTTAAGGCCCATAACTTGTGCGCTAAAATATAGTCTACATTTAGGCGCTCAAATATTATATTTTTGCTGATATCCCTTTACAAAGATGCAATTTCAAAAAAGTAACTCAGCATTTCCCTTCCTAAATATGTTGCCTTTTAAGAGGAACTAAACTTATTTTTTGGGATTGAACCTTGTCTCAGAACGACGAGTTTTTGTGTAAATTTTTACGACTTTTTTCGCCGTTCTCAGAGTAGGTAGGATCCCAAAAAATAAGTTTAGTTGCTATTAAAAGGCAACACATTTAGGAAGGGAAATGCTGACTTACTTTTTTGAAACTGCGTCTTTGTCCACTGATATCAGCGAAAATATAATATTATAATATTATAATAATATAAAGGTAGACTATATTTTAGCATACAAGTTATGGGCCTTAAACCTTAGGCGAAACGAATCGTTACGCATAATTTAACAATTTTCTTTCAAAGATTTTGGTAGGCTTGAATCTGCCGTTTACTTCATACTTTTTACAAGATCTGGAATCATTCGAAGATTGACTTTCCACAGAACTCGAACGAAATCGATGCGAAGGAATGCTGGAACCATTTTTTCGCGTTGTGGCTGATCGGACAGACCGAGGACTAGCTGTTACACCAAATAAGCCTTTCTGTTGTGAACGAGTCCACGGTGCACTTTTAATACTACGAGGTGAGTCGGGCGCTCGATGCGTATTGTTGTTGTTATAGGCAGGTTGATGCCTTATTGATAGAGTGGTTGGAACTATGCAGGTAGATCTGTACGGACTATCAAATCTGTGCAAAAATTAAATTACATTCGTTTGAAGTTTTACTCGTCAAATTAAAATTGTATCCTTACACTTGCGCTGGTTGAGGTATGGATACAGTTTTAATTTCGGATTTTGGATTCTGTTTGCTGATGTCTAGGCTTTTACTCTCAGTTATTTCTTCAAATAAACGCCTCGGTTGACGTCTGGATGGGGTTCGTTTAAAATTGGGTGGTGGTCTGCCATGTTCAAGAGCATCTCTAACAGCTTGCTTCTCCGTTCTGCCACTGAAACGTTATGGAACATACATTTATTTTCAATGTTTCATTAAAAAGATATGCTTGAACAATTTCTCTGAATTTACTGGAATATGAAATAAAGTGCAATATACAAATGTTCTGAATAAAAATAAACTTTATGTTTTCTGATTGTTGGTTCGGTATTAATTTTTTCCACATTCACGGTATTAAACTTCACCGCTATAAATTTCATTTAATGCTAAGGGCCTTACTAGCTGTGCAATGAAAAGTTCAATTTTGTTTTTTTTTTGTATATTTTAATCAGCAAAGAACAAACGGCGTGCGAAAATCTCTCACGCTGACATCATAGTTAAAAAAAACATTTCATTATTTCAAATGGAAGCATTTTATCCTGTTACTAACTACTTCATATGTCAATGAATTTGCTGAGTTGTATTTGACTGTCAATTATTTTCTCAACGTTCCTTAGTGTTCTAATTATAAACCATTTTTACGAAATTCATGATAACAATGAGAATACTTAGGATTTCGTTCGGTTGTTAAACATAAGAGCATAATTTTGTCGATACTTAGTACTAAGATATTAAATGGAATTTCGCATCTTTGGTATTTTCATTTTGCTGTGCTTTATTATATACATCAGATTCAGATACGACAGCCGCTAAAGACAAACAAGGCTTGTGGCTGGCCAAAAAAAAACTTGTTTGAAGTAGTCATCAACTAAAGACAGTTCTATTGTGAATTGTTCATACGTAACTAATGAATGTTGACTTTTTTCGTTGACCAAACCAAAATTAGGAATCAGGCAATCAAGAAAAACCAAAAGCAGGAAAATTATTTTTGAGAGAATGCGCCACAGGCCGTGATAAATCTTTAAAAAAAAGTGGGGTCGAGGGGCAGCAGCCCCAGCGTAGGGCGGTCAAGGGGTAATATCCACCCTTGTGGGGTCTAAGGGGCAGAGCCCCTAGCGGGGCTGCACGGAAGGCAGCGAGCAGGGCGTTAGTAGCTTGCGACAGGCGCGGGGCTTTAGGGGGCAGAGCCCCCTACATACCAAAAATAAGATTGCGACCTCCTTAGGAATTGAAAAATTTGATGTTTTTCTTGATTTATTTCCTTCCTGATTTTCGTTTTTCCTAATTTTGGTTTTTCCTAGATTTGGTATTTCCGGATTTTTGTTTTTCCTCATTTTAGGTTCCTGATTATTGTTTCCTGATTTTCATTTCCTGATTAATGGTTCCTGATTTCTTGATTCCTGATTTTTGCTTTCCTAATTCAGGTGGACTATTGCCTTTTTTGTTGACTACTTCCACCTACATGCTGAAGTAGTCAACAAAAAAATTATTTTTTTTTGTTGACTATAAAAAATGTTGACTACTTCACCCTATATGCTGAAGTAGCCAACGAAAAAAGTCAACAAAGAAAAACAAATTTTTTACTGACTTAAAAATGTGTACACTGAAGTAGTCAACAAAAAAGTCAACATTCACTAATTTCGTACGTATTACGTATGAACAATTCACAATAATTTTGTTTTTCTTGTTGACTTTTTTTGTTGACTACTTCAGCCCGATCAAAAAATATTTCGGGGGAGTTTTGGCGGTGAGAGTTGATAGCTATTTTGCTAACTACATAAATGTTCAAATAAAAATTTGATCGGTCATTGGTCAAACTAGACAGGTTTTATTATAGTAAATAAATAGGGGTGCTTTGAACCCCTACAAAATATTTATTTTTCAGTTGCAGCAAATTCCCAGAATAGATTTGGAAACTTTCCACAGCCTAATGTCAGCGTACCGGTCACCGACAGTGACCCAATCACCGACATCTTCGTATTTGAATTTTAGAAAATATTATGTTTTTCAGCTAATTTCAGCGCTGAATCTTTTGTATTTTATGCTTCTTTTGAATTTTGTCCGAAATAGCCTTTTAACGTATGATATTAATCGATCGAAGCAAGTCACCTCATGAATTGTTAGAAAATCGTCAGCTTGTCATGGTTTTGAATAGCAGTGTACTCATCAATCGTAAGTGATGTTGTAACGTAAGAAACGTTTTTTTAGCTATTTTTGCAAACCAAAGTTACGTGGAGATACATTCAAAAAAGCCATTAACAATTCTTCGCTAATACTTCGAAATTGTTCAACAAAAGTGAATAGAACAAAAATGTTGCTGATTTCGCCGTTTACGACTCATGTCATCAGTACACCTTGCCTTAAGAAATATATCAGCACAACTGGTCATAGAATGCTATGCAAACTATGACAAATTCGCTTTGTATAAATCATCCAAATCGAACGATCTGATGCTTGGTATGGCGGTATGGCTTAACAATTTGGAAGTGAAAGAATTGAGAATTTGTTTCAGTTATTTTTATTTCGGATTTTAGATCCAAGATAGTATTTACGTTAAATATTGGCTCTGACAGGCTAACCATACCTTCTGTGTGAAGTAGACTACAGAAGTAGACTTTAATCTGCAGATGGTATAGCAGCCGTAGTACATTTGTATTCTACGGGTGCAATTGCACCAAAACGAGAATTATCTCATATTTTGACGTGTAGATAGTTTTGGTTGAAATGAATCAAAAATATTTTTTTCGCGCAGACGGACAAAAAACGCCACATTTTCTAACCGCTTTTCTAAACGAAAAGGAGCTATTTAGACTTACATTTGAAGAAGCATTTTAGGTGAGACGAAAAGTATTTTATGTCCTAGGAGCTGGGAATGAAAATACTTTTCGTCCCACTTCTCACTGCTGACGTGGGACAAAAAGTATTTTATGTCCTAGGAGCTGGGAATGAAAATACTTCTCGTCCCACTTCTCACTGCTGACCACTCTATTTACTATCCATTTTTGTTTACATTTACGTGAACAAAAAATCAAATGATTAATGAGAAAAATTTAATTGTACACTTGCTATGATCATTATATGAAATTTCATGCAAAATTTATCGAGTTTTTTTGTTCGGAATCTGGCGTTTTGTTCGTCTGCGCGAAAAATAGTATACATCACTCGGAGCTAAGACGGTGCTGATTTAGACCACGGTGTTAAAAAGGTCTTTCCTCGGGCTCCGCTGCGCTCCGCCCTTGGATTCGACCTTTTCACCACCTGGGTCTAAATGCACCATTTTAGCTCCTTGTGATGTAATGTACTATTTTTTAATATCGTTCGATATTTTGAATAAAACGTGAATGCTGGACACCGGATCGAAAAAAAAATGTCAGTGTCCCGTGTACGACAGTACAGCAGCCATATGTTAATCCCCCAATGTTATGTTGTATATCTCTGAATCAATGATCGACATAAGAGATTATTGATGCATTAATTGGGTATAGCAGCATGGTTGCGAAACGTAAATTCTCCGTGAAAACGTTCATAAAATAATTGTATTTTATTAATGACTTTAGGTCAAACTAAAAAACACAATAGTGCATAACGAATTCCTTTGAACTGGTATAGAATTATTTGTTTTTATTAATTTGTTCGAACATAAATCCTGTCAGTGCACCGCGGTGATAGGAACATCACTGTCGTACTTGAGAACAATTCATTTTAGTCATTTCGGACAAAGAAGCAAAATGCATGTTCGAACAATTTCAGCAATCAAAATTGTAAAGTATCAATTGTTAAGTGCTAATCGAAAAGTATCTTTAGAAACATATTTATCTACACGAAGAAAAATACGTTTAAATGATATTCCTTCAATGGAGACTCGTTCTGTATCCAATCAATCCAGAAATTCTGTCATAAAGGAATTATGAAGGGTACTGTAATGTTGATACAAGGGTGGACTTTAAACCAAAGTAAGTACCGCAGTTGTTGAAGACAAATTTTCTTCAAGTGCAATAGTACTAAAAACCTTCTGACCTTTAATGCAAGTTTGTGTACCTTATTACACAGAAGGTTTAGTTAGCCCGCTGGAGACAAAAATTTAACGTAAATACTATCTTAGATAGTCGTTAAATTGGGTAATCTATTTACCAGAAATAATTTCAAATGCAAAATAACCAAACGAATTCATAATTCCTGTACTTCAAAGCATTCAAAACACTACTTCACCTAGTCGTTCGTTTCGATTCAGGTGGTATGTAAGAAAGTGCACTGTTCATAGAAGTCATTATTCTGTGACCGAGTGTGCTGATAAACGACGAAATCAGAACTGTTTGTTAAATGTCATAAAGGAATTATGAAGGGTACTGTAATGTTAAGGTGAATTCAAAAAGTCGTCGAACATACAACAAATGATTTTTGCCATTTTTCAGTACAAGTTGTCACTACAAAAAAAGAGTACGAAAGAATATAAATTACTTGAACTTAGCGGTCGTTCATAAATTACGTAACGCTTGAGGGGGGAGGGGGTCTACCGAAACGTTACATATCACTAAAATCATTTTATTGTTGCAGCGATTTCGCAGTAAAATTACCAAGTTTGTAGAATATCAATTAAGGTAATTGAATTGTATTCTGGGTTGTGATAGAACACTTGTTAGACCGTTGACAGACCAATTGTTGAAGAAGTGAAACTATGGAGTTTAATAATTTAAGATAAGGAAACTTCTGTCATTTCTAGTCAGCTGTTATGTTTTCAATCTATTTAAAAGGAGTGAGATGTCATTTAAATAATGATCAATCCCCACCATGTCAAGTTAATACAAATTTTCTTTACTGTCTTGCGTGACATAAAAAACCCGGGAGGGGGAAGGAGTAGCGAGATTGTGTGACAACAGCAACAAGAAGGGTTGGGGGGTTTAAAAAATGACAATTATTGCGTTACATAATTCGAAGAAAATAGTGAAATAGTGAGCCCATGGGAGAATTATACCGTCAATATTGGATAACAAACATCATGTAAAAATGCATAATGATTGCCGCGCAGCGAAAATTGTTTTATCGTTTATACGAGTTTATTATAAGTATTTTTTGGTAGAAAAAGGGTACATAGAATAGAGTACAAAACTAATGAAATAATAGCGCGCTAGCTGCAGTCAGTATATTATAACACAAGTACTAAATCGCTTGATCATAGTCTTGATACGTGAAGTGACCTCGGGGCGAAGGGCAAGGTCTATTCACGCACCGAGATGAAGTTAATGATCGAGTTACTTGTGTTATACGATAGTTTATTGCTGGTGCAAACAATGGTCAATTATGCACGAAACTGGGGATTTAACAACGAAGAAATACTTGACGATTCATCAACCGAATGAAACTGCCATACATTACCAAAGAAAATACGCAAAAAGTGTTATGCAAACGTATCTCTATCCTTCAACATAACAATATCCACAACCAGTTTTTATACGAAACGCAACGCAACTGCGAACAAGTTTAGCTGTATATATGAAACACCGTCAAACTTCATGTAATTTCGATCCCAATCACTCAAAACGAACTTTAACTGACGTTTTTCTAGAATTTTATATCGTACAATCAGCAATGATGTTTATTTTATACTTCACGAAAATCAGTGACAAAATTTATTTAACTCGACTGTAGTTAATTCAACTCCACCATGATAACGCTGATTACAGTCGAGTAATGTGTAAGTAATCGGCTATAATATTATTGTCAGTGGGGTGCTATAATTGGCATATTTTAGGCACCAATGTAATAATAGTATTTTATTGAAATTTGAGGGGAACATCGAGGCTTGCCGAGATTTCCCCTCAAATGTGAATACTATGCTTTATTGCATAAGCGAAAACGAGAAAACAAACATAGAGGAATGCAGAATGTCATTGTCACAGGTTAATAATTTCTATTTATAATCACTAGAGTAATAATTTTTAAGGGGAAACAGTGCGCGTATGCAATAAATATGTGCAAATAAAAAAGTGCAAGCGTTGGAACGAGGCGTAGAGGCGAAACCATGCAGTTTCGCGACTTACAACGAATGCAGGAGTTGTAAACAATACTTTTATCTAGACGTTGTTCTTGCAGCGTAAGTCTGGAAACTGCTTTGTTTAGTCTCCGTTCAAACTCAACTAACCAACGTTCTTACGCGGAGTTGCCCACCTAGAAAAAAATTTGCCGTCGAAATTTCCATATAAAAGAATGACATTGAGAAGGAACCATTCATAACGTACGCACGGGGAAAGTTCAATTTACCCCCTCTCCCGTCAAACGATTTCGGTTCTTAAGGTAGGTGCAACTAAATACACCCACACTCAGTTCCACAGTTGCCCGATGCCTCCATTAGCAAAAGTGGTACAAAAAATCGTTCGTATTATAAATCCTTTAGTGTGTTCTGAATTGTGTCATGAGTCACAAACGCTTGCAAATACTTTTGTTGGTTCGAATTAACAAGTCACAAACGGATAAAAAAGTTTGTGTTCGAAACACATGCAAATTGTTTTCCACGGCATGTATAAACAAATGAAATACCGTAGGTGTGGAAAACAAAAAAAGCAAAAACAAAACGAATCAAAATTCGACTACAAGCAAACATATTGTTGTGTATTTGCAGGCGCTAAATCTAGTTTACGAAATAAATAAATTATTTACCTGTAGCGAAAACGAGAGCCAAGTGCAAATAATTCAGCTGGACCCTCCTGAGATTGCATTGGTGAAACACGAACTAATCGGAAGAAGGCGTGATGTTCGACACAACAACGCCATAGGTGTCTGCAAGCTGATTTCCGTGGTGTTTCAAAACCGTATGTACTCACTTCATTCTGGAAATGATTTTTCTTTTATCGAATATAATAAACAGCAAGTGTATGAAAATTGAATAAAAAATCCATTTTCAATTTCGTCAAAACATTTTGCTGCATACAAGGATATTTTGTGAGACTTAAGTTTGATTTTGTTTTTCAAAAGACTTTCCATCTTATTATAAGAAAGAATAGAAATAAGCAAAACTTACATTTTTATCACATACTCGTAACATAAAGTACCGTCCTTTAAAGTAAACTTTGGCTATTCGTGGCCAATAATAGTATGCTACGGTGGTTTTATTACGCAGCACAACAATTCCGCTGGGTGTTAGACCAAGGAAGTATTCGACGCTATCCTCACCCTGCATTAAAGAAAAGGTAATGTTATTATGGTTTTGTTTGTGTAAAGAAATTGTGCAAATAAGTTTTTCTAATATGTTCACGTCAACCCTAATGAAAGTTGAATTCGTAATGCGTGGGAGGGTCGAAGGAACGAAATAAAACGATTTTCTTCTGTTATATGAAATCGTTCTACATTGATAGCATAGTCACGTTCCGATCATGAAATTTTATAATCAAATCTTAGCAAAATTAAATCAAAGCTTGGGCGGAAATGTTTTATTGGGCGCATATGAATAAAGACATAACATGTTTCCTCTTTTTGCGTAAATGTTGGAGTGTCAATAATTTCAACCTATTTCATGTAAGACTGGCCCCTGTGAAAATTTATTGTGTGAATAAAGATTTCTACCATTTTGTTTTTCGTTTTATGCAGCACAATAAACAGCGTATCGTCATCCTCATAATCAATATGAATACCTTTCTTCATGTTGACCCCATCCAATCATCTCTGTTACCCGTCAAAGAGATGATTTGATTTTCCAGTGGAAGCCCCCTAACCTCTAAATCTGATTTAATTGAATCGATAAACCTCTTCCTAAGCCGAGTGGCTAGTACTTCCACACAAGGCTGGCATGAGCGCCGCTCATCGTGAGCGGCGCTCCGAGCGGCGCTCGGAGCGCGAGCGCGAGCGCCGCTCATTTTTCAAAATCACGAGCGGGAGCGCGAGCGCCGCTCATTTTTAGCGCTCACTGACTAAATTGCAAAAAAGTCAATGATTCAAATGTTCACTAGTGCTGTTTTTAGACACGTACGAAGTACAAACGGGTATTATACTTTTGTAACATAACAGAGTGATGATTTGCGTGCGTGCCTGAAGTAGTCTTAACCGCAGGGCCCCCATGAGCGAGGGAATGAGATTACGCTCAATCAGCGCGACCACTAAAAGTATGTTGTGCTCTCTTCAGTTCCGATCGGTGTGTAAATCATCTTTCGGATCCTGTGTAGAGCGCCGCTCATTTTTAGAGGGTCTGAGCGGGAGCGCGAGCGCCGCTCATTTTTTTCATGAGCGCTGCCAGCCTTGCTTCCACAGACAAGACCCTACTAGGCATCCTGTTATCCCGCATCTTATGAACAAAATAAAAATTATTAATTCTGTTGTTGAGAGAAACTTACACATGTCATGACACGTTTCTGTGAAATGTTAAATGTTTCTACCCTTTTGGAACGACAAAATCATGTATAATGTTTAATAGAAATAATAAATGTGGAATTTTCAAACGAGCGTAGCGAGTTTTAAAATCACATCGTGTGACAAAAACGCCCTCTTTTCGCAACGTGTTTCATAGTACGATTTATGCAGTTTCGTTTTTCACAACTCAAAACAGTGACAAAAAAACTGTTTCGCAACTTGTTACAAAACAACTGTTTTCGCAACTTAAACTGTTTTCGCTACCCAACTGATTTTTTGTAACTGATTTTTTAGGTACCCCATTTCGCAACCAAAAAGAAAACGAAAAAGTTCTATATTCGCAACGAAATTGCATAAATTGTTTTTTTCATTATGCAATCCTCACTTTTGTCTTGTAATGTAAATTCACCTTAGTGACACTCCCACTTTGCAGTACACTTTCCTTAACTTCTATAATTAGTATCGATTCTATAGTCAAACTTTACTCTCGCAGAAATTTTCTCTTTTCTCCCCTAGTTATAAAAATATTCGTTCCGCTATTTTTCGAAAGGTCAACGTATTCATCGCCTCATGTATCATGTTTCTCTGTGCGTGTAAAAGCGTTACTTTGAAATGTTTATTTGTAAACGCTATTTCATTGTAAAGGACCTGATATTTAATGAAACATTTAAGTTGTAATTCTATTTTACGATCGGCTGGCGGGCGTAAAATTTCTGATTTATTTGTGGGAAATATTTTCGAAGAATCTCAAAAATATCAAATGTTTCGTTGTCTTGGCTCTAATTTCCAGTAAAACATGAGGTGACGGATGTTAAAATAACTTAGGGCATAATTCTCAGACATGTTTCATTCCGAGGGTTCAGAGAGGGGTTAGGCAGGGTGTTGAGAGGTTTTTTTATACCCAACGCAATTTAATTTTAAAGTAAGTAAAGTATTTTTAAGTAATTTTAAAATATGTCATTACGTTTCTAGATGGATAGCTCAGGCATCATACTACGTAATCGTACGGCTCTTTATAATAATAAACATAACCAAAGACCCGTACGCATCAGAACAGATGTGGCAAAAAGAATAGATAGGGCAAACAGAATGGATGTAGATCGTATCTAAATATAGAAATAGGCAAACAATCGAGTGTTTTATGTTCTCTTGTAACTGTAAGAATTTCAAAGATTCATAGAAATTACCCAAGGTAAATTAACTACCGAAGTACTTCTCAGACCATTCAACTCTAGAAAAGGTTATATCCAAGGATTCGGCCTTTTTTCCCTAAAACCCTGAACACGTGTTTTCAAAAATTTTATTCTCAGCAGCTTTCTACCTCTCATTGTTCAAGAGACATGGCTCATCTCTCCAATTCTAGAAGTGGTCATATCCCAAGATTGGGAGCTTTTTACCCGAAACCCTGAGACACTTGTTCTCTAAAATGTTATTTTCTACAACTTTGCCTATGGAAGCAACTTTGTGCCACTCATAGTTCAACAGATACGGGTCATCCCTCCTAATTCTAGAAGTGGTCATATAAAAGGAGTGGGGCGTTTTTACCCAAAACCCTAAGACCCAAAACCCTAAGACCCAAAACCCTAAAACTTTATTCTCTACAACTTTGCCTCTGGAAGCAGCTTTCTACCTCTCATAGTTCTAGAGATATGGGTCATCAGTCCCAATTCTAGAAGTGGTCATATGGCAGGATTGGGTTATTTTTCTCTAAAACGCTGAAACACGTCAAAGCTCGAGAAAAGGAGAGGAAGTATCATGATATAATTAAAACTTTATCTTCGTACCATTTGCTGTGGAGACAATGGGATCGTGGAGCACATCGGCAATAAATTGTTTTAATGAATTGAGTAAGAGGATCATATTGAAAACCGACGAACCGCGCTCCAAATCCTTTCTTCAACAGAGAATAAGTATGGCCATCCAACGAGGGAATGCAGCAGCTGTCATGGGAACTTTTAGGGAAGGGGAAAAAATGGATGACATTTTCTATCTTCTATAAATAACCAATGTTTGAAAAATTGTACTAATGTTGAGAAATAAAATCACACATTTAAACTTGACGAAGCTCAATAAAAACGAGGCCAGTTACCCAATCCGGTTTCTCTTCTCCGTGGTAGGACCATTGCCACTGGAGACAAAAAACCTGTATTTGTACGACGGTTTATTTACCCCATACATTCCATAAGTAATACGCTGAGTCACAAACCTAGCGCCATCTATGATGTTCACGAGGAACGAAAACTGGTAGAGGTAGAACACCGGTATCTCCCAACTTTACCTTTTATTGGCTGAAAACTCATAAGCAACTGCAAAATATGTTCTTACTAGTTTTCATGACGCAATTTTCGCAACTATCAAACGATTATAGGAATTTTACGTGTTAATACGTCACTTGGACAAGCACGACAAGCACTTGTCTTTGTGACGCAAATAACTTATTCTACCGCAAAACTATATTGCTGATAAAATCATGTTTTGTAGTTGATGACTCAATTTAGTATTCCGTTATTTGACGCGCCGTACTGAGCTGCCCAATAGCCCATACTTCAGTGCTAGTAAATACAGCGCACGGGTCTAACGTATCTCCTTTTTTTATGACCCCCACTATTGCAATTTCGTGTTATCATCATTCAGAAAACCAGCCGAACAAACAAGTTTATCATGCTGTTGATGTTGGTCATCTTAAACGGTAACAAGTTAACCTTCACAAGGTCAATCAGTGAATGCTATCAAAAAATGAATTTTAAGTTTTCACTTTTAGTGTTTATTTACATCCACGTAAGTACATAAAATGTTTCTTCAGATTGTTATATACTCATATAGCTCTCAATGGCTAGATCTGTACATCAGTACGAGCAGAATCACCAACTGAAAAGAAAGGCAATGATCTCAAGATAATTTGCCAGTACCACTTACACACTTGGTACTCACCCGAATTCAGAGATTATTTTCCAGAAGTTATCGACGAAAAGCAATGCACTCACATAGTGTACACGGACAGAGTCAGAAGTCGAAACGGAACATTATCTCCATCGTTACACGATGGTAAAAAACTTTACTACGGCAAAATAGCTGATTTCCGAAGGAAAGGGATACATGTTTCGATCAGATTTTTCAAATTCAATTTGTACGTATTTGCTCGAACGCTGAACAGTGACGAAGAAAGAGCAGATTATGTGGCGGCTCTGGTTGCTTATATGGAAAAATATCAATTTGATGGCTTTGATCCGCTTTGGGGATGCTCATCGTGTATCCGAGGTGATGGAAGCGATCCATATAAAGATGAACATACCATTCTTTTAATGCGCCAACTGTATGACGCATTCAAACCGCGCGGATGGCTGTTATCGGTAATAATTTCTACAGACAAAAGAGCGATTGAGCTCGGTTTCGACATAAAACAGTTGTCAGAGTAAGTAAATCTCGCATTTTGTGTAGTCGTTTTAACGTCAGCGAAAACAAAATAGTAAAAAGGATGTGAGAGTGTGACAAAATGAAACAGACCCACAGCATAAGATATGTTGCGATTCAGATCAAAATATCTCGCGACGACACTTTATCGATCGAAATTTTGCGAAAATATTTATTTGAGATTTTTTGAGATCTGTCTCCAGCATTAGATGGGTGCAAAAAGTCAAAAAAATATTTTGATTTTTGCTGACATTAAAACAACTATTATACATATATGTTCAACAAAACCGCATAAAACTTATTGTTCGCTTTAAGATACGTGGAGTGGATGACTCCTGTTCCATCATATGTTCGCCACAACTACACCACACTTATCTCGCCGTTACATTCGTCCATCGAGAATGACACACAAAATGAACAAACCGTGGACTGGTCGATCAATTATTTAATCGAAAAAGGTGTACCTAAACCAAAAATTGTCTTGGGTACGTCAACAACAACAACGATGTTCCAATTGAAATCTGCCGAGGAAAATGGTCTTAATGCCCCATCAAACAGCGGATGGAAGTCAGATTTTTATGAAATATGCGAAAGAGTCAAACAAAACAATTGGACCGTTGTACATGAAAGTTTTGGATCGTACGCGTTCCACGACACCGAATGGATTACTTACATGGATGTCAAAGATATGCGACGATGTGCTGAGTATGCACTCGAAAGGAATATTGGCGGTGTAACACTGTTCGACTTGAATGGTGACGACTTTCAAGATAAATGTGGATGCGGTAAATATCCTTTGTTGAGTGCATTACATCAAGTCTTGAAGAGCGTTGACGGACCTTATATTCAAAATTGCACATAAGATTTAGAAGAACATGTCCGAAACATTGATAAATGGAAACTTTAACTTTAACCGTGTAACAAAAATAAATTTCATTTGCTACTCAATACATCAATCTGTTTCCATATTCCTCTTCGAAATTTTCATTAAAACACACATCGCAATGCATGAAAAAATATTGCCCGATTTAAAAATAAACCTTTTAGCTCCAAAAACACATACTTCAGATACGTATGAGGTGTCCAATTGACTGAACTAACATCGATGGGTGTGCAAAATGCTACATGCACAATGTATGCGCGAAATAGGACATTTATAGTGCACTCAAAACAGTCAAGTAAAAGTGCACTCAGTGAGTAGAGATTTTAGCACATTGTTTTCATAGTTGTTGTGAACATGATGTGATCCGTTCGTTGTTTTTGCTTTTTTTTTTGTCTTTCGTTTCCAATGTAATGCCATGTCTATAAGTACACATTTGTGCTTCTATTCGCGAAGCTTTTTTTGTTGTACATAATACTCTTAGTAATTGTTTGACAGTTCGCAAATTGTAAATTCGCATTCCATTCAGACAAAATAGGGTCACTTCAGCTTGGTTGGGAAACTAGTAAAAACTAGAAACTAGTAAGCAAGAAAAAGCGAGGTCTGGTGCGGCAGCCTCCGCAATGGGGAGTCAGAAAATGATTAAATTTACAATGCGAATTGATTGCGTAACCTAAGGGTAGACTGGCTACAGAGTCCACGTAAATGCACTATTCTTCCTCACCAAATGTGATTGAAAAACTCTTCCATGGACAAAAATATCGCAAGCCACATTTTAAAACAACACGTTTCGTTTTAAAAACCTTCGCATAACAACTGAAAACATTGGCAATAAAAATGCTTGGTTCGTGGTAAATTACTTTCAAAAATCTATTAACAACTTAGTATTTTACATGTTTTGCCGTGCACATAATAATGTTTGTCATGTTGGTGGCAAATCGGAAGGGACATCTGGCCTCTTATTTCTGTATACCATAATCATCTACTAAAAGTATACAAATGGGGTAAAGCTACAAGAGCATTACACACAAAAGTTTTTGTATGCTTTGTTTGCCGTTACTTTTGCAATTCTGCGCCGAAAAGTACTATGAAAGTAATTACCTAGCCCTACGACAATAAAGCAACTGCTTGAGCAACATTCTATTTTATGTATTAAGTATAACGAAACTCATTTACAGCCTGCACAAGTCTTCTTGCATTCAAATATTTGAGAGCAAATTGTGCAGATATATTTTGCATACAGGATAACTTGTGCTTAAATAACTCAATTTAAAACTAATTTTGAATTGCACATACAATTCCGAGAATTAGTTTCAAGTGTCGCTTCTCACCGTATAATTTTCCCAATTCTATAAAGAACTTTTCAACGGGCTATAGAATTTGATTATATGAAGGTATATAGTAGACTGTAGTCACGTTGAAAATTAATTAAAATCGAAAATAATTACCAGTACAGGATGCAGGTCCACACCGTACATATCATTCCATTTAACTTTTTCCAAATAGTTTAGCTCGGCTGCTGATGGCGACATGCCTTTCAATTGCTGATGGAGTTCCGTGACTCGATTTTCCAATTCTTTAGTTTGGTTTGCAACAAGTCGAAATTCGGATACATAGCCATTTGAATGACGCCGCGGATCATAATCTCCAAGTTCAGCTGAAAAAGTAAGTTTGATGCAAAATTTTAATGAAACTCAAATAAAAAACATCGAATAAAATTCATTCCATTTGACACTTTTTTTATTGGTAGAGACTAATAGCACCGGGTGTGAATAGGCGTAGTATTATAAAGAGACACAATCACATAGACACTATATAGAAGAGGATATTGGCATCCGGTGCCATTAGCCACAGTATTATAGATAGACTATTTTCCCCACATGAAATGAAGAAATCGTAAAACTTGTACCACACTACCACAGTCACTGCAAGTTTGTTTTCTCACTCTCTACTAAGCCTATGAATCAATAGTATATTATTAACCAAGGGATATAATGGGGCTATTATAATCGGGGTGAACTGAATTCACGTACCGAGACTATAATCAAGGTATTTATCCCTTGGTTAATACGATAGTTTATATCATTTGGGCACATTATTCGCCATTTGACTCGTGGCTTTTTTTGATTATCTTTGACGTCATGATATTATATTCTGGCTATAATGAAAATTATAGTCGAATCGAAAATTATAGTTGGATTATAATGAAAATTATAGTCGAGTCGACCATAATATGCCTATTATATACCTCCCAATTTGTATGTAACCCGACTATAATTATACCCCTACTTTCAGGTATATAAATGGCTGATTATATGCCCCAATGATATAAAAGTCATTAGTTTTAGGGAAAATGTTCACCGTGGAATCACTGCTGATTCATCGTGGAATCACCGCTGATTCAGTGTAGATGATTCACAGTAGAATCACTGATGATTCACCAAGGAATTACCGATGATTCCCTGGTGAATCATCGGTGATTCACCAATGAATCACCGATGATTTAGGTCCACAATTAATTTCTTTGACTACTCGCTACTTTCCTATACCCATGACAAAGGAAGGAATTGTGAGCTTTACAGACGGCTCTAAAACTTCAGAAGGCGCGGTAGCCGGATTATTTTCTCTAGAACCGTCGACGGAAAGATGGTACCACCTAGGTGGGTACGCCGACGTCTTTCATGGAAATTTTCGCAGCCCTGATGGGACTGCAGGATGCAATCGCAGCACTGATGGGAGTGCAGGAGGCAATCCCAGCAGAGGTAAGTGGCAAATATTACAGTCTGTTCTGACAGTGAGGCGATGATTAAAGCACTCGTGTCGCCTGTCGTCACATCCAAGCTAGTGAAAGAACTGAAGGAAACCCTGAACCAGATTGAACTGAGAAAAAAGGTCACGGTGGTCTGGGTTCCCGGACACTCTGGCGTGGAGGGAAACGAGAAAGCGAATGAGCTGGCGAGGAAGGACTCGGCAACATCGAGTTACGGGCCGGAACTTATTATACCCATCCCAAACGCTTGAAAGCGATGAAGAATTGGGTGAAGTTGGAACTCGCTGACTATTGGAGCGTCTATGAAGGAGGAATGCACACGAAGCGTTTCTTCTCGGTGCCCGGTGGGAGGTGGGCATGAGAACTGCTAAACTGGACAGGAGACGCATCAAAAGGCCGGTGGGTGCGATTACCGGGCACTGCGTATTGGCAAAAATGAGAGTCTCTAACGAACCCAACTGTACCTGAAGCCTGAGTGAGGAAACGGGCGTTCACGTTATATGCGAGTGCCCGAAGTTCTCGGCTCGGAACAGGTCAAATTCAGGTCACACTTCAAGATGATCAAGCCTCCCCAATTTGAAGTTAAAAACCATTTTAAATACCATCCTAGACTCGGTACACATTCCTTAACTTTTGTCTTGAATATATTTATTAATTTTTTATGCAATTACAATAAATTTTGTGATTGAAGTGTAGACGGCATGTTCAGGTCGTCAGGTCAGGTCAAAACCATGACATTGAGTCTCTAGCATTATGTAGTAATGGCAATTTCGCAGAGGAAGGTATGAAAATCAACCCAGAATGCTATATATTGTAAGACTTGTCCGCCGAAACCTCTGAATTTGACCTGTTCCGAGCCTTACTTCACTGAGGGTTAAGACTCTGGGAGGTAATGAGGTCCAACCTGTAACAGTATCCAGGATGGGACCTGCTGCTCTAGACAGGTTCCTGGTCGAGACTGGGAGGTTTTTAAGGTTTACAGAGCGGGCTGCGATACAAATGATCATCAGATATGTGTTTCAAGGACCAAGAATGGTCCGACCCAAACTGATAAATCTAAAAATACCCATGACAATAGTTTATTTAATTTCATTTCAAACCTCTGCTGGCATTCTTTGCGAAGAGACTGTTGAAGAATAATGCCTGACTTAGCAGTGTGTATCAGTTACAACATTCTTGAAATTGAGGCTTGCTTTCAGACAAGGCGGGCTCGTCACTTATCACTTTACACAACAGAATTGGTATAGGTAGGCTGGTCTGAAGGCGTGATCATTCCTACTCGTTTGTAAATAAATTATCACGCAGTTGTGTAATTTCGTGATTTGATTTCAAAACATATATAATTAATTCAATGATTCCGCTCTTGTTATGACGGACTAAATATCCAGATTTCTGAGATTACTTAGGAATGTATTAAATGCAAACATGTGGGCCATTCCACTCAAAAGTTGAAAATAAAAAAGTGGATGACCTGGGAACCACGCTTTCCGGTTAAACCGTTCGTCTGACAATGTTTTTTTGTATGAGAGACTTATAGATAAGGTTTTTCCTGAAAAATGTTTCATACATCGCAACTCTCACACCTTTGTACGCTTCAGGAGATTGACACGGTTCCCAGGTCATATACAAAATTCATTGCATGGAATTGCCCATGTACATTTCAACATTTGTCAGACTTTACACAAGGAATTTGAGGTAAAAACATAAATAAGCAAATGCCAATGAGAACTTCATAACACTACGTCACTTTTGATTTCTAAAAACGCAATTACATTC
The DNA here is from genome assembly GCA_029228625.1 of Pseudolycoriella hygida. Classification (NCBI taxonomy): domain Eukaryota; kingdom Metazoa; phylum Arthropoda; class Insecta; order Diptera; family Sciaridae; genus Pseudolycoriella; species Pseudolycoriella hygida. The sequence goes on along the minus strand of CM055406.1, from coordinate 44,215,264 downwards.
GATAGTATTCGAAGTTAATGGCAAATTTATTCATTTAGTCATAGAATATAGATGTATCCTTACACTTCACATGACATAGTGGGATTGGAATCCATTTCATACTTAATGTAATTGGTGTGGCCCTTTTTTACTTGAAACATTTTTTTATTTGCGTTCAATGTTTACACTTCATATATTTTCGATTCGTTGCCATAGTTTGAAGGGAAAATGGCAACATTCAAATCGAAAATAACAAAAAATTGTTGAAATTTATTATCATATACATAGATTGATGTTTATATATCTATAATGATATCTATAATATAAAAAATTGTATGTATATATATGTATATATATAAATGTGTTGAATGCTTAGAATTGCAGCCATATAGTATGGATTTTCCATAACACAATATACAATGAATTTTACCCGGTTTTCTTTCCTATTGTATGTACTCGATATGAATGGATCTTCTATACGAAATAGTTGAACATTTTAAACACGAAAAACACACCAGGAGAAAAATAAAAGTCCCTTTTTCGACAATAAAACTTTTTCAACTGTTATTTATTTGGTTGTTGAAAGGGGTGAGGTCATGTTATACATGAGGTTGTCAGTTATGGTTCAATATGTTTGATACCGATAAAATAAAGAAAAATTGCAAATTTAGTTAGTAATTTGAATTCATTGAGATGAGTTCGGGCTATATGATATTTCAACAATATTTATTGGGTTTGGTGCTTGAATGTGGAACGCAAAATATAATATTGTGGGAAAATACTGTCCATTTTTGATAATTTATTTCCTAACATTTTCCAATTTTTCTTTCTGTATACTAAATGACAGGTTATCAGTTTACTACTCAACAATAGTTCTTTTTTGTATAGGTAAGGGACCGTGCACAAAGTACGCACGCTCCTGGGAGGGGTCGGAGTGCAAAGAACTCGACACTCATGTACACTTTTTATCGGACCGTGGCCGTGACATAAGATCTGGCGCCTGTGCACATTCTCAGAAGGACTTGAACGTGCCCTCCAAGCTCATAGAGAATGTACCTTGCTATGAACAGTGCTGACTCGCTGCTGTGTATATGTGAAACTAAAGGCTAACAACAATCACCGTCACTTAACAAAGTAATCGGACTATCTACTAAATGTTGCATAATGTTTATTGTTGATGTTCATCACCTATAAATTCCACAGAGCAAGAAATCCTTCCTGAAAACTAAACTCTGCAAAGACATTCGACCAATCATTGTTTCCCCCGCAGATTTTATTTTTTTTACTGGACGAGAAAAATGTCACACGTCCGTTTCGTACAAAGCCTACACCTTTCAAAAAGAGTTGAATATATAATTGATTTTCATCACTCCAACGACGTTAATTTCATTTCCCAAATGGAAGTTTGGGGTGTGAAAAAAAAATTGCTCCTTCCTTGAAACGGATTTTCATCATTTTCAAGAAAAACTAGAGGTAGTGCAAACTGCTACAAACACTAAAGTATGTAAACCACTGATGAAACACTCAGTTTATCAGGTGTTTTATGAGACACCAGTTTGTGGTTAAGTAATGAATGTGAGATTGCGAAAGTTACATTTTTATGTGAGCAACTCATACAAATATGACATGAGTGCAGCATTAAAGTAATTAATCTGCCTCAATATCGTGAGTTTTGTGGTTTATTGTGTAGATCGTAAATTCTTTTATCTAGACTGAGAGAAATAAGTTCTTAATATATTTTTGGTATGTTTTCATTTACCATAAACTTGTTTTGAGTATCCGTTTGATACAACAATAGTATGATTGTCGTAATATATTGTTATTGTAATGTTAAATCTAAATTGTTGTAACTATACCGCATTCATCCAAAAGTAACAGTATGTAAGTAACAGAATTTTGGACTCAATATTATTGCAACAATCATATATTGTTTGGAGCAATCTCATTATTTTCAATCAATTTATTTATTACAATTATGTCAAGGTTGCCCTTATACAACGTACGTTGGACATAAGTACGAACCAACTATTGGGAAGATCACAAACATTTAATGACATGAAGTTAAGAATAATTTAGTCTGTGAATTTAAATATTATGACGAAAACAATTGACAGGATACTGTAGTCAAATACAACAATAAGCGAATAGTATAATCAGTCATTTGAGCAATTCACTTAGTAAGCATTTAGTCATAAAGACGACAAAGAATATGCAGTCACTTAGGAAGTCAGAGCACTAGGACAAAGCACAGCAAGAGGTCAAACTAATAATGCTAGAGATAATAAGTATCATATGCTTCAACAAATTTAAGAGGGATTGCTCGCACAAAAAAAAAGTAAAAGTCATTCAGTTCAACGTACGCATGGCTAAGCAAGCTACTCTAAGTAGTTTTTCTTAAACGATTCAATCGACACTGCGTTTCTCAATTTTAAATGCATTCCACTCACTAAATCCCCTGGCAAACAAGAATATGTTATCCCCTTCCTTAGGTACCACGAGATGTTTAATGCGAGCTGAGCCACCAAAGCCCATAGACTCCGGCAGATAACCCAGCCCCATATTCAAAATCCTGTACAGAGCGATCATTGCCCTAAATTTAGGATGTCCTATCAAGCCCATCCCCATAAGTTTATTTTCTATTTCTGTGATACTCTCATACCTGGATTTACCATAAACATACCGGACCACAGAATTGAAGGCACGTTAAAGAATCTTAATAGCACTCCCATCAAGACCATGAAAATAAACCTCACAACAGTATTAAAAATGTGGTAGCAAAAGAGACTTTGCCAAAAGTTGCCTAGTTTTAATAGGAGTAGAGTTGGCAAGAGGTCAGAGATAGCGTAGACCAATAAAAACCTTCCGCGCAACCGCCTCAGCATGATCCGACCATGAGAGACTGTGCTTAATTGTCAGACCCAAGTTCTTTACGACGCGTGTATACCCAATTTCAACCCCACCAAGTACGACTTCCGGAACCCTTTCATATCGTCCATCCTGACCCAGTAACAAAACTTGATAAGAGACAGAACCATCGACCACTTGAGGAATAACCTTCACCGTAGCAGACGAGCCTATCACGATGGCCTGAGACTTAACAGCATTAAGAAAAGGTTTATTTACGGCAGCCCAAGCACTCACAGCAGCAAGATCTATTTCCACCAGCCTGATGCAGTGCTCGAATTAGGCAGATCATTGACATATAAAGAAAAGAGCAAAGGGCCCAAAATATACCCCTTGGGTACACCCCTAGTCACACTGAGGTAATCAGACATAACCCATTCAATACATACAGTTTTCTGTCATATCAAATTCTGTTATCAAAGCAACAGCAGTCACATCGAAACCAAGTTGCACTCTAAGCTTAGAGCAGAGAAGCATGTGATCAACCATAGCAAAGGCTTTGGAAAAGTCCAGTAATATTAGGAGCGACATTAGTTTCTTACCCATTGCCCTCCTAATATCGCTCGTAATTCTCAGCAACGCCGTGGTCGTGCACGTACTTATCATACTCCAAACAGTTAAAAAACTGATTAATCCACAAATAATCCGCATAATCATCGAAGCAACAAACAAAACAAAGATATTCGATTGTTAAAATTCGTTGAAAACACCATCCTGGTAAACTGCAGAAATCCTTCAAAATAAAATTTATGCCGAAAATAAACATTTTCTCGGTTTTCACACAAATATCCCTTCTCTTTTTCGTATCTATACGTCTAGTCAACCATAACATAGTTTGACTAAAAATGCAAACACTGAAACCGGTTGAAATGGTTGTCAATAGGTAGGTTTTATAAATGAGAGAAGTAGTGATGGCTTTAGTCGGAACTTTATGATTTATAGTCTTTTTTATGCATTTTAACTGACAATAAAAATCCCATATATTTTCATAAAACCATAAGAACACCGTAAATCATGAAATACCAACTCACGTTTAGAATTTCAATATTTAAAATTAAACTGCATGTTTTAGACGTCAAAAAAACTGTTAATTTCAATCAAATCCGGTCTCTGGATGATCATGCACAAACATTATTTTATAAGAAATTGACTCCTGTCAAAAAACGATTTCATATGTGATTTGTTTGCATACTGTAGAATTTTTCATTAAATCGAATTCATCAAATTCAATTTTGCTCGCTAGTGGCTTAACGCTGAAATTCGAAAAAGCTAAGCACGCTAACTTCTAGATGTGTAACCATGCCTAGGTGATAGCTTTTTTTTCTAATTTCAGCGCTTGAATTAGTGTCGCTAGGATTAGAACACAAAGAACAGCATTCAAAAAAGCCATTAACAATTCTTCAAAATACTTCCAAAATGTTAAACAAATCTGAAGAGAACTAAAATGTTGCTGATTTCGTCGTTTACGACAACCTCAGTACACATTGTCTTTTACACCATGTGTATATCAGCTCACTATGGTCATAGAATGACACCAGTGATTGGAAGCAGTGTGCTTTAATCACACAGAAGGTTTGGTTAGACTGTCGGAGCCAATTTTTAGCGTAAATACTATCTTAGATAGCTTAGCATAATTATCCGGGTTAAAAATAACCAAAACATATTCTCAATTCTTCTACCTTGAATTTGTTAAGCCATACCATTCGGATGATATAAAAGGCGAACTTGTCTTAGTTTTGGTGTCATTCTATGACCAGTTGAGCTGATATACATATGGTCCAAAAGACAAGGTGTACTGAGGTTGTTGTAAACGACGAATCAGCAACGTTTAAGTTCTCTTCGGATTTGTTGTTGTCAGATTTGGAAGCATTTTGAAGAATTGTTAATGGATTTTTTGAATGTTAATTCGAGATGTAGATGGTATAGCAGCTGTAGAAGCATTGTATTCTATGGGTGCAATAGTACCTAAACGAGAATTTTCTCACATTTCGACCACAAAGAAGAAAATATTTGTCATAGTAGTTCTCTTGACAAGTAAAAAATAAATAACAAAGAATTTATTTAGAGGTAAGTCTCTTAATAATACACTAAAGGAGGCTATATGTATACATGATTCCAAATGAGGAAATTCAAAAAAGCGTGGCGTAAGTCTGATTGAGCGGCTGGTAAACTCTGTCGACGTGTTCAGAAAAAGAGAACAATTACAATTTTCCGAAACGAAAAATAGATCCATGTTCCAGTTCCGGTCCCATAAAAACAATCGAAAATTCCTTCAAATGTCTTTGTAACGGTACGTGATTCGATATTTTAATGTTATCTCAATGATTACAGGAATAAGAAAATCACAATGAGATTTCCAAGCTAAACGGTAAAAACAATTTATGTGGCTGCACTTTAACGAAAGACAACAACAAATATTTTGTTCCTTCGAAATTTACACGATAAACGTCCTGCTGATATAACCACTGACACCGTATACGAATTGTTCGTCGTAGTTGAAATTTTCTGCACTTAACAAAGCTCTTGGAAGGCTGAAATCGCAGGTAAAATTCAATATTCATTGAATTGCTGCCACATATCCACAACTAAGTCAAGAAATGTATGTTGTCAAGTCAATTTGCAAAGGAGAAACAAGATGCCCGACGTTCTTTTGTGAATATTTTCGAGTCGATTGAGAGGAAAAAGTCAATTCGAATTTTGTGCAGCTGCTGCAATGTATATTCGTTGGAAAAATTATCATATCGACCGGTACCTAACTCGCCAAAATCGAGTATCAATTTTATTTGTTGCGATTTTTTCTGTATCTAAATAGGTGCAATTACGATCATAAATATAAATCGAACTTATTCAGCACCGTATATCCGCCAAGAATATCCGGGCTCAATCCTGGTGATGGAAATTCTGCAAAGGATTTTTCTTCGACTTGTAGCATGAAAATATCGAGCCTAAGCATACCCAAGCTTCTAAAAATGGATAGTTGTGGTGTTTGGTGTCGACAACGAACCGTATACAGATAAATGACATACATGACGTCACTCATGTACGATGAATTCTGTTTACACATATCTTACCCTATCTTACGGCCGGCGTAGAGATAAGTAACACCAGATAAAAGACCTATATGTAGCTAAATAAGCGTGGTTCCGAATTCTCGTTAATCATGTGGTCCAACAAACAGATTAATGGCTACTCATACAAATACGCTAGAAAAAGTTATCTTGGTTGTGCATTCACTGCATTCACGGGGCTCTTATAGAATACACACCTTAAGCCCGGCACAAAATTTAATTTTTGAATGTATGAGGGAATGAACGAATGAAAAATCACATTTTAATGCTCTAAGACATGAGAATAACGCAAAAACAGGCAAGTTAACGCTGTCAACTTGAACATTTTTGCGTTATTTTTTAAATTCAAAGCTTCAATAAGCATAGATTTATCAGTTTGGGCCGGTTCATTACTGGTCCTTGAAACACAGATCTGATGATCCTTTGTTTCGTAACCCGTTCATCATGTAAGTCTCGAAAACCTTCCAGTCCCTACCAGGAACCTGTCTAGAGCGGCAGGTCCCATTTTGGAGACATTTTCGGGTTGGACTACATGATTTCCTAGTGTCCTGAACCTTAGTGAGAAGAATTTCGGGCATTCGCATATGACGTGAACGCCCGTCTCCTCACTTAGCCCACAGGTACAACTGGGGTCATTAGAGATTCCAATTCAATTCAATAAGCATAAGTAGTCTAGAAGATGTATCGTAGTGTGTGCTGTGCACACGCGACGAGGCTCATTTGGCTAACGGGTCCAACAAGTGTGTATGGGAACGTATAAATGTGGGAATCTAGCTAAAAATGGAATACGTGACAAGGTGGAATGATAGAGAGTAACGGGGAAGGAACAAAAGGTTAAAAAGATCTGTGTTCCAAAAAGCCAGTAGGCCGCCTCAAAGCAGACATCTATTCATCACCCATCAGCTCGAACGATAGTCGGCATCGGCGGACATTGTGGAATTGACGTTTTGTCGTAGTAAGGATGTGAATTTTTTAGAAGTCAGATCTGGGACATTTTCGCATGACATGTAATAAACAACTTGGTGATGATAGTAGTTATGAGAGCTCAACAAATATTGGTAGCATGAGTCGGGCGACTAGTTGTAAGAAAAAGTATTTCGGCGTTTAGGACTAGGAGACTGTTAGATTTTCCTTGAAGATTCAACTCTCTGAAATTCAAAGTTCTATGAGATCACAGGGCGACCTGTTATATACGTTGCAAAGTATCTTTATCATGCGTCAACCCAGGTCAACTTACAATATTATTATGAAGCGATCGGTCACATTTTCTATAAAGGTTGTTTCATTTTTGATCGATATTGTACGTTTTGTATAGTTTAAACTGTGTTCGTCTTTTATTTTTTGTGGACGTGGTGGCTCAGCGGTGACGCGCTTGATTTCCACCAGCAATATTCGGGTTCGATCCCCAGTAACGAATAGGTTTTTTCCTTCAAAAATTTAGTTCAGAAACGTCCACAAGTTCACCCAAGCTTCAAGGTCTCGTTTAAATTCGGTATTTACAGGATTCGATTGCCTATAACGATCACACAATGAATTCAGTGACGTCACTCACACTAGCAAGGCACAATGAATGGTCATCAAGAATGGCTCCGATGCTGTACCATAGATGACGCAACATTCATAAAAATAGACGCCAAAGGTGACGTCCAGATCACACAATGGGTTCGTGAGGTCCGCAGCAGACAAAAAAATATCATCACCCGGTCGCCAAACTCCCCGGCAATAACATCATAATAACAAATCGACTGTGAATGAGAAGTGTGACAAACAGAAATAGTATTGAGTCTAGTGTACAATTGAGAATATTACACCCGAACCTGTCGTAATGACCTCTCGGTAACTCACAACTGTGACAGAATAGAATGTAATAATTTTAAAATGAGATACAACAAACACAAATATAAAATAAGATGTAAGAAAAACCATACGCTAAATAAAAAAAATATAGCAAACCTACTACTGATTTAATATCAGACGGTAAGTTCAGAAAGAAATGTAAAACTAGGACAAGAGCTAGGACTGGAGAAATTTTCGTTTCTTTCTTTAAAGACAAACTTTTCGAATTTATACTTTTTAAAGCTGCAGGTAATTATATCCACAATATTCGTTAAAATGTTGAAAAGTGTTCGTTGACCAAATTGAAACTGTTCATTTCCAGAAAATAAATAAAAAAAAATCGTTTGTGCACCTATGGTAATGCATTCATACTAGGCATTTGAATAAATTTAATTTATTGGGAAATTGCATTTCAATAAAAAATAATGAACAAACTATAATTAAATGAAAAAATATTTGTAATTAAAATAGCGACTGAAACATTGATACGAAATTCAACATGAGCGTTAAATTAGTTAAAAAATATACTTATGTAGTCGGTTGCATATCAATGAACGCAATGAAAGTAAAAGGGGACAAACAAAAATGATGAAATCTATTGAAGAGTAAAATTGCATTCTTAAATCAAACAAAATCATGTTTTTTTTTCACAAATACAACTGTTGCTTATAATCAGCTCAAAATATATAGCAAGAAAAAAGCATTGTATACAAACATTAATCATATAATACCAATCTTATTTATCCAACCACTCCCCTGTTCTTTGTGTTACAATCAACTTTATTTACGAATCAACAAATTAAGTAGAATTTTCCCTTTTACTCAACAACAATCATGGTTAAATAAAAACACAACATCACTTACATTGTACGATGAAAGCGCCGATCTCAGAAGCTAGCTCGAATGAAACCGGCAATCGTCCCTGCAGGACATCTTGTTTAACTTGCAGAAATAATTGATACCTAAATAAACAAAACGTAATTACTGGTAGAATTGAAATTGAATCAAAATGATTAAGTGGCTGCTATAATGTGGTTGATGGTTATAATATGTTGTTTTGTTTAAATAGTTTGATATTTGTTAAAGAGAAATGCAATTAATTTTATTGTAACATGTCTATTTACAACAGCGAACGGAATTAATTAAACTACGTGTGTGTTTGTGAACTGCACTTAGGTGAATTATTCACTTTGTGGTAGTTTGGCACACATCTTAAAATCAGATAGAAGAGATTTGTTAGCTTAAAGACATTAACATCTTATTTTCCATTCTATCGAGAAATGAAATAATAGTAGTTTACATAATAATGGAAGGTAAACATGCTATTTCCACTGTTTCTGGCAGTGAAAATGCACTTACTTTTCGCTCTTTTCCCTAGCAATGAACAGTATACAACAATAGTGCATTACAATTCTATGAAGAACATAATCTAGATGGCTAATTCCATCGTGCCCCACGTTACACTTATTTTGGTGTATATTCACGTAATTAGAAATGTATACTCAGTGTACACTTGAAAATGTAAATGTGCCCCACGTAACATTTTATATACCACTCTTTTTGTAGTATACATAGAAGTATACATAGGTGAACATTCGGTTAAATGTACTATGGAATTAGCCAGATGCGTATGTACACGATTTGTGTTTGTGTTTTGGTGCAGACTTGACGTTTGATTTAAGTAACATTATTGTTCTCAATTATATTGTTCATTACTTGACATCAACACATTCTCGCACATGTAGTAATAGTAGATTACAGTGGGGGGTGCCGAAGTAAGTCATTACATGAGGGATCAATTTTGTGAAATGAGCCAAACTCAAGAGGGTTTTTTTAAGCAAAAAGCTTTGAAAACTGTTTTTTGACGAGTGTAGAGATTTTATATCCGACCGAGGTATATAACTGGACGAGTCAAAAAACAGTTTTTAAAGCGAGTTGCTTAAAAATACACGAATGAGTTTGCGAGTGTCACGAAATGATCCACAATGGATGACTTACTAAGCACCCCCCACTGTATGCTGTTTTAATCGGTGTCCCATCCGAAAAACGCATCATTACATGCAGATGTACATGTAATGAGAAGTTTCCGGTCGGTAGGGGCCTTAACGTACAATGAATAATTTCCGTGGGGTGCACATATGCATGTAATGACAAGTTTTCGGTGGGACATCGATTAATAGTATATTACCTCACCACTTGTACAGTAGTATTAGTTATTAGGTAAGAAATTGTATAATTAAACTGTGAATAAACCATTGACATGGATATAGTAAAGTAGCGATGCAGTGAAGTCGACGAAGTTGGTTCCCTAGGTGCAGCTAAATGTAGTGAGGTGCAGCTAGGTGTGGTACACAGACAGACGGATGGACGGACGGACAGGAAGGGTGAAAACATGAAGCAGCTATCGCTACTTAATAAATGGGCAATTCCACAGTCCGTTACCGTTGGCTAAACTAGGCAAAAAGATGAGAGTTATGTTGTATATAGGAGTTGCAGGTACAACTTACATCTAGCTTTTCTATATGCAGCACAACTCTCACATTTGCCAAGTTAAGCCAACAGAGACCATTCCAACGGTAACCGACGGTGGAATTGCCCAAATGAACGAAATTGGGAAATTTGAAGGTCGAGAGCCGAAGGCAAGAGCTTTAGTATAGAATTAATTATGCAACACATTTTAAATGAGGAAAAAAGGATAGTATACCGTAAACGAAAATTACCATCGCTTCATAGCATATGTAATGTGTAACGAATGAATTTTATACATTTTGGGAATGCACTCTGTATTATGTTCTCACCGAAGGGGAAACTATTCAAAAAAACGCATGCCCACAACTTCGATTTTCTGTAATTTTTCGTGAGTTTTTTCTATTTTTGCGATTTATTGATTTTTTTTAGATTTTTATCAGATCGGGGCGATCAGTTTCGTAGTCTGGAACAAAGATCTTGTGACCTATTGTTCCTTTTTCCCGCTCATCATTTAAAAAATCATGAAAACCTTTGCGCGCCGACCAGGAACCTGTCTAATATGATAGGCCCTAACTCGGCCACTTTCGAAGGGTGCACGACGTAGTCGCCTAGTGTCCTGAGTCTTAGCTGATGGAATTTAGGGCATTCACATATAACGTGAAAGCCCGTTTCCTCTTCCAAGTCACAGAAACAGTCTGGGTCACCTGAAATTCTCATCTTCGTCAGGTGCTTGTTGAGTCCGCAATGTCCGGTCGTCGCACTAATTACCCTTCTTATGCGATCCCGGCCCATCGTCAGGAGCTCCTTAGTCCATATATTTTTCTTTGTGATTGTTTACTTCCTAGTTTTAGACGTAAAGAAACATATACGATTAATCGAAAGCCATACGCTAAATAAATAAATAAATAAATAGTCCATCTCTCTTTCGGAGTGGGGAAGAAATGCTTGGTATTCACTCCTCCTTCGTACGCTGTCCAGCTTTTTCTATGCTCCGCCCTCACCCAGTCCTTCACCGATTTCGCACAAAGCGAATTCGGGATGGGGATGTGAGGTTCGGGTCCGTATGAGGTTGCCGTTGAGCCGGTTTTTCAGCTTATCAGCCTTCTCATTACAATTCACTCCGGAGTGCCCAGGCACACAAACTGGTTTGACTCGATTGCTCAGCCCTATCTGGTTCAAGTAACCAATTTAGAAGTCACAATGGGTGATATCAGTGCCTTCATTGCTGATTCACTACCAGTGCACACGATCACGTCTTCACCATTCAGTCCTTCTGGGAGAATTTCTCGAGCTCCCAAAAGAGCTGCTGAAGTTTCCGCCTGGAAGATGCTGGATAGACTTCCCAGGTGAATCCAGGTGCCGGTATCCGTTCTCGGGTCATATACCCCGACTCCGGTCCTTTCACCTGTCTTCGACCCGTCTGTGAAGTGGCCACCCGTTCGCCCATTCATCCTTGTTTGGCAATAGCACTTCAAAGTTTCTTTCGAAACGTAGTTTCTGTGTCATAGAATCCCGCGGCATGTCAAAAAGTCTTGAAACCTAGAGACCACCAGCCATTTTGTGTCAACCTGTCTGCTGTTGCGAAAGCTTTCGCCTTCACTACTATATCGATAGGTGGCAGTGCTAGTAGCACTTCCAGGGCCACCGTTGCCGTCGTCTTCATGGCACCCGTGGCACACACACACGCAAACCTCTGAACTTCTTTCAACATTTTTGCGATTTATTGAACAAATGCAGAGTTTTTCGTATATGTCAGGATCTTCATGATTTTATAAGTTATTCCTAATTTTCTTTGAATTTTCATTATTTTTTGTGACTTCTCGTATATTTCATTACAAGATTTTCTGTGACTTTCTATGACTTTGTGATTTTCTGTGACTTTTCGTCATTTCTGTGACTTTTTGTGATTTCCAGTGACTTTGGACGACTTTCCAGAATTTTTTTGCAATGACTTTTCGTTAATTTAAGACTTTTCGTGACTTCATGTGATTTTTCGTGACTTTCTGGATGAGTATGGGATTTTCCGGATGATTTTCGGGGTTTGATTTGATTTTTTTTCTGCGGTGGGCCACAACTTTCTATGGAGCAGTTTCCCCCTCGGTTTACACCCAACGCATTTTCTATGAAATTTGTCGAAAAACAAGTAAAGTCGCTTATGGCATGGGAAAAAATTCCATTGAGTCGCGGGATCCCATTCATTTCTTTAAACAACTCTGTTTGAAAACTGTAAACGTCATCGTGTCTTTAGGTTTCGGTTCAAGATATTTACAAACTTTTAGTAAATTGACAGCATACTATTTCTTATCGCATGCGAACTTTTTTTTTAGTTTGTAAGGTTTACAGGTTTTGAGGTGAAGTTGGGAGTATAGTATATTATAATATGTGAAATCGTGCTAGGAGCACACGGTAGCAATTTTGTTAATAGTCAGTAGCGGTCCTTATTTTATAACTGGTCAGGAATGCAAATTTGACCGCTTCAGCAAAGTTTTTAGCATGAAATAAAGAGTAACTTTGCCTTAGAAACTTTTTCTCTATTAATTTTATTTCGAAAGTTACGAAATGTTGAAGTATTTCTTTCACGGCTCGTTATTCGTGTTCTTACCCTTTCGAAGTACTTAATAAGAAATATTATTTTTGTTACGTAAAGCAGTGCAGCGTTTTGTATCACAATGCAACCGACTTAGTACTTTCTTAAATTACAATTTTAAAGTCTTTTCATTGGATTCAACTTTAGAAATTCATATCAATCGAAAAAAAAAACAGCTGTTGCAAGTACATACGTACTTGCACAGTGAAAACATTAAACAATGGAATGCTTTACGTACTATGTCAATGATGATGTCATCATTCTCAAATTGAGACCTACATATACAGCAATTCAATTATCGGCTTGAATTGGTTCGAGCCATTGAAAAATTGAAAAAAACTTGAGCAGTGACTTTTTGTTCAAAGGTTTTTTGGACAATTTGCACATTTTAATTTCAAATTATCTGGTTTAATGTCGAAATAAAACAACGTTAAAAGATGTTTTTTCTTGGAGGCAATCAAAAGTGTTTAAAATTAATTTGTTCTCGGTATTAAGCTCACATACATATGTTATGTGTGTCTAATTGTGCGCATTTTTTCGCAGAGAAAGCGTTATTATAATTAAAATATAAATTGAATCAATTACGAACAATTTCGCTGCTATTAACATAATTTGATTTTAATTCATAAGAAATTTGCATCAAACATGTAATCCGGTGAGAAGACGACTTTGCCAAAGCTCATTTCTTTTGTCATGTGAGAATACAGCCGTATCCCGCAAATGTACTTTGACATCATAATCACTGGGAAAAAACCAAAATATCGGTCTGATGACCTCAAACACAAGAAACTACCATGTGATGAATCTATTTGTGTGAATCTATTTCAATCTTCATTATTACAAATGAAGCCTTACTGAAATTAATGGGATTAAGGGAAATTTTATGACGAAATTTCGAGGGATTATCCACTGGTCAAAAATGTGTACCAATCCAATTCCATTAAAAATTCGAAAAATTCCAAAAACTTCCGAAATTCAGAAGTTCCGAAAATTCCAAAAATTCCACAGAAATTCCAAAAATTCTAGAGAAATTCAATCGAAATTCCGGAGTTCAGAAACTCCAAAAATTTCCCAAATTCAGAAGTTCCGAAAATTCCAGAAATTCAAGAAATTCCACAGAAATTCCAAAAATCCCACAAATTACAAAAATTACACTAAAATTCCAATAATTCCAGAAATTCCATCTTAATTCCCCTTGCGAAATTTAAAAATATGCTCGATTTTGATGATGCCAGCTAAATACTTTAGTCAAACGTTCGATTAGTTGAAGAAACAAAATGTCTTCAGTTGACATATGTTTTTGGATCAGATTTTCGGACCCGTACGAGGTACAAAGCGCCTATACGTTTACTACAAACAATTTTATTGTAACATGGGGTAGATCGAAGCGGGAGTGAGGGGGATGCGTTAAATGTCGTTTAGAGGTGACGAATCAGCGAAAAAAAATGTCCATCTATATCTGTCCGTCTAATCGTTTTTTTCTAAACGGCTGCACCGATTACCCTAAACTTTTTTTCCCTGAAAGATACATAGTCCCACAATTCAAGTTGATAGATGAAGAAAATTGGTCAAGTGGTTCCGGAGATGTGGTCGAAAAAGTGACCAAAAGTGTGGTTTCTCGAGGGTCGGTGGAACTTTTTCGCAAATATCTCAGCTCGAAAATTGTTCATTTTGGTGAATGAAAGTATTTGATCTCACAAAACTGGATTTTTTTTGTGGAAATTGGGTCAGTGGAATGGAATAGACGAAATTGAGTTTCCTGGTCATATAAGAAAGCAGTTGGTTTTTCGTCTATATTTGCTCAACTATGCAATATGGAGATTTACTGTCACAAGCAAAGCTGTAAAATTTTAGAGAATAGGTGTTTCAGGGTTTTAAGGAAAAATGACCCAATGCCATATGACCACTTCTAGAATTGGGCAAAATGACCCATATCTCTAAGATTGTGGCAGTAAGAAAGTTGCTTCCAAAGGCGAAGTCGTAGATAATAATTTTTAAGAGAGTACGTGTTTCAAGGTTTTAAGAAATAATGGCCTAATCCTGGAATGTGACCACTTCTAGAATCGGGCGAGATGACCCATATCTCTAGAACTATGGAAGTTAGAAAGTTGCTTCCAAAGGCAAAGTTGTAGAGAATAAAATTATGGAGACCACGTGTTTCAGGGTTTCAGTGAAAAGTGGCCAAGTCCTGGGTTATAGCAACTTCTAGAATTCCGAGGGATTACTCATATCTCTAGAATTATGGCAGTGAGAAAGGTGCTACCAAAGTTAAAGTTGTGGAGAATAAAATTTTAGAGAACACGTGTTTCAGGTTTTTAGGGGAAAATTATCAAATCTCGGGATAAAGCAGCTTCCTAATTCTCATTTCCTATACAAATGACCTTCTTCTCCCTTTCGACCTGCTTACATGTTTGATTGAAATGAAAAATTGAAAAAGAAATCGTACCTTGTTATCTCTTCCACTAATTTGGTTGGGTCAGCTGCATAAAATTTTACACCGAAATACATGTCGTACACATCTTTGGAACCCTTTAATTGTCTTGCTAGTCGTGTTGACACGTCCAGCCAATGCTAAAACAAATGCATTATTCATCACATGAACGCAATGTTATAACGTAAATAAAGAAAACGAACCGTTTGATTTTCAGCATCCAGATATCTAAGTCCGAAGTAAGCTGTTTCGATTAAGTTCAATTTAGCGAACACAACATCCAACAAAACTTGACCGGATAAGTCATCCTGAAACGAAAAAAAAAGAAAAATATAAGAAAATAATCTTCATTGTTGTACTAGATATAAATAAAATGTCTTTATATTTATGGCATAGAGCGAACTAGGGACTATGTGTATAGAAAGATGCAGTATTTTTCATATAAATCATGCGATGGTCAACATTACACATAGTTCTATACAGAGTACGCTGTTTATTTATTATTTATACTGCACTGGACGTCTTGAAATTGGCTATAAATAACATTAACGATTTTGTTTGGCTAAGGGTCAAATCTTTTGTGTCGTTACATTACATTGTCCATAATGATGTTGCAAATTTCACTCTTCACAAAAATGCTACAAACTTAATCTCAACTTATTCAAGTAAGATGACATGGAACATTGCATTAAAGAGCCAAGAGCTTTCAACTGATGCCATTTTCCGGCCAATATGTCAACATAATACTTATATTTTCATTATTGGATCATGATTGAAATCATTTTTCTAATATAAATTTTTGGTGGGAAACTAGCTTTTATTTTAAAGTGCCGAATACCATCATAATTTGTAGCGAAAATTAGAATTAGTCTCTTCTTATTTTACTTTAAACTACAATGTGCTTTACTTTACTTTAAACTTAAATGCGTATGTAATCGTCCTTTACGCTCATTACAGGGTGCCCGTCGCGTCGACTAAATTCTTCACCAAAGTAAAAACTTATGCATTTTATGACCATTTTTTATTAAACTTATAATTCACAAAATATGCACTTTACTAACTTTAATTCATATTTCGAAAATAAAATTTCTATAAATTTGTTTAGCTTACGAATCGATGGAAGAATTTGAATTTAAAGGTGCGGTGCGATCATTGTTGAATAAAAGAAAATTCTAATTTACTTTTTCGAATTAATTCAATTTGGGTAATCAGTCTATGAACTATATCGAATAAAATACATTTTTCTTGTCAACGTTTCTACTGTTTCTATTCGAAAGCATGTTGGTGTAAATTTTTTAGTTAACCCTAAACAATTTATACCTTTTCCTACCAAATTTGCACAATCAATTTTCCTGACCATTCAGTTTCTTTTTACTCTTTTTTGTTAAATTAAAGTTTCACAGCTGCAAACTCTCAGGAGTAACATTCCCGAAACTGATTGTAAAAACAATCAAGGAATTTTCCATCATTCCACTCGTACACGCCACATCCTATCGATTTTGTACTCGAAATTGTGGAAGGACAGGCCACGTACGTTTGTTGAAAAATTCATCGCCAAGGAATTAAACAATTATATATGAATTTATTCAGCATTTGTACAAAATTTACAGTTTGTTTTTACATGAAATTAAATTAAATTAAATAGTCAACAAACACGTTTAAATGGTTTTTCAATAGCCACAAGGTGAGAAACGTAGCTTTTAATGAAGGTAAATAAATGTACTTTTGGTGAAGATGGGCAGGACACAAGAGTTATGAACTCCATCGGGAAAACTTTAAAATTAGGCTGAGTTACCTGTGCTAAAGCACACTAGGTGATTTGTGATTTTTATGCTTGCCTAGAATGATTACCACTTTAATAGTAGATTATGCATTTGCGGGGAAAATTTTTTATCTTCGAGGGGGAGGTTTGCATCCCGAGCAGATGTTGAGGGATGTATTCCACCAAGTAGATAAATAAATTTTTCCGCAGATGCATATACTGTTTTATTCGCCAAGGCAACCAATCAATGAAATAAAGTTTGACACCAACAATTAATGTATTACTTAACGCCCCAGTGAAGCAATGCGGTGAATTATATTACTTATCTCGAAAGGTGAAAGAACCTCGAACTTACGTAACTTACTGATACTGAATACAATATTATAGCCCTAGTAGCATAAAATACTATTTTATCGCATTCGCGTGATGATTTCCACTGAAAATTGTTGCTCTAGAAGGATACATGCATTATTCTCATACGTCAAATCAATTTTTCATTCTCCTTTGTCTCTTATCTGGTTTCGTAGCGTATCATGGTATAACGGTATATAGTGAAGTCTCTGCAAGCCTCGACGTTTTCCCTGATGATAGTCTACTTATCTGCGTTCACGTGTATCCCCCCTAAGAGGAAAATATATTTTTTTCACCGCAAAGCTTCCCTAAGGCGCTAAATAATACATTAATTGTTGGTGTCAAACTTTGTTTCATTGATTTGTTGCTTTGGTTAATAAAATAGCATATGGAGAAACAATATTGAAACTCAATGTTTCTTGTTTGAATCCACATGAGAGAATGAATTTATTTCGAACAAATACATCGAATTGCCTACAATATCAGATAGTTGCGTGTTCAAATCACGTCGGGGTTACCAATATGTGGGGAAACAATGTTGAAACTCAATGTTTCTTGTTTGAATCCGCATGAGAGAATGAATTTATTTCGAACAAATACATCGAATTCATAATAGAATTTTGTAAAATGATAACTGTGATTGACCAAATGAAATGAATTGCTATGAGTGATGTCTTGCCACGAGTGAATTTAGATATCTTGATGCGCACAAAAGCATATGAATCTGTGGGAAAATTTATTTACCTACTCGAGGGCAGACTGGAGAACCGCTAAATTTTAGCTACCGAAAAACGGTGGCTAACGGCTGAAACGGTCGCCGCCGACGTTTTTGGTCGGCTACATGCGGCCAGCCAGAGTTTCGGTCGGCTGACTCGGCGGCAAGACAATTATTCTTTGTAAAAAACCCTAAAATCTTTATTTATCTGCTTCACAACTACAAGACTTTTTCTGGCACAATTTTTTAATAGTTATGTATGCACCACGTACTACATGTCGGTCATATTGTGCGAGATTGGTGAAAAGTCCCAGGGCGGCAGGAGCACATATGAACGACATGTAGTAAATGTTGGATATATAATTTTATATATCTTTCGCACAAAACACGAAAATTATACTCTTCAATTTTTTCGAAATGAATTTGTACATTTCATGAAGCAATAATATTCGAAATAAATTGAGAAACGTCAACTTATGAATGAAACTCGACTAATAAAATCATATTAGTCCAGTTCGTACGTTTCGAACTGGACTAATATGGTTTTATTAGTCGACTTCGAATTTTGATCAAAAGACGTCAAATTAAGTCTAGTTTTCAGTGCGAAAAATGGCACATTTTGGGCGAAAGATACATAAATATATTTTTACAAAAAATACAACATTACTGTGATATTATCACTCTCGTAAAACAGATGTCCAAAGAAGAATAAGGTCTTAGTCATGAACTAAATAGAAAAAATGATCAGATCTGGCTCTATTCTTGGATCCTTCGATGCCGATTATAAAACAATATTCTCAGAACGGCGCGCCGCAATTCAGTGAAATACAATTTCACGTACTTTTACCATTTTTACGACAAGAACTAAGAACAGCAATACATAGAATAACAAAGAGAAGAGCAAAAATAGTCAAAATATTTTTGAATTTGGCCAATAATCTCCTGAAATTTAGAAGAATTGTGTAGGATTATTGCCTTAATTTCACCGATTTCACTAAAATTATCGTGACGTAAAAACATGGCTCACTTTCCGTATTCAGATCGATTAACGAAAGTCATGTTGTCGTGTAGGGCTACGAGGCTATTTCTGCCATTTTCGAACTTTTTCCTCAAGCTGTCATCCCGGCTAATTTAAGCCCCAGGACAATGCAAGGGTAAAAATACCTTTTCAAACACGAAAATTATTTATAAAAGAATTTTA
The DNA here is from genome assembly GCA_029228625.1 of Pseudolycoriella hygida. Taxonomy (NCBI): domain Eukaryota; kingdom Metazoa; phylum Arthropoda; class Insecta; order Diptera; family Sciaridae; genus Pseudolycoriella; species Pseudolycoriella hygida. The sequence continues at coordinate 44,195,961 of CM055406.1, read as the reverse complement.
TATATAAAAGTTATTCTTTCACATATCACTTCAAATTGAAAATATTCGTGTTTTTTCGACATTGGGTGCTTTCGACTCGACCGGACTTAACTCAGACAATTTTTTGAACGTCTTAGCCGATCTAGCCGCCGGCCATCCACTTTTTTTCGTCAGCTAGCTGCTGCCGTCGATTTTTTTTCGGCTCTCCACTCTGTTCGAGGGATTACATCCTCACCTTCGGCTCGGAATGCAAACCTCTCCCTCGAAGATAAAAAAAGTTTCCCCACATGTCTACTATCATAACTAGGCTAATTGCAATGCTAGGCATCGGCTCGGAATGCAAAGTTAAGGTCAGAGAACACAACATTCCCGGAACGGCAAAAGTAGATTTTTCGTTTTTTCTGGCTAAAATATTACCTTCATACACGCATCAGCTTTGAATGTCACAGCCAGATATTAATGTATTATTACTAAGTATTTTAATTAAGTCGACACATTTCTAAATTGAGAAGAATAGAAAAACATTAGCGAACTCAAATTCTGCCTTATATGTTTTTCTAATTTAAATAAAAGAAGAAAATAAACTTCACTGTTCGCGAGCATTTCAATAAATTCATTACAAATTCAAAAATGATATGCTTAACCTCCCAAGTCCATCTATTCTGTTTCTTTGCTTGTTAGAGTTAAACCCTGCAATAAAATAACAATTTAGCATCTAAAACCCATAAAATCCATATAAAATAATATTTACAAGTCAAAGTCAAGTCAACTCAATTTTACTTTGCTTGCATTTAAAGTAATATTTTTATTGTCAATACCTTCGATTGTACAAGTTATTAGTCTTATGGAACAAATAGGTTCTCTTTCAATTGTATCTGCAACCCAGCATCGAAACACCGATGTTTGTTTTATTGGATTAAAAAATTTATTATATTGTGGATTGCGAATACTTGAAACAGAACTTAAGACTCGAAGTGTCTTGTAAGAGGCCTAGAATCAACGTATAAAATGTATTGTTATCGTAGTTAAAATATCGCGGCATCGTTTTTTAATTTCTGAGTTTGTGAGTTGAGAGCAATTGAGGTCTATTTTGGTGCTTTTCGGCCAAATTGTAACCTAGTACTTAGTAAGCGGTCATCATATCGTCCGAATATGCTGATAAGTGAAATAATAGATAGAAGAATTTGGAACTGTGCGTAGAGCGTTTTGAAGCAAGTCAGCCATTTGACAGCTGCCTGAAATTGAGTATTTTGTGTTGGCTTACACACACCGCTGATCAGTGAACAATAAGTAAAATAAATGCAAGGGGTAAAGAGTGGCGGCTATTATAATTTTTGATAGAAAAGGAAGGGTGGAATTACTGTATCAATTGCCTTTTTCGTTAAACTAAACACGGTATGAGTAAAGTGAGACCCCAAAGTTTTAAATGCTAACTGATAAACACCTCCTTTCAATAAAGGCAAAAAAAGAATGAAAGTTGCCTACGCATTGCCTTAACTAACCTTATTTGCTTTGTAAGAGGAAAAGATAACTTGGGTCACTCTCAGGCCCATGTCGTCAGCGTCCTCCTTATTCCATAATTTGAGGTAGGTGTTGATTAGTCTTAAATTGTGCTCTCCTAATTACTGTAATTTGTGCTGTTCTAGGAGTCGAATACGAATCAATAATTTCGACTTCTAAATTTCTATTCGAAATGTCAATTAAGAAAATCAGATCCCGTTATAGCACACTAACGTTTCCCATTTCGAGGGGTTTCAACCGAATAGCCAATGACCCTTAAACGTTCGAAACGCGACATACAAATTAGTTTTTTGATTTCTTTTATTGCAAAACATAACAACTTGCATTCAACACAATGACCGAAGAACTGCTCGAAACACGATAGTTAACTGCAATGCTGCAACGTAACCACAGCAAATGCACTATCTCTGTGTACGCTTTACATTATATTTATAAGTTTTATCGTTCTGGTCAGTTGTTTATACCACATGTTTCATCCACAAATATATCAAGATTATGTGTGAGCGAATTTGGAAAATTTATTGTAACTACCATATATGCATTTAGTCGACACAAATCAATTTTGAATGAAGAAATGGAATTTCGGTAAACCAATAGATAGAAAATAACGTTAAGACATCATTCACACCATTTTCGTTTTCAGGACAAAATTTTTATTTAAATTAAGAAATGGATACAAAAGCAGTTTTTCAATCATAACGTGAAATTGCCTAAAACCCGATATCAATTTAAAGTGTGACTAAATCGATTAAATAAATATACATTTCCACTATAGCCATGGACAGATGTGACATAACAAATCAAAAACTTTTATGTCATAACACCATTTGGTTCTTACCAAGTACAACCGGGTGTTACTTAACTAGTGCGATGCATGATCGATTTGTGGCTCGATTCGGAAAAAGAAAATTTCTCCCAAAGTTAAGTTGTTATTCGGAACCTTAGGCCTGGATTCCATTTACCCTAAAAAAATAGTATGTTACATCGTATGCCGCGGAAACCATTCATTACATGTGGACTCAATTTTGTGAGACGAGTTGAAGTTACAAGTGTGTATATTTAAGCAACAAGCTTTGGAAACTGTTATTTTGACAAGTGCAGAGATTGTATATTCGTGCCGCTTAAAAACGCACGAGTGAGTTAGCGAGATCACAAAGTTGAGCGCGAATTAATGAATGATTTGCAAGCACACAATGTATAGTATATTTCAACATACCCCAATACACACGAAATGTGTAAGTACGCGCCGGCGCAAGTGCAGAGATTGTATATCCGTGCCGCTTAAAAACGCACGAGTGAGTTAGCGAGATCACAAAGTTGAGCGCGAATTAATGAATGATTTGCAAGCACACAATGTATAGTATATTTCAACATACCCCAATACACACGAAATGTGTAAGTACGCGCCGGCGCAAGTGCAGAGATTGTATATCCGTGCCGCTTAAAAACGCACGAGTGAGTTAGCGAGATCACAAAGTTGAGCGCGAATTAATGAATGATTTGCAAGCACACAATGTATAGTATATTTCAACATACCCCAATACACACGAAATGTGTAAGTACGCGCCGGCGCAAGTGCAGAGATTGTATATCCGTGCCGCTTAAAAACGCACGAGTGAGTTAGCGAGATCACAAAGTTGAGCGCGAATTAATGAATGATTTGCAAGCACACAATGTATAGTATATTTCAACATACCCCAATACACACGAGATGTGTAAGTACGCGCCGGCGTGTGTATTGGGGTATGTTGAAATATACTATTTTACCTTCCTTGGGACGAAAGTTTCCTTTCGCCACAGGTTGTTTGTGTTTCTAATATCCCAAAAGACCCTACACGTAATGAACGATTTCCGCGGGGGG
>CM055406.1:44181701-44192100 GCA_029228625.1 Pseudolycoriella hygida | reverse complement strand
TATGACCATTTTTTATTAAACTTATAATTCACAAAATATGCACTTTACTAACTTTAATTCATATTTCGAAAATAAAATTTCTATAAATTTGTTTAGCTTACGAATCGATGGAAGAATTTGAATTTAAAGGTGCGGTGCGATCATTGTTGAATAAAAGAAAATTCTAATTTACTTTTTCGAATTAATTCAATTTGGGTAATCAGTCTATGAACTATATCGAATAAAATACATTTTTCTTGTCAACGTTTCTACTGTTTCTATTCGAAAGCATGTTGGTGTAAATTTTTTAGTTAACCCTAAACAATTTATACCTTTTCCTACCAAATTTGCACAATCAATTTTCCTGACCATTCAGTTTCTTTTTACTCTTTTTTGTTAAATTAAAGTTTCACAGCTGCAAACTCTCAGGAGTAACATTCCCGAAACTGATTGTAAAAACAATCAAGGAATTTTCCATCATTCCACTCGTACACGCCACATCCTATCGATTTTGTACTCGAAATTGTGGAAGGACAGGCCACGTACGTTTGTTGAAAAATTCATCGCCAAGGAATTAAACAATTATATATGAATTTATTCAGCATTTGTACAAAATTTACAGTTTGTTTTTACATGAAATTAAATTAAATTAAATAGTCAACAAACACGTTTAAATGGTTTTTCAATAGCCACAAGGTGAGAAACGTAGCTTTTAATGAAGGTAAATAAATGTACTTTTGGTGAAGATGGGCAGGACACAAGAGTTATGAACTCCATCGGGAAAACTTTAAAATTAGGCTGAGTTACCTGTGCTAAAGCACACTAGGTGATTTGTGATTTTTATGCTTGCCTAGAATGATTACCACTTTAATAGTAGATTATGCATTTGCGGGGAAAATTTTTTATCTTCGAGGGGGAGGTTTGCATCCCGAGCAGATGTTGAGGGATGTATTCCACCAAGTAGATAAATAAATTTTTCCGCAGATGCATATACTGTTTTATTCGCCAAGGCAACCAATCAATGAAATAAAGTTTGACACCAACAATTAATGTATTACTTAACGCCCCAGTGAAGCAATGCGGTGAATTATATTACTTATCTCGAAAGGTGAAAGAACCTCGAACTTACGTAACTTACTGATACTGAATACAATATTATAGCCCTAGTAGCATAAAATACTATTTTATCGCATTCGCGTGATGATTTCCACTGAAAATTGTTGCTCTAGAAGGATACATGCATTATTCTCATACGTCAAATCAATTTTTCATTCTCCTTTGTCTCTTATCTGGTTTCGTAGCGTATCATGGTATAACGGTATATAGTGAAGTCTCTGCAAGCCTCGACGTTTTCCCTGATGATAGTCTACTTATCTGCGTTCACGTGTATCCCCCCTAAGAGGAAAATATATTTTTTTCACCGCAAAGCTTCCCTAAGGCGCTAAATAATACATTAATTGTTGGTGTCAAACTTTGTTTCATTGATTTGTTGCTTTGGTTAATAAAATAGCATATGGAGAAACAATATTGAAACTCAATGTTTCTTGTTTGAATCCACATGAGAGAATGAATTTATTTCGAACAAATACATCGAATTGCCTACAATATCAGATAGTTGCGTGTTCAAATCACGTCGGGGTTACCAATATGTGGGGAAACAATGTTGAAACTCAATGTTTCTTGTTTGAATCCGCATGAGAGAATGAATTTATTTCGAACAAATACATCGAATTCATAATAGAATTTTGTAAAATGATAACTGTGATTGACCAAATGAAATGAATTGCTATGAGTGATGTCTTGCCACGAGTGAATTTAGATATCTTGATGCGCACAAAAGCATATGAATCTGTGGGAAAATTTATTTACCTACTCGAGGGCAGACTGGAGAACCGCTAAATTTTAGCTACCGAAAAACGGTGGCTAACGGCTGAAACGGTCGCCGCCGACGTTTTTGGTCGGCTACATGCGGCCAGCCAGAGTTTCGGTCGGCTGACTCGGCGGCAAGACAATTATTCTTTGTAAAAAACCCTAAAATCTTTATTTATCTGCTTCACAACTACAAGACTTTTTCTGGCACAATTTTTTAATAGTTATGTATGCACCACGTACTACATGTCGGTCATATTGTGCGAGATTGGTGAAAAGTCCCAGGGCGGCAGGAGCACATATGAACGACATGTAGTAAATGTTGGATATATAATTTTATATATCTTTCGCACAAAACACGAAAATTATACTCTTCAATTTTTTCGAAATGAATTTGTACATTTCATGAAGCAATAATATTCGAAATAAATTGAGAAACGTCAACTTATGAATGAAACTCGACTAATAAAATCATATTAGTCCAGTTCGTACGTTTCGAACTGGACTAATATGGTTTTATTAGTCGACTTCGAATTTTGATCAAAAGACGTCAAATTAAGTCTAGTTTTCAGTGCGAAAAATGGCACATTTTGGGCGAAAGATACATAAATATATTTTTACAAAAAATACAACATTACTGTGATATTATCACTCTCGTAAAACAGATGTCCAAAGAAGAATAAGGTCTTAGTCATGAACTAAATAGAAAAAATGATCAGATCTGGCTCTATTCTTGGATCCTTCGATGCCGATTATAAAACAATATTCTCAGAACGGCGCGCCGCAATTCAGTGAAATACAATTTCACGTACTTTTACCATTTTTACGACAAGAACTAAGAACAGCAATACATAGAATAACAAAGAGAAGAGCAAAAATAGTCAAAATATTTTTGAATTTGGCCAATAATCTCCTGAAATTTAGAAGAATTGTGTAGGATTATTGCCTTAATTTCACCGATTTCACTAAAATTATCGTGACGTAAAAACATGGCTCACTTTCCGTATTCAGATCGATTAACGAAAGTCATGTTGTCGTGTAGGGCTACGAGGCTATTTCTGCCATTTTCGAACTTTTTCCTCAAGCTGTCATCCCGGCTAATTTAAGCCCCAGGACAATGCAAGGGTAAAAATACCTTTTCAAACACGAAAATTATTTATAAAAGAATTTTATATATAAAAGTTATTCTTTCACATATCACTTCAAATTGAAAATATTCGTGTTTTTTCGACATTGGGTGCTTTCGACTCGACCGGACTTAACTCAGACAATTTTTTGAACGTCTTAGCCGATCTAGCCGCCGGCCATCCACTTTTTTTCGTCAGCTAGCTGCTGCCGTCGATTTTTTTTCGGCTCTCCACTCTGTTCGAGGGATTACATCCTCACCTTCGGCTCGGAATGCAAACCTCTCCCTCGAAGATAAAAAAAGTTTCCCCACATGTCTACTATCATAACTAGGCTAATTGCAATGCTAGGCATCGGCTCGGAATGCAAAGTTAAGGTCAGAGAACACAACATTCCCGGAACGGCAAAAGTAGATTTTTCGTTTTTTCTGGCTAAAATATTACCTTCATACACGCATCAGCTTTGAATGTCACAGCCAGATATTAATGTATTATTACTAAGTATTTTAATTAAGTCGACACATTTCTAAATTGAGAAGAATAGAAAAACATTAGCGAACTCAAATTCTGCCTTATATGTTTTTCTAATTTAAATAAAAGAAGAAAATAAACTTCACTGTTCGCGAGCATTTCAATAAATTCATTACAAATTCAAAAATGATATGCTTAACCTCCCAAGTCCATCTATTCTGTTTCTTTGCTTGTTAGAGTTAAACCCTGCAATAAAATAACAATTTAGCATCTAAAACCCATAAAATCCATATAAAATAATATTTACAAGTCAAAGTCAAGTCAACTCAATTTTACTTTGCTTGCATTTAAAGTAATATTTTTATTGTCAATACCTTCGATTGTACAAGTTATTAGTCTTATGGAACAAATAGGTTCTCTTTCAATTGTATCTGCAACCCAGCATCGAAACACCGATGTTTGTTTTATTGGATTAAAAAATTTATTATATTGTGGATTGCGAATACTTGAAACAGAACTTAAGACTCGAAGTGTCTTGTAAGAGGCCTAGAATCAACGTATAAAATGTATTGTTATCGTAGTTAAAATATCGCGGCATCGTTTTTTAATTTCTGAGTTTGTGAGTTGAGAGCAATTGAGGTCTATTTTGGTGCTTTTCGGCCAAATTGTAACCTAGTACTTAGTAAGCGGTCATCATATCGTCCGAATATGCTGATAAGTGAAATAATAGATAGAAGAATTTGGAACTGTGCGTAGAGCGTTTTGAAGCAAGTCAGCCATTTGACAGCTGCCTGAAATTGAGTATTTTGTGTTGGCTTACACACACCGCTGATCAGTGAACAATAAGTAAAATAAATGCAAGGGGTAAAGAGTGGCGGCTATTATAATTTTTGATAGAAAAGGAAGGGTGGAATTACTGTATCAATTGCCTTTTTCGTTAAACTAAACACGGTATGAGTAAAGTGAGACCCCAAAGTTTTAAATGCTAACTGATAAACACCTCCTTTCAATAAAGGCAAAAAAAGAATGAAAGTTGCCTACGCATTGCCTTAACTAACCTTATTTGCTTTGTAAGAGGAAAAGATAACTTGGGTCACTCTCAGGCCCATGTCGTCAGCGTCCTCCTTATTCCATAATTTGAGGTAGGTGTTGATTAGTCTTAAATTGTGCTCTCCTAATTACTGTAATTTGTGCTGTTCTAGGAGTCGAATACGAATCAATAATTTCGACTTCTAAATTTCTATTCGAAATGTCAATTAAGAAAATCAGATCCCGTTATAGCACACTAACGTTTCCCATTTCGAGGGGTTTCAACCGAATAGCCAATGACCCTTAAACGTTCGAAACGCGACATACAAATTAGTTTTTTGATTTCTTTTATTGCAAAACATAACAACTTGCATTCAACACAATGACCGAAGAACTGCTCGAAACACGATAGTTAACTGCAATGCTGCAACGTAACCACAGCAAATGCACTATCTCTGTGTACGCTTTACATTATATTTATAAGTTTTATCGTTCTGGTCAGTTGTTTATACCACATGTTTCATCCACAAATATATCAAGATTATGTGTGAGCGAATTTGGAAAATTTATTGTAACTACCATATATGCATTTAGTCGACACAAATCAATTTTGAATGAAGAAATGGAATTTCGGTAAACCAATAGATAGAAAATAACGTTAAGACATCATTCACACCATTTTCGTTTTCAGGACAAAATTTTTATTTAAATTAAGAAATGGATACAAAAGCAGTTTTTCAATCATAACGTGAAATTGCCTAAAACCCGATATCAATTTAAAGTGTGACTAAATCGATTAAATAAATATACATTTCCACTATAGCCATGGACAGATGTGACATAACAAATCAAAAACTTTTATGTCATAACACCATTTGGTTCTTACCAAGTACAACCGGGTGTTACTTAACTAGTGCGATGCATGATCGATTTGTGGCTCGATTCGGAAAAAGAAAATTTCTCCCAAAGTTAAGTTGTTATTCGGAACCTTAGGCCTGGATTCCATTTACCCTAAAAAAATAGTATGTTACATCGTATGCCGCGGAAACCATTCATTACATGTGGACTCAATTTTGTGAGACGAGTTGAAGTTACAAGTGTGTATATTTAAGCAACAAGCTTTGGAAACTGTTATTTTGACAAGTGCAGAGATTGTATATTCGTGCCGCTTAAAAACGCACGAGTGAGTTAGCGAGATCACAAAGTTGAGCGCGAATTAATGAATGATTTGCAAGCACACAATGTATAGTATATTTCAACATACCCCAATACACACGAAATGTGTAAGTACGCGCCGGCGCAAGTGCAGAGATTGTATATCCGTGCCGCTTAAAAACGCACGAGTGAGTTAGCGAGATCACAAAGTTGAGCGCGAATTAATGAATGATTTGCAAGCACACAATGTATAGTATATTTCAACATACCCCAATACACACGAAATGTGTAAGTACGCGCCGGCGCAAGTGCAGAGATTGTATATCCGTGCCGCTTAAAAACGCACGAGTGAGTTAGCGAGATCACAAAGTTGAGCGCGAATTAATGAATGATTTGCAAGCACACAATGTATAGTATATTTCAACATACCCCAATACACACGAGATGTGTAAGTACGCGCCGGCGTGTGTATTGGGGTATGTTGAAATATACTATTTTACCTTCCTTGGGACGAAAGTTTCCTTTCGCCACAGGTTGTTTGTGTTTCTAATATCCCAAAAGACCCTACACGTAATGAACGATTTCCGCGGGGGGTAAACATGAGTGCAATGCGAAACTTTCGGAGGGGAAGTCAAAAAAATAAGTTTATTCACAGCACGGGGCTTAGCAAGCAAAATAACTTACAATATAGTTTGAACCTTTTGATTTTGACTGGTGTGGTTGCATTCCAAGCCGCAGCTCCAGCTGCACTCGTCAAAATGCCCAAACCATATTGTAATATACTATTTTCTTCTAACAGACGTACAAACTTCGACTATTTCTGATTTTTCCATGGAGAGTATCATTTTCTTGGCACATATTTGACAATTCTTTCACGAAAAGAGTCTGTTCATCTCCCGGGAAGAAAGCATATCATTTAAAAAACGATATAGCAATTGAAATAATACGAAAACAGCGTTGTAGACACCCTTTGCCAACTACACACATTATATGGGAAAAGCTAGCATTTTGAAAGTAGGCTTTTTATATACGATTCTGAAAATTGATATTTCAAAATGATGCTTGTATACCATATGCATAATGTTACACAGCAATAGAGTAGTAGTTCTCTTAGCGTCTGGTGGCAATTCGTCATAATTCGACAATTTGTCATAATTGCATATATGGCTATTGATTGATTGGCAATCTTTGCTTTTTATTATAAATAAATATGAGGTTTTATGGGAGACTTTGATGTTTTTACGATATGAGTTGTTGTATGACTTAACGTTGATGGTTTAACTGGTGCACTTTAATAAATATTTCACTTAAAATGTATAAGTCAAGAAAAATTTTTATAGGCAAACAACACATAATTACAACGGTTTTGTTGCCACGAGTGGGATTATGTGAGTTATGATAAAGTAATTTTGATCAGTGGGCAGGGAAGTGAACAAAATTCTAAAATTGAAAATGCAAATTAAAGAGTGTAAATATTGTACATAATTCTTTTTCGTTACTTGCAAAGCGAAGTTATTGGTCAGTTTACACTTACTTATGGTGTTGTTGCTTTCAAACGATCAAGTAATTGCAAAAAATTTAATTGAACGAATTGTGGTCGGCGTATTTTTTCATCAGGATCTATTGCTATTGTTCAAACTTTTGAGAATGAGATGTTGTAGAGTTACATACAGTTAATGTACAAGTGATTCATGTCATTGAACTCACAGACAATTTGACACTTCGTAGATTTTATTCAAGAGCTTCAGCGCGTCAATTTTGAACTGTTTGAGACTCTTTCACCAATTGTGTACCACTTGCAAATTAATTTTATTTCGAATTAGATAAGAGGAAGAAATTTTTCTTGGTGAAGTTCCACATATTGATGGCGCACTTTGTTACAGTTTTACTGAGAATCTCCAATACATTCAGCAATTATAGTTCTTTCATGCACTAAAATGATCCTTCCTTTAGTGCATGAAACTAATGAATCTTGAATCCGAAGTACGCAGCCTTCAAAAAGTTGCAACAAGTGGAAGACTGCATTTTCGGCTAGGAAAGGAAGGCTGGGATCAAAAAATGATGTAAAGCCAATAGCAAGAACTCCTCGGAAAAATAATTTTCAACTTGACACCATGCTGCGTACTTTATCATGGTTCAACGGCACAGAGTAGGCAGCCTGGTGCCAAAAATTTAATCATATCACTATGACGGCATTGACGAATCAATCAATTTTTATCTCGGCACCAGGCTGCCTTCTTGCGCTATGCTCGTTTAAATGTAGACCATTTAAACCAAATGTAGGGACTATTCGTAAACCGAATGTCAGTGCCACCTTTTTCCGCAATGACTAATTGAAAAGGAACTCCAGAACAAATGCAAACAATACAGTTTGAGGCATTTATTTAAGAGTGATTTTAATAACCCGCTATGAACACAGTCTGCAACAATTCAAAAGTACTTCCACTCGTTTTTCAGCTGAATAAATATTAAAGAAGTCGACAGTTGAATCTTATCAATTGAAAGTTCAGTCGATGGCTGAAACAAATGTGATGAAAATATGTAATTATTTGAATAATATTTTTTCAAACATTCACAGCATGTAAATAAAGACAGTAGCTTTTGTAAGAACATATCAGTCACTTAATTTAAAATTGCTTAGTAGAAACTGAATAAATATAGACGGAAACAGTTGAAAACATTATACTTTTAACATTTTTAATGAAATATCAATCCAATAATTCATTTCACATATTTACATCGATGTTAATAAAGAACGTATGACACATGTGGTGCGTGTGTTTTAACATTCATATGCGGAATGATTAGAATGAAAATGTTATATTTTGTTGACTGCAGAAAAATCTCTGTTTCTATAATATCAATACTCGGTGTTTAGATTTGTTTGAAAGCATTAACACAAACACTTTATTTGTGGCATTCGAACATATAATTAGCCAAATACTTTGCTGTTTTTGGACTCGGGTTGCCCGTTTTCTATTTCGGGTGGGCTATCACAAAGCTTCAACGGGCTACGGGCAAATATGACCTTCAATATTTTCCATAACAGACGGATGTGAGCTGCCCGTTTTAAGCAATCAGGCACGGACAAGGAAGAGTATAGTCGATTAATATAATCTTAGCACTTGGATTTCCTCGCGCGGTTATACCCCTTGTGTAGTAATGTACTAATAATAATTTTCATAGTTTCACTCATCATATTTGAAAAACATGAGGGTCAATCAATAGCACCTGCAATTATCGATCTTAGCTCAATTAATAAAAACCATATTATGGCAGAATTTCCAAAAATCCCGATCCGTAAACTGACGACGTTTAAAATTATGTCGTACTGACGAGATGTGCAAGATTCAATGCACAAACTAATAAGTAAAATATAAGTAAAATCCCAACGGATGTATAACACAATACATCAAAAAGTATAATCTCATCAATGGGAAAACTTCAAAAAGAATTCATATACACATTGTAGCAAATAGATAAATAAATAAAATTTATACTTCTCAACATCATAATTTCCACAATTACATCTCTGGTTCGTCGAGCAAATAATACAACACTAAACCCGATAATATAATGAGTTGAATTTATTAAAAGAGTCATAAATAGAAGAAGTGAGTGATTTAATGCTCAAAGCAAAGCAATTATTATAGCTCTAAAACTTATCATTAGTGTCCTTTTAAATAAATGGTGCAAGAAAATACGTTATTATAATTATAAAGAACTTATTTAAAATACCAACAAATTATCTATAATACTACGATGTTCGGCATGCATACGATGCAATGGGTACTTAACTCGTACCGAACAACGATGTACCTCCAGCAATACGTTAAAGATCCATTTTGCTATAGATCGCAATGTGGGCACTTACAATTCAAGATTGCATTTCTACTATACATACATTACAATTCATATCCACACGAAGTTGCAGTATATGATAATTGATGGTTATGATCAAGAGGTCACAATCTTCCGCACAAGATTCTCGAAGATGGTTTGATGGTAATCATAATCATATTAGTAACAAAATGATTTTAAATGGGCGTTTCGTTATTGTTTGATTGATTAGTGTAATTTGCTAGGTTAAGATAAATACTGTAAGTGCTTGATGTAAGTATTATGTAGTTAAGTAAATAATGATCTTAAACGTTTCTATAAATAGTTTTTTTTACCCATTTTAGGAATTTATAGAGCTAAGATTCATTGAAGATTAAAGTTTGTTATTTCTCGTATTGTGTTAGAATTGTGCTTAATGTGAAATAAACCGATTTATCATTCAAGAAAATGATACAGTGATCAGCGATCGGTATTACTTGAAGTTACACTTGTAATACAACGTTTTCTCATTATCTACGGATATCCGCATTTTGAACTCAGAATACTGATGATTATGAATGAGCAATGGAGAGCTCGTACGTACTATAAAATTATACTATCCTACGAGGGGCTTTCAAATAAATGTTGCAACTTCATCGATGACATCAAACACGTAAAAATAAAATTTGTTCTGATCTTATAAAGCAGAGTAAGTATCGACCGAAATGGACGTGTGATTTTTTCTACTACTCTATTGCATAAGTACGCCAGTCCAATTTTTTTTATCTACGCGGAGTGAAGATATTTATCATTTATTGAAAACTTAGACCTTAATTCACATTCGCTCAATTTTTATAAAAATCGTTTTTGGTTTTTTCAAAGACATATTTCACCGTACAAAGTGTTTCCTTCTCAGTTAAACGAATAGACTTCTTATTCTTGTCTTTTTTTTT
>CM055406.1:44149921-44181484 GCA_029228625.1 Pseudolycoriella hygida | reverse complement strand
GGGGGGGGGGGCGTAAACCGTACAATTTGGATAATCTCTAAGGTTTCTTCAAAAGAAAAAAAATTATTTTCTTCAAGTAGAATCACGAAGAAAAACTCTATTTTTTAAATTGTACCATTTATTTTTTAATCTCCGACTGCGGTTTCGATTGTCAAACAATCGTTTTCAAGGAGTTTCTTCTAATTAAACTAGAGATGAGCGGGTTGCCCAAAACTTCGAAAAACCCGACCCGAACCCGAACCCGAATTTTTTTTTTTCTGGTTCATGGGTTTCGGGTTTCGAAAAATTTTATCGGGACGGGTTCGGTCCGGGTCGGGTTGTTGTATCATTTTATTCGGGTCCCGATCCTTTATTGACTTTTTATATTTTACAAAACTCGTCTAAATTTTATCATCTTACATTCCACGAACTTTGTTTTAGTCTAAGGTCCGTGAAGAATGCAGACATCGGGCCTTGAAATAATTTTTGTTTCGAAGTAATTTGGGTTGTGAGTTTCAAAAAACTTGAGTGTCTGGTTCAGTCCGGGTCGGGTTTTGAAACAGTTCGGGTTTTGAAAAATTTTATCGAGTCGGGTTTTGAAAAAGTTAGGGTTTCGGGTTTCGAAAATTTTAATCGGGTCGGGTTCGGTCCGGGTCGGGTTTAGAAACAATGCGGAATTTGGGTTTCGAAAAATTATATCGAATCGGGTTCGGTCCGGGTCGGGTTTCGAAAAATGGTCGACCCGCTCATCTCTAAACTAAAACCGTCAATACAAAAAAAATCTTATCCTATCAAAATACATTAAACATTAAATAGTTTGAAGACGAAAGCATTTAAAAAACGAAACAAACTCATTAACATATATCGGTCTCATGATAACATAATCAGTCGTAGCTTATCACTTCGGTGTGAACATTTACTCAAAAAACCTAAAACAATAATAAATAAAACAAAAACAAACTTCTCTTACTCCCTTCTGTTCACCATTCTCTGAAGACTAATCCACTTTTTCATTTTATTCTAATCTATACGTGAGTTTCTCACTTCATAAGAAATCACAAATAAATATTTAGTCGTCTCATAAATATGTGTCTCATGAATGTTTTTTATTCACAGTCGAAGAAAGAAAAGAAATTGAGTAATCGTGATTTTATGTTGCCATCGTCTTCATTCAGTAGGTTTTCGTGTTTATGTCGCTGTATATGAATGGCTTCATAGTACTCAATCTTCCATGTTTGGCTCACAGGCTGTATGAGTTCCAGGTCACTTATGTTGATCTCATGGTTGGTCAAAAAAATGTTTCGTCCCTCCTCGCAGATTTTATATGTTCGTTGTATCCTTAACACAATTTACGGAGAGTAAGACCTATGTACAAGCGGCCGCAAAAATGGCACCGTATGCCGTAGATCCCTAATTTATGGAGGTCTTATTACTTGTCTTTTAATGTCCCTAGGGCTTGTCTCAGTGACCCGTCGTTCCTATGGACTAGCTCTACGTCGTGTTCTTTGTAGATTTTTCGCACTTTTTTTTGTCACGCTTGGGAAAAACTTGATTGCTACGCATTTCACGTTCTCTTTTGGTAAATCGTAAAAGTTGAAATGTTGCTCTTCAGTTTTTTCTCACGGTGTTTGTTTATAACGATCTCAATAGTCGATCTACGGTATCCATTCACTCTGCATATTTCGATGATTTTTTCCACTTAAATAGCTTCTTTCTCTTCCGTCAATGGAATGTTTACCGAGAAATGGGCCATTGCGTGGTAGGCTGAGGTTTTATGTCGGTGGTCGTTGGAAAAGTCACTCGTTATGAGTCTTATTGTGCTCGTGGGCTTCCGGTAGATGTCTATTTGTATTACTCCATTCTTGACTTCACACATCACGTTTAGGAACGGTGAAACTGACAGCTCCCGGTTTGATCGAATCCATAAACTTTTCGAACATGGTTTTAGTCTTGTCGAACATTCTCGTTTTTTGGATTACGAAAATGTCGTAAATAAAAATAAAAAAAAAAAAACGTTTGAAAACCCCCGAAAAAAAAAATTCTTTAAAATAATCTCAGAAAATGTTATCGAAATCGATGGTTAACAAAATCCGTCGTTAATTTCCGAAAATACTCTTCAGTCGAAAGTTTATCAAGCAGTCAAGTGTAAGATAAGGGTCTCTGAAAAGTATGTGGTTGGTGCAAAGAGTGGTCGAGGTAAGCGACAAATTTTCATGTCACACCATTCATTTGTTTCGAACATTCCGGAAAACTACACAATAATCAACAACAATCAACTTCACACACCATCGCTGGATATGTTCATTTTCAAATGCACGTGGTTGATGATAGTTTTGTAATCAATTAAACCGTATGAAAATCATCCCTTGATCCGAATGATTTCCAATTAATTATTTCATTTGGTATCTACAAAAATGTTATACTACTTCGGACAAAGGAATTTAAATGATACCATAGTGGTGCAATCTCGGGCATCTTACAATGGAAATTACATATGACTTTTGATTGAGAACAAAAACGTAAATACTATTTCATCATTATGATGAAAATTAATTATTCAAGGCATCATGCCATTTATTTTTATTGATTTAATGTTTCTTTAAGGTGCACGTGCACATTGAAACTTAATTATAATTTGATACTAAAATATTTACATGAATAAATTTGAAGTTTTAGAGTAAGATTTCGAAGGTTTAAAATTTTTCAAATTGATAAAAAGTAGATAGATAGCGACTGCGATATATACAGAACAGCTGGTCGAAGGTTTTGGTATAATTCGGGTAAAACTCAAATGTCTACAAAAATCATTGTGCCAGAGTTGGTTCTGTGAGTTAGAGAACTGAGTTCTAGGTAGTTTCATCCAAGATATTGTATTGATGCAAAAACGTCAATAATTTTTTTTTTAATTTTTTGAGGAAAGCTTTTCTTGGGAAAAATCGAAAAAGTCACTTTTCATAAGACACACAGTTAGGGGGCAAGTCTCCAAAACCTTTTTTTTTATTATAGGCCAACTCATTATCTTTCAAATGATGCCAAGTTCTATGTGTTACAACAAAAATTTCTATTTTGGCGACTTTTAGAGTGAGTATGTGTTGAGGTGAAAAGTTTGTTAAAATTGAAAAACTTAGCAAATTTTGATCAAAATATAGCTAAACGTCATCTCACTGTAAGAGTAACTAGACCCGTACGAAGAATGAAGTTCTTCGAAAAGGAGTCTTATGCCACGACGTTTGTAACCATTCTAATTTCGAGCCGGGAGCAGGGGGAGCTTCGATCATGGTTCTTAGATGACGAATCAGCAATAAAAACATTGTCCGTCCGTCTGTAACCGACGCGATAACTTGAGTAAAACTTTTTTGATTGAAAAATCTTTTATGGGATTGAATATGGGCACTGTCTGCCCAAGGACCACCGAACTAGGGCCGTTTAAGTGATTTTGGGTCTTTTGTACAAAACTCGAGTAAATCTTTTCCGATTTTAATAATTTTTTTTTTGTTTGAAAGATGTGAGCATATCTGACATTTTATGGCAGAAAATTTTTTAATTTTGAGCTTTTGGACTAAGGCCAGGGCCCTAAAACTGAGTCCCTACTAGGGCAAAACGTGTTTTTCCTACATAAATCGGGTAAATCTTATCCGATTTTCAGAAACTTTTTTCTTCCTGAAAGACAAAGACAAAAACTGATAAAAAACGTGGTTTTTTGAAGGTTGGTGGAACTTGTTCACTTATATCTCTGCGAAATGTGTGACCAACTCGCGCTACACGACCCTACACGATATTTGGTGCTTTTTCGTGAATATTTCTTTAATGAAGAGGCTTTTTGTGCAGTGTTGCAGAGAAAAAAAAAAACAATTTTGTTCATGGAAGTATGGATCAGAGGCCTCTCCTAAGTGTTCGAGGGCGGTTCTAAGATCGGGCCTAGTGCAATTTTTTTTTCAAACTTTTTCCATATTTTTTTAATATTGGGTTTATTTTAAGGGTTTGGAGAGGTTATTAGCGCCGTTGCTTCGGACGGATTTTTAAATATTGGTCCTTCGGCAATTTTCTATCCAATTTAATGTGGACGTAATTTCATGTACTTAAAAGTTAAGGCAACATTTACTTAGAAACGTTCGAATCTTTTCGCCAAATCCATTCTGATGCGTACGGGTCCCTTGCATATGTTTTCATCCTAAGACATTGAGTTTTGCATAATTTGCAAGATAATGAATTGGCCTATAATAAAGTATAGTTTCAGAGACCTGTCCCTTATTGGGTGTCCTATGGAAGGAGAAAACCCCCCAACATGGCGGAAAAGTGACTTTCCCCATTTTTCCCGAGAGAAGCTTTTCGCAGAAAATGTACAAGATAATTTTTATGATGTTTTTGCATCAATAAAATATTTTTAGTGAAAGAAAAAACAATTCCATGAGATTAATAATAAACTGCCTAGTTCAGTAAATAAGGAAACCTTAAGCAAAATAATTTTGTGTTTGATGAATCGCTCGACGGTTCGACTGAATTCGGACCAGCAATATTCAATACTGAATATCTGCATCCAAATTGAATTCATATCAGTCGCATTGATTGCGAGAAAATTTGTTTTCTCCACCATAAAAGCGATGTCAGCATTGAGATATTTCATTTTTATTGTCCAAAGTCCGTTATAAATCGTAGAAAACGGTGAAAAATTCCATGAAGATGGATATTGCATTCAAATGTTTCGTTCATGAAGGAAAAACTTTATACGTTCCAGTTGGGTCAAGATACGACGAGAACTTTGATTCCTGACTGAAATTGAGAATGATTCCGTCTTCTTAAAAAAATATGCGATATGACACACCCGAGCGGTTAACCACTTAAGCACCACAAGCGCTAATGCTTAACTTCGTTTACACGTTTTGCTGCTATTTGCGGTTGGCGTTTGATTTCATTTTATTGACAGTTCTCACCTGAAGTTTTATAAAAATTCCATTTCTATGCAAATACCAACTCCTCTATTTATAAAATAATTAAAAAATTAATAAAATGATAAACAAAGCCAGGAATGCTATTAACTGTGGTTTGTGTGTTTGTTTAAGCGTAAAACGAGAGACTCTCAACAATCTGAAACGTAATGGATAGATTTGTTAGTGTTTTAGAATTAAATAATTTTAAAAAAATAGATTTTGTATGGGAAAATTCAAATAAAAGAGCTTTGCTTCTGCGATAGCTTTTACGTCAAAAATTCATGATGATACGAAAGTTAAATTTTTAATTCTCGTGAACACTTTGAATTGACGGAAAATTTTAAAGTTAAGATATGAATTTTGCACGACATATAGTGATTACAGGCACCGCTTTTTTGATTCAGCAAGTAGTGGCTGCATGCACATTACGTACGGGTGAAGAGTGGGGGTAGATTTCCCAAAATTTGTTCTGTAGCGTACATACGAACCTCACCCCTATCAATTCCTCACGTGATCCCTCAATTGCACAAGTAACTTCAACCAATTCATGCTATTCACAAAATATCGTGTGACGAATAATTATGCCAACTAAATGACCCCTCTACAGCCTCTCAACCAATTTTTGAGACCCATATCTTTAATTTTATACCTGGATGAGCAATTTCCCAGCTAATTTTGCATCTTCGGATGTTTTAAAAAGATTTTGAACACCTTCGAACTCAACCTCACTTTTACGACTACATTCAGAAGATCGTTCAAGTTTTACTCGAATTAATTTATTGACGGACAGACGGAAAAAGACAGGTCTAAACATGTTAATGACTCATAAATTGACAAAAAAAATATTTAATTTTTTAGGGGGTTGTTGTACGATTCAAATGACAAAATTGTCGAAAAATTCTGTAGATTATTTGGGTACAATCTCTGCATATTAAAAATATCCTTGGGATATCTGGGAAATGAACAAAGGCAACAGAACAATCGTACGCGCCTAAAAATATGTCTTAATGCTATGCAACAGAACAATCGTACGCGCCTAAAAATATGTCTTAATGCTATACAAAAAAAGAATACAAATGCACTAGAATCCTTTTGCATTGTACAAGTCATTAGGAAGATTTCGATTGAATTCACGCTCAATTTTTCTCCTTATTACTGAACACTACCGCGAAACGAATTTAAACATATAAACGATTATTCAAACCGGAAACATGCCAACATATGTAGGAACATCACCTCGAGCATAACGCTAGGTTTGTATATTTGACTGTATTCACGAATGGGAGTGTTGTTAATGTGCATAAAAGCATGTCGTACACATTTTAATTGAAGGAGTGAAAAAAAAATTCAAATTTTTAAATTGCTACAATAATGGCACATTTTTCCCTACTTGAAATAGGTATTTGTTCAACTAGTAGTGAGTTCAGTGCAATAACTCTTTTTTCATTAGGAATAACACGAAGCAATCAATGATGTTCCGATTCCATTGCAAAATAAACTTCTACAATGCAATTGCGAAAGCTTTCCAATTTCCACTTACGCTTTTCCATTTATCAAAGTACTTTTTGTACAGCGACAGTTTTATATAAACTTTTAACATGCTAACAATAAATTCAGCAATGAAAACCCGCGCTGCTATGAAAATAATTTCGTTATTGATTCGTACAAGTCGACACCAACAATTGTGTTATATCAACAGTTCGTGAAGTTTTACATTAAACATTTATTTCTGTAAGCTTCTTGAACTTCTTTCAGTGATGAAGAAAACTAAAATTGTAACAACAGTTGTGCTTTAGCATAAAAATTCTTCAAAAATTCAATTCCGTTGGCGACGTCGACGTTAGAAATCGAGAAACAGATTGAATTGTATTTAATTGTGAAAGCAACATCTACTCAGACAAATGCAGTACTTTGCCCGCGTGTGGAAATTATATTTTTTTCCCGGTATCCAAATTCGATTTCCCGATTTTTCCCGGTATCTGCTAAAATCATGCTGAATTTATCGTTTTTTGAAAGTAAATTTTCCCGATTTTGGCAACCAAATTTCCCGATTTCGAAGATAGGACATACCTTCCTCGTTTAGTTGCGGATTATAGTATTCAGCACAAAGAACAACGAATAGATAATTTTAGATAATTACGCGAGCGAAATTTTTTAACGCGTTTCTTCTAATTTTGTACCTTCATGCGGGGGAGTGTAACGCTTGTCTTTCATTTTCTTAAATTTCCTTAATTGTGAACATAAAAAAATAACAAAAAATTAACATCGTCGCATTGTCGGCAAAGTTCGGCTGGGCTTGCTTTTTGAATTTGATGAGGTAGGTTATTATCTTCGCAGGCGAAACTTTCTAGCCAAGTTGCTCTTTGCATGTAACAAAGCTAATAAAGTATCCGAATGTTTGTAGCACCGCAGGCGAAAATTGTTTTTTTTTGTCATTTTTGGGACCATTAAATCTCTCGGGACCCAAAAAAATTCTGGGGCAGCGAAAAATGGTCCTCTTTTCCTCTCTATATTCGGTCGTGTCTCGGGGCAAATATATTTTATTAGCGAACAAAACTCATTATATTTTGTAAAGTAGTTAATAAAAATTCGCGAACGATTTTTTCGTCTAATTTCCCGGTATCCAATTTTTCGGCTCCCAAACTTCGCGGTATCTAGGATACCAGGAAACCGCACTTTTTCCACACGCGAACTTTGCCAACCAAGCCTGGTACGCACCGATTATCGTTTCAAAAAGTTCGATTCAGCAGACAGACGCTTCCAATTCGAGATCCGCGCGGAGGTGCATTCAGGCCACTCGAATAGTCAGAACTCGCCTTGAGACAGATGATTGAAAACTCCTTCCTGCAAGGTTTCATTTTTGTACAACTTTCACTCGAGATAGGAAATCCAAATCACGTATCGAATTTAAAAGAAAAAATCACATTTCAAAGATATCATAGTCTCGAGTAACAAATCAATGAACCGAACCAAACCATAGTAAATGATAGTGCTGGAAATATTCATATTATATTCACGACTGACTGAGAACCTTTGCATCGTGTTTTGAGTAATATGAGGTTTATCGCAAATGATGTATTTACGAACTCGTCTTAGGCACGTATCTCACATCTACCAAATTTCATTACATGTATCTACAGTACATAGTAATTCCAATAGTTATCAGTGAACAAAAGTGACCACCGATTTCCGATCGATTATCCCAATGAATAATTGGCAAATTCTTTTCAATTGTCTAATTCTTCAATATGATAACAAAATCAGCAAAGAATCATCTAAAAATTATTGGCTGTACGGCGTACTTCATATCATAATTAAGCAACTGTCAGCGTTGGTGATTGTATCGACGGCAGCATCAGTACTGAAGGATCAGTTTTTTAAAATCATTTATCTCTGTGTCGAACTCTTCAGCGAGTAGATCTTATTTGATTTGAAGAATTTTATTGCAAAATTCCAAAGTTTTTTATGGAGAGAATTGATTTTTAATAAAAGTGAAAGAATCGGAACAACATTGGAGATGTAATCGCTAAATTTTTAGTGATCAAAGCGTCAAATGAAAAATATGGACCGCTCGAAACAGTGATGAGGTAAGTGTTTGAAATAATATTAAAATTCTCATTTGGATGTTACTCAACAAAATAACATTTCGATTACGGACAAGAAAGAGCATAATAACACATCTTAATTAATTGACTAATTGAACTAAGTTACACCTGAACACCTGAGCTATCAAATCTTTGTTGTACATTTTTTTAAGTTGAAATCATTAACTCCACATGAATAAGCTCTTTAAATGCAGACAATAATAGTATATTATGACACAACGGGAAAGTCTATTCACGTAACGAGAGCATGATCCAGCAATTTTCCCAACGAAAAGTTAATTAAATTTGTAAAACCAAAACAAATTCTAAAGTCTTCTTCAGATTCTTCATGGCAATTTATTTAATCGACTATAATATCTGAAAAATATTTAGAGTTCGACTATTATAGTGATTGTAACCCAGTTTACAGTGGAGTAATTGAGCGGTTATAATCTACCATGCTGTTTACTCCTTTTCGGATGTGTGATTCATGATGGGGGCTTATATGTGCATACACTTTGACTCTTGGTGATGAAAATGAACACGAATAACAATCGAAGGTTAGCTAATGAGAAGTCTATTTTCAATTCATCAATATTATATTATGTGTGGTTGTACAATTAAAATAGAAAGTAATGTATACGATTTTGAAAAATTAATTCTGTGAATATCATTTATCATATATTTCAAACAATCAATTCATATTATTAGCTATTATTTTTATTACAATACACGTTATTATGTGATCCGAAGAAATTGTGTAACATAAATAATGCAAACGAATTTAATTATCTTAACTTGATTTATTAAAATCATTTGTTATATTCTACCGTGAAACAGATATTGTTCATGGAAGGATTGCAATACAAGTTTGATATTACTCACTTTATTGCATTCCGATCGAATACATTAATACCAAATTCATCCCGATTGTTCCATTTTGGCGAAAACAGTTTTCACCACAGTGCACTTTCCACCAGTGTTTTGCAACTTTGGTCTATGTAAATTCTTCATAATCGAACAGATTTAAAAATTATCAGCAATTTCTCTAACTAAGCAAAAACTCTTACCTGTTCAATTATGCGAATAATTAAACGTTTTTCAATTGCATTATGAATTTCATCTACATTTTAAAAAAAAATGTTATGTACAAACACCGACAGGTGTTGCTCGATGGAAAAATACTTGGTTCACATGTAATCTTGTTCCTGTTTAGACAAGCGCGATCTTTGAAAAAAATAGTTCATTAAGTTGTTGCTTGTAAATTTGTTGTTTTGACGAGTGGGTGATCAACGCAACAACGATACATGTTTGTTGAATGAAAACACGTGCACGCTGTATTGCACTAGCTTTTTACAGCGAAAACATTTTTGCATAAAACAGAAGATGTCGTAAGAACTTTTCCGGCCAGCCAAAGTTTTCATTTTCTTAATCGCAAGAGAGACAGACGAAGGATTTTAACTTTTGGACAAAATATCATGGGCGCGCGGTAGCGATGCGGCCGTGACGCAAGTCCACATACGAACAAAAAATGAAGAATTTTTTATCGTTTCCTAATTTCTTCGTAAATATTTGTATTGCTTGGTCTTCGGTTATTTTCCCGGAAACTTATCAAGAATATTCTATACAACAGCCGCTTTTTAAGATTGTTTTTGAGAATATCTTATATATTACTCGAGCTTTGCTTGATCGTGGAACAATTAAACTGAAACGTGGAAATTTTTTAAGATATTCTCGATAAGTGACCGGGAAAAGAATGTTTTTTTTCGTAGAATTTCAGGAAATAAATCATTTAGACTGGGATCGCTTTGCTCGATCTTTCTAGCCGAAATCTTTGAAATATTTCAGTGCAGTAGTATAACACTCGATAAAAATACAGATAATCGAACAATATTTATACGCTTCGATAGTCAAAGCGCCCTGAAAGCTATTACAGCTCATAAAATGTATTCATCAATGGTACTAGAATGTAGGGATAACATTCAAAGATTGGCCAGCTCTAATACAGTCACACTAGTGTGGGTTCCCAGCCATAGTGGAATAGAGGGAAACGAAACTGCTGACAAACTGACGAAAGCTGGTGCTGCAGTAACTCAGTCGGGCCCAGAACCAATACTGAAAATGTCATCGTCTTTTTTTAAAAACCATATTACCCGATGGAAACGAACGACGTTCAACAAACACTGGACATCCTGTCGCTCAGCAAGAAAAACATAAAAAGGATCACTGGAATATTCACGGGCCACTGTTCTTTCAACAAATATTTATTCACCATCGGACGCAGCAATAGTCCGAATTGCCCGAATTGGGGGGATCTGGACTCGGCGACATATTTACTCTGCAAATGTCCTGCATATATATCTGCCAGAGCAAAATGCTTAGGGGCATACATCCTGCCTCACAACATTATCTGGAGCTTACCGCCCAGCAGCATTTTAGATTACCTAAATCGCACAAACAGGATATAGGTAATTCATGGTGGGTGCGCACAACAGGCCCACTAGAGGCTTAGGTGCTGGGGCTCGCCCTGCCTACTCCAATCCAATCCAATCCCCCCTTGCGACGTACCCCCCAGAAAATATTTTTCCCGGATTCTACGGAAAATTCTAATTCTAAGGCGATGTGTCTTTTCACTCATTAAATAATGATCATTTTGAATACAGAGATAGAAAAATGAAAATCAGCACATCAAGCACAATTTTAGCTTGATATGCTGATTTTCACCTTTCTGCAACTGTACAAAAAGTGTATTTTCATAGAAGCCAAAGTAAATGAAAACATCCTACGTTAGTTAGTTACTTAGTTGGTGGTGGTGTATGAAAAACAACTTTTTTGGCTCGTGCTCGAAAGCGAATCTATAACTTTTCTTGAAGTTTTGCAGAGACCGTGCGTCGGCTGGGCATTTTACGCCATATGAGATTTTTAGAAGGCATCATATAAAACCCATATAAAAGCATATTTTGTATGCGCTTGTGTGTGTATTGTGTATGATAGTACATTTTGTATGAGGCAAATTTGGTGTCAAAGGGAAAGTTGTTTGGTTGGGGTGGGGTGACCACCAAAACGATAGAAAATAGGCGGGGGCTAAAAAAAAACTTTATATATGTTGTAGAGGAAGTTGAGGGGATCATTTCCGCCCATGGGAGTAGTAGCCGCTACGCTTCGGGGAGTAGCAGCCGCTGCACTTCGGGAATTAGTAACCGCCGCGCTTCGGTTTGGAGGCGGCGGCAGATCGAATAAAATTCTATATATAATTCGTCAAAATCAATTTTTCTACTGCTCTACACTCTACTGATATCATCACAAAAACCCCTTTCAAAACGGAAATGTGACGCAAGTCCTCGTTCTTTCTTCCAAAACAACTGATATCAATTTGGGTGACGCTTAAAGCTTCGAAACGCAAAAAATTCTTTTGAAATATTTTCGATAAAAAAATGCGTCACAAATGTCGAACACTCCCAACGTGACAATTTTTACACACTTTCAGATTTCACACGCCGAAAAGAAAATCACTACAAAGAAATGCGAAGAGAAACTCAAATTATCACATCAAGAAGAATTTGCAGGAAAAACATGGGAGAATCTCAATCGAAATTCTATAGCACCGAGCGAAAGGTCTATGTAGCAAACTTTCGTAAGATAACCGGTCATGATCTGTTATATAATCTTCTGGCAAGAATTTGTGTAAAGTCGTCACCTCAATATCCACAATGCAATGAATCGGAACAAATATCTGAACATTTATTCAGGAAGCAGGAATAAGCAGGAAGCTCGAACCATTTAGAAAAAACATTAAAGACAAAACAGAAGAAGAAACGTTTTCTGAAATATAATGGTATGTACAAGACACTCAACAATTTTTCCAATCTTATTTTGTTATTCACACTAATTATTTTGAAAATCCATGCATATGACACAAAAAAAACACCCCAAAAATTTAGCTTTGCGCGATGTATGGAGTACGGGTGTACGGATGATCACTTTAATTATTATAATTAGATACCTAACTATACTGGAAGTACTCTATCATAAAATGTATTTAGTGGTAGACATGTCCAATTTTGAGGCTGTCGGTAAACACCGTGGTAAACACTCTCGAATTCGACTATTTTAGAGTTCTTATGGTTTACAGCGGCATTGAATTATATCGAGATACACTGATGTGCAGTCTTTGGTATTTACATTATAGATTGATGTTTCACAGCATAATTGAAAATTATAACTTTCATGGCATGTAAAAACACAAGAAAATTATATTGTGCTATATAAATATAATAATCACACGATTACTACATCCCAATCGCAATACGAAACTTTACTTGCAAAGTTTCGCGTAGTCTACATAGCATGTGTAGCTTGTGTTTTCTTTTTAGGATTTTCAATGTAAAATTATGAGATTACTTAGTATTGAATTGTATTCAATGCTTTCGAGTGTGTGAGCTTTGTAAGTTTGTGTTCATTCTTGTCAATTATGTGCCATTTACACCGCTCAAATCGTTGCTGCAAACGACCGTTGATTTATAAAGTAAAGGAATACAAAGTTAATTGTTTTCGCCGTGTAGTCGGCTCAATTTTCACCTGAAATTATATTATAACCTCGAGTATTTAACGATTCTTAATTATACTGTAAATTAAAATCAAATATTTCGTGATATGGATCGGATTACACAGCACAACGTATGTGAACGGATATATCAATAAATCTTCCATCAATTAGACAGAACTGCAGTCAATAACAATTATATTTATAATTAAAAAAAAATCCATCATTCGAAAACGCCCTGTGGACCAACAATAAATAATAAGATATAACGAGTGTATCCTCCATGAGTTGCAAACATATCTCTCACACACATTCTTGCAATTAAGACAAAAAATAATTACACAAAATAAAATTGCAAGCCTCAAAATTTAAAAAGACACGCAACTTCAATTATATTATGTTGTTTTCCTTACAAGTGCTCTAAGCATTGCCATCATACTTTTAATAATGTAAGCATTATGAACGCTACGTTACATAAAAATATAAAACATATTATTTAAAAAAAAAGTTCTTTTCTTTGAGGCATACTTATCCATTGTAGCATTTTGATTTTTGTATTAATACCATTTTCCGTCCAGCTCTTTTTTTGTGCTAATTGATCACGACTTTTTACAAACATAATTTTTTATGCAAAGCGTAATTACTTTTGGATGCACCACGTTTACCACTCAATCTCTCCTTCAATTCCCACTTGATTGTGAAGAAGTAAACCGTTTATGGTGAGAAGAATCTGAATATTTCGATTGCATTAACAACTCTTCAAAATTCCAGTTATTACATATTCAATCAAAAATAGCAGTCGTCTCAATATGTATTATTGTCAATCTATTTTGAAAATGTGAGATAATGATCGTTTTAGTACAATTACACCCATAGAATACAAATTTTCTGCGACTGCTATACCATCTGTAGAGTGGCATCTACTTCTCGTCAATCTAATAAAAAAAACTTCGAGCAGGACAACTAAATTCAAATGGGCTACCGACTCTCGTTATTGCATTACAGCTCATACCTGCGAAGTATTTTCATTAGCAAGTTTTAGCGATAACTGAAGAAATTTTGGGCTGAACAGGCAGATAAAGAACTTGAAGCTATCGGTTTCTTCCAGATGTGATTGTGAATCAGAAAAACGATATTCTTTCAAACAATGAGCTATTTAATTTAATTTAATCCAACATACTTACTATACAAAGACACTAATATTTTACCAATTAAAGGATTATATTTCCTACAAACATGCGACTACGTAAAACAGAATTTAAGTAATGAAAAACATAACACAATTAAATTTGAAAAAACTAAACATACATATAATACAAGATCAGAAAATTCAATATATATTAACACCACAAAAACAAATATCGGAAAAAGAAAGATAACTTTTTCAGGACCATTTTATATAACCAAATTCCAAACGACTTAAAAACATAAATACAAATATCAAATCTTTCAAAAACAAATTGAAATCTTGGCTTCTAGAAGAGGACCAAATCAAAAATTATCAAAATCAAATTATTAACAATTAATAGATCTTCGTTAAAAAAAAAAAAAACTAAACAAAACAATGATGAAAACACAATTAAGTTTAATTTTATATACTTTTAAAGTCATTCCTTAAATGAATATTAATTCGCTGGAATTGACTTATAATTTTAATTATAATATTTTTTTTTCTTTAAATACAAGCTGTTACCTGTAAAAATATTATAACGATTTTGAAATAAATAATAATAATAATAATAATAATAATAATAATTGTGTGCTTTGAAATTGTGCGGTTGCAAAAATTTTTGCTCCGAAAAATTAAAATTAAAAATCAAGAAAAATTTGTTTTAAATATTAAATTAAACGACTCCGAAAGTATGACTGACGGTTTCGCGCATTGTGTTATTGAGAAAATGAATAGAGTAGTGTTTCAACTCCGTAAAAAATACAATAAAAATAATTCAAAATATGTTCAGACCCGAACGAAGAACGAAGTTCTTCGAAAAGGGGTCTTATGGGTTTACCACGACGGACGTTTGGAACCACCCCAATTTTGACCTAGGAGTAGGTGGGGGCATCGATCCTGGTGCTTAGATGAGGAATCAACAATAAAAACGTTGTCCGTCCGTCTGTCACCGCGATAACTTGAGTAAAACTCAATTGATTTTCAAAAACTTTTTTTCCCTGAAAGGTAATTGAAAAAACTTTTATAGGATTGCATCTGGGCACCGATATTGCAAGGGCCGCTGAGCTAGGGCCGTTTAAGTGGTTTTTGGTTTTTGGCACATAACTCGATTAAATCTTTCCCGATTTTCATATTTTTTTTTATTTGAATGGCCTGGGCATGTCTGACATTTTATGGAAGAAACATTGTTAATTTTGAGCTTTTAGACTCAGCCAGAGCCCTAAAATTGAATCTCTACTAGGGCCAAACGTGTTTTTTCTACATAAATCGGCTTAATGTTATCCGATCTTCAAAAACTTTTTTTTACTGAACGATAAACACAAAATTGATAAAGGGATTGAATTTAGGCAAAATCGGACGGAAACTTTTGGAGCTACGGTCGAGAAAGTGGTAAAAAACGTGGTTTTTTGAAGGTTGGTGGAACTTTTTCACTTATATCTCTGCGAAATCGCTCTTCAAGGTTTTTTATGAAAGATATGGACACTAGTAAATCACGAAAATTAAATTAGTGAAAATATGTTGAATGGTTCGGGCTGTAGAGTCCTCAGTGTGGTATCAACTCACGCTACGCGACCCTATACGATATTTGTTGGTGAACTTTTTGTTCATGGAAGTATTATGGATCAGAGGCTTCTCCTAAGCGCTCTAGGGCGGTTCTAAAATCGAGCCTAGTGCAATTTTTTTTTTCAAACTTTTTTCATTTTTTTTTAATTTTGGGTTTATTTTAAGGGTTTGGAGAGGTTTTTAGCTCCGTTGCTTCGCACGGGTTTTTCAATATTGCTCTCCCGGCAATTTCCAGTCCAATTTAGTGAGGACGTAATTTCATATACTTAAGAGTTAAGGCAATATTTACTCAGATACGTTCGATTCTTTTTGCAACATCTATTCTGTTTGTCACATCTATTCTGATATGTACGGGTCCCTTGCATATGTTTTTTAATTGATTTGTCGAACTTCGGGTAATTAACAGCTAATAGAGCGAAGTGAAAATATTGTGCTGCATCGACGTCAAAGTGAAAAAATAATTCTGGATTGATTTAAGTTGTAATGTTTGTTGTCGGAATTTCTTTCGGCAACGAATATCTCTCTCTGTGGCGCTCAGTTTACCTGGTGGTGTTGAAACTGTGGCCACTGATTATAGTTAACGTGTAACGTGTAATTTGGCAATTTAGGGTCCTAGATAATTGGACAAGAATCGCTAAATCATATCTAATTAATATCTCGCTGCGCACAGGTAGATTATAAAACACATGAGCACAGCTAAATAATTTAGAAGTATGGACAAGGATACAAGTAAATCGTATGGTCACGGTACTGATAAATAATGGCTACATTTATATTTATAAATTCAAAATTATGGTTGATCCGATGACTTTGTCGAGCGACGGACGGTGATTGTTGTTTAGCATGTAAGTTCACTGCATCTCGAGTAGCGACCTAGCGCTGTCATCTTACATGTCGGTTCCAAATAAGCAACATGAAAGACTGCTCCTCTCGACTGTGGGTGAGGGATTGGGATCTCGCATATCAATAAAATGGAAGAACTCTATATTATACC
The DNA here is from genome assembly GCA_029228625.1 of Pseudolycoriella hygida. NCBI lineage: Eukaryota > Metazoa > Arthropoda > Insecta > Diptera > Sciaridae > Pseudolycoriella > Pseudolycoriella hygida. The sequence continues at coordinate 44,164,722 of CM055406.1, read as the reverse complement.
GGTAGCCGGGAGGGAGTGGTCCTAACGTTGCCTTTCCCGCATCATCGTGACACACCTGCGCGGCTAATGTAGTATGACTTGTGAGTGTACAAGTTTCAGCCCTGAAAAGGTCATACTACACTCAGGGTTTAGTCGTGCAATGCTCGAATGTTGCAAGGTCAAGATCAACAATGAGCTACTTAATTTCAGTGCTTCAGTGTAAAATGTTTTCCAAGTTTTAACTTCAGTGATTAAGAGAAAATGTTTTCCGATAGAAATTATGGTGCATGAAATAGAAATAGTATAGCAGGGGAAACTTCAGTTCAGTTAGTAGAAAACATTTGCGGCAAAGTAAGTGCCACTGATGAGTAAATGCCATCTAATAACCCTATTTAAATGGCAAACACAACATACCGCCCACCACTGCAATAAAATGTAGAAATTCTCTCGACAGTACCTCACTTTTGAGGCGAAGGCTATACGCACTAAGTTTTGGTTCCATTCACTAGCTAAACAAAAATACAAAATCTCGACAATCAATTAAACATAACAAGATCTTACTCGAAAGGTACCTTACTTCAAAGATATCGAAAAAATGCGAACGTCTAACAAACAGAATTATTCGTTTATTTTTTGTGTTCAATTTCCATGCTAAAAAATGTGTTGCGGTTAAGACGTTGCGTATATGAGTCTGCAAGGACACTATTGAAAAGAACAAGTTTTAGTTCAACCAAGAAATAGCACGGTATTTTTAAATATTTTCATTTCCAAGTACATTGTGCGTGGACATAGTTTTGCATATTCAACAACGCAATTGATTGATTGATTACTGACTTTTGTCACAAATACAAAAAAGAAACACGTAGCAAAATGTTGAGTATTAAAAATATGTTGCAATTGAAAATTTGATATTTTTATGAGAACATAATAAAAAGAATATCGATTTATTATACCAAAATCCAACTGTCGTAACTAAACAATGGATAAGCACCAAAGAATCAATCAAAGAATTAAATTCGTTAAAAATCGTAAGCTAATTTAAGACGATGACTTCAAAACAAAAAAGTATTGAAAATCAAAGGAAAATGAAAAAAATGTGTTTGAATTTATACATAAAACTGCTACCGCTATAGATGTCCCCTTTCCGTCTTTTTCACGCAGATACGAAACCCCGACCTTCCGCCTCCCCATCTGGTGTGTGCGAACGACCCCTTGGTGAGTAACTTCTTATAAGAAACTTTATGCATTAACATGTGCACTCAAAGACATAATGTAAATACCCCGCCAGCCACCAGTCTCATTCGCGTGAGTGTCACAAACGTTTTCAAAGTGTTTTACGAGTGCTAAATTCGAATAGTTATAATTCTGTCATAGGAGTCAAGAACTTGTCGCATCAGTGTCAAAACATTTGTGAGATTCAAGAATAAAATAAACTGTTCTATGAGAGCGCACCTGCAGCTGGTATAATAATATGCAAAGTTTTATAACTGTTGCACAATTCAAATCGAAGTAAACATACAACTGCAACGAAAGTTATCGATGTTGCTCAATAAATATTAATGCTATGAAATCCTGTGTATCGATTCTCATGATTTTTGTGACTTTAAGAATTGGTAGCCTGAGAAGAGTAACTTTTACACTAACAAGTTTGAACTCGTACATTCATGAAAATTATGAAAATCGACACTCCGAACAAACATATTCAAGGGACCCGTACGTATCAGAATAGATATATGGCAAACAGAAAAGATTTTGCAAAAAGACTCGAACGTATCTAAGTAAATATTGCATTAACTCTTATGTGCAAGAAACTACATCCACAAATTGAATGGGAAATTTCCGGAAGGGCAATATGGAAAAATCCGTCCGAAGCAACGGTGAAAAACCTCTCCATATCCATAAAAAAGTCCAAAGTTTGAAAAAAAATATTTTTTCTTACAGAAAAAATTTTTTTTTGTACTAGGGCCGATCTTCGAATCGACCTAGGGCACGTAGGAGATGCCTCTGAGCCATACTTCCATAGACAAAAATGTTCGCTACTTTTTGTTCTACAACACTGAACGAAAAACCTTATCATCAAAGAAATATTCACGAAAAACCACCAAATATCTTTCAAGGTCGCGTAGCGTGAGTTGGATCCACACTAAGGACTCTACAGCCACACGACAGATTTTCAATAATTTATTTTCCGTGATTTTCCGATGTCCATATCTTTTATTTAAAACCTTCAACAGCGATTTTCTTTCTAATTTCGCTGAGATATAAGTGAAAAAGTTCCACAAACCTTGAAAAAACCAAGTTTTTGACCACTTTTTCGACCATAACTTCGAAAATTCTAAACCGATTTTGCTCAATTCAAACTCGTTATCATTTTTTGAATTATCTTTCAAGAAAAAAAAAGATTTACCCGATTTATGTAGAAAAATCGTTTGGTTCTAGAAGAGACTCAGTTTTATGGCCAACGACTCGAAATCAAAAAATGTTCTTCCATAAATGCTCGGGCATACCTAACCCTTAAAAAATGAAAATCGGAAAAGATTTACGCGAGCTATGTACAAAAGACCGAAAACCTACTAGGCGGCCCTAGCCCAGCGGCCCTTCGTCCTAAAATACCCACTTTTGGTATTACCTTTCAGGGGAAAAAAGATTTTGAAAATCGGTTAAATTTTACTCGAGTTATCGTGTTTACGGACGGACGGACGCTGATTTGACATGTAAGGACCATGATCGATGCTCCTCCTACTCCCCCCTCTCTAATCGACTGGTTACGAACGTAGTGGTAAACGCATCGGACTCGTACTTCGTACGGGTCCAAAAATCTATGCAAAACAATGTAATAGTTAAGTGACATCGGTAGTATTAACAAGCATAAAATTCTTGTATTATGTACCAGCAAGTGTCCATAATTGCATTATTTTTCAAATGATTTTATCAACACCTTATTCTTTTTAATTTTAATTTTTTTAAGGCGTTTGAAATTACTGTGCGTGAAAAAGTAATGAAATGTTGCTGGCCGACTATACAGATCGCTTGATATTCTCTTTGTTATTCAATTTTATCATTTGGATAAATCAAGAAATGCGTGTTTTTATTGATATAGTGCAAGTAATTTTATTACAAACATTTTATTTTATGTGCTTATCGGTTTGTGCAGTGTGCATACATAAAAAAATACTTATTTTATTTATTTATTTATAAGAGGTGTGATTCAGTGAAGTAGCTACAGGTTAAACGGTTTACAGGTTTTATTCTCAGATAAATTATTTTTTTACACACATAAACTTCTCAGATTTTATGTTTATCTTTTTAATGTTCCACCATGGTTCAGAATACGATATTTTAATACGTACATATGGGTAGAAGATTGAATAAGATTGACTTTTCGTAAGACTGACAGCCATATTTTTGATTGACCTTATTTTATTTCAGCACGAATCATCATACCTTCTCTATTATATGTATTATAAACTTTACACCATCAGATGATTCATTATAATGTACGGAAGGTTCATTTGTACGAAAGCGATACATTTGATATTGTTTTTTTTGTTTGTTATTGTTATGTTGAAACAATCAGAGATCCAAAGAAATGAAATGCTTACACTGTGATATTTAGCATTGATTAAGCGCTGATTATATTCGCCGTGCGATGCTTTTTTCGTTTGCAAATATTCTGGCACACTAAAGAACAACTGAAGTGTCCAGGACAAGCGAATCTGTGACATTTTTAGACAAATTTCTTAAATAAATCTTAATTAATGAAAGTATTGCAAAAAAAGAAAAAATCGCACGTACAGCCAAAGAAATTTAACTTTGCAGTCGTACAAAGTTTTCTGCGTTTCTCTTCGTTGTCTAATTATACAATTTGTAATTCGTGATAGCTTGGAGAATAAGAGAAATAACATAAACGTAGAAAACGTTTGTACGACTGCAAAAATACATTTCTTTGACTGTACAAAAATTTATTCGAAAAAAAATTAATCATTCCACCCTTCAATGAACACTTCACTCCTACGTCACCAAATCGTTGACGCGAATAACGACCACCAGGAGGGCAGACAACCAGTTCCTGAAGAGAGACAAGTAAGATTTGTATATAGTGATATGCTGTATATATTTGTTGCAAGTTGTGTAATATACCCACATGCAGCATTTCGTATGCTGCATGTTGGTATAATATACAACTTGCAACTAATATATGCAACATATCACTATAGATATGCAACATATCAGTATAGATATGCAACATATCAGTATAGATATGCAACATATCACTTTAGATATGCAGCATATCACTATAGATATGCAGCATATCACTATAGATGTGCAGCATATCACTATAGATATGCAGCATATCACTATAGATATGCAGCATATCACTATAGATATGCAGCATATCACTATAGATATGCAGCAAACAACTAGTTTTGCTAGTTTCCGGTGATCCATATCTTTCAGTTAAAGCCTTAGAAAACAATTTCTGTGTTTCTTTCGCAGAGGTATATGCTAAAAGTTTCACCGATCCCCAAAAAACCATGTTTTTGACCACTTTTTCGATTTAAACTCAGGAAGTACTTCAGTGAATTTGATAATCTTCGAACTTAAACTCACTTTTTCGGTTTAATTTCAGGGGAAGAAAAGATTTTGGGAATCGGACAAGTTTTACTAGGACAAAGCCATATAAAAGTGACAAAAATTCATCATTTTTTTGGCAGACTTACATTTAAATGAATGCTCCACCGCAATATAACTTTTCCAAGGAAGTTTTTGCATATATAAGTAAAACATATAGTAGGCTTTCCAACGGTATATGACATGTCTCTGAATCTTTCTATTGCAACTGGCTAGAGACTTCCAAAAATTACCTATTTTTCCGCCTATATCGGCTAATAACGGCCGACCATCAACTCCCAACTAGTCAAGCATATAGTCAAAATTTTACCTAAGACCTAAAATCGTGCCAAAAAGTTTTTGATTCGAATCAACTTCGTTCGAGTTATAGCTAAAAAACGATTTCCAGCACTTCCTTACTCATACTCAATGAGCTTGTGGGAAACGTAGAAATAAATAGTTGTTTCGTGTTTGAGTCCACAAGGAAGAATGGCTCGTTTATTCAAATTCAACTTATTAAATACACTTTGAATTGACACACATAAAGAATGTGTGCGTTTGATTCTTCACTTCGTAAATGATAAAATTCGAAAATTGAATCGAATAAATATTTCGATAAATGTCACAAGTAGTCACAAAAGCTCTAACTCCAAGACGAGACATTTTTTTTGCAAAAGTAAAAAATGACTTTCGTCACGAAAGTGCAACAAAAAGAATGAGATATGACTCGACCAATTCTGACGACCCTTGTTCCGAGCCTGTTCGAAGATTTCGGGATATTGCTCTTAACTTAATCAATTTTTGAATGAAACTCTACTAGCATAATATTAAAATTTCTTCGTAAAAGTCATCTAGGTAATTTCAACGAAAATTCTGGAAGGAGTGTCTTGTGGAGGATCATTCCACCCTTCAATGAACACTTCATTCCTACTCACCAAATCGTTCACGCGAATAAATCGTCAAGTCAGTCGCATGTTGTCGTAGGAACAAATGAAACCTTAACGTGTTATTGGAAATTGAATAAATTTATAGTTTACTTATTGATCGGTCGATGTTTCTATTTATCAATTTCCTCGGCCCTCAGTAAAAATGTGGAAATATAACATGCGAATATGTTCCATAGCTTGTCATTTTTTCACAGGAAACATTAGTAGTAGTATTGTATAATGTTTTACTATAAACGCGAGAGTCCTTTTTTGCAGACTTGACGTTTGATTTAATTAAATATTTTTCATTACTTGACGACACAAACTCACTCTCGCACATATAGTAAAATCATACTTCGCACACAAAAATAGGGTTCAATATAACCACATCTGCCGAATAGAATATTCGCTTGTGGGATGCGAAAAATATCGCATCGCGCATCCAATGTTATCAACGCTTTATATTGCCGTGCGATGCAAGCTTGCAAATTCGCATATTCTGACGTAATAAAGAATAACTAAAGTGTTAAGCCCATGCCAATCGATGACAAACTATCTTTGGTAGAGTTCTTTATAAAAAATTTCTTAAATAACACAATGAAAAAATTCCTTAAAAAAGAATAAAACACAATATTCGCACACAATGAGTACAAATTAGCATATAACTAAAATACTTCTCGATGAATTACTCACATTGAAACGCCTTATTGTTATTCACCGTTGCACTCTAAGATTTTACCGCGAGTATGCACGTGGAAACTAATGTCGAGCTTTTTCGGAGACGAATTTTAGAGTGGATCCGCATATGACTTACGAATTCAAAATTGAAGAGATCCGACACAATTTGAAACTGGGTCTCGCAATCAATATTTTTTGTAAATTTTTTAAAGCTGACGCCGAGATCCGTAATATTACTGGTTTTCGTTCTTATTTAAGCACTCAAAAGAACTTATAGAACAGAGCCTTTGTAACTGTAACTAAAAGAAGCAAAGCTTTTCGTATCATTCAAACAGAAAATTTTTTCACACAAACTACTTCTTTATGGTTTACTAAACTGAACAAAGCAAGACTTAAATGTTGAACCAGGCAATCTTGAATGTGAAATAGTTTCCGTCTTTTGTAAGTCGCACAGATATCATAAAGCTGCAGCAATGTCGCTGGTAATTCGAATGCATTTACTAGTGTGTTTTTTTGTAGTAGAGAAAATGTTTAGTGACATCATTTTTCTCTATCAGCAGAATTGTGGTACAATTAAGAGTGTCAAATAAAGACATTAAAATCTCGTTGATTCTCATATGCACATTTCATATGTGGGTGCATGCAAGTGTGATACCAAAGAAATTATGGTATAGCGGGCGCATAACTTGGTTCTCCATTACAAGAGTATAAATTCCATTCGCAATCACTTTATAAGTTAGATTTTCAATAAATTTGTGAACATAACGTAAAAATTCGAGTTTTATTAAACGTCTGTAATTACTACAATCAATATTCTCTGGCAAACAACTCACAAGATATTTTAAATTGTACCTTGTTGTAGAATAGCAACTATTCTTTTCCACCTTTGCCCATATTATAACGAGTAATGAGGCAAAATAAATAACTAAACTGAAAAATATAAATAACTTCGTTATTGTACAATCTGGTCATAAAGTATCGTTTATTGCTTTTCTGTGCGCTAAAAGAAAATAAAAGTGCTAAATTTATGAAGTAAATGAGTTGCTATCAATGCTGAGCTTTGATAGCAATTTAACATTATTTTTACCTCCCCCAGGTCATGAAATAACACCAAATCCATGTTTTTAATCATGTGTTTGCTTACTCATTGGAAATCAATAAAAATCAAGATTGAATGATTAAGATCTATTTATTCTGGTTTTTCATTCGGTTTCAGAGACTGACGAAAACTATTTCAATTACGAATAAGCAAACTTTTCCATATTAAAAATTGTATTCAATTTTTTGCACTCGTAGTTAAGTTGCTTTCAAGTCTAAATTGTAAAAAATATCCCGAGCGTTTAACAGACCCAACTAAAATGCTTCGACAAGTCATTTCGGAACTTGGCGGATCGAAATCTTTTTGCTTGATCATTGAACTTTTTTGGCTGGATTTTAAATGTAACTCAGAGGTTTTCAAAACATTTTCTTCCCTAATGCATGCGATACTTATTAGGAAGTAAGGAATACATTTTTTGGGTAAAATAATCCTGACAAAAATTACAGGAACGGAAAAGTGAAAACCGACAAGTTTCTGATTTACCATACAAATTACCATACAAATCAGAAACTTGTCGGTTTTCACTTTTCCGTACCTGTAAAAAAAAGTTTCAAAAAATTTTTCGAGAAAAAATTCAAAAAAAAAATCATAAAAAATGGTTAAAAAAATTGTTTTGCTAGGGCCGACATATGACCGGCCTCGGACCCATGTTTCTATTGTTGTATTGTTGTTCCCCTGAATTTTCTCTAAATCATAACAAAAAACAATTTTTTGGGCTAAGGCCGAACTAGGGCCCTTAGTCGAGGCCTCAGACATATACTTACTAGCCGACCCTAGTACAGATCTTCCGATACTTCCATTGGCGAAAAAGTTCCCTTCAAGTATCATTACAACATAGCAAAAGACCGTTCTTTTCGACTAGAGCCGAACTTAAGACCGACCTATGGCCCTAGGGAGAGGTATCTATGGACAAAAATGTTCCCTTCAATTTTCTATATAAAATAGAAAAAACAACTATTTTTTGGACTAGGGCCGACCTTAGGGGAGGATTCTGACATATACTTCCACGGGCAAAAAAAATTCCACTCCATTTTTCATTTTTTTATAGACACTTATGGCCTAAGCAGAAACTCGTTTTTATGTCTTAGCCAATCTAAGGGTCCAAACTTAAAACAATTTTTTTTATTATCTGCTGGGCTTTTTTCATAGACCTGTCGATTAAAAAAATATTTATGAACATATAAAGGTTGAGTTGATGTTACGAAAAGACTCGAACGTATTTAAGTGTTCGAAATTACGTCCACATTAAGTTGTATTGGAAATTGCCGATAGGCAATATTGAAAAACCCGTCCGAAGAAACAGTGTAAGAGAATCCTCCCGATAGCACAAAATTGATCTCCAAATAGACAAAAATGTTCGCCTCAATTTTCTCTATAACATAGCAAAAAACAATTTTGTTGTTAAGAGCCGACTTTAGGACCAACCTAGGGCCATAAGGAAATACCTCTGACACATACTTCTATAGACGAAAATGTTTCCCTCAATTTGCTCTGCAATATGACAAAAAAATGTTCTTTTGGTTAGGGCTGACGTTAGGACCGACCAGAGGCCCACTTGAGCCCAAATATTTTTCTGAATATAATTAAATAAAAATTCTTATATTCAATCCCAAACCTTTCAGATTTGTCTTATTTAAACCTTAAAACTAACCAACTCCTGGGTCGAAATTCGACTGGTTACAACTGGTCTAAACAAAAAACTGTTACATAAACACGATGCACAGCACATGCGCAATTTATTCTCAATTTTCAAGTCTGCTCTTGAGCAATAGTTCACTTTTAAAAATAGTTGTTAAGCGGAGAGCGGAGAGACGTAGGATAAACGTAGAAAAAATATATTTGATTTATTTTCGACGTTTTATGTTTTTGTGGGAAACTACAATTATCAAATTTAGTCAATTTTTCCAAATTTTGTTTAAAATGTTTGTTTATGATTTCTGACAATCCGGCAATTTTAAGTTTATTTTCTAAAAATATTTTTAACATAAAATCTACAATAAAATGATCAATTTCGCCCATGAAAATATATCTGAATTTCGTATATTTCGGTGACCTTATGCAACAATCACCTTTTTCCATTGAAGAGCAATGGTAAAAGTTGGTTAGTGCATAAAGGCGTTGATTTATATTTTTAATTTCACTTCAAAGTCCGAAAATCGCCGTGAAGTGACGTAACTTCACGGCTTTTTCTACAGAGTCATATTCACTCAAACACTATAAAAAGTTATGACGTCACAAAAACTTTGCACTGAAATTCATCACACGACTCTAGGTTACACCAACACATATAAAGTTTGCCAACAACACAATCCCAATTTCAGCAAGGAAATCGAAATTTTCAAATCAAAATGAAAATTATTTAGAAATTTTTGAAAATAACAATATTCAGGATTTCAACTACTTGAAGACATTGAAGTACAATGTAAATAAAAAATATCAATGAAAATTGAAGGAATATACCGGATTTTCACACCTCTCAATCACTGTGTTCGAGAATCAGCCTACACTCAATCAGTAAAACACTCTATACTGTCTCTCTGGTAGGAAATTTTGAGGCTTTTGTGCTACAACGCGAGGAAAAGATTAAAACCTTCTCATCAGGCATTACTTTTTAGTTACGAAAGGGGCACTTTTTTTAGCGAGAAAAAGAACAAGAAGTCTCATTAATAGTACTAACACTGTTACTTTTCGTTGGGTACAAAAATTTACAATTCACAAATAACCTAAAAAAAGCATGAAACAAACAGTAGGGGTAAACCGTTACTGTGGAATGAGAGTGAGTGAAGTGTGTAAGTAAAATAAAATCATACTGAAAAAAGGAAAAAGTGCATCCTTCCTGTTAGGCATTTTCGATAAATCATTCAATCGATAAAATATCGATTATTTAGTGATAATCGATTGATGATATTTTTTGATAATCAATATCAAACGAATGATTTATCGATTATTGATATTTATAGATTATTGATATTTATCTGCCTAGATCGATAATCTCGCATTTTTCTCCTGGCAAAATTGTTTTTCTCGATACATCTTTCCTCGGCAGATAAAATAGCATATGCACCGCTGTCCAGGATGGTTTATTTTGACGATTTGGCGGTTATTTCCTGAGCCGGACAGCGGTGCATAATCTACTATTATCGATTATTTAAGTTGAGAGAAAACGATATCAAATTGCAGTAACCTACAAAGTCAGCTTTTGTAAACTCGATCAAGAAGAAGTAAACAACAGCAAACGTCAAAATAGTTATTTACGTATCGAGGTAGAAGGCCGATAAACCTTCACCTAGTGACGTATTAAGTATTTTATGCTCCCATCTGGTGGCGAAAGTGAAAAGAGTGTAATTTCAATGAACGAAAAATTTTATTTTCGGTCCGTCGGCGCAGCCAAAGACTGAAAATAAAAACTTTCGGTCCATGGAATTACATTTTCACTTTCGTCACAAGATGGGGAGCATGGCAATATGTTATCTATTCATCACAAATAGTCATCGCTTTGCAAACCAAATCAAAGCTAGCGTTGAATGTGTAGCATAAAATACTGCACTTACAATTATTCAATAACAATAAATGATTATTCACGATTGTTGTTGATTTTCGATAATTAATGATTGTCGATAATTATCGATATAATATATCGATAAAACATTCGATCGATACTATATCGATTATATCATAATTTTACCATCGATTGATGATATTTTTCGGTGAACATGCCTAGATTTTGTAAATTTGTGATCTTTCTCCATGCAATGTTTCACACGTAATCTCAGTGGGCTTTTTCATTTAACTTACTCCAATTGAATAGAACTGCCAACTTTTCCACTTTAATTTTTCCCCATTTTCGTGGTGACCAATTTGGAATTTTTGTCGGCGATATTTTGTCAGCGACGAATTAAAACGATAATTCACTCAACAATTCTTCTTTGTATGAATTCCGTATCGTGTTTTGTGTTTTTTCTGTATTATGATAGCCGGTTCACAAGCTTTACATTTTTTACATTTATTATTGGGTTGCCGCTAATATGATCCCTGCTATACTCTCTTGACTGTATCGTGGAAAATATGCACAACTGCTTAAGGAAATCTTTGAAATCCAATAGCTTTGAATATAACGTTTTTCTGTTACATTTCATTCGACAATTTTCAATGGCTGTTGATTGAGTAATGCGAGATTATATCAAAGAAATGCGCTCATTTATGAAATAAAATGCGATAGCATCCAATTTTAAATAAAACGCCTTCCGGGAATAACAATTTGAATAAAACTTGTGATGAAAATGCAATAAGAAGCCAATTTTTGAGTCATAGTTGACATTTGGTAGTTCCAATTAAACAGTCGATGAAATAACATTATTTAATAATTTGTAATTGGCTTATTAAAACGTGCAAATGCCAAAAATATTTATCTTTAATTCACAAAAAAAGACTAGCGGCCGCCTCAGGCTACTTTTTCTAAATGAGTAATTCATTATTGAAATGTAAATGTAAAGGCTCCAATGCTCAGAGGCGATGTGTAATATTATACGAGCTGTCGTCGAAATAACGTTTTATTACTTTTCAAAAATAAAACAAAAAAATTGTTCTATTCGTCAGTACGCACCATTTTTTTGGTGTCACGTTATATGTACATTAAAATGCCATGACAGCATTACAAAAGCCATTCCATTTTTTTTCACATATAATTTATTTTTAAACTGTATATACACATCTTTCGCATTATTTTAATAATGGCTCAAATATATTCAGTAATACCGTAGGCAAAACAAAGAAAACAGTACTCTAAGAGTTAAGCTTACAAAATTAAATTAAAAAACGGATCTTTTGAAGCATATAGAAGTACTATAAGGGTATATAACCTGTAGTATAAGGTAAAATAAAAGATACCAACAGTTTAGAGTACAAGCTTAAAGTAGATTTTATGTGTATATATTTTAGGTATACTATAAAAACAAAAAAAGTATATATTTTATATAAATATGTGCTGTTCGCTTGTACATACAATAACAATTATTTTACCTTTATTTCGTGCAAGAAGTCAGTTTCATCCAAGAGCACAATACGGACTGAAATTGTCCTCGAGGGCCGACAAAGGCAATTCATTTTGTTTTGTTCTATTCACTTGCCATCCATAACCATAACCACCTCCTCAAGCTTATTCTATTATGAAATATAATAAATTTTTGTGCTTAAAAATCACAATAAAAGCAAAACACAATTAATCAACATTATTTTCACATAAAGTTTATTTTTTTATTTTTTGTTTCTTAAATATGGAAAAAATTGAAACCGAATATTCACACACAAATAGCGACTAAGCTATTCATTTTCATATATTCACATTAGTAAAAAATGGCCAGAAAAATGAGCCAACTTTTTTTTTCTTTAACAACAACAGAAATTTTCACCAACGAAACAGACGAACATTAAGTTTTTTTGAAACAAAACATTTTCCATTTAACTTTGTTATTCAATTCCTTCTTTTTCGTTTGTTTGTTTTTTTTTTATTTTTGCATTCACTTCAAACACAATATAATGAACATGTCACAGAACTTTTCACCCCTAATTGAAAAACACTAATTACTTTCACTTTACGATTTTCCGTATTTTATGGTATTTTTCGTGTGGTTTTCTGTACGACTAGACGATAGAGATTCTTATAATCGTTTAAAAGGTAAAGTCACATGTCGATTGTTAGTTGGATGATGCTCAGTCGGATATTATGAATCTGAAAATAAATAAATAGAAAATGTTATATTGAAAATTGAAATGGTGTATATTTATTTTAAATTTGTCTACGGAAAGTTGTGCACTTTTTTGGTATTACGACGGCATATGAGACAAGTGAGGTTGTTGTTGTTGTTGTTTTTGTTTCGATAACATATGTGGTGATCTCGTGAGAGATGTATGTTTAACAAGAATTGGAAAACAATGTGGAAAATGTTAATGCTACATAAGAAAAGCTTAATAATAACGAACCGAAACGTTTAAAGAACAAAATCTTAAAATGTCATTAAAGTCCTAAATTTGTTCTCCTGACTTATGCTCCGAGGGTCATTATTATTAGTCAAACATGCCCGGAGCGGTAGCGGAGGGCGAGACGCAGTCCCCACACCCCAAAAAAAACGTCCACAAACCCAAAAAGCTCCATACGAAAACCTTTGGGACAAGGAGCCATATATAGGCGAACTTTTGAGTTTTTCCACATGCCCTCTCTCCCTCCTAATTATTTAAAAACTGCGTCGCAGCAGCTTTCTAACGAGCCCACACTCATCAAAATCGGTTGAAAATTGGCTGAGATATCGAGGTTTGAAAATGACATTTTTGTATGGAGAATAAATTTTTCTATTTTTCTCATCATTATGGAAACTTTTTTTCTGATCTGTCGGTTTCTATCTATCTATGTTCTATCTATCTATATGTTCTATCTATCTATCTATCTATCTATGTCATGCTCGAAGCAGTAGCGGAGAGCGTGACGCAGTCCCCACACCCCCAAAAAAAACGTCCACAAACCCAAAAACCTCCATACAAAAACCTTTGGGACAAGATACAATGTATAGGCGAAGTTTTAAGTTTTTTCCCCTCGCCCCCCTCCCCCTCCAAATTACTTAAAAAAAAACTACGTCGCAGCAGCTATCCAACAAGCCCTCACTCATCAAAATCGGTTGAAAATTGGCTGAGATATCGAAGTTTGAAAACGGTACTTTCCCATACATCTTACCAGAATTCCATTGTTCTCATTATTACGTAAACTTTTTTTCTGATCTGTCGGTTTCTATATATCTATCTATGTTCTATCTATCTATCTATGTTCTATCTATCTATCTATGTTCTATAAATATAAATAATTTTCGATCTCGAGAACTAGACAGCCGATTTTGATGAAATTTTCAGGGAACGTCAGAATCGGTCCAAAATGAAAAATTTCATATGCCGCTTTTCCGGGAAAACTCTGGAAAAGCCGTGGCATGTGGAAAAGCGGTCAATTTTGAGGGTTTTTCAGGTAATGCTCGGAGTTTTCGAATTTTAGCTCCGGAGTGCCAATACCTAGAGAGTTGGTGTCTTCTAGAAAGTTTTAGAGTATGGTCGGGAGAATTTTTGGGATATTAAGAAAATGTATGTGAGCTATCAGAGCGACGCCATCTTGAATTTTCCCAAGCGAAAAATTGTGAATTTTTTGGTTTTTGAATTTTAGCTCCGGAATGACAATACTTAGAGAGTTGCTTTCTTCGGGAAAGTTATAGAGATTGGAGAGGAGAATTTTTTGGGATACTAAGAAAATGGCTGCCAGCTGTCAAAGGGGCGCCATCTTGGATTTTCGTAAGAGAAAAATTGTGTTTTTATGGTTTTCGAATTTTAGCTCCGGAGTTACAATACCTAGAGAGTTGGTTTGTTCCGAGCGAGTATAGAGTTTGATCAGGAGAATTTTTTGGGATTTTCAGAAATCTGCCAAAGTGACGCCATCTTGGATTTTTGTAAGGTATAAATTATGCTTCTTTGGGTTT
>CM055406.1:44088022-44149421 GCA_029228625.1 Pseudolycoriella hygida | reverse complement strand
CCAGCGTAATAATTTTTCAGCACTTTCAGTTTTCACACGCAAAAATTTAAAACACAAAACAATCTTCGCAAAAAGACACGAATGTTAAATTTTTGCAGCGTAAAAACTGAAAGTACAGAAAAATTATTTCGTCGTTGGGTCTGACATTTGTGACGCGATTTTTTGAACACAGGGTAATGTTGTCGTAAAGGAAATTTATGCGTATTTTCAGCGCAAGCGTCACCTCCACTGATATCATTAATTTTGGAAGTGGACATTAGGGACTGCGTCGCACTTTACCTTTTAAAAGGTTTTTGTTGTGATTCTATCTATTAATAATTTTCGATCTCGAAAACTTGACAGCCGATCTTTCTGAAATTATTAGGGATTGTCAGTCTCGGCCCCAAATGAAAAATTTCATATGCCGCTTTTCCGGGAAAATTCTGGAAAAGCCGTGGCATGTGGAAAAGTGGTCAATTTTGAGGGTTTTTTAGGTAATGTTAGAGAGTTGGTTTCTTCGGGAAAGTTATAGAGTTTGACGAGGGAAATTTTTTTGGGATCATAAGAAAATGGCTGCCAGCTGTCATAGTGGCGCCATCTTGGATTTTCGTTTAAGCTTTTTTTGTTTTCGAATTGTAGCTCCGTAATGAACACTACTTAGATAGACGGTTTCCTCTAGAAAGTTATAGAGTTTCATCAGGAGAATTTTTTGGTATCATTAGAAAATGGTTGCCAACTGTCAAAGTGACGCCATCTTGGATTTTTTGCTAAATTCTGTATAAGAATACCTAGACACTTGGTTTCTTCAGGAAACTTATACGAATCAGTGGGAAGAATTGGTGGCACGAAGTGTTCCGAAGGTAGCCGAAGGTGACATGAAGTGTTCCGAAGGTGACGTGAAGTGTTCCGAAGGTAGCCGAAGGTGACACGAAGTGTTCCAAAAGAAGGCGAAGGTGACACAAAGTATTCTGAAGGTGATACGAAGTGTTCCGATGGTAGCCGAAGGTGTTGGACAACAATTTTTTTCGGAGAAAAACTTTTTTTGAAGAAAAATTTTTTTCGGAGATAATTTTATTTAAAAAAAAAAAAATCGGAGTCTGCTTCCAAAATTAATGATATCGTTTGAGGTGACGCTATCGCTGATAATACGCAGAAGTTTATTTGAATGGAAACTTGAGTTCAAAGTTTTAATTTCCTGAAAAAATTACAGCTCTTTTTTTCAAACAAAATTACGTTGTGTTAAAAAAATTTCGTCACAAATGCCGGACCCAACGATAAAATAATTTTTCTGTACTTTCAGTTTTTGCGCTGCAAAAATTTGACTTTTATTTCTTATTGCGTAGATTGTTTAGAGTAAATTTAAATTTTTGCGTGTAAAAACTGAAAGTATTGAAAAATTATTCCGCTGGTGGATCCGCCATTTGTGACGCAATTTTTTTAACACGACGTAATTTTGTTTGAAAAAAAGGAGCTGTAATTTTTGAAATTGAAATTGAAACTTTGAACTCAAGTTTCCATTCAAATAAATTTCTGCGTATTATAAGCGATATCATTAATTTTGGAAGCAGACTTACGGACTGCGTCACACTCTACCTTTAAAGAGGTTTTCGTTGTGATGTTTATTGATGATGCTGGGATCCTCAATGAAATCTGGCGCCGCTTCAAAAATCCGGGGGCTTCAAAATGCGGACGAAATATGAACGAAGTTTCATTCTTCTCATCAGCGGCAGTTTCATTATACGAATCACATTTTTATCCGTACTGCTACGCCGCAGGCCTTATATATAGCGGAAAATAAAAAAGGTAGGTTGAGGGGCGGCAGCCCCCCAAATGGCAGGGGAGAATATCATCCTTGTAAGGTCTAAGAGACAGAGTTCCTAGCCCAATGCATGTACGACTGCCTGCGGGTCGTTGCAGGCGCGTGTGTGAGGGGGCAGAGCTCCCCCCCCAATCAATTATATATTAATATAGTTAAGACCGAATTACAATCCTTTATGTATTATGAGATATTTCAGTTAACTGGCTAAATACTGTATCCTAAAAGAAGTCACAAGCCAAATGCCGAACAATTATCATGATGCACCATAAAAGTGAAGTTCAATTGAATTTCGAAACAATATCAATATAATACGTGGCCAAGCTACGAAATGCGGACGCTCCTCTGGTCTTGGATGCTTCTGGATTTTGACGCCTCCTGATTTTTCGTCCGGATTTAGACACCTCCGGACTTTGAAGATCTGCCCGAAATCTTGAGCAAGATTATGCATATTCCTTACCCCAAAATGTTTTGAGAAAAATTATTTACAAACAGCGTAGTTGAGACAAACTTCTTATCTACATGAGGCTTATTCATTTATCCCGTGAACCGAGGGTGGATAAATGTTGATTTTGTTTCGAGCTTGCTTTTCATTATTTCTGTATTAGTTTTAAACTTACAACCGTACGAAATATGGGGCTTATGCGTTTTTCACGACGAGTATAGCCATTCGAGTTTGCATTACGAAATTGGGAGTGGGTTTGGGTTATATTTAGTGAAAAATATTTGATTCCTTTTTTTTAACCTTTTTTTATTTTTAATTTGCAACGCAATTTTCTAAAATTTGACGTTATTCTTTTCAGTTCATTTAATTTCAATCCAATTTATCCAGAACCATGAGCCACACTTTCGATTCTCTACGCGTGCACAGCACATGCCATGCAAACATTTCGTTTGGTAAGTATCGTTCACTTGTGAAAATTGTGGGACGAATAGCGTACGATTTCTGGTTTCTTGTTTTCCGTAACTGTACTTCCTTTTTTTAAGTTTTTGGTTTTAGTATGTCTTTTTTAAATCAGCGGGCTTAATGCCTAATTTGTAATCGAAATTCTTAAAGAATAAAGAATAAAGTACAAAAGTGTCAACTGCATAATTCGATAGTCTTTGACGTTACCGATGGGCCCATTTTTGCAAATTACCAAAGCATTTTCTTGAAAAGAATCCTCTGAGAAACTGTAATGATTTTCTGAGGATTTCCTACGATTCAGATGTTGCAAATTTATTTTTTGTTCGGTTCTTTTTTAGTATTTGTGCCAGGATCGTTTCAATTATGCAAAAATTCATTGAAAATATGTCGAAATAGACCTTAGGATATTGTTATGTTGATGAAATGTTTAGAAAACACTCATTTGATTTAACGTAAAAACAAACAAACAATGTTTCTCTGTACTAAAAATGAAAAAAGGAAGTATTTGATCACGTAAGAAACGTGATTCATGAATTATTTACGAGATTGAACTGAAAGAGGCAACAGTTTTTTTTGTTATGTTTATAATACTTGATGCATGGGTAAAGCGAAACTGTTCTCGATATTTACCTTTGCTTATAAATGTACACGTAAAACCGCCTGGCTATTCACATTTCATCGCAGACATTATATGACCGTAAAATATTAATGAAAATATTATAATTTATAATTATTATGACTCGTGTGTTGGGCGGTACATTTGTCGAACATTCTTTGTTATACAATTCAAAATGTTGCAAGGGCAAGGTGACGATTTTTATTTTCACATTATTACTAAAGCCTTTAAAAATTGGCGATGTAAAAAATTTGCTTTCGTTCGTCGGGGATAATAAATCACTGATACCACTCGTTGATTAAATTTGTTGGCATTTATTAATATCTTGTGGATTCGTTTGAGAAAGATTTCGTGATTTTATGGCCATAAAAGGAGAACAAATAATTTTATGTTGATTTAAAATAAGTGGAGGCAAGTTTTGATCGTTAACCGATAAACTAAATAATTGAGTTAAAAATAACGTTGTCGGCGTGATTTCTTTTCAATGTGTCACTATCTGAAGATCTTTAGTCATACGGATTTAACAAGCAATATTTTGTCAATAGACGCATCAATTTGTCTGGCGTTAGCGCTGTTAGTGGCAAGTATAGTCAAAGCTAAATTTCGGTTTCAAAAAATGTTTCTCCATATTGACTATATGAAAATGTTGGTTTTCGTATTGGAGATGAGCGATTTTTGAAACCCCCTACCTTTGAGTTTCATTGGCGCCGTCTGAAGTTTTTGTTAGTGAAGCTTACAGCATTGATTCCTGTGAAAATTGTCGAATTAAAAGAGCCTTGTTTCTTGCGACTTGCGATGTTTAGACTTTTTGCGATTAAAAGAAAATATCCAAATGTGTGGCTCATGAACTGTACTGCCTTAGGTTACTTTCCAAGAATACTTATTTACATAACGAGGGATTAAAGGTTAGAAGGTCCAGTTTGAGTGTGAATCACACGTAAACGTGGATTTATATTTTTAACCCAAGTTACGCAATTCACGTTTGTTTGAGATTAAACCATTATACTCTTCCACTCTACGGTTGATATAGGCGAATTTTGGAATTAGATGATGCAAAATCATGAAAAATCTACTAAAATATCATCTAATGAAGAGACGTAAAAGAGCATCGCACCTCAGATCTATTCATTCATCGCAAGTTTAAAGGTTCTTTAACGATACGCCTGCCCTAGGCTTCTAATATTAAAGCCGAAAAGATTAAATAATGAAATAAATAATAATTATTACCATCTAAGGGAAAATTTATTTATCTTCAAGGAAGCTTGTATCCCGAGTCCCGAGCCGAAGGCATGGTGACAGGAATAACTGATGAAATTATAAAGAATCGAGCAGCCATTTGAAATGATTTAAATTGAATGAAATCAACTTAGCCGTTGCCTATTTATCGGCCTAGAAATAGAGTCAAAATGTATGAATAAAGTGCATTCAGAACGAGGATTTCACGAGGACTACATCCCCAAGCGAATCGTTTTCTTTGTAGAAAAGTGTTCTACAACCAGCGCTTGTGAGCTAGGGTGCATAACCCACTGGTTGTTGAACACTTAGTAGAACGTGTAGAGGTTGGAAAATATGTTCAATTATTAGCGCTTGTGGGCTGGGGTGAATAACCCACTAGTAGTTGAACATGAAAGTGGAGATAGAACGTAGAAGTTGTAACAAGTGGCGCTGACGGTAAGAGCTAAATTATAAATTTAGCATCAGCTCAGTGGTTAGACGGTGATGTTAGTCGTGTTGTTTTTGGAAGATTGACTGACACTGCGTGTTGGGAGTACGAAACTCTCTAATCAATTTTTTTAAAGCAATGCGAAGGAGACATTATTAGGGTGAGTTAAAGCGGCTACATAGAGTGATTGTATAGGTGTTACATTTATGCTGGCCAGCAAGAGATAAGAACAGAGAAGCGTTAAAAATTTGGGGAGGAATTAGAATAAATGGTATTTTGAGTTAGTGTATTTGCTTGAGTGGAGGTTTCTTGGCTACAATACAACGAAATATTTTAATTTCACTCAAAATTACATTAGCTTAATTGGGTAATTCGCTTTATTTGACAAATAAGTAGAGAGGGTGACGTTGCGCGAGGGTTTTATATGAGGGCACAGTAGCGAACTGTGTTGAGCCATGATTTTCCACGTGAGGTCATACAGTAGCGAACTGTGTTGCGCCATGTCCCACGTGAGAGCATACAGTAGCGAACTGTGTTGTCACGAAGAATGCATGCGGCTGTTAGAGGAGATAATGATTGGAACAAACAAGGTGAAATGTTTTGGTTAAATTGTTAGGAGTAACGTTTAACAAGTCAAGGAAGAATGCAAAAATTACAATAGACGAAGAAGATGCAACTATTCTGATATTAAAGGTAGATTAGCTACTGGGGATGTGGCCAGAGTCAGCTCATCGGAGTGTGGATTGGTCACAGGCACGATGTTCAAGTTAAGACGATGGTCGAAGTCGGGTGAACTCGATGGTTATGTGAACTCGATGGTCAAGTGAAGTCAATGACACCTTCGAATTTTTTCTGACGGATTTTTGTCTTCTTTGGATTTTGTGCCTCCGTATTTTGTAGCGACACCAAAAAAATTAAACCGGTGAGTGTGAAAACGTGTTGATCGAAACACGATAAGAAAGTAGTTTGTGGATTCAAAACAATGTTTTCGTTTCAAGATTTCAAAAGTTTACTCTTCATTTCGTCTAAATTGAGGAAAGTATGATGAAAACGTTATTTCCGGGGATGGGAAGTCTGTCTAATTGTAGATGGCATTTTCGAGATAATGCTGTTATTTTCAACCGCCAACAATGACTGATATCGATATTGTTTGTGACTGTTTTGTAATTCTTAAGCATTCTAGGAAATGAGAATTATGTCAGCTGTTAGGGTAAAATTATTTCGAAGGCAAGAAGTTATCTGCAAACAGAAAATCGGCTTTCAACTTCAATTCCATTCAATTCTTTTCTTTCATTTCATTTTCGTACTTTTCTTTGAATATTGAAACTTTTCTCCAGCAATAATATTTTATTGTGTGCTGCAAGAAATAGTTTGTTAAGTCTAGCGAAACATGTTTTCATCCTGGAAAAGTATTTCCTTAATTGGTGACAAGATTAAAAGATCAGTTTTAGAAAAATATAGAATATAGAATATAGAAAAAGAATACCAGACGTAAAATGTTATTAATAAAAGGAAAGTGTTGAATAAACTGGAGTGTCGTAACTCTTTGTGTCATAAACGTTTTAATGAAAAATTCTTTACCAAATAAAGTTTTCTTTAAACTGTACTTTGCTAGGCAACTAAAATTTATAGTTTTTGTTAAGTGCTGTAAGAACTTAAAGTATTTCTATAAATTTCTTTTCTGTTCGCAAAACATTTACTGAGAGCTGTCACGGCTATTTGTAATAACCGAGTTACACTCACCAAGGTGTACACAACAAAAGTGATTATTGAGTTTTGTGGGGCCAGGGTCAAAATGAATAGTTTCGTCAGGGTCAAGAATATCTTATTTTCTCACCATATTATAGGAACAAAACAGAAATTTTCTCATCGAAAGAATGAAAACACTTAGTCTAATGACGAATTATTATTTATCAGGCAACGCTATAAAACTAATTCCCAAAAGGCCCACCGAACATCAGACCACGCAATGAGGAAAGAATTACCGTCCAATACTTCGCATTTTTGTTTTTCCCGTTAGCTTTTTAATACTTAATTTAGTTTTTATGTCAAACTCAAAAAAGCATTTAAAAAAACGAGGAACAAAAAACAAGATCTAACAATTGTTAAACCACAGTTTATCGCAATACAAGTCATATCACGATGAATCAGATAAAATAGAATTCCAACGGCTTGTTTGATTTTCTAGATCAAGAGATTAAAAAATGTAAAAAATAAATTTTGAAGCAAATATATCATATGCAGAGAGTGCATGGATCATATTGCATTAACAGGTACATAGTTGTTATGGTCGTAGTGATATGTGAGAACGTGACGCAGGTCCCGTATCCAAAAGATTGATGAGACTAGCAACATTTTTGTTTTTCTCAATTTCCGATTTATTACTTAACACAGAGTGCTTTTTGTAAGTGCAAATCCAGTCTAGGGCGACCACCATATTCATAGACCGACGTAAAGGTGTGAGGATGGAGGAGGTCTTATAACAATGTGTCACGTTATTAATATCGTACTAAGAAGCCTGTCCAAAGAATAGATTTTCAAGTTCAAGGTTTATAACAAAGATTGCCTCATAAACCTACAAAAAGGAACATTAATTTGAAGTGGAATGAGTAAGAATATCATCACACTGTGAAATATTAAAAAAAAATCCAAAACAACTCGTCGCGTAATTACTGGAAGAGTAAAACTTTTTTAGTTGTGTGTGACGTAACGAACCAGAAAGTGCATGGGGGTGTAATGAACATATGGGAATTTGAACTTAAGACTTCTCACAAGTTTTGAAGACTGAAAGTTTCCTCTTTAACGGATTTGCGTCACTTTTTTCAATTGAGAGGCTTTTGTAGAATTGAAATTTAATTGAAAATACCAGTACATGGATAATGCTTTTCGGCTGGTACAGCTATGTTTAATTTTTTGTATAGAATGCAAAGCTAAATGAACAAAAGATTTTTCCATTGATAGACGGAACAAAGAGCCGTAGAGAAGAGAAAAATATGTATATGTCATAAACTGTGTTTTATTATGAGTAAAAAACAAATTTATTCGATAAATAAAGTACATTTGACTACACCAATGTAAAATGCAATTTAGATTTTCTGTGGCAAATAAGATCAAAGAACTTCAAAGTATAATAATTGACCTGAGAAGTTATTAAAATGAAAATTATTACAAATTTTCCGGTACCTGCTGTGCCACAACTCAATAATTTTGCAATGTATAGAAGACGGGAGGCACTGTGGTTGTGGGTGTGGGTGAGATAATCCAAAATGAATAAATTTGGTATAACTTAACAATGGAAAAAAATCTGTTTACCTTAATTTCAAATGGGGTGAAGAAACGTGTTTTAAAGGTGATTATTCCAACAATGAGCAAGAAAAATTCAATATTTTCCCGTGAAGTTGAAAATCGTATTTGTATAAGTAATTTGGATGCGCGTCATTCATTTTGTATCGTCATTTGCAAACTTGTAATCGATAATGAATTTCTTTGGCGCCATTTAAAAATCGCTAACGATAGCTGATTTGTGTAAAAAGCAATAAACAAATTAAACTAAACCCTTGGTATTTTTATCTAACTCGTTATTACTAGGTCCCACCTTTTGGGTGGGTCAGATTCCTTGACTCATTATTTACCATTATGTTAAAATAAAAAAAAGGTTCACGTCAGATTCGAACCTAAACTCAACACAATTACTGCTATTCTTTGAACTTTTTTCTATTCAAATACAGCCAAGCATTTATAACTTTCATCTATCTACAATTTTAACGAATTCAAACGATGAAATTTATAAATGCTAAGATAAATCTTATGCGTTTTCCGAGAAAATTGGTTCTCACTCAAAAATATGTATTATGAACATTTTTGTTTCGTAAGGAGTAGATTTGGGAAAGTTACAGAATCAATTAGTAAAAATATTTTTTGTTACGAAACGTTTGAAAACGTTAGCAAGACCTCCCCAATTCATGAATAATTGTGCAAAAGTTGTGACTGTCAAGCCAAAGATCGTCAAAATCTTTTCAGTTTTAAATTTTTATCGTCAGTCCTTCGATAATATGTTTTAGTAACTCGTTCCTTTTCGTTACCAAAAAAGTTGTTGCTATTGGATAACATATATGTGGATAATAGTGACGTTTGTGCTCGAGCGCAAAGTCTTTATTCGTATAAGTTTTGTAATTTGTTCTTCTTGGTCCTACACAAATCCCGTCCGCTTTTTCTTCTTCTATTTTTCAAGCCACCTGCCTCTAGTTTCAGTTTGCTGCGTTTTCTAAAGAACTACCCCGGAATATGTAACGTCCTGCTTCAAAAAAAATTCGTTAGGGCCAGTACTTTACACTAGACTACATTACAATACACCACAGTACGTACAGCTAAACTTTACACTCGTAATAGTTTTATTAATTTAAATTCTATCCAACAAGACATAATTTAAGTCGAGGGTGACTCGGCCCGCAAACTTATACTCGTGAAAACATGTCAATTCTGCATCCCTAAATTCTTATAGCAAATAAGTTGGTCAACTATCAAGTTAATAGTTAGTCAACTATCAAGTTGATAGTTAGTCAACTATCAATTTGATAGTTAGTCAACTATTAAGTTGGTAGTCAGTCAACTATCAAGTTAATAGTTGGTCAACTATCAAGTTAATAGTTGGTCAACTATCAAGTTAATATTTGGTCAATTATCAAGTTGATAGTTAGTCAAATATCAAGTTGATAGTACATAATATTATTCTAAGCAAAAAATTGTTCAACGGCATGTTCATAAATATTTTAGTTTTTTTTATAAAAATAATTTAGGTGATTTTTTTAACAGAATTTGGTACATCAAATTAGCTTTATAAAAAAAACTAAAATATTTATGAAGATGCCGTAGAACAATTTTTTGCTTAGAATAATATTATGTATTGATAAAAAATATCAAATCGCTTGTAGGCAACAATTTTATTTCATCACTTTCAGATAAAAATTGAAAATGTATGGAGAAAATCGTTTTTCAACAGCCGACTATGAGGGAAGGATCTAACTAGATATCATAATGTGGTTTTTTGAGCTCCCCTGGGGTCCCTGAACCACGAGTAAAGCTAAGTTTTTGGGTTCATTTTCATAAAACTTTATCTTGGTTGAGGGTCACCGTGACCAATGGAAAATCCTGTTTTTTTGGGATAGCCGAACTTAGCCTCGGTACTTTAATTCTTCATTAATTAAAAAATATTTTTTTCAAAATCGGACGAGAATTACTCAAGTTATCCGTTGCACAACGAAAATGGTAACAGACATTAAACGCTTTTCATAACATTTTTTGGCATAAGACTTTCAGTCAAGGGAATAACTGTAAGTGAAGTAAGAAAGGTTTACTCTCTCTAAGCGTATCCGAATAAAAACTAATCTTGAGTCAAACAGAACGTAATGTGGAACATTGTTGATATTACATGCAGAAAAAAGTTCTGTAAGTTCTCAGTTTCCTTAACGTAGGTCAACGTCTTACAGCAGAATTGAGGTCGAACTTTGTCCGTGTGTCCAGTTGCATCCGTGTTGACATTTACACCCTTAAGGTGTTGTCTGTGTGTCCGTGAAGGTCGCAGTAAGTGTAGTTGATCATCCGGTTCATTAATCCGCACCTTTAGTACGTCAATGGGTTATGTCAAAGTATAACAACAGCTCATACATCGTCCCATAGAAATCACTATACATTGACGCAGTAAGGACTTAATTTTAAATAAAAAGAATAATCTAACATCCAATTTTCACTCGATTCAGGATCACGACATTATGTTGCTGAATCCTTCAGTCTTTTCAAAAATTTTAATCTATAAACTATGCAGAATAGCACGGCAGGAAGAAAATCGACATAGAAAATATAACATCCAATTACAGATTTCAATTTATCCGAACAGGTAGTGGTCAGCAGAAATTGTCGATAGATTTGATATATTATCGAAACTAGGTGCACATTTACTATATGCATGCGTGATTTTAGATTCTCAATAAAACAAAATTTGCCTATAAAGAAACCACATGAGATATGATTTCCAGCAAGTCACTAAAATTAATATCTGCACGCTCCACAAATATTCCGGTAGTTCCGGTAGTATTTCTCCGTTCAGTAATTTCGTTTGATTAACTTTTAAATGAAACGTTGTGTGTCACTTGTTCTATGGTCGAGCTGGAAAATTAATTTCTCATTATAATTCAATTTCTCTATGATAGTTATTTTCTTTGAATGAATACGTCACGTACATCAAACTGTTTACCATACTTGAACAAAATTGCTTACGATTGGACAAGCAGAAAGACTACCACGTTCTACAAGAAACAGATCTTGATTTACCACTTGTAATTTTATGATGATTTAAAATAAAGACATTCTTCGTGACCTTGATTAAGCATGAATACTGGATTGCGTAGTTGTACATCAGTTTTTCGATATGGGTACGTTAGAGATGACGCCAGTTTCTAAGTGTCAGAAAAATTACCTCAGAATCCTTAAATCTTTAGAAGGTGTTGTGAATGAAATGATGAGTGTACGAAGAATATGGGTATAACAAAACGCTTCCTCATTTTAAATTAAGATAGGGTGAAAAAAGAAAAAGTGATAGCACCTAATCGCTACGATTACCGATTACTTCGGGAAAAATGTTAGTGAAAATTGATTGAGTTGGTCAATAGATAGCAATCTAAGGCTGAAGATTAAAAGTAGTTACGGGATCGTTATCAAAGGCAAAATGGATGATTAAATGAGATTAAGTGAGTTAAATGATGACCCTGACCAATAGGTTCGGAAATTGGGAAAGTGTTTCAGTTTTTTATTTATTTATTTATTTATTTATCCATTTATTTATTTATACAACAAAAACATTTTTCAGCATTAACGAAATCGACTTTTACTGTACATTGACTGTCGCACTGAAAAACTAATCCCCTCATTCGCACCCCGGGATATCTTTTCGAAATTCAGCAACTGAATACGGGTAACGATCAGCCACTCTGTCAGGGACGACTGAATTTCACTATGATATTGAAACGACTTTAGTTTTGAAAGCTCAATCTTGATATCTTCGTCCGGGATATCCTTTTGGAGTTCAGCAACTGGATGTGATTGACCACCAATTAAATCTAATTCTGCTTTGTCAATGCCAAAGATGCAGCCATGCAGCAAAACTTGATGGAGTCGCAATGTGACTGTTTGATTTTTTGTTGAATTTACCGGGATATCTTTACGAGACCGGTAGCCAAGTGATGTTAATTTTCTCAGCATATACAAAATGCCAAACGATGGGCTCTTTAGGCTGACATCGACCATCCGTCTTACTATTTCTTATCAGTTTTAGGTTTGTCATTCACTTTGAGGTTAGGTTGTGCCTCTACAGCTTTTTGTAATTGCAAAATCAATAAATTGGCCGTAAAAGAAGAAAACTTCATATTTGTCCAAAATAAACAAGATTAGTGTATGTTTTGACGACACAACACGTAATTTAAAGACTTAAATTAGCAATTTTTCACATTTTTCGACTGAGACAAACTTTTTCATGACAACAGTGTTGCCAGTGTTTTAGTTTTATTGTTCGGGGTCGTTATAAGTTACTAGATCATTTGAAGCAGAGACGAAGCCATAAAGAGTTTTATAAAATGATATTTGATAATGATAGTGTCAATGTCGAGGCTTGCGATGTTTAATCATGGGCGCGCGGTAGCAATGCGACCGTGACGCATGTCCACATATGAACAAAAAATTAAGAACAATTTTTTTATGTAGTCTGCGGAACCATTTATACGGCAAGTTTTGACTTCCCCCTCTTGCGACGTACCCCTCAGACAATACGGAAAATTCTAAGGAGAAGTGTCTTTTCACTAATTAAAATCGGTTTAGTGGATCCGCACTCCTAGATTGAGTGACTGTGATCATTTCTGTACATATAATTGGCAGCTGCCATCGCCCATTTTTTTTTATGAACAAGGGCTGTAGGGGAAGTGACTGTGAATATTTTCTGCATACGCAAGTGGGAAGGCGACTCCGTAAGCTTTGGCACCCGCTCGAGGTGCCGTGTGGTTAAACTTTTTTTTTAATTAGAGTTGCAGAGGAAGTGACTGTGATCATTTCAGTATATACGTATATAACTAGGGCAGCCGCGCGAAATGCTGTGGCGCCAAATTTGTTTATGAATTAGAGTTGTAGATTAAGTGACTGTGATCATTTTTGCATGCATAAGTGGAGGTCGCCGCCGCAAGCTATGGCAGTCAGCGAAGTGCCGGGGCGCCAATTTTTTTTATGAACTAGAGTTGTAGACGAAGTGAGTGTGAACATTTGTGTATGCATAAGTGAGTGCCGCCGCCGCAAGCTATGACAGCCGCGCGAAGTGCCGTAACGCCAAATTTTTTTAATGAAAAGGTTTGTAGAAGAATTGTGTATATAAGTGGGGATCATCACCGTCAGCTTTGACAGCCTCGCGAGGTGCCGTGTCGCCAAATCTCGTGCCTACTACCAAAACCCCTATTTAAAAGGGGACGTGACGCAATTCCTTGTCTCTTATTCCAAAACACCTGATATTAATCGAAGTGACGCTCAAAGCTTGAGCTTGCAAATAGTCAGCAATACATCAAAGAGACTATTTGCATACTGCAAGTTTTAATAACTAGACCAATCCTTATAGAGAAACGATAAAACTAGGTGAGTAGCGTCTATCAAACACATGAAGTTTGCCCTTCACAGAAAACTAGGTGGCCATAAAACCTAGGAAATTTGTCCTTTAGCAATTAACTTAATTTAGTTATAAAAAAGAAAATATACATCTTAATGATATTAAATAAACCTAAACCTAACAAATTTGCACCAGGGCTAAGGGCAATTTCCCTTAGATATGCATATTTGGAATGCCATTTTAGGATTGTAGGGTACTTTTTCGCACTAATACTAGCAGATTTTCCATTTCTGTTCCTTGCTCCAATACTATCAATAATTTCATTGCATGACAAGTTTCTATTGGCAAATTCGTGGAGTTGAATAACTCTTTTACTTAGTATCCATTCGCCTGCATCACCCCCTGATCCCGTTTCCCTGTAGATAGTTCGTTATTTCCTAATTTTATCAAAAAAAAAGTTTTGTCTACTTTAAAAACAAGTAAATAAATCAAAAAGTCAAAAGATAAACAATATTTAATGATGAAAAATGAAAAATATGCGAACGAAAACAATTTCACCAACTTCTTTTACCTTAACCTTCTCGAAGTAATTCTTTGCTTTTACTCTTTGTATCTAAGAACTGTTATTTTAACAAGAGCGCGCGCACATTATTAATTAACTTCAAAGTTATACTTCTATATTATAATATAATTTAGAGTTTTATTTATATACAAACATATATATATATATATATATAGTATAAGACGTGAGTATATAAATTACGGCGATGTAATAAGTTAAATATGTATTCTTGTAAAGTACGAATGTTACTTCGTCTTGCACACGTTCGATGAGAGAAGAATGTAAGAATGTTGTGTAAATGATCAAATGAAACGGAAAAGATGTACAGTTAATAACCGTAAATGAACTTATAAATAAAATACACAAAGAAAAAAAAAAAAAAACAAAAGTTATATAAGATTTCTTTTTCTATGCTTTTATTCACGGTCCATATAGAAGTGTTTCGTTGTACATAAGAATCGTCGATAATACAATTAATACACACATGGATTAAGCAAGCATAAAGCATCATCATTTCGTACAAGAAAAAGAAACAAAAGCTCTTCCTGTTCCGGAGAAAAATTCTTAACAATTGTAGCAAACATATTTATAAAGAAAATACGAAGCGAAATTGAAACATCAGCGCCGATTTCATAAATGCTTGAGGAAACGGTACTGACGGTTCATTATTGCTGATCTATATCTGTCAATTATTGTGAGTTTACAACAATTTCTTTCACATTGCAAAATAATCGTGAAAAATTTTCTCCGATAAGAAAATGTTATTCGAGATTTTGATACAGGTTTTTCGCTTAGTCGGTTTTAACGTAAAGGTTTCACTTTTTTACTTTTTCTACAGCTGGTCGTTTTGATGCCTTGATTTGCACAGAACATACAACCAATTCAAAGTGTAGGGCTCCTTTATGGTAAATCACATTGTAAACCTTTGTTCAAAATAAAAAGAAATATGAAAATGCGAACAGTTTAGTCGATATTTACCAAATTCTAAAATGCTCAACGCGCCCTGCAAACTTTACCAACCTCGACTATAATTGCCCGATTTCAAACCCTTTTTGTTAGTGTCACTTTCGCTAACGATTGAATCGAGAACGGTTTAGGTTTGTTTGAGCTCAAATGTCCCATTATAATTTAGTCAATGGTAGTCGTCATAACGATAAAGAAATACCTATAATAATGTGTAAACAATTTATCTGCTTTGAGCAGATATCGAATTAACCGTATTGACTGTTTCTTATAAAATTAATGAATTTAATTGGGTTGAGCTGATTTGATTCGATTATATTCGTTAAGCTGACTTGAGTTGAAGACTTCATTTATTTGCAAAGTGGCCTTTGTTGAGTTAATCAATTCTATTCGATGACGAATTGAATGCTTGTTTATCAAATTTCTAAATTATTTTTTACAATATAATAAAATGTGTGTTTGTAAGTCAAGAGATTGATCAAAAATTTAAATTAAAACTTGTGAGTTAATAGACTAATTATGTGAACATTGTCTTTGGAAGCGTAATCATTCAAAGTACTCCATTGAACAGGTCCATTGTTAGACCCATATGTAAAGAACGAAATTCTATCGCGTTTGCCAGTTTGCGTTTGTAACCAGTCGAATTTCCACCCGAGAATTGGTTACTTTTTCGTTTCAGTATATTAATAAGAGAAAAATGCAATAAAAAATTTTGTGCGTCCGTCTGTCAAAACTTTTTCTGTGGAAGATAACCGAAAAATCTTTTATGCATATAGACACTGACGGGCCAAGGGCCGCCGAGCTAGGGCCGTTTAAGTGGTTTTTGGTCTTTTGTACTCGAGTAAATTTTTACAGATTTCAATTTTTTTTTTGATCGAAAGATATAGAAATGCCCAACAGTTTATGCAAGAACATTTTTTAATTTTGAGCCTTTGCATTGGACTAGGGCCCAACATCCGATTTTCTATGCCTTTTTTACGAATGTTTATTATGTCTTTCATATAGAAAAACCTCAATTTTTTACCTGAAGGATAATCGAAAAATTGACTACGGATTTAATTTGGCAAAAATTGGTCGAAAACGTCACAGATTGCGAAACTCTTTGACTTATATCTCTGCAAAATTAGCACGGAAATCGCTCTTCAACGTTTTGAATGAAAGATTTGGACCTCCAGAAGTCATGAAAAAAAAACTGAATGAAAATGAATCCGCCTGTCCACATACGAACAAAAAATTAAGAACAATTTTTTCGTAGACTGCGGAACCATATATGAAGAACATACCCTATTTTTTGAAAACTGCATTTCTCAAATTTCTAAAGTTTCTCAAATATTTCTAAAATTTCCCAAATATTTCTTAAATTTCTCAAATATTTCTATAGTTTCTCAAAATTAAAGGAAATCAATTAAAGTTGATTTTTTTGTTGTAAATTCATTTGCCCATGAAATTTTATTTGATTTTTTAAAATCTCACAATTTGCATACGTTTTCGTGGCTTTCTATTCTTCTGAGCCATCCAATGATGCAATGCAGGACTTGGGTCTAATTTTTCCATTGTAGGCATGTTCACCTTCACGTACAAAATGTTAAATAAACTTGATGTTGTATAACAAAAATCGCGTTACAAAACAAGAATTAATGCGATATGCCAGATTATTACTGATGAATCGTTCAACATCTGCCGAAAGTAGTTTTGCTGCTAATCTTCCTAAAGCAGTTTTGATAGCCGTGAAAGATTCAGCTGAAAGTTGCTGTAATGGTTTAATTCTGTCGGGTGGGCCTTTACATTCATAGTTATGTAGTAAATCAGCTGCAGCCCGGTACTCTTCTATGAAGGTATTTGGTTCGAAACCCGTAGCAACGAATTTGTGACACAATTGAAGAGACTCTTCGGATGCCGAGATATTGATCGGATGAAGGGGTTGCAAATATTCCTACATGAAATCGTCGAAGCCAAGGCGCTGATCTAAATGCTGCAACAATTATCGTACGATAGCTTCTCGTTCCTCAGATCTCAATACGAGAGAACTATTGTTGCTTCGTGTCCTGCCTTCAGTAATAAATCTGTGGCTGAGGAAATATGTATCGTCGTTCTCACAAATAATCTCGTTCAAAAAGAGCTGCTTCCATCCATTTTCCAGACTGTTATCGATGCAATTAACCAGACACTCAAAAAGCTTTTGCTTTTTATCCGGTAATTCCAAAATCGTATTTGAGTCAGATTCAAATAACTTTTGAAATAGCGGTCAGAAATGTAAGAAGATGTATGAATAAATGTCTTCGCGCAATGGTTCGTTTTCTGACTTGAAATAAAACATTGAACATCTCCAATTTCTCAAAACGACGTAAGGTATATTGCACCCAACGAGTTGATTTATGGTGTACGTTTGCCAAAAGTGCGAAAAAATGTACACAATTGAGATGTCGAGGCTATGATTCGATGCGCTACGCACCAGATTTTGAAAAAAGGTATATTCTCACTGTTTGACAGTTGATGTTCTCTTGTCATTCTTGATACCACTTTGTGAACCAGTGTTAAGTGGTTCACCGTCAGTCACCAAAGAGCTGCACAATTTCAAAAAATCCTTCCTTTGTAAAATTTTTTTTATAATTGTTTTCATTCTCATTGCGGTCTTAGGTTCTATCAACAGCGCCATGTTGAGCTGGATTGACGTCACTAGTCGTCATTCATCACTAACACAGGTGGAACTGTGCGAAGAACCGCATGAAGACAACTTTCCACCAATAAATGAAGTCGACTCAATTCAAATTGCATCTGAAAATTCATTCGGTAGGGAAGAAATCATTCTGAAATGTCTGAAGGAATTCAAACAACTCATACATGCTCCGTAAATAACTAACCTCAAGTTGTGAACAAAACCAACGAATTCGACATCGGTTCATCATCAAATATTAATATCTCACAAAAACAAACAAATTTTGAGACGAACCCAACAAATTTCAATAAAACGAAGAACCGATTTCCTGACCACTAAAGCCAAAAAATGTAAAAAAAATAAGTAATTCTATTTTCATTGTTAAAAACTCGGATTTAAATACACATTTATTGAAATCACAACCGATTTCTTTAATTTCCAATTCACATTTCTAGAATTTCCAAAAACGCTTCTCAAATATTTCTAAAATTTCTCAAATATTTCTAAAATTTCTCAAATATTTCTTAAGTTTCTTAAATATTTCTAAAGTTTCTCAAAAATTTCTACAAATTTCGTAAGTTTCTTAACATATTTTTAAAAAATAGGGTATGATGAAGAGCGTTTTATCAAAGATCGTCAAGTCCAATTTCATTTTTCTTACGATTCACTATTAAAATTTAAAATGGACCTGACAGATTTTGACTTCCCCTCCCTTGGGACGTACGCCCCACAAAATATTTTTCCCGGGTACGTGTCTTTTCACTCGATTCAGTGGATCCGGAGATATGACCTTTAGAAAATGATTATTTCAGTTGTTTTGGAAGAATGTACGATGAATTACGGCACATTCCCTTTTTAAAAAGGGTTTTTGCTGTAATTGCCCTTTCGGCAATTTCCAATACAATTTAAAGTCGACGTAATTTCATAAGGCAATATTTATATAGATTTAGTTCGAGTCTTTTTGTAACATCTGTTCTCTTTGACACATCTATCCTGATGCGTATGGGTCCCTTGCACATGTTTTTCCGGTACAACATACAACTAGTGGCAAGAAAGTACAACATTTTGCAACACGTTTTATAAAACTAATTACGAAAGTCAACTTTTTAATTATTCGATAATTCGTCGATTTCCACGTGAATTTCGGACTAAATTTTTGGATAATTTTTGAATGGGCACGGTCCTCGTTAATTTTTTTTATATTTTTATAAGAATCTGTATGCCCTGTGTACTATTAATATGAATAAGAAAACATTTTCACGTTTCAATTTTTTTTATTTAATTGAAATTACGTTTTGAAAAATTTAAATTTTTTTCCCACTCATATCTGTGGTATGTTGTCAGATGCAGTGAATTTTTTTGTAAAGTTGGTAATTGTAGTTGCCGTTATTGTAAATTTTTATTTTTGTTTTGATATTTCGTGATTCTTGTTTGTTTACAAAATATCACATTTTGACATACCCGTCAAAAAATTTGAAGTGAAAACAATTTTTCATTCACGCTCCGATACTTGACTTGAGTGGACGTGTTTCAGGTGTGGTCTTATTAAATAATCCTTTGTTCAACCGTGATCGACATTAGCGGTATTGAATAGGGGAAGTATTCGAAACTTTTTGACTGTTTATCGGTCTGTGTTTGTGAATATGTTAATAACGACATGGCCTACAAACCTGTTGCAGAGAAAACAAGTTTTGTTATAATAATTTGTTAAAATTAGCTTAAAAATTGTGTTGGAAAAAGAGAACAATGGTCATTGTGTAGAACCGCATGGTGTACAATATACATTTTGGCAAGTGTGGTCAGCCTGGCCAAAACTTGATGCGCGGGAGCGCATGTTCATAGATGATGCGCGGGAGCGCATGTTCATAGATGATGCGCGGGAGCGCATGTTCATAGACAATAAAGTGAACGAACAAAGAAACAAGGAAAAGAAACATACATAAAATGGCGACTACGCCATGTTTGAATTATAATTATTAGTAAAGTGACAAAGAAGCTGTCGAGATGACGATTTAAAATTACATTTGTGTCAAGTGATACGCGAATAAAATTAAAAAAGAGACTTTAGACTTCAATATAGCAATGGACCCAGGCCTGCTATTATAAATTAAAAAAAGAAAAGAAAACATTTTGTTGGGTATGGGACACATGCGAGTAAACAATACACACTTATTTGACAGCAATCAGTGTGAGAAGTATAAATAGTACTTTATTGGTGGGCGATAGCAAATCTAGGATTTCTTCTAATGTAAATATTGTACGTAACGAGTGAGCGTAGCGAACAAGTGAGAGTACAATATTTACATAAGAAGATATCCGAGATTTCTCACGCCCACCAATACAAATACATACATCCAATATATCAATACATCAATATCTTCGAAATTCACAGGGTTTAAGACAATTGTGTCATTATTATTGTCAACACTGACTACAATGCAGTGATTTTTTCTGTTAGTCCAAGTTAAAACTCTTCGCTGTTATATTTTGGCTAACAATTCAAATTTTATAAAACTGAAACCTAGTTTTAAAAAATATAAATTTTCAAGATATACTGTAGAACAACTTTTATGATAAAATCACCCACTTTATCGACATAAAATGAAAACCAACCAAGGCGCGGGGTCCATTGCTCACATTTACCATTGAGTAATAATGCTACTACTCTCCCAAACAAATTTTTTCAATATTTTACATGGTTTTGTTTTAGGAAAAGATTTTTAACGCAACTTTCGGGATTCTGTTCAATATTGGCTTACCAAAATAGAGTCAGCTACTTCTTAAGTAGATTTCATAATCAGACTTGTAAGTGTCGTCTTCGTACAGTTTTCTTTTAGTTGTTCCGTGATTGTGTCGTCTGGGAGTAACAAACCTCATCAACTCGATCAATCTTTTAGCGCTATTAATTCATAATTGATATAATTTTTATAGCTCGTTCGAAGAATATTAGTCCGTTGACTTTTCCAGTTTGTAAGACTGAGTATCAACGGCATGATTACAACTATATTAAGTAATTAAATCTCTTATTATTTCCGATAAATTCCATTACGATATAAGTTAAACAAAAACAAAACCAATAGAAGACGACAATATATGATGTATCCAGCCATTTATGGTTTATATAACGCGCACTGAAGCATTCAGTTCATTTTTATTAAATTTATTTCAACTGAGACAAAGCATGCCAAGTATAACCAATCCATGCACATTGCACTGTGTTAAAAATTATGTTCAAAATGCGATGCGAAACTGATTTGAACAAATTTCATTTGCCTAAAATGGAAAGAAATGCTGCTTAATTACCCACTGGAAAAGATTGATTTGTGACTGAAAAAGCATCTATTTTGTACTGAAGACGAAATTTAATCTAAATGATACATGTCGAAACCGAGAACATCGTCATGCAATTGCAATACAAAATTAACATATAAAGGACCTGCTTTATTTGGAAATTTTGCATTTAATTTACATTTAGTATCTACTATCTAAGCCACAATTTTTTACTACAAAAATTTATATGGAATGAATAAAACATACAAATATTTAAATGCAGAAAATATTCTTGACTTTGAAGATTTTATAAAAATATCTACTTCTGAACAACTTTCCCACTTAATCTCGTGAATATTCAGCTATTCTTGAAATAGTTTTCGTTTACAAAGAGTCAGTTTTAAAGCAACGATATGCTGCTACATTTAATAAAATGTAATTGTTTCATCGAATGTTTTTATTCATTTAAGGACTTTCTTTGATTAAGCTAAGAGTAAGTAATAACGATCTCAAAGAGGCAGAATTCATCGCCGCACTATAAAAAACAAACTTTAAATTCTACTTTAAGCGGGTAGTGATACTTTGAGTAAAAAAATGTTTTATGAGAACTTTTCCAACTGAATGGATGCACCGTACGAAGTACAAAAGGGTCCTATACTTTTGCAACAAACAACTTTATTGTAACATGGGATAGATCGAGCTGGGAGGTGGGGTGGGGGGGGGTTGGGGGGGGGATAAATTTATTATCGTCTAGTGATGACGGATCAGCAATAAAAAAATGTCAGTAACGTCCGCCTTCAATTTTTTTTTCAAATGGTTCGAATGACAGGTGTATGCCTGCCATGATTCAAATTCGAAGATGAGCAAAATCGGTCAAGTAGTTCCAGAGATATGGTCGAAGAAGTGGAGGTCGAACATGGACTAACTAAGTAGAGCACGGAAATCATTCATTTCGGTGTCAAATTAAAGCATTTGATCTCAGAAAACTAGGAAAAATATTTTGTGGAAATCGGGTCAGTGGTCTGGGCACTGGGACAAATGGAATGGACGAAATTGATTTTCTTGGCCATATAAGAAAGCAGATGGGTTTTTCCATGGCCGCTCCTAGAATTGGGCGGGGTTCGGGTTACCCATATGTCTAGAACTACGAAAGTTAGAAAGTTGCTTCCAAAGGCAAAGCTGTAGAGAATAAAATTTTAGACTTTACGTGTTTCAGGGTTTCAGGGAAAAATTACCAAATCACGGGATAAAGCAACATGAAGAATTGTGAGTGATGACGCAAATCTCTAGAACTACGGCAGTTAAAATTTTGTTTCTGAAGCCGAACTTGGTGAGAATTACATTTTAGAGAAAATACTTTCAGAATTTCTTGGGGAAACTCGATAGTTCACGTTGTGCTATGTTGCAGGGGCTAACGTTTCAGTCATCAACGGTTTCAGACATACTTCGGTAGGGCCTTTAACATTACTTTGAGTAATTTCTATGGATTTGTAATATTCTTCTAGTTTATAAAAGAACATGAAACATTGGATTGTTTACTCATTTCTATATTCAGATACGTTTGAGTCTTTTTGCAACATCTATTCTGTTTGCCACATCTATTCTGATACGTACGGATCTTTGCATGTGTTTTTAATTAAATAGTCCTTTGATAAGCATGTAAGTATCACTCGATGCACCAGACTAAGCCCTGATTCGCACTTAAAAAAATATCACTCCGTTTTGAAGCTGCGCATGCGCATAGAGCAAAATTCTCTCTATGCGCATACGCAGTTTCGAAACGGAGTGAAATATTTTTAAGTGAAAATCAAGCCTAACAGAGCTTCGTTTTTTTGACTCTCTCTCTCTTTCTATATCCTCCTTATCTTAGTCCAATGCCATAGTTATTTCCATTCATCCCCAGTAAATCGAATGTTTTCAACTGTTCTAGTATGAGTCATATGACTCGAAAGTCTAAATACGATTGGTTGGACGAAATTCTCTAATTTTCTTAGTGTTACCTGATTTAAATCAACTTAGTGTGTGACTTTATACACTAGATGACAGATTTTATATGAAGCTCTTCTTAGGATTGTTTCACCACAACTACTATGACTTATAGTATGTTATACATATTTTAAAGCACAATTGGCATATAGGTCCCGATGTTGTTTATGGGATTTACGTCACGATCACTGAAATTTTTGTAACAGGGTTTTTTTTTGGGTGTTAATTGCAGTTCTGGGTTCTGAATCATATAAAAAAATTTCAATTTTGTTTTCATTTTTCTTGTATGTAAAAAAGCACTTAATTTTTAGTACACTGCAATGCGCTTTTTGCTAAAAGTCTTTTGGTGTCTTACGACACTAGTGTGAAAATAATAATGTTGTACCGTAACGAAGTAGCAAAGTTTCATTTGGCAACTCAATTTTTTTCTTACATTAGTGCCATAAGACAACTCAAAATATTTAGAAATGTATTTTTCACTTTAAAAAAAGTGCACGTACTTTGTCGTGGGTACTTTAACGCCAAAGTCGCATCTGATGATTCCTTACTTACTTACATCACAAGAAGTTCGCTGGGCTAGTTAGGGCAATTTATACCATGCTAGTCTACGCTCGAAAGGAAGGAAGAACCAACGGCACGCATCTATTTTATTTTATTCATGACTGATAACAAAGAAGAAAACACAAAACGAAACAGAATAAGTCCAACAAGTAGTGCAGCAAGTCTCTTCAGCAGAATATTGAATCAAATTTTCATGGAAATTTACCTTTTAATATAAAAAACTGATACGAAATTTAAAAGTTGTTTGAGTTTACGTTAATGGTTGGAAAATCAACAGAGTTTCTTATTCTGACTTTTTTTTGCACATAATAACATCTAAATTGCAGAGCAACCGACAGACGAAATTTCAACTTGAAAGAAAATCCAGTCGGGCGAATTTTTTATTTATAACAAAGGGATTGGTTTCTCAAAGTAACATAACCTTAAAGTTCGTTTATAAAAAAACTTCATAAATACGTACGTACCGTACAGGTAAGTAACTGGGAAGATGAAGATAATAATACACTTTTTTAAGTTGAAAAAGAAAAGACTTTTCGCAATTTGAAAGAAATCTGGAAAATGCATCAAATAATGAAAGAATATTAGAAACCTCTACGACATTTTGTGTATGTAGGACGTGTATGTGTCTTTTGTATGTGACTCGTTTTTATTGTTTTTTGTCCAAAGTTAACGTGAAAAGCTTAGTGATTTCTCCATATTTCGTATCAATCTAGTACATCAGATTTATCACTAATAATCACTGTTACATTGCCTACAACACAAATTATAAATCACTAAAACATAAATGAATTTTATTTATTTCGTTTTTTACTCACTACACACACTTTTTTTATCATTTTTGCGAATGTGTCTCGAACCTCAAAAAAAAATCTGATTTTTCCTTAAATTTTTTCGTTTCATATCCTTTTTTGTAAGTACTTTTTCGTTTTATGCTTTTAGGTTAGTTCTTTAATTTCCTTCGTTTCTAAGTTGTCATTTTTATTTTGTAGGTACTATTCGCACGATGTGCGAATAGTGAAATAAAGTCTAATCGCACAATGTGCGAATAGTGAAATAAAGTTTATTCGCACATTGTGCGAATAGCCATGTAAGGACTATTCACACATTGTGCAAATAGCCATGTAAGGACTATTCGCACATTGTACGAGTAGTCATGTGAGAACTATTTGCACAATATTACCCAGACAATAAAAGTAAATGCAACTTGCACGCAGAGGGAATAGCCACAGCGCAGTGCAAATTGTCTCTTTATAATACAATGGCTATTCATCCTCATATTATTCTCTCAGTAGTAGTTAAATTAACTAAGTAAAAATGGAATGTGTTTCGTTACTCATCTAGTCTTCATGACATTCAGTAAAAGGAAAAATTCCTAAGCGTCGTCGTCAGCCACCAAGTTTTTGTTACATTTTGCAAAAGGAAAAGCTTCCTAGTTTTGTTAGCCACCTAGGTTTTTGTGGCGTTTCATTAAAGCGCAAATTCCCTAGTTTTCTCAGCTACATAATTTTGTGACATTTCGTAAAAGGAAAAGTTCTTTAGCGTCCACACTGGGGAAAACGGCTATCTTCGTGTTCATGAATCTAGTACTGCTGAAACAATTTTGACATAAGTTCTATACTTTTGCTGTAATTACTCTATAGTAATGACAGATTACTGGAAAAGTATGAAACTTCGGTATTGGCGAACTTCTCTATATATTGGATGCCAAAAATGATAAATAAAATGATCATAAAATTGTACTGAATCGCCTTTCCCACCTATTTCTAACGTTGTTGTGACTTTGATTGTGTAGGTAATGATGTAAATTCATGAGCTAAAGAGCAGAAAATTGTATTAAAAATTGAAGCTATGATTTTTTACATTTTTGAATTTTTACAGTTTGACGTTCAATGTATAGAGAAATTCGTCAAAACTGGAGTGGGATTCTTGAATTTTCACTAATATAGCCGTTTTACCCACGGTGAGTCGTCAGCCACCTAGTTTTTGTGACATTTTGTAAAAGGAAAAGCTTCATAGTTTTGTTGGCCACCTAGGTTTTTGTGACGTTTCATACAAACGCGAATTCCCCAATTTTCTCAGCTACATAGTTTTGTGGCATTTCATAAAAGGAAAAGCTTCATAGTTTTGTTAGTCACCTAGGTTTTTGTGGCGTTTCATACAAACGCAAATTCCCCAGTTTTCTCAGCTACATAGTTTTGTGCCAAGTTTTGTTGGCCGCTTAGATTTGATTAGCCATCTAAGTATCAATTTGAATTTGAAATTGGCTCACCTAGACATTATTTCACTATTCGCACATTGTGCGATTAGACTTTATTTAGACTTCGTTTTTATTTATCCTCCCTTATAAAAATCCTCGTTGCATTGACACATTATTTCTCACACAGAAACTTAAAGAACAGAAGTCTGATTGCAGAGTACATTTTCTAACACTAAATAGTAATTTTCATAACAAGGGGACAAAGTAAAAATGTGAAACTTCTGGCTGTTATTTCTAGTCCTTCCCCTTGCAATAATGTAACTATGAAAATAAATATTTACAACTTGTCTCATGCGAAACTTAAGTATTATCTACATAGCAATATGCCCGCTGCGAAAATGATTCAAGCTCAACAGTTAGAGCTTGTTACTAAAAACCACTCGCGAGTTTGACTCTTATCACAAAATTTTGTCCTCATGTGATCCAACACAGGGTTACAATAGCACTTCTTTTTCTATCTTAAAAAAAACTATTGTAACGTTTCATAAAAAGTGAAGATATTTCCACTTTTGCAAAAACCTGGAACCAGAAAACTGGAACTATTTTAATGTAGGTGTCCAAATTGTAAAAAAGTGTATGCTGTAATGAGATTTTTTTTGTAATGTATTCCGAAGTTTAAGTTAATTAGTAGCTAAGAAATCCCTTCATCCGAATTAATCTATTGAATAAATAAAGGTGCTCAATACATCAAATACAACTACATTCATTCAACCAATGCAAATATTTGAACTGCAAAGACGGTATATTCAGATCGTAGATAAATATTTTTTTTCAATGCTCTAGGTAAAACATTGAAAAGCCTTAAAGCTGCAGAGAACGGTTAATATAAAAGTCGAAATGTTAAGTAAATGAAAACAGGAAGAGCTGAATACGTATGCCGAAGATAAATATAAATCTTTTCCCTCTTTGATATTCTCAAGTGAAATTTCACTGGAATTCGTTTTCCATTCTGATTCTGCTCATTCTTATCAAATTGTTTTGTGTTGTATTACGATGTTGTATACACAAACAGAAACTGATATTAAATTTCTTGAGATTTTTGATCCACATCTTCTTTAAACTTTCTAACCAGATTTCACGCCTTGTGTTTATAACCGCATTTTCTTTATCATACTTTGTATGTATATTACATTTCATACATATTTGTATACATATGAAGTCAACTCTTTCATAAAAAAATAACAAAAAAAAAACTGTATAAAGAAAGAAGTTCTTCAAAAACAATTTTCAGTGACTTTTAGTTATTTTTGATGAAACTGATTA
The DNA here is from genome assembly GCA_029228625.1 of Pseudolycoriella hygida. NCBI lineage: Eukaryota > Metazoa > Arthropoda > Insecta > Diptera > Sciaridae > Pseudolycoriella > Pseudolycoriella hygida. The sequence goes on along the minus strand of CM055406.1, from coordinate 44,122,287 downwards.
TGTCTTTGTACCATTTCTTGCTTGCTTCACAAGAAGGCATATACAAAGGCGACAGAAAGTGTGGTTTGGGAACATTCTATCTTCCAGTGTTTTAAACTAAACACACACATTGCCACATACATATCACAAATGTCTAAAAAGTACTTCACCAAGTGCAAGGAAAAGACAAAATAGAACGATTATATACAACGAGGAAAGAGAGTAAAAAATAATATTTAACAAAAAAACTTTACAAGAAAAGTTGAACGAACTTTAAGCATTTGGATGAATTTTCGTTCGGATTTTCGCTTAGAATTTTATTTTATTAATCAAATTATGTTAACGAATTTCGCTAATTTTTTGACGCATCACAATTGAAATAGTAAAGTGTCTTTGTCCAGTAATCAAGTATATATCACACATATGAGCGAATAGGGTAATGTACCACAACTTAATTTTTAACAATTGTGATGAAACATGAAAGTTACAACTGTGAGTTCGGAAACTCTTCTGAACGTATGCTGAACTTATTGCATCTTTGATCTAAGGTATTCCATCATACAACAATTTTTGTGTCTTCAAAAAGTTTAGAGATCCAAAACAATTTTCAATGAGAAATTTGTTCGGAAGCTTTCCTTGCCACTCGTGAGGAACTTGAGCTATTTTTGAAAATTTTCCCATGTGCGGCCGACAACGACCGATCTCGAAATTATTCAAGCTTCTGAAAAAATCTGGAAAGATACAGTCAACCATTTTCTAAGCATAACTTGTGTTGTGCTGAGTGCTTTTTGTTCTAAAGATTCATGTATGCGAAAATCCAACATCATCATGGCATACCGTAGTCACCCTACTATCAAATACTCTATCATTTGTGATTCATTATGCGTTTTCAAAGTGTGCATCTTTAGTAATCACTCAAGTTCGTCCACTGACCAGATATGAAACAAACAAGAGCCATATGTTTCATATTTCTATGGATTGTTTAGGATAGTTATGTTTGTAACAAAAGTAAAGAGTGATTGACATTGTCGCGAATGTTTGTCCTCTTTTGCGATTAAAGTTTTTTTTTCGCAGTTTGTCGCAAATTAAAATTTAAATCGATGTCGTTCGAAATTTACATTGCGCGTGCAATAAGTAAAGTTGAACGAACTCGTCTCGCTATTATGACATTATATTCTATTGCGTTAAATGAACTAAAAGAAACATCACCACACCACATAGGTTTTTCAATTTTCATAGAAAAAGAAATTCTCGGTGCGAAAATTAATAATGCCATTCCCATTGTTAAAACAAAATTTAATTTATTTCCACTACATTTTGGGTAAAAAATTCTTTAGATTATGTTCATACAGTTCCAAATAATACTTTCTAAAATATATCTGTATACATACAACAAACTAACGTGCATTGTCTGTTTATGTTCTCGGAAAGATGGGTATGTAAATAAGGAAAGGTGAGAAAATATTTTAGTCTAGAGTCTAGAATTCTTTATTGTGTGAATGTTCTCGTTGAGGTATTTTTATTTTATTTATTTATTATATTTTATTTTTTGCCATTTTTTATTTTCATTATTTATTTATTTATTTATTCTTTTTTTTGTAATTATTTTTAATGTTACATTGTGCAAATATGCATTTTATTCAAGTGTAATATGCTGCGCTAATCATTAACGACAGTACATCATCGAAACGTATTTACATTTGATACATTTTTACGTGGGATAATATACGGTGTCGTATAAAACGTGTTTTTACCTTAGTCAACGTGGTCCTTGACCTTTTTGATAAATGTGTGCACTGAAGGAAGGTGACGTATAATCATAATTTGAAATGAAATGCATCGCACAGAAAGAGTTAATAGAACAAATTGTACAACATTTTAAGCTGGTGTTTTCTGACTCGTTATTTTATATTTTTATTTATTTTTTTTTTTTTTTAGCTTCTCATGTTTTCACACTTTTATGACATTGGAAGTTCAGACAAACTAATTGGCATATACCTTAATATAAAATGAATGCTAATCGTTTTTGATTGCAGACGAATATGTGATGTTTAGATACGGATTAAAAATTAGCGTCCGTGGTTCATTCATCGAAAAAACCCTACATAATATCATATTTAGGGAATGTAACTGGTAAAAAATGCGACCGGTAAAGTCATTCAACGTCTACAAGTATGTTAAATTTTTCCTTACCGGTAAAGAGCTTTTTGCAATTCACGTATGTAATAGATCGTATTACCTTTGCATTTGGGAGTATATAAACTCAAATATTACGTTACTAATCTGCCGTAATTTGCATAAGAAACTTATTGATCACTTTTTGAGAGAGAATTACATATATTTTCTCTCTCAAAAAGTATTCACTAAGTTTCTTATGCAAATTACGGCAGTAATATGAAAGGGTGCGGTAATTTATATTTCAGTGCGGTAATTTCTATTTCAGTGTGGTAATTTCTGTTTCAGTGTGGTAATTTCTGTTTCAGTGCGGTAATTACTGCTTCAGTGTGGTAATTTCTGTTTCAGTGCGGTAATTTCTGTTTCAGTGTTACACGTTATGTTAGGACTCATATTAACGCAAACGTTATAATTTGTCCTACTCGCCTGCGGCTCGTTGGGACAAATTATTACTGGTGCGGTAATATTCGTCCTTACATTATTTATTTATTTATTTATTTAACGATCAACAAACAGGCCAAAGCCCAAAAATATGTCAATTACTTGTAACACAAACTACTATTATGCATTTTGATGTAAAATTGACCGGGCGCTTGTTTTTTTATTTTTAATCGATTCAGAACATAATTCTATGCAAAAGATCGTTCTACGACACAGCTCGAAAATTCTCCGTTTTTTATAAAGTTCATAAAGTTGGTGTAATTTCTACCGCACACCTACCAGACATATTTTTTCACTTTTTCGTGATTTTCCATTTTTTATGGAAAGACAGTATAATTCTAAGTAAAAATTTATTCTACTGATCCACCCGGAAACTTAAGTTTTTTTGTGGATTGAACATAGGAAAAAGAAAAATTTGACCACTTAACTCCCTTAAAAATGATTTTTTGCTCAGAGTTACATTCTAAATGAAATAAAAATATAAAAAATAGGCTCATTCGTAATTATTTTGTTTCAAATATGTGAATTTTTCCGAACTTTTTCGTGTGATTGATAAATCTATATCATTTTATACTTGATACCGGAATATTAATCTTTTGCTAAGCATACACACGGCGCGAATCGATTAAATTATTGAAAATGTATACGTCATTTTTCGTTCCAAACTTAAAATATTAGCCAAACATAACCAAAGACCCGTACGTATAAAGGTGGCAAACAGAATAGATGTTAGAAAAAGACTCACGTTCTTTTATAACTATAAGAATTTCAAAGATCCAGAGAAATTACCCAAGGTAATGTCAAAGGCCCTACCAAAGTACGTCTAAGGCCATTAATTTTGATGGCCTAAATGTTCAGTGGTCACATTCCAAGATTTATTTATTCTCTACAACTTTGCCTTTGGAAGCAACTTTCTAACTTACATAGTTCTAGAGATACGGGCCATCCCGCCCAATTCTAGAAAAGGTCACATTTCAGGATTAAGCCATATTTTCTTAAAACCCTGAAACGCGTGTTCTCTAAAATTTTATTCTCTACAACTTCGCCTTTGGAAGCAACTTTCTAACTGCCACAGCCTTAGAGGTATGAGTTATACCGCCCAATTTTAGAAGTAGTCATATACCAGGATTGGGTCATTTTTCCTTAAAACCCTGAAACACGTGCTCTCTAAAATTTTATTCTCCACAACTTTGCCTTTGGAAGCAACTTTCTAACTTCCATAGTTCTAGAGATACGTGTTATCCCGCCCAATTCTAGAAGTGGTAATATTCCAGGAATGTGCCATTTTTCCCCAAAACCCTGAAACGCCTGTTCCACAAAAAAAATTCCTAGTTTTGCTTTCGTTCGACACCAAAATGAACAATTTCCGTGCTATACTTGCTCAGATATTTGCGAAAAAGTTTCACCGACCATCGAAAAACCATGTTTTCGGTCACTTTTTCGACCATAACTCCGGAATAACTTGACCGATTTTGCTCATCTTCGAACTTGAATCATGGGAGGCATGTATCTTTTAGGGAAAAAAAGTTTAGGGTGATCGGTTGAGCCGTTTTGAAAAAAAAGTGGAGACGGACGGACAGACGGACATTTTTTTATTGCTGATTCGTCATCTCTAGAAGATAATGCATCCCTTCAACTCCCACCTCGATCTACCCCATGTTACAATAAAATTGTTTGTAGTAAACGTATAGGACCTTTGTGAATACTTAGTACGGGTCCAAAAATTTGTATTGAAATTTCCCTTCACTCAGGAGGAGGATAGTACGGCCTTTCATAAGCTTCTTTTTGTATCCGATTATATTTCGTTTATGGCTAGTGCGAAGACCGATCTATGTGTGATTAGGCAGAGAGTTTCTTGATTAGTTGAAATCGTATTGACTCTGAGTTAAGTTGTAAATTATTGGTTATTCGTGTGGTCATGTGAGGGGAGCGTGCGGTGAATTTATTTCTATTTTCATTTTAATATTTGTCTTAATTGTCTACATTCCTGATAATTTCATTTTTCGAACCAATTAAATTCTCAAAACTGGGAATATAGAATGAGCTACCGATTAAAAGTAAACGCATAGTCGTAGTTGCTTTGTGAAACGAAATTCAATGTAGTTCAAATCAATCAATCTTTTCATCTCACTGTGTCTTTCTCCTAATGATGTTCACACACTCCAAAAATTTTAAATTAAAATTCATAAGAACATTGACTCAAAAATCGAATGGGGCATCAATTACCAGCGGGAGCATATTTCAAAAGTTATGCCAATTCTAATTTAAAAAAAAAATCCTTTTTGCTTGTATACGATGTCAGAAATTATTAGCTGAACATTTTGTGAAACATAACATAAACAACGATAACAAGTGTATGCCAAAACTTTAAAGAGATAAATGTTTTATCCGGCAAAGTTTACAAGTTTTATGTAAAAACTAGTTGATCCAGCTTAAAACCGCGTAGGACTCGTACGATTCCGAAGAAATATTCGTATTATTTCGTATGGAAATAGTAGCAGCACCAAAACCAACAAAAGAAGAATGATTATTCATTACAGGTCACTGCACATATGACGGCCATCTTAATACAATGGACATCGCCCTCTCGGCTACGTGCAGGAGCGGTGAGAAGGACGAAACTCTCTTCGATCTAATGAATACATGCCTAGCTCTATCAGGGCTCAACAGTAGCATAACATCAGGATACCTAAGACACACACTAAGAAACACTCAAGCAATGAAAAATTGAGTACAAGCACCGCTTTTTCACCTCCCAACTGCATTAGACTTCCTGTGCACTGTAACTGTAAAATGGCATATAAAGTAATTGCCTAAGGGCAAACTTTTACTAAGTACGGTCTACAAATATGTAAAGAGCGGTGTAAACGATGTTCTCTAAAAGAAATTCTCACACATTTAACCGAGAAGACGAAAATTTTGAAAAATTTGAATTTTACTTACGAAAAAGCTTTTAAATTACGAAAGTTCAATTATGAATTGATTTTGCTCGTACCGCCACTCTAAGCATCAAAAGTGTTTTCCCCTTCACTGCAAGGTCTCAATTCTTCTCATTACAAAATTATAAGACAAACATTAAAACGCACTTTACTTCGTATGCGTCTAACAACAAACACCCGAAAGTTGAGATGTTCTCAAGATAATTGCAGTCAGCAAAAAAATGTGGAAAAAGTGAATGACATAAAAAGTTTATTTCACATCTATGATATATGTGGTAATGGAATTTTATGTTACATTACACAGAGTTACCGGAGTGTATGACAAAGCATTTTATCGAATCCGAAGGGATAGTGTGAAATGATTTATGATACTTGCGAAAAGTGACTTTTCTCTTGTTGACTATTACACTTATAAGATTGTTCGTTGCTGTTGATGATGATGTGCTGATAAGAGATCACCTTTTGCAACAGATTTATTTATCTTAAGTAAATTGAGGTTGATTTTATGGATTAATATAAATGGGGATGGTTGTAAAAAAGGGTCAGCATATCATGAAGACTAAGAATTTTGTCGATATATTGTTTTTTAGAGCATTGAGTCTATCCACTCAACTAAGCTACACATTTACTTAGAAATAAATGTAAACTGAAATGTATAGCTTTCTACAACGGAGAGACTTTTTTTCAGTTTAAATTCTTCCCATTTTTTAAAATACGTAATTTAATCGAAAATTCCTTTTCTCACTTGATAGCGAAAATAATTAGCGCTTTTTTCTGCTTCTTGTTGCACATTGCGCGATTAAAAATTTAAACTGAAAATTCATCTCGCTTATTAACTGTAAATATTCACATTTATTTTGTACATAAAACAACATCCCGTATCCGGTTGATCATCATACATAACTAAAACTAAAAATAGACAACAATATAGTTTATATAAGGCAATTATGCAAATATGCATGGATCTAAAGATCAAGATTAAATTGGTACGCTTTGGCTATGTATGGTATACATGTTACTTTGTATGCATACCACATGAACGATGTACAACTCAAACATGAATGCTCACTCGAATTGTAAATAAAATTAATTAAATTAAGTGTTATGCAAGCAAATTTTCTGGAAAAGTTTTCTTCACTGCTGTAGTGCGTTGAGAAGTAGGTGGGCTGGATTAGTTGGACTTTCTTTCTGTAGAACAGTGAAGAATGTTTGTTGTTCTTTCCGAAATGGAAATAATAATCTCGTTTGAATAGGCGAGAATAAATTAATTCTAAGATGGTATAGATCTTTGGAATGCAGGGAACACTTGATGATATCAACTTTAAACGTTTGTGTAGCATGATTGATTTGTATATGCGGAATAATTTTCAAAGGTTTAATGGTTTTCTGCACAGAGACAGACTCATCAAACAAAGGTCTTGAGAACCAATTAACAACAAAAATAGTCTTTGATCAGCCAATCCCCGACAGATTGTAGTATTTCGAAACAATAACTACGACGTTTTTCTGGACTTGTGTCGGTTGTATTGGATTCACATAGCTTTATGTCCGTGTGAATGCGGAGCTGATGCTTTTGTGGGACTAAGCGATCTGCCGTGCAAATCATAAAAACCTTGTGATTAGAGAGAGAAAAGATTTTGTATGGATTTTTTCATACGAAATCTTTTCTCTCTCTCATCTCAAGGTTTTTATGATTTGCACGGCAGCGATGCTCTGCCGTCGTGGTATGTGAGTTGGAGCTATTTCTGCTTATGTGTACGTGTACACCATCTAGCCAGACCACTCACCAGCAAAATTGACATTGCGGAACTTGAAATAACTATCACACAATGTTGGATTATGAAACGAGTACATAAATGTTCACTTGGTTCCGACTCGGCACCAGGCTGCGTACTTGAAAAGTACTAGTAGCCTTATAGAATGCAGCCTGGTGGTGAAAGTCTGTTGAAGTCATTGTAACAGCAGTGAAGAATATTAAATGTCATACAAATTTCAATTTGCCACCAGGCTACTGCTGCCCTCTTTGTTGACAGTAGAATATGTTGAATAGGCACTAGGCAGCCTGGTGCCGCGATGAACTTAATGTGACGTATAATATTCGTAACTGGATGACATTAATAGATTTTTGGCAGCAGGCTGCGTTCTTTATGGTTACTTAAAAATTATTGGAGATAATCTTCTATGAAAACATATGAAGTATCAGAATAGATGTGGCAAACAGAGTTGATGTTACGAAAAGACTGGAACGTATTTAAGTAAATATTGCGTTTGAATAGTTTGAAAGTTTGAATGACTCATAAAAATTACCCAAGGTAATGTTGAAAGCCCTCCCGAAGTACGTTTAAAATTTAATTCTCTACAATTTTGTCTTTGGAAGCAACTTTCTAACTGCCATAGTTCTAGAAATAGGAGTCATCCCTCTGAACTCTGGAAGTGTCTGAATCCCAGGATTGAGACATTTCTCGGAGAAACCCTGAAACGCGTGTTCGCTAAAATTTAATTCTCTACAACTTTGTCTTTGGAAGCAACTTTCTAACTGTCATAGTTCTTGAGATATGACTCATCCTTCCAAATTCTAGAAGTGGCTGAATCTCGGGATTGGGACGTTTCTGAGGGAAACCCTGAAACAAGTGCTCGCTCCCTCTGAACTCTAGAAGTGACTGAATCCCAGGATTGAGACATTTCTCGGGGAAACCTTGAAACACGTGTTCGCTAAAATTTAATTCTCTACAAATTTGTCTTTGGAAGCAACTTTCTAACTGTCATAGTTTTAGAGATAGGAGTCATCCCTCTGAACTCTTGAAGTGGCTGAAACACGTGTTCTCTAAAATTTAATTCTCTACAACTTTGTCTAAGGGCCTGAACTCCTTATTTCATCGTCGCTTAGACCATTTTCATGTAGTAAAATTGCAAAAAGCACCGAAGCTTATTATTTGACACCGTGAGCGTACTATTATTATTATCGTATGACGTTACAAACTTACAAGCTTGAAATACAAAGATTTAGAACATTTCATCACAAGAACGCAGCTTACGTACTGACTTTTGAGAATCACTAGACACTAGTAAGTCACAAAGATGCAATTAGATTCGATACGATTTAACAGTGTGAATTGTTATTTAACCCAGATGAATTGATAGTTGCTCTTCAATTTGTTGTTTCGACGAGTGGGTAGCTTGTGGGCAAGGGATGTAATCCCACTCTACAACACAGCAATTTAAAAGCAACAACGTTAAACAGTAAAGACGTGTTTACATGCCACAAACAAGTGAAACATTTTATGCTTATTATACAGATTATTGGATGTACAGAAAGTTAAGTTCTTGCAGTAAACGTTGTAGACATCCACAAACAAGCACAAAGCAGGAATAAATGGTTTCTAGACAATGAAAATGCGCTCTAAGTTACACTAGGAGGGGAAAGTACGTGACAGAAAGGCTTATTATATTTTCTACAATATTAACTCTTGCGTACGACAAGGGTGAGAGGGAGTGTTCATAAAACCACTAAATTTGCGTGAAATATTTTTTAAAGGCACTCGAAATTAATCATCCACCGTTGAGTAATAACAACGGTTACAGACGTGACGATCATCTCATGTCATTTAAGTGATGCGAAGAGGGCTAAAAACCTGTACTCTTATGCAGTTTACCTACCAATAGTCTTTATTTTAATAAGAAAAGCAATTTTTTATGCCACCTCTAAGAGTTTCAAAAAAAAAAATCGACTAACCCTATATGGAACACAAACGAGTTTTTTGTTAAACAAAACTCAATCAAAATAAATTCAATTAATACCTAAAAGATTATTGCCTCCATTATTATATGACCAAATACATAACTTCGATGAAAGGATTATAAATATTATTAAAATGGCCTTGATGATAACTAAATCACTACATTTGATTCAATCACTGTCAATATTTCAAATCAAATACACCTTAAAAATTTATTTGTATTTCACATAATACGATTGGGGAGATGTAAAAACTTGACAGGCCAATGAGAAATTAAACTACCAATTTTGAAGTTTTTTTTTTTTTCACTGTACTTAGTTGCTCGTAAATTATATTGTAACATCTAACGATATTTAATCTGGGACCCGGAAAGGTGAATAGCTTTATGGATAAAATAGTAACCTTTAGATTAACCTTAGTGTAGGCGTTGTTAATCTCAGAATGAATAATGTGCTACTATAAATAATGTCAATTTCAAGCTTCTAATGGGTTCGTCGTTATAAACTTTTTTTTTTCTTCGACAATTCTTCAGCTTGTGTTCAAGTCTATCATTGTGGTTGTATATGATTCAAAATCAATTAGACGTATACGTTTTATTGAAAACTTAAAATATGAATTTACCGGCGAATTTGAAATATTGAACCAAAAATATTTTAATGAAAGACCCAACGCAACTACAATTCTTTATAAATTATAGCTTCGATTGAAATTTTTATCAGGCAAAGACGAAACAAATATAATTGCAAACTGGAATTGGTCTATAATTTTATGTTAAATTTTATTGATATATGCAGACAGAAAGATGCTCTGCAATTTTTTCCTCCTTCTAAATCGACTACATAATCAACTCTTTTCGTCGATGACAGCGGGAGACAGGAATACACTCATTATTATCGGTTTAGTGGATCCGGAGATATGACCTTTGAAAATGATCATTTTCAAAATAAAAAGTGTATTTTCGGTATTCCACACGAATTAGGAAAAAAAATTAGGAAAAATAATTATTTGCCAAAAATAAGGAAAAACCTAAATTAGGAATCAGGCAATCAGGAAAAACCAAAGGCAGGAAAATAATTTTTGAGAGAATGGCGAATGACGCAGGCCGTGATAAATCTTTAAAAAAAAGCGAGGTCGAGGGGCGGCAGCCAGCATGGTCTAAGGGGCAGATTCCCTATCGGGGTTTGGGGCAGAGTCCCATGCACGGAAGGCAGCCTGCAGGGCGTTAGAAGCTCGCCGCAGGCGCAGGGGTTTAGGGGGCAGAGCCACCTACATACCAAAAATAAGATTGCGACCTCCTTAGGAATTGAAAAATTTGATGTTTTTCCCGATTTATTTCCTTCCTGATTTTCGTTTTTCCTAATTTTGGTTTTTCCTAAATTTCGTATTTCCGGATTTTTGTTTTTCCTTATTTTAGCTTCCTGATTATCGTTTCCTGATTTTTGGTTCCTGATTTCTTGATTCCTGATTTTTGCTTTCCTAATTCAGGTGGACATTCGTATTTTCATAGTTAATGGGCCAATTGTATGCTCCGCTCCCACTCGAAAACGGCTCGAAAAATTTTCTTGGAATTTTGCAAGGACCTTCGACTGGGCATTCTCTGCCATTTGAGACTTTGAAAAAGAGTGTGTAGCGGCCTCGTTTGGTCCCCAGGGCTCTTAGAATTGGCCATATGAAGCCCAGATGTGTTTGTGTGTGTAATGTGTATGGTAGCACATTTTGTATGAGACAAGATGCGGTGTTCGAGATAAAGGTTTGGTGTCAAATGGAAAGTTGTATGTGTGTGTTGTATCGGGGTGACCGCCAAAATGGCGGAAAATAGGCGGGGGCTAAAAAAAATTTGATATTTGGCTACCCGTACTCCACACATCGCGCAAAGCGAAATTTTTGGTATGTGAAATCTGAAGCGCAGAAAAATTATTACGTTGGGAGGGTCCGGCATTTGCGACGCCTTTTTTTAATCAAATGTGAAAATATTTCTAAAGAATTTTTACGTTTCAAAGCTTAATGCGTCACCCAAATTTATATCAGTTGTTTTGGAAGAAGGGACGCATTTTTGCACACTGTTCAGGACTGTTTCCCCTAGGTATACCTGAATTCGTTAGGTATGATAGTTTCATACTACTGTTATTTCTGCTATGAAACCATAGGCTACTTAGTTCGGTCTTCCGTAACGATCCCCAAAAGAGTAACAATGAATCTATGAATCGTTTGTCCGGAGAATGGCCCACTAACCCTATATAAATAAAATATATGTTAAGAGTGCAGTGGAATCTATAATTATTGAATACGGTTTCGTCTTACGACATTGATTTGTCTAACTCTGTTTTTTTAAAATTTTCCGTAAGCTTAATGGAAATTGTTTTTTTGTAATTTATAATTTTCGTTCACAAATTAAATCCGAGACCCACATAAAACTTGTCTGTATCAATCAATTTATTACAGAAGCATATACTTAAATATAGAAATACCTCCCATCGAACTTAGCATCATAAAAATCCTCTTTGATCAATGGTACTAACATGTTACGAAGTGGGTTTTTTTTTAACATCAGTTTCGCACGTTTATGATTATCGGGTGCTAATTGAATTGTGTGATAAACGTAAATGTAGAATATAATATTCAATAAATTAAGAGCGGTAATAGAATATTACAACCGACCACATGTGAATTTTAATTAGCAACGAAAAACAACTCATTGGCTTGAGGAATTCTATGAGAATTGAATGGATCGTTAAAGAAAATAGTTTTTTTTTTTTGATAAATTGACATGATATTTTTAATGAATACACTCGATCACTGTATGTTTCTCCCATCAACTATGCTAACAATGTTCTAAATAAAAAATTGAAATGTTAAAAAAAAATAACATTCTGAGAGGCTAAATGATACAATCGTACATAAGTAATTAGTGATTTTACAATTTGTAATATTGTGAATGGAACAATTGTATAGACTCTTTCTGTATATACATCTTGCATAAATTAAATAATTTTGATCAGCGTAAAAAGCTTACTCACGCGTTATATACGCCTTCGAATGGATTTGACCATTTGTAAAATTCTTCACAAATTTATGTAAAATGTGTGCTACTATTCTGCTAATAAGAAAGCAAAAAGAATCCTCCGATTTGTTCATCGAATTTTCATTAAAATATTTTAAAAAGTAATTGACGATAACGTAAATAAAAAATCGTGGTTTGTTGCTTTACAAACTCAAGCCACATAATTCATTTCCGCTACGCTACACGCTCTGACTTGTTCACCACCTGGCTATGAATCAGCCGTTTCAGCTCCTTGTTATGTAATATACTATTATTTGTCAACCAATTTGTCAGAAAGAAAAGGAAATATGTGGAGTAAATAGGTGGTTTTGGAGAGAGATTAGTGGGGGTTGTGGGTGTCTTTTTAGTTGCTTCGGACAGACTTTTCAATATTGATTTTTGAGTAATTTCCAATATAATTTATTAAGGACGCAATCAGGACCCAGATGAAAAAAAAATGTCATATGGAAAAAATTTTCTTTGCATTGAAATAAAATCGTAACAAAAATCCATTTAAATGTCATCACGCATAACGACATGGAATTTATAAAATACATGGAATTTGAGAGAAGATCCCACTGAACACAGAGCCCCTTACTGATTCTCCACTTATTGTTTCCTCATTACGCAGATACAGCATACGCAATATGAAGTATAACGAAAATATAACGAAAACATGGTCGCCATATTATGACTCTCCGTGCGGGTGTGCAAAGCTTATTTTTATGGTAGAATTGAAGTGTCGTGTTATTTATTATATGCCTAATATCAGAACCGAAGGAGTGCGCAAGGAAGGAGTTGAATGAAATTCAGAGGCTCTGTGTCACGGGAGCTATGAAAACTACAGCCACAGCAACCATGGAAGCGCTCATTGCGCTATCTCCCATCCAGACGATCGTCATAGCAAGAGCCTTTACCTCGGCAGTCAAGCCGAAACAAAATGGTATCTGGATGAGAAATTTCACATCTGGCCATGGGAAGATTCTGAAAGTGATTAACGACAGGGTCTTTGATATGCCCAGAGATCGCATGATTCCACAGGTCGACTTTGTGAGGCGATACCAGATCGTTATACTGGACAGGGCGGATTGGCTAGGAAACTGGCAAACCTGCCTGCCGGTTGATGGACTAGCTTTACGGATGGAACGAAAACTGAGGAAGGAGCGGGAGCCGGAGTCTATTCGCAGGATCCGGCAAACTGCGACAGTATCTATTTGGGAAAGTTAGTGAGCGTCCTCCAAGCGGAGATGTTTACGACGTTGATGAGAATGATGAATTTAGTTCCAGAAGGAATGACGGGTGGCAGAGCGATCATCTGCGCGGACTGTGAGTCAATGATAAGGGCGCTCGCGTCGCCTGTGACACTGGTTAAAGAGCTAAAGGGGACCCTGCGGCCTGGAGAAGGAAACGGGCGTCCACGTAATATGTGAAAGCCCGAAATTCCACCAAAAAGGAGCATGACATTCGGTGGTTATGTGATTCGACCCTCTCATATCTTAGACATACGACCTATTGCTCTAAATAAGTTCTTGGTAAGATCCGAAAGGTTTTAAGGATTTACATGATGAACGAGAAGAAAACAAAGGATCAACAGATCTGTCTGTGTTTTAGGAGCCCACCCTGAAAAATCTAAAAAAAATTTACATTTTTTTCTTTCGACTCTAATATTATGAAGCATGTAAAACTGAATAAATACATCACTTGGAAAAGCACTTTTGGCACTTACCTTGTGACGACGTAAATAACTATTACGCCAGCTACTTGCGCACATAATCGTTTAAAATCGTCCGTTAAACGAGGGAATACGTTCCGATTTTTTCCCTCGCCGAAAAAATGAAATTGATTCTGCTATTGATTGATAGTTCGGATTCAACAACAACTCGATTCGAAATCGATTACACAGATTACAAAACAAAATCGTTAAGAATTCTTCTCCATTTCGATGTCGCCTTATTCAGCCCAAAAACACAATGTCAGTTTTAGATTAATATTTACAACAAAATATAATTGGAAATGAATGCGATTTGTGTTTTGTTGCTTTGTAATTTTTTTTTCTTCACTTTGTTTTTTCGCGAAACAAAAATGAAAAGTTAATTTGTGAATTAATTACATTTAAACGTTATGTCAGATGGATATAATTTGATAAGAACTTTAGTCTGTAGATCTCATTCGTGATATAGACTTTAAGTTACAGATGAATGGTAGAATTCATACAAAATTGATGTTACACTCAAGGAGGAGTACTGAGGGTACTGATAAAGTGACGCAAGCGAACGGATGAGATAAAGGAAGAGCAAAATGTGACATTAGAACATTTCTATATAAAGAAATGTGCTGACTCTCTCTGATCTTTGTTAATTTACATTTGCAATCAGATTTTTACACTTTGATATGAAAAGCATTGTAAAATTTCAAGAAAAAGCTAAGTAAAAAATCCTCAAAAAAATCGACACCTAGTGGTGCTTATCGCAATGTTTAAACGGTCAATAATGATCTATCTAATGATCTATAATGATCTAATGATATATCACTCCTTAGATTTAATTCGTATGGTATCCCCTTGGATCTTGTATTTTAATTTACGCACGAAATTCACTAAACTCTAACGTAAGCAAACGTCGCTCCAAAGGCGTGAATTGCAATACTTTCATAAAGCTGATAAACTAATAGAACATAGAAGCATAAAACAAACACAGAATTTTCTGTCTGCATATCAATTTCATTGTAAAAACGGAACTTTTCTTAGTGAAAGAAATTCTACCTTCGATTTCAGATTACAACATGTTGCAATTAAGGCATAATTAAAATGCACGATGTCATAATTAAAAAAAATATAAAACGATGAAATTGGCTTAGTAGAACATCAGGCAATCCAACCTTCAGTTTATCAGAAAGTCTCGATTTTTTTCCTGTCAAAAATTTCAGTTTCACTTGAACGATCTATCAGGTGCAATTATGAACATTTTATCCATTCACATCTAAAACATAGCATTCATTTACGTTAAATCAAAAATCAATTTTCTCACGCGCTCGTGAATTAGTACATCACGAATGTTTTGCAATTTAAAAGTGAATCTGAAGTAAACTTTTTACAGTGAAGTAATAACTGCCAATATGTAATATGAGGCCGAGCCATTGATGTACATGTAATTTCATAGACTGCGAGTCATATGGCGATTAAATTCAACTTATTTTTTAAGAAATGTTTGATTGAGACGGTGAGATATACAAAAATTTGAAACAACAACCGGAACGTAAAATCAGTATCCGATGAGAAAATAATTCCTGGGGATCAAACAATGTAAAAAGTCATTCAAGGAGTACCTAAAATCTAAATCAAACATCGTAGGATTCAACATTTTTATATTTACGCATTTAAACAACAGAAAAATGGGAAAAAGATGTAATTTCAAACTAATTTGTCCATACAACAAAAGTCTACCCTTCTCTGTATCGTATTATACATAATATACTATGTAGCTGCATTTCGGTAAAGGAATATCCACAGGGATCACTCTGGGATTTTGTTTGTCCTTATAAAAACGTGTGTGGGGGATAGAATATGTTTGCGGTAGTTCTGGTACGATCCTATGGATTTTTACAATTTCATGAATCGTTGGTTAAACGCAAGCAATCCCGCAGGTAATCTTCAAAAAAATAATCTCGACAAAACTTTTGGTCCGGACAGATTTCAGTTTCTTTCACTATTTCATACAAACATAAATTGATACTGTCTCTACCTGGCGAGGTTTTAAGCACACTTTCTTGAAGCCTTCTTTTTATAGTATTAACTTACCTACTAACCTGACCAGTTCAAGTACCCAAAAAACAGTTAAATTAACTCAGTTTTTTTGGCTGGGACTCACAGTCATAAATGCTTCGGCCGAACAGTCAATTGACAATAAAACCGCAACGAGAACCCCAGCGAGTAGTACAGTAATCCATTACTTTTTCTGTACCGAGTAATGACTTTCGAAGCGATTTCGAATCAATTATTTTGGTAGGGTAAAAAAAAGAGATGACAGTAATGGATTTCGAATGCATTCGCAACAATCTACTTTACTCGCCGGGACCATCAAAATTTTGACATTGCCTTCAAACGACCAGTTAATTTAACTGGTTTTCTGTAGGTTAATTGGTTATGTTAAACAGTCAATAAAACAACAAATGCGATTACTTCACTCGCCTTCGCTTCACTCATTTCGTGTGTGTCAACATACGCCAGTTCAGTTATGGGTAATTCGAACATGTGTTTTGATATTTTGCTTAAGACATTGCTTGATATTTTATGGCCGGTGCTATTTGTAGGCGCCTGCAAATAGTCTCCCTTGAGTACTATTTGCAGACGCTTGCAAATAGTCTCCCTTGGGTACTATTTGCAGGCGCCTGCAAATAGTCTCTCTTGGGTACTATTTGCAGACGATGATAGTGATAAATATTGGGTAAAAAAATCGAAAAACACTGAATGCAATAAACTTCACTTTGTTTTGTTTGCGTGTTAAATTTTCTCATACGACAGCGACATGTCGATGTTTTTTCACATCAATTTCATCGATGTCGATGTCCTAATGTCAACCATTTTTACACAATAGAACTTTCCAGCGTAACGTGTTTTCAAACAAAATGTTCGGTAGTTCGGTAAATGAAGTATTATTATCAGAAATAAATTTTTAAAGTTGAAGATAGTCAATAACAGATAGTGAGTATACTTTTAAATGCATAGCCTGTCAGCAATTGTAATACTCAGGCTGTAAGATTCGTATTTACTATCTTCAGATACATAAAACAATGGATTCGTTTTGTATGAGCAAACAATTTGACAACTTCGAGAGCGAAAAGAAATTATGAATTGGCCAGTCATACTATTCTTTCAGTCGAGTCCTCACACGTACTAAAAGGGGATAGCGATTTCACAAAGTCAACAGTATATGCTCGGACTTGCTCAAAGTGTAACGTTGAATTAGAAGGCCCTCAAGTATAATGCGAAATGTGCTTGGACTGGTTCCACTTTTCATGCGTGAAGGATCCAAAAAATAAACTTTATTTTATTTGCTCATATTGTTAGCATTTAAATTTTTTTTATAAGATCACTCTTTTTGAATGAATTTTTATAATAAAATGAAGAAAGGAAAACATGAATATAAATGTGTACGTTTATTTTTCAAAAATGTTATAATTTTCGATTTCTTAGATATTTTGCCTGCAAATATTCCTTAGGTACTATTTGCAGATGTCTGCAGATAGAACCCAATGTAGACTATTTTCAGGTGTCTGCAGATAGTACCCAAGGGGTATTTGCAGGTGTCTGCAAATAGTACCTAAGGAATACTATTTACAGACACCTGTAAATAGTACCCAAGAGACACTATTTGCAGGCGCCTGCAAATAGCCTCTCCCATATTTTATCGGATAGGATTTTAATATATTTGTAATCCCAGATAACAATTGACACCACGAAATGTATACATAAAGTGCTGATCCCATTTAATGTGCTCCAGTTCCAGGACATTTAATGTATACCAAAAAGCGCCCTTACCGTTACATCTTTTCTTTGGAACGTGAAGTGCATTTAATGTAAATTAAATGTGAATTACATGTACATCTAATGTACATTTAAAACACTTTACAAACACAACTAATGTACCTTTAATGTACTTTTTAGTGTGAATTACTAGGACATTTCATGTACATATATTGTTATGTAACAAAAGACAGGAAAATTGAATTTAGTTTTGCGACTTTTCTACTTCGGTTTTTCTTATTCTGATGATCGCTAAGCCCTCCACCTACATTTTTTTATGCCAAGCTCTCATTTTTTTTATTAGAAAAGTATCTGCTATTTGCGGGGCTTGAACCTGATTATGAGTCGACCGCTTTACCAATTGTGCCACCGGATACTTATGTGTTGGTGTGTTAAATTTGTATAAAGTTTTAAATTATAGAAAGTACATTAAATGTACTTTTTTTGTACTGATAGAAAAAGTTTTGGAAGATATGCTAGTAAATGAAAATTAAACAAACTCCACAGAGTGTCATTTAAATTTATTTGATCGAACACACTGTAGCAGACGTTGTTGCTGCATTCAAATTATTGTATCATCTTCATTATTTAATTGTTATTTTAAATTGATTTTATGCGAAACATCTATTCCCCTTTAGCTTTTTTCTTTGAACAAATTTTTCTTTTTTTTCTTTGAAAATTCGATACTTTTTTTTAATGTTACCCAACCAAAAGCAGCCGTGATATCCATTCACGGACTAAAAATATACATTTTTGAAAAAATAAGATGATCATTTTTCGAAGCATATAATCTAAAAATGTACTTGTAATCTAGTGCAATAACTTCGACCTTTATGGCACAAAAAATGTGCTTTTTATGTATATATACCACTTTACAGGCACATTTTTTGTACATTTTATGTACATATTCTCAACAACATTGAATTTCGCACATTTAACGTACATTCAGTGGGCATCCACATTAAAAAGTGTGATCTGTGTTATCTGGGAATTGTTTTTTTTTTATCATTTTTCTTGCAAAAACATTCTTAAGCTAAATATGACCCTGCTTTGACCTTTCTCTAAGTTTACCAGCATTTTTACACCTAAACTTAGGTGGCGCTGCCCTCAACATAAAACAACTTACACGATCTTTTGGATAGAGATGAACAATAGGAATGATAACGGTAGTTCTTAGGAAAATTCATCAACATACTTTACTTTGGCTATCGAAAATGTTTTGAGAATCGACTTAACGATGAGTTATGCTGATTGAATGAATGGGTAGGGTATTGCGTTTATTGTAATGACAAAACTTTTGAAAACAAACATTTTTTATTGTTTACATCTATGGCACAATGCTGGACAATTTGCACTCCACAAATTTGCTATATAATATAAACGGGTGTCGCTGAAAGAAGCCGCTTTTTTATCACTTCTAGATTGTTTTCTTATAAACAGCGTTTTACTTTGTCACAGTGTTTTAGGGTTACATCGATAACATTTTTGAATTTTGAGTAACAAAAACGATTGGTTAGTTGGACCATAGTGATTTTGTTTATGAAGTACCCGGTTACAATTACTTACAATTTAAAATCAATTACGTTGAAACGAATGACACAACATTTTTTTTGCCCATACAAATTTAACACAATTAATAGCTCGTTCACTTTTATTTTAGGTTTGTTATTTAACAAAACAATTATTGTTTCATTAACGAAAAATAATTGTAAGCAAATTGCAATATATATTCAAATTGTGACACTTTTTTTCAACACTTTTAAATTGAAATTTGATTAACAGCTTACAGCTAAACGCTTTGTTCTATAAAACTCATTTTAAAGCTTTTGAGGCTGTGTTGATGTATTGAAATGGATGATACTCCACTAGTTGTTTTTTAGTTCTTTTTTCAAATCAGAAAACGTTGGTTGTTACACGGACTGGTGAAATGTTAACACTACACAATTGATGAAACTGTACGCGTTTAGTGTTGCAATCAAACTCTGCTTGTCTCTTCTAGTTGCTTATTATTCACTGATTTTTCATTTTAATGTGAGTTTATAGGCTTAAACGACTCGATATTAGTGCATTTCACTCCTATTTTTATGACCGACATTGACCTAAGTTGAGTCAAGTTGTTTTTATAAACAATTTTTTATTGAACATCTTCTATAGTGGAATTTTTAGATTCCAGAACCAATATTGAGATACGACAAACAATTCCAGCTAATTGATTTTTTTTTCTAAAGCACCAACCTGTTGCATCTTCAGGTCGAGGTAGTCCGCATTAGAAAAATATATACAAGAAAATCGACCGTGTCTTGTCACCCAAACTCAAGTGGTGACGTGTATGTTTTTATTTAACAGCTGAATTAACGTCTCAACACAGAAGTACTCACTTTTCTCAAGTGGCGTCATCCATGCTTTCATAGTTGAATACGGACAAACATAAAACTAATGACACCATCTATTTCACTGTAAGGTTAAACTTCTATGGAAATTAATTTGGCGAGAAATAATTGCGTCAGCTAACGACAGACAAGAGTTTTTCGATAAATTAATTCAACGAATCGATAAAAAAAAAATAACGATAGATCCCGGTCTCTCATTGGCTGAAGCACTCGCAAAAAAGAACTTTTCATAGAACTCCAAAGTTACAGTGAATCGACAATATGAGGTCTGAATAAAAGTCTTACCAACTGCGGCTTCTCCGACAACAACCCATTGTTAGCGGTACATACTATATCTGCCGCTCATTTGAGATTGTTTCGAAATCCACATTTTAATTGCGACTACGGTTGACGTCATTAATTAGCTTACATCACTGCCGGAATCAACCATCGTCCGAAGATCAAAGATATGATATGAGTGTTTGAAATTTTTCATGAAAAATATATGAAAATAATTAGTTCACGATAAATACAAAATGTGTGAAAATCAACATGATTTCATTTCAATAACGTAGAAATTCGAATTCGAATCTACGTTTTGAAAGCTTCTGTTAGTTCAACTTTAAAACTCAAACTCCATATAAAAAACACTTCTCAAAGAGAACGCGTTTAGTGTTTACATATTTAAAGTAAGGATTTCTCATGAGCGGAAGGCAAAGTTCTAACGGGCTATTTCCGGAAACGATGCAACTCGAAAGCCATACGAACAAGCCTGGAAAAATTCTTTGAGAATTGTTTAAGGGCGCTGCGAGCGCGAACGGTAGCAATAAAGTCCATCGGCAAGACAAAATGACAAATTACATCGGTCAGCATATGCAACACGAGCGCCTGCGTGAGGTCTGGTAGAATTTTCTTAAATATCAATTCAATCGGCCGTTTTCAGAGAGCACATAATTTTTATAATTTTTGCTCACGCAAACATAAATATTGTTGTCCGATATACTTAGATGAATTTACGTAGGTGGTCATTCACAAAGGACTCACGCTACTGTCGGGGGGAGGTCGAAAATAGCGCGCTGCCATGCATCCTGATGTATGTAAACATCATGTGTGAGGGGAAGGGGGGCTCGAAAAACTGCTTTTTTAGCGTGCATACTAGCCGAATCCTTGCCAGACCAACTTCTTTTTTCATCTTGAGGAGTAGTTTTCCTGGCAGATAAATTGACGTAGATCAACGTTTGTGAAGAACGTTTTTCGAATAAATTGGGTCTTGATGCCCGGCACGCGACTTTTGTTCTTCTATTCTAAAGCATTGGTCAAAGTGAGACAAACATAGTGTGTCTCTTTCTAACTAACGCTTTAGAATAGAAGAATAAAAGTCGCGTGCTGGGCATCAAAACCCAATTTTTTCGAAAAATGTTCTTCACAAACGTTGATCTACGTCAAATTATCTGCCAGAAAAACTACTCAAGATGAAAAGAAGAAGTTGGTCTGACGAGAATTTGGCTAGTGCGTATATTGTGGGCCATTGAAAAATAGGATGTTTTGCTCCCTACATACCTATTTGCAGTAGCATGCATCACTAAAGTCGTAATTTTACTATAAATCCGTTTAGTGATAGCGATGTTGAATTGCTATATACGTAAGCTTAACACAAACATTTTCTTGCGCTGGTCCTGGTTGCCGCTTTTATACGTGTCATACGTTTGTAATGTAGATGTGGTATGTTCAAAGTTGAAATTGTGGTATTTTGGCGTGAACTTGAAACTGATGTCTTACACGATAATATTTTCTTTGAAAAAGTTTGAAGACTACCTGCTCACTTGAATTACAAACTCGCACTCCGTAATGCGATAAAGCAGAACGAAAAAATTCCACAAATTGGCAAATTGGTCATAATTATATAACTGCACAGGAATTCGAGATAGAAATGAGGAACAACTTTGCTGCAGAAACTTTTCTTCGATTAATTATATTTCAGAAGTTACCGAATGTTCAAGTCGAAATTCCATGAAAAATGGTCTTCTGGTCTAAATTGTAGAACCCTTTGGAGTTTGGGATAGAAATTTTTTGTCTTAGCAAAATTTTTAAGCACGAAATGAGGAACAACTTTGCTGAAGAAGCAATGTTTCCATCAATTTTATTTCGGAAGTTATGACCTGTTATTACTGGACAAATTTTCGAATTCCAAATTAACAGAATGCAACAGGTCATAACTTCCGAAATAAAATTGATGGAAAAATTTCTTCTTCAGCAAAGTTGTTCCTCATTTCGTGCTGAACAATTTTGGTGAAGACAAAAAATTTCTATCTGAAACTCCGTAAGAGTTCTGCAATTTTGACCAGAACACTGGCTTTTTCAGAAAGTTCGACTTCAACATTCAGTACCTTCTGAAATATAATTGATAGAAAAAACGTTTCTTCAGCAAAGTTGTTCCCCATTTCATGGTGAACAAGTTTGCTAAAGACAAAAAATTTCTATCTCAAATTCCTGAGCAGTTATATAATTATGACCGCTACTATTACCAATTTGCCAACTGTGTTGGGTTTGAAATTTGTTCAGAATTTGTTTAGAACGAAGTATTTTAACGCCTTGGTTTGAAATTTGTTCAGAACGAAATATTTCCACGACTGGGTTTGAAATTTGTTCAGAACGAAATATTTCCACGCCTGGATTTGAAATTTGTTCAGAACGAAATATTTCCACGCCCGGATTTGAAATTTGTTCAGAACGAAATATTTCCACGCCTGGGTTTGAAATTTGTTCAGAACGAAATATTTCCACGCCTGGGTTAGAAATTTGTTCAGAACGAAATATTTACACGCCTGGGTTTGAAATTTGTTCAGAACGAAATAATTCCACGCCTGGGTTTGAAATTTGATCAGAACGAAATATTTCCACGCCTGGGTTAGAAATTTGTTCAGGACGACATTATTTTCACGCCTGGGTGAAATTCGTTCAGAACGAAGTATTTTAACGCCTGGGTTTCAGAACGAAATATTTTCACGCCTGGGTTTGAAATTTGTTCAGAACGAAATATTTCCCCGCCTGGGTTAGAAATTTGTTCATAACGAAATAATTCCACGCCTGGGTTTGAAATTTGTTCAGAACGAAATATTTCCACGCCTGAGTGAAATTTGTTCAGAACGAAATATTTCCCCGACTGGGTCTGAAATTTGTTCAGAACGAAATTTTTCCACGCCTGGGTTTGAAATTTGTTCAGAACGAAATATTTCCACTGCCTTTTCGCAAGCTGTCGCTTACACTCAATAGATGGGCCGTAAATTTGCAAAGACAATGGAGCAAGAACTCAAGTATTGACAACACCAAAGCTATTGTCATAGCTGAATTTACGCCTCAACATAGAACTTGTGCGTTTTCTCTACTGGCGCCACCTGTGCTATCATATCTGAGTACGAACTGACATTAAACTAATTCCTTACTCAATGAACATGATGAAAATCAAAGTAAATATTGCGAATGTTTTACAATTCTAATTAGGTTGTTCGTAAAAGTTTCATTCGGCAATTACATCAGTTAAAAACTGAGCGAAAATCGTAAAAAAGTGCAAATGAAATAAACTTTTTTTATGCAAAACTCATTAAAAAACTGATGAGATATTTTGTCATAAATATTTTTATAATATTCGGATCAATTTTAACCACAAAAGTTTGAGAGCGAATAATTATATTCGATTTGTTTTTCCCTTCATTTCGAAACATGTAGCTTTATATTTCCATGCTAGAGAACACTTTTAAATGCATTTCATTTAAATTTATTCATAATAACGATTGAAACATCAAAAAAGATTTAAATTTATTCACAATTTCACAAAAAGTTAAGGTTGCAAACGTTTTTCTGTAATTTTTAGTGCAGTTTGTAGAAGTTTTTTAAATATTGAGCTTCGACTTAGTCGCTAGGTGGGGAGGTTCCCCTCTCCTAGTAACTTCTCCCTGGTAAAAAATCGAATGACATATCTATATTTTGATCGGTCTGATTTTATGTTGGTCACATTTCCAAATAATTTATTTTCTGAAAAAAAAATGCATTAAAAACCCTACATGAAATGAAAAAATGCTGGGGAAACTTTTACCATTTTTTTCTGACACTTTGTGGCATTTTACTTTCTGAATAAAAAAAGCCATAGGGTAATATTGTGACTGTGAATGTCCAATAATAAAATAACGCTGCAGCCATGAAAAAATTTTTCATTGATATTCCGCAATGAAATATCGACGGTATAAATGCTCTTATTTGCTGAGTGTAGTCTCCAAAAGATTGGTAATTCTTCACTACTCCCCACTCACTATTTCCTTTAAAGAACCCTCCACATTTTTACTTGTCCGAATTTTATACGGTTGCCGCGAGATGTACGACAACTTTCCTTTGTTCTAACAACCTAACTTTGAGATCAACTTCCTGTATTTTAATAATAAATAAATGTCTTTTTAGGAGATGGGTTGAGAACGGCTCATAGCAATTGGACATCTGTGTTACACACTCGCTATTGCTTTTGTTTTATATTTTTTCACTTTATTACTTCCTTACCTGTTGTTTGCCATCTAAAAAGATTTCTACACCTGAAATTATTGATGTAGATAACATTTACTTCAAATTGTGTGTGTTTTCCTGAACATAGTGATGACCATTAATTTTGTCGATATATTCCTGAGTTTTTTTTTATCCAAATTAGAAATGCATAGTTTGGAAATATCCCATCCGGAAACTAATGTATGAACACTAAATTAATGATTCTTTCTATCCATTTACACATCTAATCGTAACTTTCAGTGTTCGTATTTTTTTCTAATTAATATAAATTGATCTATTGATTGCAAGCAAAAAGTTCATTATCCTCCATCAGAAAGCAATTAACTTTTTATCTTTGATGCTACTACATTAATAGCTAACAGGTATTAAGGTATATACAGCAAGGCGGCTAAATCTCATTTCAATTAATTATTATTTTAGTTGGAACATAGAAACGAAGAAACCGATAAATCAAAAACTGATTTTCAAAATGTAGCAATTCTGGGCGCAAAATTAATATTCTCAGAAATTCAAATGATAATAGCCCAACACTCGTCTTAATAATTTGTTAAAACCAATTTTACGTTTGAATATTATGATGGGGGGATGCTGCAAGAACATAAACACATAAGCGACAGGGATTTTCATTTTGGATTACAGCTATTAGGAATTGGGATTTATTTTAAAGCTAACATTAATATCAATGTTTATGGAATACGCACCATTAAAAGGATGGTTCAAGTTCAATGTTTTATTCCCAAATAATCCGAAGAGGATACCACGAATAATCCAAACATAAATTCTGAACACTCACATTTATTATTAAGTTGCTTGCTCAACGTATTGTTTTGGTTATTTTATTTTGTTATTTTTTTAAATTTTAGACACATCACATAGTTTATCTTGGAGTAAATTTTTTTTATTTAATTTAATTTTTAATCAACAATCCATTTATCTGAACATTTATTTACAACTCACACAAAGTATAACATCTCGTCGAAAACAGAAAACATCAAACTTAATATTATTTTATTTCAATGAACCGTAATATTTAATTAGAACCAAAAAGTGTATATTCCAACTGAACGTTCAACAAATCACGCACCAGAAGCCACACGACCGTTCAGATAGTGAATCGAAATGCAACTGAACTGACAAAACCGGCAACTGAATTGAATCAGTGAATGAAAGTAAAGGAAACACAACATTGATACACGGATTGGATTTTATGAGCGAATGTTCCATGGTTATACCTTCAGTCGAGATATTGTGTGTATAATGTTCTCGTTAAATAGATTTTGTGTTACATACGGTTACGCACTGAGAGAACCATTTCTTGCCCCGTACGATGTACGAAGGGTTTATGCCTCTGTTCTGGAAGTGGTCAAAGAAAAGTGTATGTCTATGTGTAAGTTTAATTAAAGCCCATTTAGCATGTAGCACTCGCTCTACTTTTGTAACAAAGGTACACGTAAATAACTTCAGTAATGTTAGTTATTTTGAGAACTGTTAATCAACAGCTCCTTGATTTGAAAGGGACATAATGATGCAAACAAACAGTATCATTCAAATTACCTGGATAATTGCAGAACGAAAAATATCTCTAAAGAAAAAATAATTGACAAACGAGTCCAGTAAAAATTAACTTACTAATTCAGTTGTTCTCTCAAAGTAAGGCACGTAACAGCCGAGGTCTACAGATCGGTATATTTCGATTTAAACACTTTGTAGATATGTTTGATATGTCAGAGTTTTAAATGTCACATTGCATAAGATAGCAAGAAAGAGACGCAACGTGCACGTACTAACCAAGTATCTCAATGTAAAAGAAATGTGATTTGAAGTTAATGACATTTAAAACACTAACAAACCTAAAACTGTTTAAATCCAAATGTACCTCTCTGTACGAGCTGAATCTGAGTTATCACTTTTCTACCTGACCTAAATAAACCTGAAATTTGAATCAATCAGAAATTTGGATCGACCGCATCTGAACTGGCTATGTTGACAAATGTTAAGGTTGTCTGAACTCAATTCAGTCAGGTCATATCAGGTAAAATTGGATCAGATGAGATCAGAGAAAAAACTATTTCAAATCAGTTTAGGTCATCAGTACATGAACACTTCGGGGGATACCTGAACTGCTAAGTATCTTATCTTAAAGGGTGAGTTTTATGCTTACTTTCCCCTTAGCTACGAAATCGTATGGACTAGCATATTATTTGTTTTGAATAACACGCATCGAGGGGTAAACGACTCTCAAAAATCTTGTCACAAGTTAACAAAAAAAACTTTGAAAAATTTAAGAAAAATTCAAATTTTTGCAATGGAACAAGTATCTTGTTTTATGTTTGTCCGTATTCAACTATGAAAGCATTGATGACGCCACATAAGAAAAGGGAGTAATTCTATGTTGAAATGTTAATTCAGCTATGAAATCAACATAGATGTAACCACTTGAGGTTCAGGGACAAGACACAATCTATTTTTGGACCCGTAAGAAGTACGAAGGTCCCATACGTTTACTACAAATTCAGGGCTCCCACACATCCAATATTTAAAAAATTTTCCGTCTCCACTTTTTTGTCGAAACGGCTGCAACGATCACCCTGAACTTTTTTTTTGCTGAAAGGTATATATGTCCCATGGTTCAAGTTCAAAGATGAGCAAACTCGATCGGGTAGTTTCGGAAATATGGTCGAAAAGGTGTCCAAAACCATGGTTTTTTGGGGGTAGGTGAGACTTTTTCTCAGATATCTCTAGAATTAAAGCAGTTAGAAAGCTACTTTCTGGGACAAAGCTGTAGAGAACTAAATTTTAGCGAACACGTGTTTCAGGGTTTTTCCCAGAAACGTCCCAATCCCGAGATTTAGCCACTTCTAGAATTGGAAGGGATGATTCATATATCAAGAACTATGATAGATAGAAAGTTGCTTTCAAAGGCAAAGTTGTAAATAACCAAATTTTAGCGAATACGTGTTTCAGGGTTTCCCCCAGAAACGTCCCGATCCTGAGATCTAGCCACTTCTAGAGTGGGGAGGGATGAGTCATATCTCAAGAACTATGACAGATGGAAAGTTACTTCCAATGGCAAAGTTGTAGAGAAATAAATTTTAGCAAATACGTGTTTCAGGTTTTTCCCCAGAAACGTCCAAATCCCGAGATTTAGCCACTTCTAGAATGATTCATACATCAAGAACTATGACAGATAGAAAGTTGCTTCCAAAGGCAAAGCTGTAGAGAATTAAATGTTATCGAACATGTGTTTCAGGGTTTTCCCGAAAAATGTGCCAATCCTGAGATTCAGCCACTTCTAGAAGTCAGAGGGATAAGAACGTTAGACAACGCGTGATTGGTGTCAGAGTTCAGAAAATGTACTTCGGGAGGGCTTTCGACATTACTTTGGGTAATTTCTGAGAGTCGTTTGAATTCTGATAGTTCTAAAAGAATTTGACTATGCATTCTGATGCGCATTATATTTATGATAATAGTAAGAGTTTGGTACATCGAGGCTTTTCGCACGTGAAGGCTTTACGTACGGGTCTTTGCATATGTTTGGGTGAATATGTTAAATTTAACGTAAAATTTATTGGAAATCACAAAAAAATCATTAAAAACTACAAAAAATCCGTAAAAATCTTTTTAAAATTTTTAAATCTTTTAACACAATTTTGGGGTGTAGTCTGCCCCTTGATACGCACTCAATCGTCAAATAATCAAATGATTTGAATGAAAGTTTTCACAAGAATTTCTGAAAGCAAATCTAATTATTTTGATGGAAAACCTCGAGGAAAACACATAAAGTAAATTCGGTCAACGCTAAAAGTGACTCAGAATTGATTCTTGAACATTAAATTCAAAAAATAAATTAAATTAAGTAATTAAAAAAAAATCAACAGAACCGTTAAACGGATTTTTTACACTTCTTTTCAACAAACAACATAAAAAAATGAGAGAAATGAATTAACTTGAGAGAAACTCGTTGAATGTTAAATCAGCGAAAAGTTTAGTAAAATTCTCTACTTTTCTCTTCTTTTATTGTTCTTCGTTGAATTTTTATCAGAAATTTGATTTGATTTTACTCTTCGGTCGCTGGTGAAATTTGATGTTTGTTTAGGTCAATGTACGAAATAGAATAAAAGTTTAGCATTCATCAAATTTTATGCATGCAATTTTCCGTTCATCAAATTTTGTGCATTCATTCTAAGGTTCATCTAACCATCAAATCGTATGCATATTAGCAAAAAAAATATTTAAGAATAGAAAATAAACTGACGGCGTCATGAGTCGAGAATGGATTTGCTCTAATTAAAAGGTAAATAAACCAGGCACTAAGTGATGAAACAGCAAAATAATAAAATTGTTAATAGTTACACTCGATTAAGTTACAGAAAACAATTAACATTATTGGGTTGTAAATACAATTTGAAAAAAAGAGTGCGAATTTTGAATTGAAACAAATTGCGGTAAGCTCAAGCCACATAAGCGTTTTTTGTTTATTGTTTTAACGGAAAAAGTGGTTTGTCGGTTTTGATACACAGTAGAGAGTGTATGAGAGCATGTGGATGAAATATGTGATCCATGATGAATACAATATACTTACAACAAACCCTGGGTGTTTTATAACAGTGATAAATAACACAATGTTTCCTTCCTTTCGCACCATAATTGAAAAGTTTAATACATTAAATGCCAAAATGCAAAAAAACATGTTTTGCGTATACGTCATCTTGTTTGTGAGCAAAAGGAAGTAATTTTCGATGAATGAATAAAATCCAAGGTTTTTTCTGATTTTATTGCCGCGAGGATGATCCTCGCCCGTAGGTGTTCATGAGGATAAAGAGAGGTAAACAATTAGAATTGCGTATAAATACGCATGAAAGAATTTGTCGTTTGTCCAATAACAGTTAATAAGTGAAATACTCTACTTGTCTACACGCTGATAAAAATGGAACAAATTATCAACTACGGGTATGCGCAAAAATTTGTGTAATGGCCATCTTCTAAATAAAGCTAAAAATTGTCTCACTGACCCACGCAACGTCATTATCCTGCAGAATATCTTAGTCATACAACTTGTTATGCGGATTCTTTCATAACACTATTTCACAGTTTCATCTTAGTTTGTGTGGGAGAATAGTGGCTGCTGTTTTGGCATACTCTTTGCTTGCTGATTTATAATCACTGGACAGAAAATAGATGGCACGTCTAGGAGCCGAGATGAGTTTCCAAAGGAAAAAAATTCTTATGAGTAGTCTGCAGGCGTTTCTTCAGATTTTTCACCATGAAAATGTTTTTGGGCGCGTTTAGGAAGCATACGCATTAATGGCAATAGGACCACGTTCTTGAAACAGTAGCTGGTTGGTTCTTCTAAGGAAGACAGACTCTGTGTTTGAATTTTAACAGAAGAGAGAGCGCGAGCGAGCATGAAATTACTTCAACATTAAAATGGATTGGAAATTGCCGAAATTCTAAATCCCTAAAAAATCTCAAAATTTAAAAGAAAATTGAAAGAAGTTTGAAAAAAAAATTTGAATAGGGCCTTCAAAAAACCATGTTTTTGACCACATTTTCGACCGTTATTTCTAAGGTTGTTAAGATTTTTAAGAGCGGATAAAATTTGCTCGATTTATACAGAAAAAAATCGTTTAGCCCTAGCAGAGGCTCAGTTTTAGGGCCGTGGCTGAGGACCCAAAAACTAAAAGTGTTCTTCCATAAAGTGTAGGGCACGCCTAAACCTTTCGAACAAAAAGAATTTTTTTTTAAATCGGAAAAGATTTACGCGAGCTATGTACAAAAGATCAAAAACCACTTAAACGGCCCTAGCTCGGCGGCTTTTGAGCCAAAAGTGCCCAGATTCAATCCCATAAAAGATTTTTCACAACTGCTCTGAGAAAATGCTTACTTTCTCTCCTCAAAATAGGGGAGAAAATTGATTATTTCAAAGAGAACATGTTCAATGACAAATGCGGGAGTGAAATACTTTTCACTTACGCAAAATGACAGAAGAGTGAGTGAAAAGAAATTGTTTAATATGCGCTTTTACTATTGAACATTTATTTCAACACATTTTTCGATATTTATGAAACAAATAATTCCCGAGCCGAAGGCGAGGCATACAACTGCACGAGTCAAAAAACAGTTTTTAAGGCGAGTTGCCTAAAAATACACGAATGAGTTTGCGAGTGTCACGAAATGATCCTGAATGGATGACTTACTAAGCACTCCCCACTGTATGCTATTTTAATCAGTGTCCCATCCGAAAACGCGTCATTAGTAATGAGAAGATTCCCTAACATACATGTAATGAATAATTTCCGTGGGGTGCACATATACATGTAATGACAAGTTTTCGGTGGGACATCGATTAAAATATAATTCACAACCGGGGGAGGATAGAAAATTCCCTAACTTGAGTAAAGCTTGTGACCCTCGCCGAATAAATCGTAACTTGGGTGAATTGCGGTCCCTCGCTACTCTCGGGCGCAAATTCACCCTCGTTACAATTTATTCAGCTCTGGTCGCAAACTTTACTCTTGTTAAGGAATTTTCTATTTCCTTCCCTAGTTATGAAATCTACTATTTCATTTACCTTTCAGCGAAAAAAAGTTTTTGAAAATCGGTCGTTTTACTCAAAATTTCTCGTTGACGGACGGATGTCTTATTGCATAGTCGGAACTTCAATTTACCCTACACAAGAAGATTTAATTTCAATTCGGTCAATATTTCTTTGATCTTGCAATCTCTCTCAATTCATGCAATCTTGCGATTTTATCAGAAATAGATCAATAGATCAATAGAAATAGATCGTTGATTGGCTTATTTCCACAATAATATCGGCACTGTTGTCTGACAAAAAGACCGAATGCAGGGAAATAATAAAAGAAATATAAACAGATAATTCCACTTTGCATTTATTTATTGCCCGCAATTAAGTAATCTTGGTAAGGAACCATGAAAATAACCGACGGCCAAGCAATAAAAACATTTCCGACGAAAGAAGGAAACAATAAAAACATATGAAGCGACCCGTACGTATCAGAATAGATGCGGCAAACAGAGTTGATGTTACGAAAAGACTGGAACGTATTTAAGTAAATATTGCGTTCACATTAAATTGTATTGGAAATTACTGATAGAGCAATATTGAAAAACCCGTCCGAAGCAACTGTTTAAAAAAACCCTTACGAAAGCACAAAATTGACCTCCAAATAGAGAAAAATGTTCTCCTCAATTTTCTCTACAACATAGCCAAAAACCATTTTTTGGGCTAGGGCCGACCTTAGTATCGACCTAGGGCCCTAAGTAGAGGCCTCGGACACATACTTCCATAGAAAAAAAGGTTTCCCTCAATTTGCTCTGCAACATAGCAAAAAACATTTTTTTTGGTTAGGGCCGACCTTAGGACCGACATGAGGCCCATAAATTTTCGACCGTGCTGAGATCTTTCAAAAAAAAAAAGGTTTTGAAAATCGGAAGAGATTTACTCGGGTTATGTACAAAAAACACGTAGGGCCCTAACAAAAACTCGTTTGTAGTTCCCTAGCTAAGTCCAAACGTTTCTTCCACAAATTGTCGGTCATGCCCAGATCTTTCAAACAAAAAAAAATTATGAAAATCGGAAAAGATTTACTCGAGTTATGTACAAAAGACCAAAAACCACTTAAACGGCCGTAGCTCGGCGGCGACAGTGCCCAGATTCAATCCCATAATAGTATATTATGCACCGCTGTCCAGGATGCTCTATTTTGACGATTTGAAGGTTATTTCCCGAGCCGAAGGAGTGGGAAATAATCCAAATCGTCAAAATAAACCATCCTGGACAGTTAACAGACGGACGGACATTTTTTTATTGTTGATTCGTCATCTAAG
Organism: Pseudolycoriella hygida; assembly: GCA_029228625.1. NCBI lineage: Eukaryota > Metazoa > Arthropoda > Insecta > Diptera > Sciaridae > Pseudolycoriella > Pseudolycoriella hygida. The sequence continues at coordinate 44,089,684 of CM055406.1, read as the reverse complement.
GACCATGATGGATGCTCCCCCCCCCCTACTCCCGGGTCGAAATTCGACCGGTTACAAACGTCGTGGCAAACGCACCAGACCCTTTTTCGAAGAACTACGTTCTTCTTACGGGTCTAAAAGGGGATGTCGTTAGCGGCAAAAGGAGAATGTCGAACTTGTGGTGCATTGATCTGCTACGTTGTCTGAAGGCTATTCGATTAGTGCGAGATTGGTTTAAGGATGTATTCAAACTCATGAGTTGAAGAACAGTTAAACACTCAATAATTTCGAACTTCTTTGTTTTTCTCATCATTTTACTTAATTTTGATTTAAGAATTTGACATTTGATCAACAAGTGCGGGTGAGATAAGGATGCAAAGAAGAGATATGAAATTGAGTTTACACTTGCAATTTACAAAGCCATGGGAAGGGTGCTTTGGCAGAAAGCCACACCTTTTTTGAGTAAGGTTTTGATTTACTCACACTCTTTACACAGATAATTTTTTCTTCAGTCTTTGTCTTCAGACATCGTCGGTTACAAATCTGAAATGCAAATGATTTTCTCAACATTTTCAGTAACATAGCATAAATTAATTATTCAGTGCCTTATGACCGAACTGGAGCCCTAGCCCCTGAGATCTGGGATCTAATGGCTCAATGAGCAAAAACTTTCACCTCCACGTACAGTACTGTAATACTTATCACTTTGCTCCGCAAAATAGAACAATTCAGCAACAACCGAGCAAAACGAACAATTGAACAGTCGGGAAAACAGCTTAGTACAGAATTAATAATTCATAATAAATTCAGACAAAAAATGTCGTTGCCCTCGTCATATATCTATCTAGACCGACTTTAGTATGAAATTAATTTCGAGTTCATTTAAAATGTTCTTCCTTGTAAAAAAGTTAATCTAAATTCCAAATGATTAAATGCAAACGAATAAATGCAATAGCTGTGCAATTGTGCAGTGCAGACGGAAGACAATTTAATAAATGAAAATATGTAAAATATGGCAAGAAAATGACTGTGAAAAGATTTTCAGGAGTGAAAGGTACACAAAACATCATTATTCTCATTGTTGTGTAGAATGGATAAAAGGTTGCTTTCAATTTGTTGATTTGTGTAAATGGAATACAAGTGTCCGCGTAGTTTGTGTAAAAAATACAAGAAAGTCTGGAAATCCGCATGGTTTGCACACAACTTTAAAATTTTTCAAAAAATTTGGGAATTTTCAATCACAACAAAAACACTGGGGGGTCCGGCATTTGTGACGCATTTTTTTAATCAAAAATGAAAACATTCCAAAAGAATTTTTGCGTTTCAAAGCTTTAAGCGTCACCCCAAATTGATATCAGTTGTTTTGGAAGGAGGAAGAAGGATTTGCGTCACATTTCCCTTTTAAAAGGGTTTTTGTTGTGATATCAGTACTTTTGGAAGTTTCGGCTACTACTTCCATGGGCGAAAATAATCACCTCAACTTCCTCTACAACATATCAAAAGTTTTTTTTTGAGCCGCCGCCGCCGCCAAACCGAGCTGCGGCGGCTACTACTTTCATGGGCGAAAATGATCCCCTCAACTTCCTCTACAACATATCAAAAGTTTTTTTTTGAGCCGCCGCTGCCGCCAAACCGAGCTGCGGCGGCTACTACTTTCATGGGCGAAAATGATCCACTCAACTT
>CM055406.1:44028219-44087522 GCA_029228625.1 Pseudolycoriella hygida | reverse complement strand
GGCTACTACTTGCATGGGCGAAAATGATCCCCTCAACTTCCTCTACAACATATCAAAAGTTTTTTTTTGAGCCGCCGCTGCCGCCAAACCGAGCTGCGGCGGCTACTACTTTCATGGGCGAAAATGATCCACTCAACTTCCTCTACAACATATCAAAAGTTTTTTTTTGAGCCGCCGCTGCCGCCAAACCGAGCCGCGGCGGCTACTACTTTCATGGGCGAAAATGATCCACTCAACTTCCTCTACAACATATCAAAAGTTTTTTTTTGAGCCGCCGCCGCCGCCAAACCGAGCAGCGGCGGCTACTACTTCCATGGGCGAAAATGATCACCTCAACTTCCTCTACAACATATCCAAAGTTTTTTTTGAGCCGCCGCCGCCGTCAAACCGAGCCGCGGAAGCTACTACTTTCATGGGCGAAAATGATCCCCTCAACTTCCTCTACAACATATCAAAAGTTTTTTTTGAGCCGCCGCCGCCGCCAAACCGAGCCGCGGCGGCTACTACTTCCATGGGCGAAATTGATCACCTCAACTTCCTCTACAACATATCAAAAGTTTTTTTTTGAGCCCCCGGCCCATTTTCCGCCATTTTGGCGGTCACCCCTATACACTACACACCCAACCCAACATCTTTCCCTTTGACACCAAACCTGTATCTCGAACACCCAACCATGTCTTATACAAAATATGCTCCCGTACACACACACACACAAACACATACATATGGGCTTTACATGGCGCCTTCTAAGAGCCCTGGCGCCCAAACGAGGCCGGTACCCCCCTTTTTTAAAATCTCATATGGCGTAGAATGCCCAGCCGAAGGTCCCAGCAAAATTTCAAGAAAAGGTATCGAGCCGTTTTCGAGAAAACTCCAAAAAAGTGGGTTTTCAAACAAATGGCTCTGGAACTAAGTAACTAACTAACTAAGTAACTAACTAAGTAACTAACTAACGTAGGATATTTCCATTAACTTTGGTTTCTATGAAAGTGCACATTTTCTATGGAAAATGACGATTTTCTAAAGGTCATATCTCCGGATCCACTGGACCGATTTTAATGAGTGAAAAGACATTTCGCCTTAGAATTTTCCGTAGAATCCAGGAAAAATATTTTCCGGGGGGTACGTCGCAAGGGGGCGAAGTCAAAACTTAGCTGTATATATGGTTCCGAAGTCTACGAAAAAAAATTTTCTAAATTTTTTGCTCGTGGGGACTTGCGTCACGGGCGCATTGCTACCGCGCGCCCATGATTAATTATAGTATCCCATAAGCTATTACACAAAAGGCAAAATCACTTCTCCGGGAAATTCGGCAGGCGATTTTTTTCGGCGAAATTCGTTGAAAATCTTCGCTGATTTTTTTTAAGTTTTTTTCCCTTAAGACGGCACGGAAAAAAAACGCATAGACTTTCATGAAATTCGATTAACACTTTCACGGTTAGAGTAAAAAATGTTTAGTACAAATGTCAACAGATGGTAGCAGTGCCATGATTAAGATTAAGATTAAGATTAAGATTCGGTAGACTTATCAATACCTCTAACCGAAACAAATAGATACGTTGGCAGTAGTTGCATAACTTGACTGACGATTTCATTGGATACCGAAATGTTGATCTCTTCTTATTATCTCCATAACGCACCTGTTAAAGATGTGTTAAGTCTAAGCGTCATGTCAATGTCAAATTTACTCAAAAATTTCGGTATTACCGTTTACTGGTTCTTAAAAAATGTACGGTAATGGCATTCGCTATCTATACTGTACAATATGCTGCTCACACGTTGCATGGCTACACCTTCAGATGGCAAAAAATACTATTTTTGCAATTTTGTCAAAAAACTTACTTTCTTGTGTGTCATTTCGGTGTCGCATGGGGTCACTTTTCGCACTAGTGCGACAAAACTTTTTTAACTCACTAGTGCGATAAACTTTTCTTGTACTAGTGCGTAAAAAGCGCTTTTCGTGTTTCGCAAGTGGAAACACGCAGAAAAAATCCCGTTTTTTATCGGCGAATTCCAAAAAACGTTGTATGATACACATTACGTATGCTGGTAGTTTAACGCACAGGATGTCGCCTTCAGCTCGTATCGGCAATCTCACATCTAGTGCGTTAAACTATTTGTAATTTGTATCAAAAACTACTATTGCTAGATTAAAAATACTATTTTGTTCACTTAATAAAATTTAAATTCATTCCACGTATTAGTAGGGAGACATGTACAGCACGAGTGCGCGTGTGTTACTACAAGTTTCGCTTGTTTCATTGTGGAATCACGGTAATGCGAAAATTAAATTCTAACATCCGTTTACTTTGATTACAACTAGCATCAACAACACATTAAACGAATACGATAAAATATACTACCTCATACCTGCTGTCGTTAATAGCCTTAAGCCAATCAATTGATATTTACTACCATAGGGCGAAATGCTTTGATTGTTTTATACAAGCTGAATAGATCGTAATCAGACTGATCGTGATTTTTCACAGCTTTAATACATAGCATTGCAGCAATTAATCAAATCTGTGCAACACGGATACAATGGAGTGACTCTTAATCGTGTAAAAATCTTTTAGAATCATCCTAACTTTTTTATCATTTCAATGGTTGAAGCAATGAAATGCATAACGAACTTTTCCACATGTAACACGATGAATTAAACCAATGAAAAGTGCACAGCACACAAAAACTGTGAGATATTTTTTCATGAAAATTATAGTTTCTTTTTAATTATAATGAATGATGCACACAATTCTGTTTTGAATTATGACTTGATTTTTTCACGAAGAAAAGTAGATTTAGGTTCCAAGATCGAAATGAGCACAGATGTTTGCGATTTCCGAGTGCATATTGAAATACCAAAAGCAAACCTTATGAATTCCGTAATTTGGATATTAGCATGAAAACATTTTTCGAATAAAAAACATAAAACATTAAATGCTTGCTACTACCTCTTCAGACGAGCATTTGTAGTAATGCACATGGTTTATACACTGAAAGAAATTGTGAGGGAATGACACGGCAATTTGAGAAAATATGTCACTTATCCTACCCAGAATAATAGCGACATACGGAAAAGACAGCAATAAATGTTGTATGTTGCTTACAAATCGTTGTATGGACGAGCCTAGTAAACTACTTCTCACCCATACGGTCAAATATATAGTACGAAATCGACAAAATTGACGCATATATGAACGTAACTCTATCGTAAAAGAAATAAGCTAAAGTCCCTTTAGCATCCCTTTTTCGTCGGACTAGGCTCGTTTCGACTTATTATGAATTACTTTAACGTTTACAACTGATTTCGACAAGATTCTGACGAAAATATATTTTTTTGAGGTTATGTATGGGGAGAAATCAAACCTGTCACTTTGTCTAACAACTATACGACTATTAATCTGCGGCCTACATGCACAAATATTTTTCCCGACTTTTTTGAACATTCTCAAATCACGTTTTAAGAATTCCTACATTTAAATTGTGAATATTTCACGAGATATAGATTTTTGAACATGAATATAACGGATTCGCCTAGCGACGTTTGTAACCAGTCGAATTTCGACCCGGGAGTAGGGGGGGGGGGGGCACCGATCATAGACCTTAGATGACGAATCAACAATAAAAAAAATGTCCGTCCGTCCGTCTGTCAACACGATAACTCGAGTAAAACTCAACCGATTTTCAAAAAAAAAAATTTTTCCTGAAAGTTAATCTAAAAACCTTTTATGAAATTGAATGTGGGCACTGTCGGGCTATTCCATTGAAAAGTTGAAAATAAAAAAGTAGATGACCTGGGAACCACGTTTTCCGGTTAAACCGTTCGTCTGACAGTGTTTTCTTGTATGAGAGACTTATAGATAAGGTTTTTCCTGAAAAATGTTTCATACATCACAAATCTCGCATCTTTGTACGCTTCAGGAGATTGACACGGTTCCCAGGTCATATACAAAATTCATTGCATGGAATTGCCCTACTACAACCGAGGGGCAGATACACGTCGAAAATCCTTTTGATTTTAGTTACAAAAATTCAATGAAAATCCTCCAAAAACACTTTGAATTGCAAGAAAATCCTTGGAAATCAAAAGAAATCTTTGAAAGTCAAAGGAAATTTCTGAAAATAAAAGAAAATTTCTAAAAATCGTGTCAAAATCCTTAGAAATTGATAAATAAAATCCTTGAAAATTAAGTAAAACAATAGAAAGTCATTGAAAATCAAGAAAATCCTTTGACAATTTTCTTTGAGAAAATCCTTTTGCACTTAAAATACACGATTATCTGCCTCGACTACAACTAATAATGAATGAAGGAAGTTCTGACTCATTTTGTTCTTTCAGTGTATGATATATGGAAATGTATGAATACAAAAAATATTCTCATAATACTTTTTCATTTAAAAAGGTTACAGACTATCTATCTCTCGAATGAGAAAATCAAAGAAAATAAATCTTTTGATAATTATAAAGTACTGTAATTTTTATTCAAAACAAAAAAAAAGAAATTTAAATTAAGTCATTCCATTCACCTGTGGGTTATAATAACTACAATTTGAACTAATTATTTAATATTTAATATTTAATTAGATTTTAGAACAATTCACGATTTAGTCGCACGTAAATCAAGATGAAATGTTGGGAAAAAATCTAAATTATGCCAAAGTGAAATCATTACGACAGTTACTAATCAAGCTCAACACCTGTTCAACTACGCCTCCACGATTTGCTGCTAATAATTATAAGCAAGATTAAGATGAAAGCAAATGCAATGAAATGGTTATTTGTATCATACAAAGTAGCTTATGGCAATTTAGAGATTATGTATAGCAATTGTATTTGTGGAAATATATGGAAAAAATGTCCATAAGATTAGTCCCATGTCAACATGCACATTATGTTACAAGCACCACCTAATTAATGCATATTTACGATATTTACAACTTCCTTCACTCATCCCGAGTTTTTTGTATTTCTAAGTTTGATACCAACCTGCCTCCTAGAAGTTCTATAAGTGGAACATCCTGGTGCTAAAACATTTTTGTGACATAGTGAAAGTTATCCTACTGCTTTAAAAATCCCGCACATGTCCTCTGCATTCGCCTGTTTTGCGCACGTGACGTATTGCCAAACTCGCTAACGCTCGTTTACACTACTTCCATCTCAAACTTCCCTTTTGAGCACACGAGTTTATTTATTTATTTATTCACTCACAGTTGCACAAATAACTATCGAAATTACTTGCGTTATCCCCAACAAGCTCAAAGGCGTCAAATTATTCGTTTTTTATCGCCTCTTTCTGTACTCAAAAGGAACTTAGTTTTCATAATTACCTTAGCATCGTTCTCCAAAGTTTCAATTAAATTAAAGATTCGTTCAACAAGTCGCAAAAACTTTTGTAATAATGTCCACAAAAATATTTAAAGATGAAATGTGACGCAAGTCTTTCTATGAGCCATTAGATACGAGAGCACCTGTGAGAATTAATAATTGAACAAAATGCGCCAAAAAGGACCACTTTTCAAACGATGCAAATTCGCATACACCGTCGTAGTATTAGAATTCTTTTGTATTCTTTTGTTTAAAATAAGGTATGATGAAAGCTATAAGTACTTGGCTGTAGCATGTTTTCTTGATTTCTTTCAGCCCTTAGAAACTGGATTTTTCGGATTATACGTGAAATTTTTATTGTAGTCGATCTGTTGGTAAAAAAACCGATCCACTACATCCTAAGATAGAAGCCTCAAAACATACATTATTAGTACAAAATGACCTCCCCATTCACATTGGTAACAAACCACCAGCTCTGACTGTATCCATGACAATATCGGACCTAACGTGGACCCATTCGAGTGACTATCTGGGTAGTTTCATTGGGAAATGTAACGTAGGGAACACTCGGATCTCATTAAGTACACACCGCGATTTTTGTCACGTTAACATTTTTTCCACCAAATCGCATATGGCCAACAACTTTCTAGAAGATTGTCGGGCTGTATCTCATTCAGAAAACAGTTATATAAGCGTTCCTACGTTACATTTTATCCAATTATACAGTGGAACTACCCATCTATAGGTGACCTCACGAAATTAAATGGACACAATGATCTCTGCGGGTAAAATGATGCTTAGTCCAATGTCTGTACAGTTTAGTTTATAGGATGAACAGGTAATTCGCTCAGTGAAATTGACCATAGTCGTGCTCGCTAACGATTTTTTTAATTAGCGCGCTAATAACGGTCGCTAGCCCTCGCCAATTACATTATCTTTTAAATTTTTCAATTGAAACTCAAAATATATTTGTCGAAGACCACGTGCGAACAGACAGACTATATAGAAGTAGCTATTTACAAAAGATTCTGCTAATAGTATTTCGTCGTTTCCATTCGTAAGAGGTGTAAGTATGTACAACAGTCAAATTTTGGCATGACAGCTGTCAAAAGTTGACACTTACATCCTTTACGAATGGAAACGACGATTCAAGTTGAGCTAGGGGGACAAAAGGGAGGCTCAAGTGGCTTACTTCCAGCGTCAGTAGTCTTACGTTCAAGTCCTTCTGGAATTGTGCACATACGCCAGGTGTTAATATGTCACGGTCACGATTCCCATTGACATTTTGTATGAAAAACTTTCGATAAATTTTCTTGCAGTTTTACAGTGACCCATACAAATCACACATAAAAGCATTCTTTGTATGTGTATGGGTAGTTTTTAAAAAAAGGTGATAATAAAAATGATCGCGGCGACTCAAGATATGACCACAAAGCTCTATAAACGATTTAATTCTTTGTTTCTTCTTCCGACACAACTAACATCAATTTATGTGACGTTGGCAGTCTTGATTTGTGTATATGTGGGTTGCTCTATAAGCCCCGTGTAGTCTTAGATGCCTCGAGTAATTCCCGCCAACTATTAATTCTATCTATCTTCAGTTCATTCGATCAATTTTTTTTATTTTATTTACTTCTTTAAGACTTGCGTCACGGACGCGAGGCTATAATATTTCAAGTGTTTAATTGATTCTTTCGCTTTCAAAGAAACAACAAGAAAATGAACAAGCAATTATTACGTGCACAGCACATCTCTACCGTTTACCTACTTACTTTTAAATATAAATATTAATTACATCTTATAAGTAACATCCTCTTCAAGATGCTTTTCTCTGCTTAAAAACACTGAAAGCCTTTTTTCCCAAATAACTCGGTCTTGGTTTGATAGTAAAACTTATCATCATCATTATAAAAACCCGCACAGAATAATTTAAAATATATTTTCACTTCCAGTACGGCGGACCCGATGATATAAATTATAATGAAGTCTAATAAAACGGCTAATGGACTTTGGAAAAATGATACATTTTGTTCGATATGCTGTTGGATTCGTACAAATAAATTTAAATTTATTGCTCAAGTGAGATAATACAAATTGAGTTGGTGACAATGCAAGTAATTTTCAGAATACAAAAATGAAATTTATTATTTTTTTTGCTGCTTTTTAGCAACAACTTGCTTCATTTGGACGTATTTTTATCAACATTTTCATAACGAAGTATTATGGTTGTTATACGTTATGTTTGTAACGGTACGAATTCGTGACTCAAAGTAGAAAGGAGAGAGAGAGAGAGAGAAGCGATTATGGAATCCACACTTTTATTGCAGCGTCGGCTTATGTCAAAATATACCAAATGTCATTACGAAATTCATAACATGTCAAGCGATGTGTCAACTAAACATAAACCGACCTTTCAAAATCTTTTTTCTTGAAAGAGGGGGAGACAGTTAAGAAGAATAGTTCAGTAGACAATAGGAAGAGAAGAAATGGCCGAAAAGTGGTAAAATAGTGACGAATGAAAAATCGACCTATGGAAACTAAACTAAAGAAAGAAATTGGCAAAATTCAGTTTTGAAGGTCGAGGGATAAATATTTTTAGTTCGTTGATTTTTAACGACTTTTTTTTCGTCTAGGAGGAGAAGAATGCCCTCGGGTTTGTATAGGTTTCTGTTTCTGTTCAAGAATTAGTACATCATACGATTTACTGGTAGCCTAGCAGTAACCCAAAAAAAGGAAAATAATATCAAAATTAACAAATAGAGCGAGTCCTCACTATTTTCGTTTAATATGGAAATGAAAAATAATACAAATACAGTTATTGTGCTTCATTGAATCTAAAACAGCTTTTTCTAGAACGAAGCCCCAAATGTAGGTAATTCCTTCATAGTCAAATTATTAATGCAAATCAAAGTAATATGACTGTGACATACATCCCTGAAGATATGTCTGATTTTAAAGTTTACATAAGGTTCAGTATGGTTTTCATGTTTGAGTTGGTTTTGCGGTAATTTGGTGCTGTTTGAGTTGTTCCTCAATTTTCGTTTGGGGTAATATTATAATAGTCAGACAAGTTGCACAATAATCAAATAACTTTAGCTACATAATGGCTCCTATATGGATAGATAAACTGTGAATGAATACTAAGGAAATGTTTAAATTTATCGAAACCAACTAGAAAACTGTGAAATGAACCAGCTGTGGATCGACTTGATTGGAGAAACATGTTGGAGAAACTCATCGCTGATGGTTTCCAGTCTGTGTTTTGACAATAGCAATAGATTGTTATCTCTGGATACTATGAAATATCGCTGACGGTATCGATATAAAATACTTAATTTACACATTAGATTAGTGAGATAAAAACAAGCACTTATGAGCGTGAAAAATCGTCCAAGGGTTAATCGATTTACACTCACGGAAAAGTGAAAACCGACACATTTTTGCTTTTGTGTTTTACTTGAGTTTGTGAATTTTTGCATGTATTTTTATATGGAGAAATCAATAAAGCCAGTAAACCACAAAACATAAAAATGTGTCGGTTTTCACATTTCCGTGAGTGTAATTTTTCAATTTGGTCGATATTTCACATTTGGTCGATGTTTTTGTTCGTTTCTTCTTTTTTAGAAAGAAAAACCTAATGTGAAAAATGTCAACGAGAATATTGACCAAAAAAATGAACCAAATGAGAAATATCGACCAAAAATTTAAAATAATAATAATGGTAATGACAGGCTACCGAAGAGGATCTTGGATGCAAAAGTCCCGGGTGTGAGGTCAAGGGGTACAAAAATCAAGTCAGATTTAGAAGTCAGCGGACTTTCTCTGGGCGAACAAACCATCTTCTTGACTTAGCTTTACCAGCATTTTTATCATCAGTAAATTACGTACTTCCGCTTGTCAGTTCTATGTTAAGTTCACCTACACTACAAGCTGCTACTATTAAGATGGTTTGAGCGCATGGACATTGTTGAATCCAGACACCAGCATCCCAAGCGTGCCGACGATTCAAATGCAGTGGGACAAAATTAACACGGAGCGATTAGTCAATGAATTACAATTAGAAGAAAATCAGAATCAAGTGCTTGGTTACGTGCACTTCCGTCACGTCCTATCGGTACATTGCTAAACAAAAACGTCTTCCGGATAAGTGTAGGACATCGACTGGGTTTGGAAGTTTTCACCCCACACACATGCGTCTGAGGCAGATTTGTTGACGCGAGAGGTATTCACGGACTTAGTTGCAAAAAAAGTGCCGGCAGATTCTCTTGCCATGCAGAGTTAAACGAAATAATCAAAAGGACCTACCGCTGATATCCCAGCCAAGTAGAACCAGTCGGTCTGGTGCGAAAGGATGGGAAGCGAGTCGATGGGATGACACTAATTCCATGGTATCGTGGACTGACGTTAATCTGGGATGCGACATGTACTGACCACCAAGCACCATCAAATTCAGTGCGAGAGAGCCAGGCAAAGCAGCTGATGAAAAAGCGAAACGAAAAGAATACAAATACCGAGCGCTGATTGAGCTCCCTTTCGCTGTGGAGACAATGGACTCTTGGTGTAGAGAGGCGAAAAATTTCAACAACGAGCTGTGCAAAATTATCACGATTAAGACCAACGAACTGAGAGCAAAATAATTTCTTAAGCAAACGATGGAGCCTTTGGAAGTATGAGTTATAATGGGAATTTAGTGCTTGTAAGAATTAAGTGGGGCATAGAAGGTCTTTTACACGGTTGAAGACGGATTGTACAATATTGCCTTTTGGGCAATTCCCAATACTATTTACGATTGACCTGATCAGCAATTTAATAAAATTTCATTACATTTAATGGCATGCCTTGCGAAAGACGTGGTAAAGGTCCGCGTAGCAAATATTTCTACAACTATTTTCTGTAACTGAAAATAGTGATAACGCAGGCAAAGAACAATTTTTAATTTTTCTTCACCTTGGTGAAACGTTACAGTTACCACAATTTTTCGAACTCTACCGATTATCATGGGACTTCAGTTAGCGCACATTAAGTAGCTAACAAACAATTCCATGACTTTTTTGTAACAAAATAAAAATTTTAACGCAACTCATCCGCTTAATTTACCTAAACATGCGAAAAAAATCAGAATAGATGTTGCAAAAAGATTCGAACGCATCTAAGTAAATGTCGCCTGAACTCTTAATTGTATGAAATTACGTCGACATCAAATTGGATTGGAAATTGCCAAAAGGGCAATATTGGAAAATCCGTCCGAAGAAACGGCGTAAAAAACACCCTTAAAAAAGCCCAAAACTAAAAGAAAATGGAACGAATTTGAAAAAAAATGCACTAGAACCGACCGAGGTCTATAGGAGAGGTATCTGATCCATATTCCACGTACAAAAAAGTTCACCTCTTCTTTCTCTGCAACACTGCCCAAAAAACCTCTTCATTAAAGAAATGTTCACAAAAACAACCAAATATCGTGCAGGATCGCGTAGCGTGAGTTGGACCCTCACTGGGGAATCTACAGCCCGAGTCACTCAATAGATTTTGACTAATTTAATTTTCGTGATTTTCTAATACCTAAATCTTTTGTTTTAAATCTTCAAGAGTGATTGACGTTCTAATTTCGCAGTGATATAAGTCAAAAAGTTCCACCAACCTTCAAAAAACCACGTTTTTTACCACTTTTTCAACCATAACTTCAAAAGTTTTCGACCGATTTTGCCTAAAATCATTCTTGTAATCAATTTTCTGATTATCTTTCAGGAATAAAAAGCTTTGAAAATCGGATAAGATTAACCTGATTTATGTAGAAAAAACACGTTGGGCCCTAGTAGATTTCAGTTTTAGCGTCGTGGCTGAGTCTATTAGCTCAAAATTAAAAAAGTCAGGCATGCCCGGGCCTTTCAAACAAAAAAAAAAAAAAAATATTAAAATCGGAAAAGATTTACTCGAGCTATGTACAAAAGACCAAATACCACTTAAACGGCACTTGGACCGACAGTGCCCAGATTCAATCCCATAAAAGATTTTTCAAGGAAAAATTTTTTTTTGAAAATCGGTTGAGTTTTACTCAAGTGACGTGACGGACGACATTTTTTTATTGTTGATTCTTTGAAGCTCCCCCCCCCCCCTACTCCCGGGTCGAAATTGGAGTGGTTGCAAACATCGTGGTAAACGCATAAGACCCCTTTCCGAAGAACTTCGTTCTTCGTACGGGTCTAAAAAACAAATTGTTTGTAGTTATTATTCATAAAACATTTTTGAAACTGAAACCGACGAATCATAGCACATGAAGAAAAAGAAATGAAAATGTAAATGTGAAAACATAACCCGTGCGCTTCGGGTTAACATTTATGACATCAATCTAATAAATCAGCATTAGTTGAAAAAAACAAATTTGAAGGCAATGTTGGCATCCCGCCATAACTTAACCTCAACCTCAACAAAAGTGTATAAAATAGAGAGAAAATTTACAAAAATACTTAGGTCCGATCTAGAGCTCTAGCATCTACTACAATATACGTAGTTTTGTGGCTACATTTATTTAACACAAAATATTGCTTGCAGAAAAAATTTAGACATTAAGAACACATCAGCCACTAGCTTCACACAATAGCGAAGAACTTTTTCCTTGTGAATCAAGTGGTAAATGCTTTTTTAGCCACTAACACCGAGTTACATTTCAAACAGTTCGAATTGGGGACATTCTTTAACACTAAACTTCATTTCACAATGAGTACAAGTTTCAATATAAAGTAACAGTGTTTTGTCCTTTTTCATTAACACGATTAAGAAAGATTTTTCATATGAGGGGAGGTCCCCCCTATATGAAGTTTGTATACTTTAACAATACTTTCGTCATCTCTTTTCAAAAGAAAAATATATTACCATCAATATCAAGATAAACTTGAGTCACTGTTGAAAAGTTATGGTTGGGAGTAGAAAGAGTAAAATTTAAAATTAATATTGTGCCGCTTTAAAAATCGATTTCAGAACATGGACATGGTGAATGTGGACCACATCAAAATTCTGGGCAAATCTGTACTTTGTGAATTTACATTTTACATGAAGACATCGACGAAGTTTCTTCTACAATGCATATTTTCTACATTCTCCCACTTTGTTACCCACAATTTCAAAATACTACTGAAAAGTTTGGATGTAGGCAAAAGTAAAGATGCAACAAATCTGCGATAGTTTGCTGTCAAAAGATAGACGAAATGTTTATCTTCATTATATGCTTAAGTTAAACATCAACGTCCTATTGGTATGTAATTTCAATTCTATGAGAGAATTTATTGCAGACCAAGCTTGTCTGAATATGGAGATTAAGCGAAGAATAATGCAAGAATAATGCAAAAATTAACCAAAATATTTTCTTAATTTTGTGAAAAATGCTAAAAATTGTGATTTTGTGTTAATTCCGAAATTTGAGTTTTGTACGATTATTTGCTGGAAATCGATTATTTTCCAAAATCAATTTCAATCGAATTTTTTTCATGTAACACAATTGATACAATATTAAGGAAATATCTTTTCGATTCTTGATAATCGATTTTTGATAATCAACTGATTTTAATCCATTGTTGGTTATCGATTGTTGATAATCGATTTTTGATAATCAGCAGTTGGTAATCGATTCTTGATAATCGATTGTAGATAATCGATTGTTGATAATCAATTGTTGATAATCGATTGATGATAACCGATTGTTGAATATCGATTGTTGATTATAAATTACTGATTATCAATTGCTGATTGTTGATTATCGACTGTTGATAAACCGATACAAATCGATTATCGATAAAGCATTCGATCGATATTATAGCGATTATTTTGAAATTTGATAATCGATTGATGATATTTTTTAGTGGACATGAACTGTCAGTGACGCCGAGTTTATTTGGCGGTATGTATGGCAAGATTTGAAATTTCTATACGTACATAAGTCTACACCTAACCAGGGTTCGAAAATCAAATCAAAATACGAGATATCAAACCATCATCATCGAGGAAAAGAGCGTGATTATCAAATCGAATTGATTTTTTTGATTGATAAATCATGATTTTTCAAAAATTGATTTTTCCTAAAACTTCAATATTCAACGAGTTATGTCTTAAGCATCTTAATCGAATGCCGAAATCAAATCAAAACGGGCATTTGATCGTCACATTTTTACAAAAATCATGATTAAATCAACTCTTTTTGAATCCTGCATCTAGCTCGTTAAAGTACACATAGCCAATACCTTTTGAAGGAAGCGAAAAAGAAGAGCTACGATATAAAAATCGCTGGTATAATAAATACGCGATGCTTTTATTATGATTTATTACAGTTTTACTTAAATTGTTGATCAAGTATTATAGAGGAGTAACCGAGGAGTAACAGATAGTACGGGTTAGCTCAGTGGTAACGTATTGGCTTCCCACCAAGAATATCCAGGTTCAATACTGGTGGGGACAACTTCTGTATAGGATTTTTCTTCAATGTATAGCATGAAAGCAACGTTCCTAGGCACACGCAGGCATCATAATTTGGGTAGTTGTAAATTTAGTACCGCAACGATTCGTACATAGAAGAATGACAAATATGACGTCACCCATATTCGATGAATTCTGTGTACAAATCTGTATCTGAGTCTGACTTTGGACGGAGATATAATTAGCACCAGAAGAAATCCTAATGGTAAAATGCTAGCTTCCGTTAGACGTGGTTCGGAATTAACGTTAAGCATGCATGCCGGTAAAACACATTGATGGGGCGAACCGGCATCCTAAGCCCTACTAGTTTCCGCCCTAGTACATCATAGATGGCACTAGGTTTGTGTAAAATTTACTAGTAAATTAACTAGTAAATAAAAATGATCTAGCCTCTGACCCGGACGGGTTGTAACGAGTTGTAAAGGCGGATTATTTTTTATTTTATTTAGCATCAACATTTTGGCATCTAGTGCTAATCTTCAACCAAGTCATGCAACTTGATTTGCTGACATGGGTGAAGTATCGACAATTTCAAGTTCGAAGTAAATCAACAATCTTCGCTGAAACCGGAGTTAAGGGCTCATTATATTGGACGCGATGCGAATCGGTGCGTCCAACGGGTTCGAGTGTCACCAGCTCACTGAATCGATGATGAGTTGCTCGTTCGTTCCTTTTCTCCGTTCTATTTCACCCGTTCTGAAGCACCGGTTGCAGAGACGTAATAATGCGTTTCGTCAGAGACGTAACATTGCCGAATCCAAAAGAATCAATTATACGAACTACCAAGATGTTGACTGTGCGTGCCGTTACGTTGTAGACGTAACAAGCTCCGCAGACGAAATTTTTAATTTGAAGGATTCCTTATTAAGTAAGATTTGAGTTGAATTTAAAAAGTTATTTTCTTGCGTATTTGAAGGTTCAGGTTAATTTTTAATATTTTCGGCAACAAAATGATTTTCCCGGGGAATTTATAACCTTTCCCCCTCTTCTAATCAGGTATGTCACCTGAACGTACGAAAACCTTAAATTTTTAAAACTCAACCCGAAAAAAAATATCAAGCCCCGCACAAAATTGATAGTTGCAGCTCGAGTTGAAATTTTATTATTCTATTAATGAAGCCATCATTTAGATAAGGAATTTCTCTCGGAATTTCCTTGCGTTACAGGAGCTAAGAACTAAAAGTCGTTTCAGCACAAGATTTTTCGCTGGCAACGTGCTTTTGATAATGATGAGGGGGAACAGACGGCTGACCTGTGTATGATGGAGTGTAGAATAAATTGTGTGTCAGACGCGGGTCAGCCGTTTTATTAAATAACGTTCGAATTTCTTAACAACACGTACTATTTGTAACAATTTATAACAATATTCAGTGAAAACACAGTAGACGTCTGTCATCTTATTTCGTATCGAAGTTGGCATCAGGTTAACTCATCCACTGATATTTCCATATAGGTAAATATGTCCAATGTATAAACGTGCTAAGCCGGTTCGCGCGTATGCACTCAAATTACACATCGTAACGTGTACTACAATTTGCTGTTGATTCTGGTTCAGAATATTTTTAATAAAAATGTTAGAAGTGAGTCTAGCAGCTTTTTCTTTCTTTAGGTCCAAATCAGAAAATGATTTTCTCTTTCAAGTGCAAAAATACAGAATATTTAACTAGTTAAATAGAATCAAAATAAATTGAAATTAAGCGTGATTATTTAACCTAATTACGTTCCAAGTGATTTTCAAACTCGCTTCGCCACTTTCCATATCTATTTCGCAAGTGGACAAGAGCAACATGAATGGTAAAAGAGGGTAAACTTGTAAGACCATTTTACATCGTACAGGTCGAGAAATTAAATTCACATAAAGAGTTCAGTTTTGAAAATCTGTGCATTATTTCAAGTGCAATACATAATTATGTGGCCAAAAATGTGTAAAGCGACTGTATACTTTGTTCGGGAATTTGTTCAACACGCATATCAATCGTGAAAATGCAATAAAAAGTAATAAAATCATTTGGATTCTGGTATCCGTTTCGTAGGCATTACAATTTTATTTATTTATTTTTTGTTGGGTATACCAATGCCACATTGCGGTTTGTAAAATACATCAAAATAATGCAAGAAAATGGATCTCATATTTTTAGTCTTTTAGCACAGTGATTGCATGTTATTTCAGAAACGTTTTCGCCCTTGAGGCATGGTAAAAAACAACCATCTTCTAAGTAAAACATGAATAAAATAGTCAGTGTTGCATAGGATATTACGATATAGTTTCTTTTTTAAACCATTATATTGCTCTCACACACCCTTTCATAAAGTTTGATGTACGCGGCAAAAAAAACACATATTGAAAGAGATATAATTCACATTAAAATGAAACGTTCTTAAAAATAAAGGTAAATAATTCTGGATAAGTATAACACGCGAAAGTAATTATTTATGACTTATCGTTACTTCAATTCAATTTCGGTCTAAAGAAACAACACCGGAGATGTTCAAATTGTAACAAAAGTTATTTTTGTTTCCAAAATGAACTCTAAAATTCAAGTTAAGCACTTTTTGCGCAACGTTTGCAAAAAACGGTGCAAAAAAGTGATAATTACATGACAGAAAAGAAGTTTATTTTTACATCGGCACTAGAGATGAGCGGGTCGACCATTTTTCGAAACCCGACCCGATAAAATTTTTCGAAACCCGAAACCCGAATTGTTTCTAAACCCGACCCGGACCGAACCCGACCCGATCAAATTAACCCGAAAAAAAACAATTCGAATTCGGGTTCGGGCAACCCGCTCGTCTCTAATCGGCACGTTATCTTACTCCTAAATAAAAAACCTAACTCCCTAACAACAGCTCGCAACTAGGGAAAGCAGTGGCGCCGACTTCGTTTCTGGTTATATGTGGCAAGATTTCATTTATGTGTGGCGGCCGCCACACATGATTTCATTTATGTGTGGTGGCCGCCACACATGTCATATGGAAGTCGGCGCCACTGGCACAGTGCTATAATGATGAATTCAGATATTTTCAAGATTCAATAAAAAAACTGAGTAGGAAAAGTCAGAAAAACTAGTTTCAAATATTAGATATCACGCGCAACACAATTAGTTCAATCTATGTCAATGTTAAAATTTGCTTTTTTTTTGTATTTTGAAAGCATAGTTCCGATAGAATCAACTAATCTGGTTGTTGTACTGGAGCTAAGCGCTGTAAACATTCATGAAAAAAAAGAATTTGATAGATTTTGTATAAGCTTCATGTGTGGCGCCGCCACACATGATTCCATTTATGTGTGGCGGCCGCCACACATGTCCTATAGAAGTCGGCGCCACTGAGGGAAAGTAACCGGTACATCGAAAACCGGCTTACCGTTTTTTCATTGATTGATAATAATTTTATTGTCTACTATTTTCTAGCTGACATGGAAAAAGAGTGACTATGACTGCTGTCATAGCCCTCGTTAAAAAACCATGAAAACGTTACAATATATAAATAACATTAATAACATTAACATAGAACAAAAGGAAAATTACAAAAAATTTACAAACAAAAAGTAAGAAAACATCAAAAATATTACGTCAAAATCAACATAACGAAAGTCACAAGAATAAATAATTTATGAATCTATGTCAAAGACATAGATCGTCAAAGAAAAACAAAAATGTCATAATGATATAATTATATAAATAATAATAATAATAATAATAAAAATAATAATAATAATAATAATTATAAAAATATAAAAAAAGAAAAGAAAATTCGAAATTTCAAAGTAGCATCTGAGGCGTCGTCAAATACGTTGTCGTAACAATGTAGATGTCAAAAATATCAGCCATCATGTCATAAATAATTAAATTGCCAAAGTGACGTCGTCAAAAATTGAAAAAAAAAAGAAAAGTCGAAATTAGAAAGTAGCATCTAAAGCGTAGCCGTCATCAAATACGTTGTCATGGAGACGATGTAGACGTCAAAAATTTCAGCAATCAAGGTGATGTTCTGCATAAATAAAAATAATAATTTAACTTTTTGAAAAGCTTAGAAAAGACGTAAAAGGTAATCACCGGGAAAGTGCTTTCGGATTTAAGTAGTCATTGTGTAAAGAAAGCACCAAAACAAACACATTATCCAACCATACCAAAAGTTTGGAATACCGAATCGTCTAGTTTGTGCACTTCGTTTCTAAAATAGCGAGATGGAAGTGTAGGATCGACGTGACTTGCGGCAAGATTAAACAACCGACATGCGAAGTTGAATGGTGAAAATTGAGAATATTCATGATCGCTTCCGGTGATTCTAATCAATGAAGATCTTCGTAAGACATGTGTACCATCGTTCAGAATAATCCTATTTCGGATAAATTGAGAGTTCAACTTTCCAGTCAGGACATCATGGATGAAAAAGATCGCTGCGTTGGTTCGGCCCCTTAGTAAGGATTTAAGGTTTAGTTCAGCACACCTATCAGCATATGGACGAATCCGATAGGAGTCGGTATCTCCTTCAATCCGACGGTCACGGTTGGCATAAAGAACGAACTGTCTTTGAACACTCTCTATAGATTGAATGTGAACCGCGTGATGAGGTGCCCAAACCGTACTAGCGAATTCGAGATGCGAACGAACTATGGCGGAGTAAAGCATTTTGGCTGTTCCGACGTTAAATCTCCCATAGCACTGCCGTTTTACAAATGAAAGCATTGACATAGCCTTCTTTATAGTGAGTTCTAAGTGGTCATTAAAGGAATACTTGTTATTATATGTGACTCCGATGTCTTTTGTGCTGTGAACACGATTAATCAGGTTGCCGTTCATATGATATTCTGTCAAGATTGGAGAACGCTTCCGGTATATGCTAATCACCTTACATTTACTGGAGTTGAGTTCAAAGTCGTTGTCGGAGCACCATTTCACAAAATTATTGATTGATTCTTGCATGAAGTGAGTATCATCGATGGTAGAAATGCTGTTGTGAACTATGCTGTTGTGAACTAGCTTTTTGTCGTCTGCAAGATTAATGTCTCTAGTGGGACCAGGAGCACCATCAGAATCGTTGAAGTAGATTACGAATAAAAGGGCAGCCAGTATTGAGCCTTGACCGATTCCAGAAAGAACATCAATTATATCAGATTTGACTGAGTTTATCTTCACCATCTGTTTCCGACGCGATAAGAAGGAGCAAAACCAGAGTAGAATTGAATTGCAAAGTTGGTATTTCTCATCTGACATCTTCTTTACCAGTCGAACAGATCGTATAACATCGAAGGCTTTGTGGATATCTGCGAGGAATATGTCCGTTTGTTCGCTGTTTTTGAAAGAATCGTGGACCAAAATTGATAATTCCATCAAATTAGATTCGACTCTCCTACCCGGGAAAAAGCCATGTTGAGTAGGTGATGATTGTGGGAAAATATTGAATTTTAGCTGCTCCAAAACTATCATCTCGAACGCCTTAGCAAAGTTTGGAGACAAAGATACACCACGGTAGTTACCAACATCAGCTTTCTTGCCGGATTTGAATACTGGTATCAAATGACCCATCTTCCACAAATTTGGATAATAGCATTCCAGCAGTGATTTTGTGTAAATGATTGATAGAGGTCGAGATAGCAATTCTGCACATTCACGGAGGAATAACGGCGACATTTTATCTGGACTAATCCCCTTACTGAGGTCCATACCCAACAAGGTTTTTTTCACAATATCCTCATTGACTGTGATGTTTCTGGTCGTCGTCGGGGTATTGCTTGTATACGGAAGCAAAGTATTTAGCAAACAGGTTAGCTTTTTCAACATCATTTGTCGCAATTTCGTCGCCGAAGGACATCTTTCCGGGTAAACAACTTTTCTTATATTTGGAATTGATATAGTTCCAGAACTTTTTGGGTTGTTTCTTGTAGTTCATTGCAAGGTCACACATAAATTCATTGTATAGATCGTCACGATATTTCTCGAATTTGACTTTAGCTGCTAAAAATGATGATTTATCTGCATTGCCTGAGTTTTTAGATGTGTTGAGGTATTTCTTGTATTCACGGTTCCTTCGATTTTTCAGGTTGATTAGTTTACCATCAAACCATTCGTCGTATGAAGCGATGCCTTTGGAATAAGCATATCAAAAATCTCATAGCATTTGGCATAGAGTGCACTGAGCATTTCATCTAAGTTCTTCTCAAAGAATAACTCATCGAAGTTAACTTTTGCGAGTTCTTCACGAATTGAATCGTATGGTGCTTTCCTGAAGCAATAAATCTGCTCAGAAGATGGAGATTCAGTATAGGTAGCAGGTTCACATTCAATAAGGCATTGAGTCTGGACATGAGCGCGGTCTTGGGATGAATCTGGTATCATTGGTAAATCAGCTGGATTGACAACAAACAGAAGATATCGTTGTGATTTATCATTGAGTGAGCAGCCAAAATGGCCTTTAAATGTGCTGAGTACACTTCTTCTGTAGAACCATATTGTATATACTACATGGGGTGAAAAGTCCGCGGCCTTGCAATGAAAGAACTAACTTTTACATATGAAATTAATTTTATTCTTCAACGTAGTCTCCCTGAAGGGAAATGCACTTAGTCCAACGGTCCTGCAACATTTGGATACCTTTGGTATAATAGGATTTCTCCAATCCTGCAAAATAGACCTCTGTTTCGGATATCACCTCATCATTAGAGTAAAATCTTTTTCCCTGTAGCCATCTTTTTAAGTTTGGGAACAAATAGTAGTCGCTGGGGGCCAGATCTGGAGAGTAAGGTGGGTGGTGGAGTAATTCATAGCCCAAAGAGTCCAGTTTCACAGTTGCTTTTATGGATGAATGCGCTGGTGCATTGTCATGATGAAACAGGACCTTTTTCTTCTGCATATGCGGTCGTTTTCTCTTGATCTCGTTGTCGAGCTGTTCCAATAATGTGACATAGTACTCGCCAGTTATTGTTTTTCCTTTCTCCAAATAGTCGATAAATATTATGCCATGCGCATCCCAAAAAATCGTGGCCATAACCTTGCCTGCAGAACGCTGTGCCTTTGGGCGCTTCGGTCGGCTTTGACCAAATTCTAACCACTCTGCAGACTGTCTATTGGACTCTGGTGTATAGTAATGAATCCACGTTTCATCAATCGTGACAAATCTACGCAAAAACTCCGTTGGATTACGCTCGAACAAAGCTAAATTACGCTCTGAATCGTCAAGACGGTGCTGCTTTTGATCAATTGTTAGAAAACGCGGCACCCATCGCGCAGAAAGCTTTTTCATGTCCAAATACTCATGTAAAATGTGTCGCACCCGTTCTGTTGATATTTTGAGGATGTCAGCTATTTCACTAACTTTAACTTTCCGATCAGCCAAAACAATACGATGGATTCTTTTGATGTTTTCTTCAGTAACTGCTTCACTTGGACGTCCTGAACGTGGGGCATCATCGGTGCTTGTATTACCTCGTTTAAATTCAGCATGCCACTTCTTGACCGTTGTATACGACGGAGAAGATGTGCCATAACACTTATCCAGCCATTCTTTGCTTTGCACCGTATTTTTTCCCATTAAGAAACAATGTTTAATCAACACACGGAATTCATTATTTTCCATTTTTTACGAACAACAAAAACCTGCGTCACTCTATTGACAGTAATTCGAAAACTATGACACCAAATGTCAGGAAATTTTGGCTGTAGACAAGTAAAGGGTGGTACTACTGAATGTTAACAAAAATTCTGAAGTAATGACGCCATCTCTATGTGAGGCCGCGGACTTTTCACCCCATGTAGTATAAACCATATATATATATTTTAGAGTTGGTTGATCTAAGATGAATTTTAATGCAAACGGCTTCCAGTAGATCTAATTCAGGAACTTTAACAAGTTCACTGTCGTATTTTGAGTCGACGGCGATTAGTACACCACCACCTTTACTCGTATCAATGTTCGTATCTTCTCGGTCTTTACGGTAGACCGTAAAACGAGGATCGAAGAACTCAGCATCAAATTTATTCTTATTTAACCAAGTCTCTGACAAGACAATAAGGTCATAGTCACAGGTTGCTGACGACAGTAAAATGTCATCTTTTTTGCCCGACATTCCACGAATGTTGTTATAATAGAGAGATAAACAGGTATTTGAAAGGAATTGATTAAATTCAAGCGAATTAGATGGTGAATCGGTTACGTCATTGTGTTGGCCAAAAAATTCATGGATGAGGGATCCGTCACACTTTTAACAATCCACGGTTTTATTGTAACATGACTTGGCCAGAAATTCGAACGGTTTATGATATTAGAAATAGCGTCATTGGTCTCAATCTTAAAGTTCACATGCCGTAATACGGTAAGGTCCTGGCCACGCTTCGTTAGTCGACGTATCTTTATATGTTTCTTGTCAATTTGAGAATTAGCAGCTATGAAGTCAATCAAACGAGCAGGTGTTACAGATATGTCAAACGGAGAGATGTGGAATGCCTTGTCAAGTTTAGAAGACTGAATACTGTTGCCAAGAAGATGTAGATCCTTCATATGTGAGTCATAATTGTTTTTTACTTCTGCAGAGAATAATGAATATTCTGGATTAATCGCCTCTGATGATGTTGAATCGTTTACTATTGCTGTCGTTGTGGTAGGTGGATGTAGGTCAGTTATTTTATTATTGAGGTCATCGTCTATTAGATGTAAAAATCTATTACGAAGCTCTTTAATCTCTCGCGTATCATCAACATGATCGTCATGCAATGATGATGTTTTGGCGTCTAATTCAATGATTGCTTTCTCAATTTTGTCGCATTTGTCATTTATGATTTGGAGATTATCAAGTGTTATTGAATCAACCACTGGAGAGGATAACTGTTTTTGCATATTTCCGGAATGAAAATCCTTACAAATTTCTTGGATTTGTAATACTACGTCCATGTTTTCCTGAAGTTTATGGTTAATGTGATCGAATGATGTCCATGTGTTACGTTCGAAGCTATGTAGAAGGTGGTGTAGTTCACTGTTATCAGTTGAGATTAGCGAATGATCGACTGAGAATGACCAATTTTGAGGGTCAGATATTGGTGGTGCTTGAAATCCCTTTTTCTTTGTTGAAATGGGGTCAACATTGCGATTAATGAGGGGAGTCGATGGCATATGAGCTTTATCTTGAAGTTGATTTAATTTCTCTAATATCGAAGAAGTTACTTGCGTACTGGATAACGATTGAGATTTAAGTCCGTGGTCGACTTTCGCATGTAAATTGGTAACGTTCTGATTAATCAAAGCGAACTGAGTCATAATGCTACTATGGTCGGCCATGGGCAGCAACCGCTTGAATTCTTCGTTGGAATTGTTGAGACGAGAAAAGTTTTCGTTCAACTGCGTCAACGTAGACAGCATATTCGATATAATTACATTGTCATTCCGCTCAGGTTCGTTATTTTGTGCAGTATGACCCGCTGCACCAGTATCGTTTGATCTGTGAAGACTTTGCTTGAACTTGGTAACACGATCGATGCATTTCCGGCACATGAAAACTGCATTCGAGGATGAAAGTAATTTAATGGCATGTTGTGATGATAGTTCGAAGCATTTTGAGTTAAATCTTTTTTCGCAAAAATAGCAGTGTATCAGCAATTTTTCTGAATTCCTTGCGGCGAAGCAAGCATCAGTGCACACATGATTGCTGGCCATGCTTATGGATGACGTGTGGTTATTTTTGAGCAGCGACACAAAAAGTTACTGCTTATACAAGAACTAAATAGCTCTGGACTATGCACACTCCCAACACCGAACTGTGATTCAAGAGCTCTGGACTATGTGCACTCCCAACACCGAACTATGAAAATCCGAAGTGGGGGATATCGTACACCACTACCAATCGTTATTGCAGCAAAGTCCAAGAAAAATTATGTCAATTTAAAATAATCGCCTTGCAAAAAAATTCGTGGCTATAAATGTAGACGGCTTCGACCGAAAATTATGACAGCTTTAATGAGACGATAACAACAGGTAAACAAACAGCCTTGGACAGTGTTTTTTTTTGCAAATCAAAACATAAAAAACATAATCACACGCCACTGAGAACTCCACTAAATAACAATTTGAAGCGCACAGGATGGACAAATACAAATCAACCAGTGGTTTAGAACGCCAGTTTGCAATGGGTTCGCTTGTTTACATTCAGTTGAATTGATGCAGATATACCGGTTGATGATCCGTTATTTCGAAATTCAACTTTTATCAAAAAGTAAGTTTTGTGATTTATTTACTTTAAACTGTGGAATTACGCCAAACTTATGTCATGTCTGTATAAACAGACCATTCAACAATCGTTTAAATCCAAAATTTCACCAATGCACAGGACTTATACAGGACTTTTTCAAAAAAGAAGCAGTAGCGATCTTACGCACGTCTAACACGTATAAACACTCAACACTCCCATCATCACATCATCATCACTCATCAAATGTTTTTTGTTGTATGTTAGATCATTATTTACTGGTTTCGCTGTTTTGTGGTTCTACTTTTTTGAGATCATTCCAATATTGGAAAGTTTTTACAGTGCCAGTGATAAGCTTTGTGATAAACGCAGTTATATCTATTTGATGTACTAGAAGCGAAACTAGTAGGACTACTGGCACCTCCCAACGATTACTTCCACCGGTAAACCGTACGATGGCGCTTTACTCAATTTCATATGACCGATTCAAACAAATCCATCTACGGTTGATTTTGGAACTAACGCACCTTCAACTCAATCTCATAGCAGCAAGCAGACGTGTTTGCCACTAAGCTATGTCCACAGGACATTAGTATATTAGGAAGACAATTTTTAATGGGTCAGTTGTACATTCGCTGGGTAATTCCACAAGAGAATGTAACGAAATTGACGCGATATCTCAGTAATTGGTAACCAATTTTAAAGTCTGGAACCACTTCCTACAATCACAAGGTTTCATAAAAGTTTCCAGAACATTCAAAAAGCTGTATCCTGTCATAAAACCGAGATCGACCGTCAATTACGTTGCATTTTCTCACTTTTCCCATGGAATTACATTATACTGCAAACTGTAGTTTTAGCTACCTTAACTAAAGAATAGTATATTTTGTAACTAGTGATATAAAAGTGGAACTTTTTTGGAATTTTTTGGAACACTAACAAAAACTTTAAGTTTTCAACGTAGTTGCCGTAACGAAAAACGTCGAATTATGTTCATTAGGAGCAAAAATATAATTTAGTTATATAGTTTTTACACTTACGGAAACATATTTTTGCACCAAATAGAATTTTGTACTTCTGCGCACCTTCTAACACTGCAAAAACTTGCGCAGAAGTACAAAATTCTATTTGATGCAAAAATATATTTCCGTAAGTGTAATGCCATAGTTTTTATTTTAAAAAACGAGAAAATTACCGGTTTCTTATCTATAAGGGAGAACAGATGAGTTTTATTTTAACTTGTCTCGAGGACTGCTGTGAAACATTAATAAATGAAAATAATTGAGAGAGCACGGAATATTTTTCATTTCTCTCCTCTCATTTTGGAATGACATTTTGATTTCTTTTTTCTTCCTTTAATTTTGACAGCAGTCCCTAGGACAAATTTAGTTAAAGTAGGAGCACTCTCACCCTTATGAGTTTTTCTTATTTACCGGTATTTACCGCTTACCGGGTCTTCAAAAATTGATGGTACATACTTTCCCTAGTCGCAGCATCAAATCCAAGATTATGGTGTTTAGGCAACAACTCTGTTTTTCACTTATTTCGCTATTTAGCCACCCCTAGATCAACTCCTGTCGAATCGGCTTATGGACACTTTATGGTTGGTGATCTAAGTGTTTCTACATATCAATTTTTTCATACGACTTTGCACACCCCTGATGTTTATGGTACATTACACTTTGTTTTATAGGCAAACTTTTAATTATTTTCAATTTCTCGTGTAGCTAGCTCAACCATACATAAAATTTTGGTATTTTTTTTATATAAAAAGCGAGATTTTCAATGAGAGCATAATAGTAATAAACATGAAACAGAAGTCGTTTTGTGCTTTCTAAAGCCCCTTACATTACACATTATGAATGCGTCGTCTATCATAAAAAGAGGGGCATAATCCTGGAAGTTTTAATATAAATTTTACGAACATGTGTAACACATAAATATAATATTAATTTCAGTCCAAGTGAATCTGAAAAATAAAAAAAAAACGAATAATGTAAACTTAGTCGGTCTAGGGTTGTTTTCTTTATTCATTTTCCGTTATATTTGTTTTCCGCGTATTTCATTCACAGAGCTTTCTACCCTATTATAATATATCACATTACGATATTATGTGCTTGGGTTTCTTTGTGTAATACAATTATGTTAATGAGGTAGTACTTGTATGTGGTTAGCTGCAATATTTCCAACAACTAATTAGAACTAGACGTCGAAACCTAATAAGTTGTAATCCTTCCTGTTCATAGTGCGTTGTCAAACATCCACTGTTGTGTTGGATTTCAAAGTCATGAAGGCCGTGTATACCTGCCGCAACATTTTTGGTTGGCCCCTTCATACGCAACTTATATCAGAAATAAATATTTTAAAACTCAATGCGAGGAAACGAGCTGTTTCATGGAATTTTATGCATGGATTTCAGTACTAGTGCTTAAATATGACGTTCGGTTCAAATTCCTTCAGACCACATAATAATCGTTGCTTATGGAGTTCTATGTAATTTTGGAAAAAAAAATCCGTATGGAATTTTCTAAGCGAATCCAGACCCCTATGACTTTTTAATCAATCACACGGTTCCTTAAACCACGGAATTTATTCTTTTCGCACATTTTTGCGTAAATTATCATTTCATAACTAGTTCAAATGATTTATTTTAACTAGAAAATAGAGATTGACATTACATCGTGTGTCAAATTATAGCCATCGACGTCTCACATGTAACGAAGTGAATTTTTTCACACAAGATGTTTAATTTGTATAATCGACTAATCATGAGGTACTAACGACGTTGGGAATGTTTGTAACATGAACTTATATGAGACCAAAAATGCATAAACGGCTGGAAAATAAAATAGTGGAAGACCTGGGAACCACCGACCGAGAGGGAAACGACTCCCAGAATGAGAGTACCATGATTTAATTTCCGGATGATTTATGAAGTCATTTTATGATTTTTGAAATCATTTAATGATTTGGGTGATTTTTGAAATCATAAAAATTATAAAAATCGGAGATTTTCAATGATTTTCAATTATTTTTGGAAGATTTTCAATGATTTTTGATGACTTTTGTGATTTTTAATTGTGGTTTTCGATGATTTTCTCGGAAGATTTTTGATGACTTTTGTAATTTTTAATGATTTTTGTGATTTTTGATGATTCTCTCGGATAATTTTTTATTTTGCACCGAACCATGATTTTCCGGAGTCATTTCCCCATCGGGAACCACGTTTTTCGGTTAAACCATTCGTCTGACAATGTTTTTTTATATGAGGGACTGACATTTTTTTTCAAATATCATAACTCTAGCACCTTTGTACACTTCAGAAGATTCTCAGATCATATACAAAATTCACTGCATGGAATTGCTCCTCACTAGAGGTGAGCGAGCTGCACGAAACTCTACTAAAAACGACCCAAACCCGAATCAATTTGTCGGGTTAGATCGGGTTGTTGAATTTTTTTTGTCGGGTCGGGTTTTTCATTTTTGTTTTCTCGGGTCGGGTTTGAAGAGTTCAACCAACAAAGCCCGACCAGACCTGAAAAAAAAATTCACTCAGTCATTTTCTCAAAATTGGTTTTAAAAACATTTCAAATGAAATCTTTTTAGAAATAAGTTGCGTTTGGGTTATTGTTTCGGGTTTGGGTCAGGGTTTCGGGTTCGCGACGAGTTTTAATTTTTTTTATTTCGGATCAGCTTCGGTTTTTTATTTTGATCCCGGTTCGGTTCGGGTCGGGTTTGAAATTTTCATTTTAGAACTCGCACACCTCTAACTCCCTCATTGTGCTTTATTTCTTTGAGAAAATTAAACTGTGTTCCCCAGTGTCTAATTTTATTATAATTTTGGAATGAACACTCGCCAAAAAGAAAGAAAAAATTAATAATAAAGAATCAAGAGGAAGCCAAATAGCCCACAGGTATTGCAGGACTAGTTCCTTTCACCATTAGATTTAAATTTTATATATTTTTTATATTACATTCTCTTTATTTATCATTTTTTAATGAGAATAAGTTCTTCACATTTTTTGTCTTCATTAATTTATTAATTTCTTGTGAACATAAAAAATAGCATAACATAAGGTATATGCTATTTGCACCCCGAGTAGGGAACTCGAGCCTCTTGGAAAATATCTGCGTGTGAAGGAGCAAAAAGTGACATTTCAATTATATTTTAGAGTGTGATTACAGTAAAAGTATAAAAACGAAATAAAAATAAAGCCCTTCAATTTTTTGCTCTTCCTTAATTAAACAGTTTTACGGATAATGTAAAAGCATCACAAACAAAAAGCACATAAAATTGCACCGACAATAATGAGGATGTTTTGTTACAATGAACCAGAACAAAATGGAATAAAAACAATACAAAAAAGTGCATATAACTAGAAAAATACTCCCACAAGATATTGAACTGCACTTACTAAATTTCAATGAGCTATGCGCCGTGTATAAGTTACAACCATGTTAGAAATATATTGAATTATTTGTACTTTGGCATCGTGATTGGTTTTTATTTTTTGAACAAATTATTTATTTTCCTTATTTATCGACATATAATGCGAATTAAAAATATCCGATATAACGTATATAACAGTCGACTTTTGTGTATTTCCATTTAACTATTTTCTAGAAGCACCTTGGAGGAGTGGTAATAAAGTTGGTTTCTATCTAAAGTTAACAAGTATATTTCACGAATGTATATCAATGTTCTGCAATCAATAATAAATCACATGGAAGAGTTCAGTCAAGTGTAATAGAGAAATTATTAACTGTTTTTTATTTCTTATCTTTTATTTTTGTATCAAACATAAATATTACAATTTGCAATAACGTTCTCAACATAAAAATATGCAAAGCAATGTGCTGTCAATTTTGTACATTGGAAAATTTGAGAATAATAAAAAGTGTAAAGTGACGCAGCTACAGTACTACTTCCAAAATAAATAGAACACTAAAACGATCGACTTAAGTGAAGACCCCAAAAAATATGACTTGTTTCATTCTGTGCCTGTTACCAGTAACCAAAGGTGGACTCCTATATGGACGCTTCAAAATGAAAGGCATCGGAAAATAAAGGACGCTAGAAAAAAATGTCGCGTTTTTTAACCAGTTAATCACCACTAAGTGAACTAATGGTTTTTCGTTATTAAAGGTCTGAACATATTGCAGGCGATTATTCATTTATTTCGTTAATGGCCTTGGCCCCCTGACTACTTACAATATACATATTACATTATAATTTAAATAAATTCATTAACAAAGACGATATTCTTATTATGAGGTTGATGAGGAATATAATATTTCTGTTCGTTGTTTAGTTTGACTGACTGTGTATGTATGTGAGTGTCCAATGATCCCCTGAAAGAAAAATGATTAGCGATAACCAGTCGACTAGACTAGCAGATATTTGCACAAGTCGAATAGACCTGGAGTTCGTTATTCAAAATCGTGAGACTCGATTCGGCTAATCATATTCTGATTAGAGTGAGAACCATTGGTTCACTGCAATCAACTGAAAGTCAAATTTTAAGTTAAATATATTAAGATTACGACAATCACGACAGGCTACTTGACGAGAGAAATACGAAAAATCAAAAAACGAAAGTAGAAAAAAATCGAAAATTCACCAGCTCTCTAGCGCTTGACGAATTCCTTAGCGATGACTTTACTGGGCCAAAGCTTACTATTGACTACAGCGTCAAACAGTTCTGATCTAACGGTTACTTTAAACGATTACTGATTGTTCAATTCAATTTATTTACAATATCTATGTCAAGGTTGCCCTTATACACCTCTCGGTGGACATAGTTAAGTAGCATACAAACATCTTACAAAATTTAATTTAATTGAAGTCAAGTTGTCAAGACGCGTTAGCAACATAAGTGTATAATAGAGAATAAATGTGTATAAAATAGTAACAACAACGCAACACCCTAGAACAATTCACAATTCGCCAAGTTGAGGTCCCTATTAGGCATGTCAATTCAGATAATTCCGTTTAAATGTCTCCCGCGACCCCGAATATCTCACATTCATAGGCAATGCATTCCACTCACTAAGCCCGCGCGCAAACATAAATCTGTCATCATTCTCCCTAGGTATCATGAGCTGTTTCGTATGAGCTGATTTACCAAAATCCAAGAAGTCTCGAAGATATCCCGGCCCTTCTCGCAATATACTATACAACGCAGCCATTGACCTGAACTTAAAGTGATCAAACAACCCCATGCCCAATAACTTCTCTCGCACACTCGAGATGCTGTCATACTTTTGATTTGCTGTACACATAGCGGACAACCGAATTATAGGCTTTTTGGAGGATGTTGGAAGAGCTGCCATCAAGACCGTAAGAATAAATCTCACAGCAATATTCGAAGTGAGGCATCAATAGAGCTTTAGCCAAAAGACGCCTGGTTGAAAGGGGAGTCGAGCCAGCAAAGGGCCACAAACAACGAAGTCCCGCATAAACTTTTTGGGAAACAAGAACAGCATGGTCCAGCCAAGTAAATCCGTGGTTAATCATCAGTCCCAAATTCTTGACACAATGCGAGTATTCGACTCGAACTCCTCCAAGATTCACCTCGGGTACCACATCATAGTTGCCGTGTATTTAATGGCTGCATCAACGAATATAGTGAAAGGTTCAGTGAAAGCTTCTTTAAGATCTGCGGTATTATAGCTCGGCGCGGGCTGAGCGACATCAGATTGTTTAATTACAGGTGTGATCACCGGGTGCAATTCACTGGCACATTGTGAACTACACAAATGAATTTCGTGCATCAATATAGTTTCCGGAGAGCGACTCAAATCATCAGCTTTTTTAGAGTCACTTTTGATGGTCGGTCAGGTGCTTTGGAAGTAGGAATCGGTTTGCGCTTACGATTGGTAGCAGGAAGTGAACGCTGGACATAAAAGGGTGATGGTGTCGGAACAACCATTGTGGAATTGAACTTGTTAAATAGAGGAGACAAAACGTTGGACGAGCGAATGTGAACAATGCAACTTTCACAGAACCATTGAAGGTTCGGCATTTGCCTATATCGTAACAGTGCATCCTTGTTGAAACTAACACATTCAGCGTGATTAACTCGTCGACGAATTCTATCACAAATAATTTTACTTGGATTATCATTTCGGAAGCCGTTATGACACACTGTACAGTTGAACAGTTGTTCATTTTCTCGATTCAATGTCAGTAATCAGCTGAACAAATAGTGAAATAATACAGCATAACCGACGGTATCATCTAATCAAAAGATGTGAAAGCGCGCTAACATCTATCTATCTAAGTGTATCTATCTATCAAACTTTTTTCAATTGTTCACAAATTCAGTTAAGTGCACAACAGAGTCCAAAATCTGGGAAAAATAAGAACCATGATGATCAGCTTTTTTGGTGGACTTGGCGAAGGTTTGAATAGAGAATTTTCACTAGAAAAGGCCCCGCAAGCTTATTTTTCACGAAAAAATTTTTTCGACTTTATCAATGAGATTCTATGGGGCTAAGTAATTGTGGCACCAAGGTCCCACTTGCCGGAAATAGAAAGTCCGAAAATCGACCTACCCTACTACTTCACCATTGGTTCACAAATGAACGTCGTTCGAAAAAAGGATCAATCATACGGTTGTGACATATGTTCCTTTTGCTACGACAGTCCCAACTTTGCTCAAATTTACTCACCGCGGTCTTCAAATTCAAATCGAACAAAATATATTTTTCATCAAATAGAATTGTGTACTTCTGCGCAAGTTTTTGCAGTGTTAAAAAGCTTCGCAGAAGTACAAAATTCTATTTGATGCAAAAGTATATTTCCGTAAGTGTAGTATTATGTAATTAACAAATTTTCTTAACACTAAGCAAACCCAAGTTGCACTGCCTAATGACCAGCTAAGGTTAGGCCCTCTGAACCCTGGTTTATCACTGTTGATCACTGGTTAATCATGATTGATCACTGGTGAATCACAGTTAATCTGGTCAATCAAATAAGTCGTTCCCTTTCAAGTTAAATTTGGGCCCAATAGTTGGTGGGTTTTTCGTTTTTTGGTCGAAGGGCCTGTTGTGTTTCCTCAACAAAAATATTTCTTAGAGAATATCCTCAGGGGTCATCGCACTTGACGGTGAACGAAACTCGAGTTTTCACACCTCAAACAAAATAAATTTTGTAAAGTTTTATTGATTATACCATGTCTAAAACTAACTAAATAATGAAAATGTTTGATGAATCTCAAAGGATGATCCTCAAAATAAATGGGTTAAATATTTTTGTTGGGAAAATATTTACAATCATAGATAAAAGCAATAATAAATTACTAACCGTATATCGTGATTCTTTTTCAAAGTTCTATAAATATTTATTTTTGCCCTCACATCTATGTTAGCATGTAGCATATACCTTAGTGTACTGCGATAATAAACTTGTATTTATGTTTAATAGTCCTACTTGCGATTTGTATAACTTGTCTGGTCTGAGGAGAAGGATTCTTTACATTTTATTCTGTTATCGTTTTTTTACACTATAATTCTTATACTGCACTACTGCACAAATCTTATATTTTCGAAATTAATTTACAACGCAGTTTTCGATATAAGGTAACAAGGTCCGATTAGCCAAAGAGATTATTTTTCGCTTATTTTGTGCGATCCATTGTGAAGTCACAGTAAAATTCATGCAGTGCCCGAGGGACAGATAATCGTATATTTTGAGTGCAAACGGATCTTCTTAAAGAACATCTTCAAAGGATTTTTTTATTTCCAATGATTTTCAAGAAATTTTTTGTCAATTTCCTAGGATTTTTAGCATTTGTACACGATTTTTAAGGATTTTCTTTGATTTTCAAGGATTTCCTTTCTCGGGGCAGTACCGCGGATCAAAGCCGAGATTTCTGAATGTAAATCAAGTACGTTCACTACTTGCTTAATCGTCTAATATCGTTTTAAAAGTACGATGAATAATTGACTCAAGTGCAGCAGTTATTCGCATGGAAATAAGATCCTCAAATTACAGTTATACCTACACTTGTTATAACAACTCAATTTCAAGATTTGCTTACTACAATCTTAAAACTACAACTTTAACATCCCACACCAAGTCAACCACATTAACTTATGGTTCTTATTAGCAATATCACACCTAGTGCCTGAAACCACACCATTTGAATGATGTACACAGTATCGCATAATATTCTATTTCTAATTCAAAATGATTGTTTATGCAAAAGGTTCGATAATTAGTCGAATGGCCTGCACAAAGTCATGATGATTAAAAATTTCTAATCGGCGAACAATTTTCGCGATTACAATGTAACTGCAAATATAATTTGTTAAGAATGTTTTCCCCTGCGTCTTCGACTAAACACTTTTATTTCGCATCATTTTTAGCCCACACAGCTAATATTATTCATATTCATTCATAATTTATCAGCAACCTGTGCCTGAAATGCTGTATGATTGATTTGACCAGCATAAATTAAACGTTTGCTTTGTACGTTTCAAGTTGGGTTTTATAGTTTAGTATGAATTAGCCATGAATAATAGAAAAATAGAGAAGTCAATGAATGCAAAAAGCAATTCGTCAATGTAGCTTTTAGACGATTAATATATGAAAAGCAGAGAATAATAGAAATAATTGTTCGATTTTCTAAAGTTGGAATTTCCAAACCGATGACGACTTCAAAGAACACAAATTAGAAGAATTGATCTCGAGATTCACCTATGTGAGCTACCGATTAAAAATTAGAGCTTGTGAGACCCTGAAAGCGACATTTCACTAAACTACCACAAATAATGATGTAAAATTGTTTGAGTTTTCTCGCTGTTCTTTATAGTAAAGCTACGTTGTTGTGTAAAATTTGAAATGTAAGCTATCACTTTCGCAACACCTAATATGTCATTGAGACACAGTTGTATTAGCGACGTAGTAGCCATGTGTAATATGACTATGATGTATGAGTGATATGATCAAAGTATTTATATTGACACAATTTGTGACATAACGGCAAAAATAATTTAGAAACCATGAAAAATCACAAAAAGTCCGAAAAAATATAAAATTTTCTTTCATGTGGGAATCGTGAATTTTCGTTAAGGTATTAAAAAAGAAAGATAGCGAGAGTGAGAGCATTTTTCGATTTTAACGTCAAAATGATGGACAATATACAATTACTTAAAGTAATGACTTCCATCCAAGAATTCTATGTGAATTAGAGAAAAATGTAAATTTCAGCCAAATATTTTCAAAAATTTCGCGTGACGTAACACGGCTCTAGACCCCCCCCCCTCCCCCCTGTCACACATTGTCACGCGAAGCCGACATGTATGAGTCTTCACATAAAAAATGAGAGTTACAGAATGGATATTTCCAAACATAGAACTCATATGACCACATGTCACTTTGGCAGCTGTCACTTTCTCATCCGTCATTGTGACATCTGCCACTTTGACATATGACACAATCTTACGTCTGTCACTTTGACACCTGTCACTTTCAAATTTTATGACTGTCACTTTGGCATCTGTCATTTTGATATTTGACACATGCAACTTTGAAATTTGACTTTGATATTTGACACATGTTACATTGTGTTACATTGACATTTGACACATGTCACTTTGACGTCTGTCCATTTGACATCTGTAACTTTATGTATATCACTTTTCTGAGTTATCTCCTCATACGAGTTATGCGAATGAAAATGGCCCTTAGGCAGTAAATAATGTTCTCACTTATGATGGAATTAGTTTTTTGCTAAGAGTCGCAAAGATAAAAATATTTTTGATTTTAGTGACTAACACGAAAAATTAAACAATTTTTTAATTCAAAATAAATGTTTTTGTTTGTTATACTTTATATATAGCTTGGCAGTCTACGCCGAATTTTTGTTAAAAAGGTATCGGCGGCTAGCGGCGGCGCAATGTTTTTGTTTCTTCCGCGGCGGCGTGATCTGCTGGACAATTTTTACTTTTCGGCGGCGGCGGCTGAGATTTTAACTAAATTTTCGGCGGCGATCGGCGCGGTTGTAATGTAGTAGAGACTCGTTTTATGGCCCTAGCTGAGTTCAAAATCTCGAAATCAAAAAAGTTTCTTTTTATTAATTGTCCAGATGAACAGATCTTTCAAACACAAAAAAATTTACGAAAATCAAGATTTACTCGAGTAATGCACGAAAGACCAAAATCAATTTAAACGGCCCTACCTCGGCGACCCTTGAGCCGACAGTGCCCAAATGGAATCCCATAAAAGATTTGTCAACTACCTTTCAGGGAAAAAAGTTTTTGAAAATCGGTCAAGTTTTACTCGAGTTATCGCGGTGACGGAAGGACGGATATTTGTTTTATTGCTGATTCGTCATCTAAGGACCATGATCTATGATCTCCCCTACTCTCAGGTCGGAATTAGGGTGGCTAAAATCGTCGTGGTAAACGCATAAGAGCCCATGATTCAGACACCCTAACATCAGCATGCATCACATGCACCCAACAGCTTTGCCTATGACTCCGTTCCTCTTTCTTTTGCAGATTATTATGCTCTACTCCAGCTAGGTTCAAGGGCCTCAACTCAAGTTATTTACTACATAGAACCACAAGCGCCTAAAACGCCCTCGCGACCCGAAAGTCTGCATATACAATCCCAACCCTCCTTTTGGGATTACCTTTTAGGGTAATTTTTTTTTTTGAAAATCTCTCAAGTTTTACTCGAGTTATTGTGTTTTTTCTCTCAACTCGACAGATCTAACCGTGCTAAACCCGAGGGTAACCCCTCTGCGAAGTACTTCTTTCGGGTCTAAAAAGTTTGAGTTTAAGTCTTATAACTGTCCTGATACACGACATAACTAATACTGAAAACTAGAATAAATCCATTTGATTTTCTTTTCTAACATACACACAATGCGAATTTCGGTACTTAAATCCGTAAGAACCTGACTTTCAGTCAAGGAAATTTTAGTTTTATTAATTAATTTACTTTCCCTGATGATGTGTGTGATTTAACATCCGTCGTCGGCGCCGATCAACTGTATATCGGCGCACACGTCTAATCGGAAAAGTGTAAACAAACAGTGCATTTTCTCATGCATTGTTTAAATGTTAGTAACATACTTTTAAGCTTTTAGTTTCAGAACGAAGAGATTGCACAGATGTTTTTGGAAAATATTTGACTGCTTCAAGAAACTCCCATTCCTCTTTTTTCCAGCAGGTATTTCCGACGTACAGATATATCGTTATTTATATCGATTGGTACCTTTACGTCAATATCTCCTTCTGCATTTAATAGCATTAGCTGTGGATGATAATTAGTACAATCTATATTGCAACTACCCATCGAAAATTTATTCAGAGTAAACGATAGATCACGATTAAAAATGTCACTTGCACAACACGTGATGCTTAAGTGACACCATACGCCATAACCCTTACACTTTATGTGTGGTAATTGAATTTCCAATTCAAATTGCATAATAAAGATAATATATAATCGAAAAAGACGAAACAAAAAGTAGACGTTTACATTTCAATTAGATCAAGTGCCGAGACAAGAAAAATCTATGAGCATCTTAACGACTCCAAGATAATATGGACTGGGATAAGATAGCCGAATAAATTTTTCTTATTGGCAAAGAGCGTCGCATGTACTGCAATTACAGTCGAAACTTTGAAGGAGTAAAACGTGAAAAACGTAGTGATGATAACAAGAACAATTGTTTCTATTGGCGTCGCACTTATAGTGGCGGTCTATTTTGTTGCTTCTGTGCCAATATATTTAAATAATGAAGAACGTAAGAAATTCACACTCACTGAAATTTAACGAAAATGTGATTCAATTGACAATGAGAAGAAATATCAATTTTCCTAAATTTTTTTTTCGATTTATGATCAAGACACGTGCTTCAATTTACCAAGGTTGTTAGAAGGTCACGTTTGGGAGAATTATACTTTTATCTGATACTGTCGTAAATAGAAAATTCATACGATACCAAAATGAGACTATGCTAACAACCAACATTCAATTTATAATAATAATTTTATTAGGGCTAATGCAATGGCCAGAGGCATTGTCAAACGTATGACCGACGCGACGTAAAACCGAATGACTATTATTGTACTTAAAGTTTTGTTTTCAAAAACATAAAGGCTTGAGCTTCGGGTGTTAGTTTGTGAAAGTTCTTAAGGGTTCCAGTCAAACTGTGTATTGGACAGTTTGATATGCAAACGATTTCTCCACATGCCGAGTCCTTGAATCTCCATCCAGTAAATTTGCACAACATTTACGTCCAGTTATTAGGCTATTTCGTTGCTTCTTGCTAAAATTGTTGCCAGAAAGGGTAAATCGAATGATTTCAACCGTACATTCACCACATCCTGCCAGGGAATTGATGCATAGTCTACAGTTCCACAGTGATTTTCATCACAACGTTCATTGTTGACTGTGCATCCATATCCCTTCAAGGGTACACTACTCTGCTACAGGGAAAATCATCGATTGAGTTGATAACCTCAGGGTTTTTGTTGAACAACCCCATGAAGTATCAACCAGTTCTTGTATCAAATACTAGTCGTTCCCGTTAACCCCGTCGGACTACGCGGGGTTTGCAGGGGTATGTGACTTGAAAACGCCCGCTAACTGTTAGCCTGCGGCGCTTTGTGTGCCTGTGACGCTTTATGTGTCTGCGGCCCTTTATGTGTCTACGGCGCTTTATGTGCCTGCCGCGCTTTATGTGCCTGCGGCGCTTTATGTGCCTGCGGCGCTTTATGTGCCTGCGACGCTTTGTGTGCCTGCGGCGCTTTATGTGCCTGCGACGCTTTGTGTGCCTGCGGCGCTTTATGTGTCTGCGGCGCTTTGTGTGCCTGCGGCGCTTTGTACGTAGACCAGCGCTATACCAAGATTTGTGGTTGTTTTCTCGAGTTCAATTTTAGGTTTGGCTTGCGGCTTACAATTTTTTAAGAGTGAAAAATGTAGTGGTCTGTTTTTCCAGTATTAATTTCCCAAAAAATATTTCATAGTTTCCAATATTTTTGTAAAATGCTAAAGAATGGGGAAATATTTTTATTGTCATTGTCTCTTAACTGTTACAAGTTTTTTAAATGAATTCATTTTTCAATTAACAAATTACAGACAGCAACGAAACGAGGAATGCCAGCAGTTTTCGTCTGCCCAACAATACGAGACCCCTTTTCTACGTATTAAAAGTCAACACGTCCATTCACGAACAAGTGTCCAACTTCAATGCCCAAGTGTTGATTACGATAAATGTGCTTCAGACATCGAGCAGCATAACACTTCATGCGCGTCAAATGCTCCTCTTAGACGTAGCTATACGTAACACTGACGGATCGGTATATGATTCGGATCTTCGGTTCACATACGACAGTGTCACTGAGTTTTTGACGATTTTCACTAGTCGAGACATTATGATTGGTGATTTACTTGTTGTGGATATAACGTATTCTGGATTTCTGAATGATTTCAACGGCCGTGGATTCTTCCGGTCCTCGTACGTCGATACAGACACGAATGAAACTCATTGGTTTGCGTCAACTCAATTTCAGGTAGGACAAATTTTTGTCTTCTTCCAGCAACTTCATTTTTTCAATGTTCAACCGTAGCCAATACATGCCAGACAAGCGTTCCCATGTTATGACGAGATTCGGTATCGTACACCATTCGAAATTGAAATCACTCATCATCGAAGCTATACTGCCTTAGCAAACATGGATGAAGATAGAACAGAAATCGACGGTGAATTTCAGACGACCATTTTCGCTACATCTCCGCCAATGCCCACGTTCCAAGTAGCTTTCACAATTTCAAACCTTGATTACGTTGCCTATGACGTTCAAATAGACATGCGAGTTTATGCTAGACCACAAGCAATTGCGTTGGGACAAGGTGATGAAGGACTTGCGCTCGGTTATATATTTTTAAATGCAATGGTCGACTACTTTGGTTTCCCCTATGTACTTCCGAAAAGCTTCCAGATCGCCATGCCAGAATTTTCAAGTGCCGGTAAAATTTATTTTTTTTTTTTTGGTAATGAAGCAAAGGGTAATCCACACTATTTCAGGGGCAAATAATTGGGGTCTTCTGTCGTTCCAAGAGGACATTATTTTACAGACCGATGATGATCCACTCAGTCAACACATTCGGGAGATTCGTATTGCTCATGAATATTCAGTGAGTACAAAAACTAATTACGGTGCGGCGCCTGTTTTCACAAAATTGTATTTTTGTTTACCAGCACAATGTTTTTGCAAATTTAATTTCACCGGCTTCTTGGTCGTACCTTTGGTAAGTATAAGAATGGAAACAGCAAACTTAGAACAGGTTTTAACTTCTCTACACAAGGATGAA
Source organism: Pseudolycoriella hygida (assembly GCA_029228625.1). Lineage (NCBI taxonomy): Eukaryota > Metazoa > Arthropoda > Insecta > Diptera > Sciaridae > Pseudolycoriella > Pseudolycoriella hygida. Next base: position 44,048,222 of record CM055406.1, on the reverse strand, counting down.
CGAAGGTTTCGCTACTCTGTACGAAAATGTGCTGAACGATATCGTTTTCCCTGGCAAACGGCAGTGGGAAAGATTCCTCATTGAATATTTCGATGTTGCAATCGCTGTGGATGTTTACGACATTATGCCTCCTTTGAACGTTTACGTAGAAGCACCGGAGGATATTTTTGGAAAATTTAACTTTATCACTTATTTCAAAGGAGCACTAGTCCTTCGAATGTTCCACGAAGCCTTTAGCGAGCCCACCTGGCGTAAAGGATTATCATATTATACGGGAAGGACAGCATTCGCATCGGCTACACCAGAAGACCTTTTCGCTGGCTTACAAATTGCATACGACGAAGACTATCCGGAAAGAAATGATAGCGTTGATGCGTTTATGACACCATGGCTTGTATGGAATGGTTTCCCAGTTGTGACTATAAATCGTACAGCCGATGGATTAATCGTATCACAACGGGGCTTCCGAACTGCTCACAACAACTTTTTCAGCATTCCGATTAACTATGCGACAGCAAGCAATCGTGATTTTGACAATACGGCTGCCGAGGTCTGGTTGATGGGTGAGGAAATGTTCATACCACGTGAGTCGGCGTCAAAATCATGGGAAGATGATGACTGGATCATCTTTAACTTGCGTGACACTTATTACTACATTACGAACTATGATGATACCTTGTGGGATCTAATCACAGAAGCAATGATGAACGATCACGAAAGCATCCATTTCTTGAATCGCGGTACATTATTTGCAGATCTGGAGCGATTCTTTACAAATAACTTTGATATTAGAGTGACAATCTATTTCGAGTTGATTGAATCGCTTCCGTTTGAATTTCATCCACACGTTTGGCTCCGGACAAATAGCGGTCTTCTTAAGATAGAACAACGACTTAGAGGCTCCGAGTCGTATCCAACATATCTGCGCTTCCTACGCAACGTGCTCGACGATATTTACGAAGAAACACGTTTCATAGAAGAAGAAGAAATAGAAGCTGCGAACGTCATTAATCGCTGGAGCTGTCTGTCAGGTGTTGAAAATTGCCTAACAGATTCATTAAGCATATTGTTGGAGGTCATGGATACTGGGTCCACATCGGAAGTAATCGATTTCCGTTGTAATGGCTTCCTGACAGCAAATGGAACTGTCTGGTCGCATTTCTTTAACTTTGCTTTGGACCTTAATCCTAGTAGATCTCGCTTGAACGAATTGACCAGTCTTCTATGCACTCAAGACGAAGGTCTCATCGGAATACTTCTGAATGCGACGTTGTCATCAAATAATTTACTTCAGTCTGAGAAAGATGCGATTATTCTGGCTGCGTGCACTCAGAGTGAAATTTCATTTAATGCCGCGATTCAGTTTATACACGACAGACACGCAGCAATTATCGCTGAGTGAGTTTGAAGTTTTGGTAATAAAAATTTCGTTATCACAGGAATAATTTTCAGGGAACTTGATCTTGTTGGTTTCATAAGGGCCTTATCATCCGTTACCAACGTGGATTCCCATGCTGAGCGAGTAAGTGTTCAAAACAACTGAAAAACATAAATCAGAAAGCTTCTCTTCAATTTAGCTCAAAAGTAAATCGATCTTCTGTTTTTTTAAATGGAAAATTCCAACATCATTCCTTTTGTTAGAATTTTCTTGTTTTCCTAAAATAAGAAAAAACGTTTTCTTCTTCGGCTGTGGAAAAACAAGAGAAAACAGACGATGAATTTATTGAATACAAGAATGTCGCAACCAGCTTTGCCTATGGCCTAATGGCTTATAAATTTTAGGTTCTAGATTTACATCGTCATATACCAGCCGATTGGAATGTAGACATTGAAGACTTCAGACAAGTGATGGAGCCCAACCGAGAGTTCTTCTTGAGAAATTCGGAAGGAGTTCGCAGATGGTTAGAAGAGAGAATTGGAGCGACAGCTAGCGCTTAGATAAATATTGCTTAGAGATCATCTTACACGCATGCGGATAGAAAATCATTCATTTCATAGATTTTCATGAACTTCTGACGTCCTTAAACAATAATACGTCTTTCGGGAGAAAATTAAAAATTCTCGTTTTGGTGAAATTGTTGACTCCGGTTTCGTATGGGGTCAACAACCTGAATTTTCACATTTTCATCCCTAATGACGTAAATGACTATTTTATTTGTGCAAAAATTGGCAATTAAATTAATTTACTTTATTAGAAAACATTTGGGATTTATTTTAAAATTTTGACCCGAAGGGTTTTCCTCTTTACCCCTGGATTAGTATTGTCTGTTCTAGACCTGTGCGCCGGAAATACATTTTTTGGCGGCGGCAGAAAGCAATTTTCAAAATATAGACGGCGGCTGAAATAGCCACAGGAATTCTATCGGGGCGCGCACGGCGCAAGAAATAAAAAATATATATCAACATTTTATTGTCAAACGGCCTCGGAAAAACAAAATTTACAATTTTCTATTTTCTTGTCAATGTGTTAAGCTGGGGATCCAAAACAACACCGAGGTCTGTCATTTCTACCACTCTGCCCAATTCATCATCGCCCATGGAATAAACGAAATCCGTTGGAGTCCTCTGGCGATAGAAAGACATGACTTTGCACTTGGAAACATTAATGGACAAGTAATTCTTAACACACCACTCCACGAAAGCGTCAATATCTCGTTGAAGGTCAAGTGCGTCAGAAACTTGGTTGATGACGTGAAATATCTTAGCGTCATCAGCGAAGAGGCTACATTCCGCCTTCGCGAAAGCACCGATTACGTCATCAAAATACAAAATAAACAACAGGGGACCTAGATGACTGCCTTGGGGAAGTCCAGATGACACACTAAAGGGACTCGAGTGATAGTCAAGGACTTTCACATATTGCTTCCTATCATACAGATATGACTTTATCCAGCCTAATATGCACGACTGAAAGCCTAGCTCACCAAGCTTTTTCAGGAGGCAGCCATGTCGCACTTGGTCAAACGCCTTGCGGATGTCGGTGTATATTACGTCCATTTGGGACCTGGATTCGATCACGTTCAGCGTTCAGTTCACAAATTCCATTAAATTCGTCGAAGTGGAACGTCCTTTCAAAAAACCGTGCTGTCTTCGTGAAAGTTTACCACAAAGCTTTTTGGTTAGCCTGCAGAAAATTAATGATTTAAAGACTTTTCCAAGCGTCGGCAAAATTGCTATGCCTCTGTATTTCACAACGTCGTTTCTGGAACCGCTCTTGTGAAGTGGAGTCAGATACGATACTTTCCATCGGTTTGGAAATGAATGTTTGATCAAGGACAAATTGAACATGGAAAGAAGAGGAGTAAGGAGCGATCCGGCACATTTCCGTATAAGAAGCGGAGACACGTCATCAGGGCCATTACCTTGACTCACGTCGATGCCTTTGAGAGCCTGTAATACCTTAGCTTCGGAGAGCGTGAAACTGCGAACGTCCGCCATCTTTTTCACTCCAAAATCTGATGCTGGTTCAACGTCTTCTACGTAGACTGACTGAAATAAATCACTGAATAAATCGCAAGTTTCTTTCGGGGTAGCAGCTTTCTTATCCCTTAGGTACATTGAGGCTGGGTATCCTCTCGTCTTTTTCTTAGTACCAACGTATTTCCAAAATTACGTGGATTGTCAGTAAGATCATTTTGCAAGTCATGCAGATAGCTCTGGTAAGCCAGCATCCGTTCGTTTCGAATTCCTTATTTAAGGCACTTTATCGAACGGGCGGCGGCAAAAATTGGATGCATGTTTTCAGGCATTTTCGGCGGAAATCAGCGTGAGTCAAATCGGAAAAAAAATTTGATATTAATGACAGCGACAAAAAATAAACTAAAATTTTTTTCGACAGCCCATAGTGAATTAAAGATTGAAAATGATTACATGAAGTACACCAGCAAAACAACAACCACAAATGAAAATGATTTAATAATTGATATTTTTTTTGACAGTAATTCCGAAAGAAAATGTTGAGAAATTTAATGTCTTATTGTTTTGGAAAATTCATAAAAATAGCCTACCTTTATTCTACGAACTAGTTCGATAGTATCTTTGTATTCCTGTAACTATCACTTCAAGTGAGACAGCGTTTTCAAATGCAACTTGGTAACCGTGTGGAAAAAATTGGCACCTCTCTTGAGAGAATTCGTATGAAATTCTCTCTCATTACGTAAACAGTTTTTAACCTCACATTCCTTCTATCTGGCGGCAGGTGTACCAACTTACCATTTCCCTGACGGATGGCTTTATATCAGTTTTTTTTGTTTCATGAATACATTAAACTGTTTAAGTTTAGAAAATATGTAATTTTATTTGCGCCGAAGAAAAAGGCGGCGGAATGTTTTTTTTAAATTTGGGCGGTGATCGGCGCGGCTGAGCGCCGGCGCACATGTCTACTCTGTTCCCTTACAAAATCTACTACCCGCGTTGATATCTGGATGAGGTCTAGTCTGCATTGCTTCCCTACCTTACGTCGTCTCCTTAATTTCCTATCTTTGAATAGACCCTTTTAGCCCGCTCAACACTCGAATTTTAATTGAAACTTAAATAATTTGACACAAGATGGCGCTATAAAAATCGTTTGTTTGTGTGCTGATTTAATGCGTCGTTATGGAGAGTCTTTAATTACATATATTGCACGAAATTAGTAGATTGTAACGCAGGGAAAAATTCAAAATTGAACCGCGCTAAATGGGTCTATTGTCTGAAATTTTTGAGTTTTTCTTATTCTAAGAAAAAAAGTCAAAAATTTGCCATTCAAAGTTCATTGACTCTGGAAGTTAATTTTGGTATCTGATTGGATGGAAGGTTTCACACATTGGATTCATTCAATTATAGAGGCTGTGACGATCGTCCGAAAATTCCTCGCTTGGAGTAGTGCCATTAAATTCATCTCTCCATTACCTAAACATCTCTTCAGACATGTAACGTTTATGATAGAAATAACTACGACTACGTCATTCGGAGAAATTCAGAATGCTTTTTAAGAGATTAATAATAAGGATAATAATACAGTCGTCAGCCAGCTTATGTTGTTCTCTGTTCCAGTAGCACCTATTACATGAATGAATATCATGTTTGAGTTGAAACAAAAACAGTACAAACAAAAATTTTTGGAGCCCTCTTTTTGTAACAGGGAATGTTGTTTACACGTAAAACGCGCTTTTATTTCCGGTTGTGCAAATATTTAAACAGGTGAAATGCGTGCATTCTGCAGAAAAGCATTTCAACCTTTTGTGAAGAATTTTTGAGTTTATTAATGGAGTTTTTGGGAACATTTCCCAACTGCATCACATGGAATGCTTTCTGGTCATGCACGATGAATCGATAAGTTCAACGTATATAGAGTTTGAACTCAATTGAAATCGAACTAAATTCGACGAATGAGAAATTAAATGAATTTACAACTCAAGTGGAAAAAAATGTAAAATAAAGTGGTCTGTAGGGAAGAAGAGTGAAGAAATTGTTACCTAAAGAATTCATTTTTCAAATAAATATTCGTAATACAATACCAGAAAAAAAGTTATCTAATCGAAAAGCAACATTAATTCCATTGTTTCTGGTCGACGATTCAATATTTCATTTGAAAAACTCTCGTCACGTAGCATACAAATATGAATAATAATTCAAATAATATTCAAAACTCGACTCGAAACAATTGAATTTGGTATTTTATGAGTTTATGAATGGTTTACAAATGGTTTCTTTAACGGTCAATAGCATGGAAAATATGAAGACGTCAGTGGTGTATATCTACAAAACGTCTGGTTCGATTGTTGTACGCAGATGGGATAAGTTAATTTCCTTAGGCGGTTTCATAAGACTGTAGTATAGGAGGTACATGGGTGCATGTGCGTGCATCCTTAAAATCTTTCAGCCTTTTAGTTTGATTTAAACTTTGCTTGTTCCACATTATTATTGTTTACAAGTACTGTTACACTTAAATAAGTAAATAAATAAACATAAAACGCTAATCTTTAACGTATTTTAGACCAAATATCTCATGCACGGGAAATGAAACACTAAACTGTTGATCCGAAATCTTTGTTTTTCGTACATCCATCTGTAGTCTGTACTCGTTTATAACAACAAAGATCATCTTCTTTGATTATACTTGTCGATGTACTTATTTCACTTGCAGTATTTGAAAAAGAAAACGGCAATTCAGTGGTGGCGTAGTCGAACATTCATCAGGTGGTCGCTGTGTTTGATCATGTATAGCGATTCCCACGCATCTAAATGTTTTTCGTACGTCAATATTTTCCATATTTTTCCGCAGTTCTTCTGAAGTTCGGATGAGCAACGGTTGTGATTCATTCTGTATTTTCAAGAGAAAATATACATTTTGGAAAGAAAATGTGAATTTCCGCAAAATGAACCAATTCATATTTCGAGGATTCAAACTAGAATGAAATTTGTGATTGCTATAGAAAAAATTACAGTTCGAGTAAAATTTTTGATGACAGACCAGAACTGTATTGTACCAGTTTATTTTTTTTTTGAAACGCTTTCAAAATACTTGTGCGCAATATTATATTATTTACTCGTATGAATGAATAACACCGTATGTATAAGTGTATATTGTCACGAGGCACTTATTCATCCAATTCTTAATCGTTAAAGACATATTCACGAAAAAACGACCAAATGTCGTGTGGGGTCGCGTGGTCCTTGGGTAGTGAGTTTGGTCAACACTAAGGACACTTCAGCCCGAACGACTCTACAGATTTTTATAATTTAATTTTCGTGATTTCTGATGTCTATATCTTTTAATGAAAACCTTCCACAGGGATTTTCGTTCTAATTTCGCACAGATATAAGAGTAAAAGTTCCACAAATCTTCAAAAAACCAGGTTTTTGATCACTTTTTCGACCGTAACTTCGAAAGTTTTCAAATAATTTTGTCCAAATTCAATCCCTTAATCAATTTTTAGATTCTCTTTCAGGAAAAAAATTTACCCGATTTATGTAGGAAAAACACGTTGGTCCTAGTAGAGATTCACTGTTAGGGAACTGGCTGAGTCAAAAACCGCAAGATTCCATAAATTGTCAGGCATACCCAGACCAATTATGAAAATTGGAAAAGATTTACTCAAGTTATGTACAAAATAGAGATGGTCGATCGACCATTTTTCGAAACCCGACCCGGACCGAACCCGACCCGATAAAATTTCTCGAAACCCGAAACCTGATTTGTTTCTAAGCCCGACCCGGACCGAAGCCGACCCGATTAAAATTTTCTAAGCCCGAAACCCGACCCGGACCGAACCCGACCCGATAAAATTTTTCGAAACCCGAAGCCCGAACTGTTTCAAAACCCGACCCGGACCGAACTAGATACTCAAGTTTTTCGAAACTCACAACCCAAATTACTTCGAAACAAAAATTATTTATTAAAGGATCGGGACCCGAATAAAATGATAAACACCAACCCGACCCGATAAAATATTTCGAAACCCGAAACCCGATCTGTTTCCAAACCCGGCCCGGACCGAACCCGACCTGATTAAAATTTTCGAAACCCGAAACCGATGAACCCGAAAAAAACAATTCGGGGTCGGGTTCGGGTCGGTTTTTTCGAAGTTTCGGGCAACCCGCTCATCTCTAGTACAAAAAACCAAAAACCACTTAAACGACCCTAGCTCAGCGGCCTTTGGCCCGACAGTGCCCAGATTCAATCACCAAAAATATTTCTCGATTACCTTTCAGGGAAAATAAAGTTTACTCGAGTTATCGTGTTGACAAACCCCCCCCCCCCCTTTTTCCAGGTCGAGATTCGACTGGTTACAAACGTCGTGGTAAGCGCATAAGCCCCCTTTTCGAAGAACTAAGAAAACTCGCTCATTATATCTTGCTACGAATTGCATCGACTCGCCTAGCGGCTCGTTAAGCAACTCGTTTTCTTAGCAAGCATAAAATCTGCCATTTGTGAGAGGATGACTCTTACCCAAATAATAAATGAAACAGAGGTAAAAAAGTTTAAGGATGATATCTAACTCAGACTCAGACTGCGCATTCCAAGCGTGGGATATACCCGGGAAACAGTCAAACATTTTTAAAGTATTAGCTCGTTACGTTTCCCAAGATTGTCCTTGTGTGAAGTAGGTACTGAATACTGAGCTATCCAAGAACGTGATGTCCCGAAACCAGTTAGCTCAGAGTAGCACTTATATACTGTTACATTCCTGTAACAGTACCTAACAACAACCGATGTCGCTCGTGCATCAGTCGGAATAACTACTAAATATTGTTTGAAGCATTTATTTCAATATAGTTCTTGCAATTACCTATGTAGTCCTCATCTAGCTTCATCATTGATTACAAGCCAGTTACCGTCTCTATGCAAATAACCTGTCAACCGAGGTTTTTTCGTAAAATCCCTAGTGGAATTTATAGTGGAATTTTCCACTTGATTCACCTTTTAACGCTCAGTAGAACCAGCATTAATACTTTGCCATAGCTTCGTACTCTTACTAGTACTTTACTGTGCCGCCGCTCGACATGCAGAAATCTTACATATGCTATTTAACAATAATCACAGACGCTCGACCAAGTGATCGGATTAGCTACTTATTTATGTCAAAACTTACCTATTTCCATCCCACGTTATGCTACACTAATACTCAAACATTGCCTTCTGTTGCATAAAACAAGTGACCCGAGACTTACTCAGAGATGTACAGGAAAATATTTATGCCTACAATCCTGGTACATAAACATCCAATCGCCTCGCACGCATCTTCATATCATCCTTCATAAGCGATCACTAGTCTTTCATCAGACGTATTCATTCATTCATGGAGGATTAGCAAAGGGCCAAACACGACACAGTGGGGAGGGTACGGGGACCTCCAACAGTCACACTAGAGTGGACCTCCAACGGTCGTTCACACAAAATCAATTAAAATTTCATATTCAATCGAACACTATGACGTCACATGCACTATCATTCTTCTTTCATAACAAAAAATGTCTCCAATTCAAACATTGAACAAGGAATTTGAGCACTAACTTGGAGTATAGAATGTTGAACAAGAAAGTTGGTCTTCCTTTGAAGGAGTTTGGAATACCCAAGCCATATAACAACACCGCTAATTTCTAAATAAATTTAATTAAATAAGGCTGCGACGGGCCTTTGTTACATAGTCAGGAAAAACTCTTCGATTTCAAGTCGAACCGGATGCAATTTTTAACGTCTTCCCCTACATGTACGAGATGTTGGGGCAATATAATCGAAAAACTCACGGAGCAAAATAATTTGTCGACCGTCCGATTTCACCGCCTACTCACCAAACCGCAGAAGTCAAAAAGTTTGAGTATGATATCGATGTTAAAAGTGAGATTCATGTTCAGATCTGTTCCAAGCTTTGGCAATCGGATTTTTTCAGCATCCGTTATTAATGAAGATGTATTCTACGATTCATCTGAGACAGAATTTGTCGATCTGCACCTGAGTAGATTGTCGAAGCATTTTATCTAAACTGGAAACCTATTTTGTAACAAAAGCGTCTTCATATTTCATACGGAAAAATAGAAGTATTACATCAACTGCCAACCTTTCTACAGAGAATTTAGTTTTTAAAAGAAACTTGAGCTTTTAGCTGATTAAATATTACAAAAGTTTACTACATAACCGTAATGGGTGGGGTACCAGCCGTGGGCGTGTCACTTGCTTCAAAAATTTAGCATGCAGCTACTCTGTTTCTACATGCCTTTGAAATGTTTGTATAATTTTATCATTTTTCATTCAATAAATAATGTTTTTTAATTTTTCGATTGTTTAGGATTCGGTAACATCGACTTTGTGCTGCATGACCGAATCGACTGTGTAATATAATTATAATAATAAACGTTACGACAAATATTGTTCATTTTGTGATTGTAGTGACATACCCTCGGTTCATCCGTTTGTCTTTATGTTTCATAATAACACCGTACGATTCATGTATGCCGATGAATAACATATGCTACAATCATTATTTGTTTTGTGAAAAAGAAAAGCTAAAAGTGTGGTGAATAGTTACTATAAACTATGTGCAGTAAAAAGGATCGCACACATTTATAATTTGATTAGTGGCTTTTCCAATTCGGTGAAGTGATTTCATAGTCGGCTAAATTTTGGGTTTGAACACATCGATATAATATGCAAACAGCACACACTTACAATAGAAAAAGAAAAATTACACATTCACTTCCCACATCATACGCTTTATTTACCGCTTCGTGACTTCATTTTGAATATGAGCCAAGAAATAGGGAAACAATATGACCCCAACTTTCAAAGCGTAATATTGAATTTTTTGCGTTGAGAGTTGCACATGAACTGGTCTGGTAAATTTTGACATTGCCTTGAAATGACCAGTTGATTTAACTGGTGTTTTACGTTGAGTTGAAATTACGAAAGGAATAATTCTAAGGAATTCTAATTTTGAACCGTTATTACAATTACTAACACACGGTTACAATTACTAACGCAAGTATATGTAACCAAAGCATGTGTGACACAAAGCGCGCGTAGCAAGTAATATCTGTGCATAAGAGCCCATATTACTGGCTTAAAAATATACATACTTTGGCTACATATACGTGTATTAATAATTGTAACAACGGTTCAAAATTAGATCTGAAGCGGAAATGCCCATGGTAGCTCAATTGGTAAGAGAACCACCCAGGCAAGGTGAAGGTTCTGGTTCGGGTCACAGTCGTGGCAAATTTTTCCTTTCCGATTTCATTTCAAAATGTATTCCTTTCGTAATTTCAATTCAATTTCATATTCTAAAATCACTTCAGTCACTGTTAACTGAAAAAATAGTTTTTTACGCATAAACTGGTCAGGTTAAACAATCATTTGTGGCTGTATCTTCGTTTATTTTATAGACAATAAAAGTATCATCATCTAAACAAAACAAAAACCGTAAACTTTCATCCGATTTTATGAGATAAGTTGACAGTTTGCAGTGCTTAAGGCTATATTATTATTGCATCCTCATAATATACTCCGAAACTAGAAAGAAAACTATTAAATAAAATTTTTTTAGATCAATGACACTTAAGTACGTTCTTAAGTTTCTATCGAAATATATTGCAGTCGAGGATATTTTTAAGTATTTTCTCTCAACATAAAAAATGTTCTTCCTCATACCCTCGTCCCATGAAATTGTCATATGCAAATACGACATTTTCATATCAACTAGTAAATCAGAAAATAAACAACGTTCATCATCATATCCGATAAACGGTTTTATATGGAAAATATGAATGCTATCTTGATCAACCTAAATTTAGATTTTTCAATTTATGACAAACTTTGTATCATTTTTGTGTTAGTTTTCTCTATGACTCTGACGTTTTTATTTCCATTCGTGTATGTGCATAACCAGAAAACACTTTGTTCAACTGGAAAATGGAACATGAGACTTGACAAATTATTTAGAATAAAATTGTTTGAAAGAAAAACCTATGGAATTAGCATAGATTTGCAAAAAAGTGCACAGTTTTTAATATAAATTTCTGAATTTATTACCACGCCTATCCCTTCTTCCGTCAATCATGAATAATAAATGAATGGACTTTTGGTTTAGATCCTTTGGATGATATTGTCAATATTTACGGCTTTAGGTTATCTCAATGTTACGAGTATGTAGCAGCTTATGCAACTGTTTTGTAAAAGGAAGCATTACTCTCATTCTCGTAACATTTCGTAATTCTCTTCTCTCTTCGCAAAAATTTGGCAAAAGGAAGAAGCATTGCTCTCTTTTTCGCGATATCTTGATCTTGTAAAAGGGTTCATTAAGGAAAATATCTACAAGCGATGTAGGAGTTGTGTTTATAATATACGCCGCCGACGTATTATATACGCGGTGAATGTAAAATCAACCTTATTTAAGTATTGTGTAGTATGACAAACGTAACGAACGTGCTATGAACTCACATAATACGTGCACAGTGGATAAAATACGTCGGCGGCGTATATTATAAACACAATTCCTACGTCGTCGCTTGTAGATAATTAGCATAAGCGTTGCTTTCGGGTCACGCAATGTGTAACAGTAAATGGAGCATCCGAGTTCCACTTTCAAAAAATCAAAATTTGTTTAGAATCTCTCAAACGTCTGAGCATCTGATGCCATTCTGAATCTATTCCAGAACATCTTTTGCAAGAACTTTTGCATATATCTTACTAGTCACGTTCAAAAGCACAATTAAACTCTGCCTTTAATACACATTCTACTTGTCAGTTCACAAATCGTTGATGTAACTCTAAATCTCTTCCTCCAACTCCGCCCTAGGTTCCGGTATCCTAGCCAATTGACTAGTAGTGATATTATTGACTGACGCAAAAATATAAAGTTATTCTGCCAAGTCTTTATGGCCATATTCATCTGAAATGCTACTAGAGCCGATATTTTCAGAACCACGTCTTATCTAATTCCTTGCGACTCCTAAAAACTTGCGACCAAAATTTGGTTTCCTTTCAAGTCACGAATTTCTCCCGAATTTTTCGCTTCTTTCACTTTTTCTTTTGCTTAACGAAGATATACTCCTTTAGATGACACGTTATTTGCTTTATTCCGATATCAACCAACTAAAAAATTGTCATCAGTGCTACAAATTCAGTTTTTACTATCAAATTTTTTACGAGCTACGCGAAATCGCGCCGTGGCTATAAAATCTTTTATAAGTGAAATATTTTTTTTTTAATTTATTATAATTGATTTAACGAAGTGACTAGTCGCAAGCGCGTGCGGATAGTAGCTTAACTATTCGCACGCGACTAAGAGTTAATTCGGATAAAAAATGAAATTTTCCTTGTACAAATGGTGACGTAAAGGCTGTAAAATGAGATGGTACAGATGGTATTTCTTTCAAAAAAAAACTTTTAAATTACAATTTCTTCATTAAATTATGTGATCGCGTCCGATTAGCATCTGCCTTTTTTTAAATCATCAATTCGTTATAATAAAGTCTATAAGAAGTTTCCGAAGAGGTCTGATTTTTTCGTTCTTGTTTTTCCCCGCCAACAAATTCTTGATGTTAATTCAACACTCCTCAATGAATCAATTACGTAAAGAATTCACAGTCCAAGTACCTGACACACCCACTCGGTGGTGCCCAGTTTGATTAATATAAATACGAGTATAAATATGAAACATTTTCCTTTTGTTCTTGTTTCCCATTGTGTGCAATATACGATTCATTGCAGTGGTGTGAAGTGTCAATGTTGATGATCAAAAATGTGTTATACCTGTTGTTCGTTGCTATTTAAGTTTAACCAAAATGTAATATTACACACTGCATTACTGAAATACGGTGAGTATCAATTATCTACAGTAAATTCGGCGGATGACATCCGTTTTTTCACCTCTAGTTTCTAGTATACAATGTTTATCGTCACGTGCTTTTGTTCTAAGCTATACTTAAAAATATATTACAGCGATCGACGCGACGGCCCTTTCCGACGATGGCAAACAGAATAGATGTTGCAAAAAAGTTTTAAAAAAATTCCAATAAGCCCGATCTTAAAACTGACCTAGAGCACTTAGGAGAGGCCTTGATTCATACTTCCATGAACAAAAAAGTTCGACTCTTTTTTCTCTGCAACACTGCACAAAAAACTTCATCATTATCATTCATCATATTCACAAAAAACCACCAAATATGTAGGATCGCGTAGCGTGAGTTGGGCCCACACTGAGGACTCCACAGCCCAAACAACCCAACAGACTAATTTAATTTTCATGATTTTGTGATTTCCGTATTTTTTATTTAGAAACCTTCAAGCGTGATTTCCGTTCTTATTTCGCAGAGACATAAGTCAAAAAGTTCCACCAACCTTCATATAACCACGTTTTTGACCACTTTTTCGATCGTAAATTCGAAAGTTTTCGACCGATTCTGCCCAAATTCAATCCCAAATTCAATCCCGTAATCAATTTTTAGATTGGGGTGGTTACAAACGTCGTGATAAACGCATAAAACCTCTTTTCGAAGAACTTCCGACGAATTCCGACGAAAAAAAGATGAATTTCTTGGTTGATTCTTTGATTTTGATACTGACTGTCTTTGAGTCTCAGAGCGCTGAACAACAATTCGCTTCGAAACCACTAGGAAATTCATCTCTTTTTCGTCGGACTAGGCTCGTTCCGACTTATTATGAATTACTTTAACGTTTACAACTGATTTTGACAAGTTTCTGACGAAAATATGGAAAATATATTTTTTTGAGGTTATGTATGGGGTGAAATCAAACCTGCCACTTTGTCTAACAAAACTTTACGACCATTAATCTGCGGTCTACATGCATAAATATTTTTCCCTACATTTTTGAACATTCTAAATCACGTTTTAAGAATTCTTACATTTAAATTGTGAATATTTCACGAGATATAGATTTTTGAACATGAATATAACGGATTAGCCTACTGTGATGTCATCGATTATATGTCATCGATTATGTGTCATTGATTATATGTCATCGATTATATGTCATCGAATATATGTCATCGATTATATGTCATCGATTATATGTCAACGATGATTTGTCATCGGTGATTTGTCATCAATGATCTGCCATCGATTCTATGTCATCGATTATATGTCATCGATTATATGTCATCGATTATATGTCATCGATGATTTGTCATCGATTATATTTATGTCATCGATGATCTCTCATCAGTGATTTGTGTTTTAATTCGCGGGAGTGACCGAAAGTTGTAATTCTCGGTAGTTCTGATCAAGAAGAGCTATGACCGACAGTTATAATTCAACGTTTATTTTTTACAATCTATATGGTTTTTCCATTGAAACTTATGGTTATGCCAACATTCTCATCCAGTTCTAACAGTAACAATAAGTTTTACTTTGGATAAATTGACGGTTAAACGGATAAATTATTTTGTCAAGAAAATTACTCTACTTTCTTATACGATTTTAATGGTCTATTTCTCCCTGAATGGTATAAGGAGCAAAATCCGTGAAATTGTTCTGGGCTTGACTTTTCGTGTATTTCTCTTCAAATTATGATAATTAGATATAAGGAATCTCTCCCAAAGTTAAAGATATACAGAACGTTGTGGAGAATAATTTTACTCTTGGAAGCATAGGTCACAGTACTCAGATTGCAAAGTCGGCTGAAGACGAAGTAATTAAGTACTCTTATGTTCTATTCTTCTGGAGGAGAATATTTTTACATGCGACGGGGTGAAAATGAGGACATTTTTAAAGTTTTTTATTTCCCTTTTTGCATGCAAAGTTGTATGTGCACCTGTTTCGGACTCGCGAAATTGCCTAAAATCAATCGTCCAAAATAGGTGCTCAAATAACTATTTCATTAGCGTCTTGGGTCAGTTAAAAATATTTAGTTTTGGAGATTAACTACCTGCCTTCATAAGTAAAAGGAACTTAGAGAAAATCAAAAAAGATTTTCAACGAATTTCCCCGAAAAAATCAAATTAACGACATTATTACACAAAACAATCGCCGAGAATCTTTTGTACAATTTTGTCGCTAATTTAATTTTTTTCGTTGAAAATCTTCGCTGATTTTTTTTATGACGGCAGTTCTGTGAGTCATTGACTTAGATCAGATAAATTACTAAGGAACGTACGAGTCTCAGCTTATGTTTTGTATATACATTGAGTTCTTTTAAATTTTCCATTTAAAGTCAGGACAGGATCATCTTATCCTCGTACCAAAAATGTTTCAAAACGACAATTTCGCATATATTTTGTGAAAACCAATGATATTTTTTAGAGTACGCTTCGTCTATTTATAACCTTCTGAAAATTTGAAAAGTGAAAAACACCGCGTACATATATCCATAAAATCATGGCAACGACACCCAACGCCTTATTATTATTACCCATATAGGACTTTGTATGTTATTATATGTAAACGTTGTTGTACAGTATACGACTCCTTAACTTTTTTTTACGGATATTAAATTCCAAGAAAATATATTCAAAATATGATTATACATTAGGCTATGAATGTGTGTATGAATTTTTACCTAATTCCATATAATCCACTACGAAATTTTTAAAATGAAAGAAAAATGTGATTTTTTGTATGCTCGAATGTTGATAAATTCAAATGGTGATGTGTAACATAACTTTTTGCAATTTGATATAGCGCATTTCTGCATCAGCAGTCAAGTTTATCGAATTTACGTTTATGAACACGTACTTGAGCGAAATACCAAAGTATATGTTGTCAGTGCCCTTAGGCCTACAAAAAAATCTTATTCTAGATCGTAGTGTTTATTCACATTTTTATTTTAAGGTCGGAATGAATGAAGACCTCGAACAAATTAATTTTTAACCGCGTATTGCTCACATCGCAACACATCGCAAAGTTTATTATGTTACCCAAACAACCCTTCAATTCATTTGTTAATTATTGAATTAGGAATTTTGTTGGAATTTTTGTCAGTAAATCGCATGATTTCTATTGATCTTCTACCAAGATTCGAGTGGTGATAATAACAGTGAATGTAGCAAAGCGTTGTTTAGTTTTTTTTTTTTGCACAGATTTTGCTGAACGCTTGACGGGAAAGTAGAAAATCCTTCAGTGCATTGTTGTCCATGAGACGATATTATTGTATCACTAGACGATATTGCTGTCTCATGTACAATATTATTGTATCAGTGGACGATATTATTGTCTCATGGACGATATTATTGTATCAGTGGATGTTATGATCGTCTCATCGACGATATTATTATATCAGTAGAAGATATTGTTGTCTAATGGACGATATTATTGCATCAGTGGACAGTAATATTTATCACTGGACAATAATACTGTCTGAGTGTTGAAAATTTTCGTCTGGTAAACAATAATATTGTCTCATAAACAATAATATCGTCCTATAGACAATAATATCGTCTCATGGACAATAATGTCGGCTCAGAGACAATAATATCTACTCATGGACAAAAAGGTCGTCTCATGGACAGTAAACTTTTCAAATGAACTTTTCTTTTGCTTCGACAATGTGCAAACGGAACTTATCCCAAACAAGGAGACTAACAACACGAGGGAATTTGCGCTTTAATGAAACGCTAACGAAGCTATGAAATTTTCCTTTTACGAAATGTCACAAAAAAATTATTAGTTGACGAAGCTAAAGAATTTTCCTTTTACGAAAATAAATTACTAGTTAAAGAAAGTTAAAGAATTTCGCTTTTACGAAATGTCACAAAACGAGGTGTCTAACGAAAGCAGGGAATTTGCTTTTTAATGAAACACTACAAAAAACCAGGTGGCTAACGAAGCTAGGAAACTTTTCCTTTTGTGAAATGTCACCTAAAGTAGCTGGTTAAGCAAGCTAAGGAGCTTTTATTTTTACAAATTAGACAATAATATCATTCAGTAAAAGATACTATTGTCCATCCAGTGGACGACAATATCATGCCTGCAGTGGTAGCGGAGGGCGTGACGCAGTCCCCACACCCCAAAAAAGAAGTCCACAAACTCAAAAAACGCCATAGAAAAACCTTTGGGACAAGGAGCCATATATAGGCGAACGTTTGCGTTTTTTCCCCTTGCCCCCCTCCCCGTCCCCCCAAAACCTACGTCGCATCAGCTTTCCAACGAGCCCAGACTCATCAAAATCGG
Source organism: Pseudolycoriella hygida (assembly GCA_029228625.1). Taxonomy (NCBI): domain Eukaryota; kingdom Metazoa; phylum Arthropoda; class Insecta; order Diptera; family Sciaridae; genus Pseudolycoriella; species Pseudolycoriella hygida. The sequence continues at coordinate 44,030,615 of CM055406.1, read as the reverse complement.
TTAAAAATTGGCTGAGATATCGAGGTTTGAAAATGACATTTTTGTATGGAGAATCAATTTTTCTATTCTTCTCATCATTATGAAAACTTTTTTCCTGATCTGTCGGTTTCTATCTATCTATCTATTGATAATTTTCGATCTCGAGAACTAGACAGCCGATCTTCCTGAAATTTTCAGGGAACTTCAGTCTCGGCTCAAAATGAAAAATTTTATATGTCGCATTTCCGCGAAAACTCTGGAAAAGCCGTTGCATGTGGAAAAGTGGTCAATTTTGAGGGTTTTTTAGGTAATGCTCGGAGTTTCCGAATTTTAGCTCCAGAGTGACAATAGCGAGAGAGTTGGTTTCTTCAGGAAAGTTATAGAGTTTGGTCAGGAGAATTTTTTGCGATCATAAGAAAATGGCTGCCAGCTGTCATAGCAGCGCCATCTTGAATTTTCGTTTATGTTTTTTCGGTTTTCGAATTTTAGCTCCGGAATGACACTACTTAGAGAGATGGTTTCTTCTAGAAGTATTCCGACGGTAACCGAAGGTGACACGAAGTGTTCCGAAGGTAGCCGAAGGTGACACGAAGTGTTCCGAAGGTAGCCGAAGGTGACACGAAGTGTTCCGAAGGTAGCCGAAGGTGACACGAAGTGTTCCGAAGGTAGCCGAAGGTGACACGAATTGTTCCGACGGTAGCCGAAAGTGACACAAAGTGTTCCGAAGGTAGCCGAAGGTGACACGAAGTGTTTGCAAGGTAGCCGAATGTGACTGGAAGTGTTCCGAAGGCAGGCGAAGGTGCCAAAAAGCAGTCCGAAGGTAGCCGAAGGTGTTGGAGAACATTTTTTTTGTGAAACATTTTTTTCGAAGAAGCCAAAGACGCCTATTCTAAACGAACCGAATATAATGCATGGGAACTCCTATGATCCCGGTGACCGAATGTCATTCGCTGGTAGGGGGGAGGGTGCAAAAAAAATCGGACCATTTATAAATTACGTAACGCAAGAGGTATGAACGGCCGCCGAGGTAAAATAAAAACTTATTTGCACATGCACACGCGAAGATAGCTTACGAATTGAGAAACTTTTAATAGTTGCAAAAATCAAAGCGAAATTGCTTGAGACATAACTGGTGTTAATGGACACTCATAAAGTGCAATCAGCAATTGTAGCTTATTGAAGCAATGTATTGGGATTAGAATCCATATCACTATTTGTCTACTTACAACCTGTGTTAATATTTTTAATAATAATAATGAACACCAGACATTATAAATCATCAAATTGGATTCATTTAAACGCGAAAATTTAATTTAATAAAGTTCTACGAACCTATCACATTAAAATGATTCAAATCACCCAACCAGGTATGTTGAGCTTTTATCTTGTGTCTTATTATTTTCGTTTAGACATATACGTAACATGAGGTAAAAAAAATGCCTAGAAGCGAATTCATAAAATATGTTATTAGTCCAATGGTTTGAGAAATATATCTACCTACAACATACTTACACATTCAATTTCATATGAGCAATCATATAACATGTTGTGTGTGATTCTGATATAAATCTCAACCCAAATATTTCAACCAGAATATTAGGACTTAAAAAAAATGCTTGAAATAAATGGTTCACTAACCCATCATAAAAAATTGATAAATTCAGAGGGAGTTGTTTCTTTGTTATTGTGATTTTTGTAATCTTACATGTCTAAGATTTCTAATCAAATTTATGATGATGTTGTTGTATTGGCTTTTATGTTTTTGCAAGCGATTTACAGGATATTTTTGAACATACGAAAATTTATCAGAAGACATTTTTCCATTTTTGTTGTTTTAGGCAAATTTACTTTCATAACGTAAATTTATATGATTTCAGTACTTCAAATATGAAAGCCGATATCCTAACCTACAGCGATGCACAATAAAAATGGCCCACTGATATTTGTAACAATTGTTTTTCTATTGTCATAAATGTCAACGGGTAGTTTTTATTGTGCATGGCTGTAAAACTATCCAAAAAGTGATGTAAGAAAAAGTCGGGAAACATCCGAATATTTTAATGCCCCGCACGAATTCCCATAAAATTTGGGCCTATGTTGAGAATATTTATAATGCAGTCATATTAACTAATTACGCCCTTGTTACACTGTATTTGAAATTGTCTAAAAAGTTATATTAAACACACCATCCGAAGCAGCGATATTAAAAACTTTCCTGGACTTATTCCGACCCTAAGTAGAGGTCTCGGACCCATTTCCGGTTGTAAAAATTTTCCACTCAGTTCTCTGTGTAAAGTCACAAAAACAAGACGTCTCCAACCCATACTTCGGAGGGGAAAATGTTCCTTTTTTACTCATTTTTCTTTCTTATGTCGTGCACCGTACACGCTGAACAAAAATTAGGGTGGAGCGTTTTT
>CM055406.1:44005223-44027719 GCA_029228625.1 Pseudolycoriella hygida | reverse complement strand
ACTAAAAGTGCTGATTTCGTCGTTTACGACTCATTAGTACACCTTGTCTTAAGACCATGTGTATATCAGCAACGATGGCCATAGAATGATACTCACAGACTATGTCAACTCGCCTTTTATACAATCCAGATCCTACGATTGGATGCATGTCATTTCGTTTGAACAATTTGGAAGTAAAAGAATTGTGAGTTTGTTTCGGTTATTTTTTTATAACTCATAAGTTGCTTCAAACTTAATGAATTGTGAGTTAGTGAACTTTTAAAAATGTTAAACTTAATCTTTCCTCATATTTTATCTTTTTCTTTAATTGTTCGGAAATTCTCATACTTTTCATTCCTAAGGGTAAAAAGGGCCTATACCAACCCAAGTGAGGAAAACCAAAATGATTCAAACCTAAGGAGCCTCAAATGTACGTAACATAAATCGAAAAAATGTTGAAAGAAAACCCATAATACGTATTTCAGCGTAGCCCACATAGTAGCGTGTGTTAATAATCAAAAATTTCTAAAACGTTTGAGATTGTTCTAGAACTTTCTATACGTTTCTAGAGCTTTCTGGAACTTTCTATACATTTAGATCAAAATGAATAGAAACTTTGTACTTCTGTACAAAGAAGTACAAAGTTTGACCTGAATGTACGTTTCTTAAACTTTCCAGAGGGTCACTTTCGATACTTGATGCAGAACCTGCCCTGCTAGAGTTGCCAAAAGCAACTGAAGAAAATTGCATCACACGTTTGCTTTTATAGCTAAAAGTGGTCGAATTTAAGTGTCGTGTGTGTTCCTCAATTGCTTTTAGAATATCTTGGGTGGTGGATCTGGGAGTGGTGTAAAGTGGTAGGAAGTTCAAGAAAATTCTAGAAATTTCTGGAAAGTTCTGGAACGTTCGAGAAAGTTCCATAAAGTTCTAGAAAGTTTTCGAAAGTTATAGAAAGTTCCGGACAGTTTTGGAAATTTCTGGCTTAGTTCTAGAAGTTTCCAGTAAGTTCTAGAATGTTCCAGAAACTTTAAGAAAAATCTGGAAAGTTCTAGAATTTCTAAAAAATTATGCAAAGTTCAAGAAATTTCCGCGAATAACTTTTGAGAAATTTCGAGAACTTTTCAGACGAAAATACTAGTATATGAGCATTACCCACATGTGACTTACGCTAAAATGATCACATTTTCGTCTGGGACATTCCAGCTTTTCATACCGTAAAATGGGGTGAATAGGTACAGAGCACATGAAGGCTCATATGCTCTGTACCTATTCACCCACTTTACGGTATCCAGTTATGCAAATATTTACTAAATTTTTTGTATTGCTTCAATACGTCCAAATTTGTAGATAAATCAAATAAAAAGTACAAACAGAGTTTTCAACCAACGCACGAATATCAAGGACAAATGCTGACCTAGCACTTCAACAAAATGTTGCATGTGAGAGATCTAGCAGTTTAAATAAAAAACATACTTGAATGTTGACGAAAAGGTCCATACATTTGGAATGATTGCTCATTCTAATATGTGTTGTGCTGATATACACATAGTCCTACCTAGGCAAAGGTGTTGTGATAACCGAAATCAGCATTTGTCCTTTTGTTATTCGTTCCTTGTTTAAATAGTCTGTTCTTACTTTTTAGTTGATTTATTACCGACCAAGGAAAACAACAATATTTCAGGTAATTATTTCAGGTCCTACCGAAATTTTGTCATTACATGCATATGTGAATCGCACGAAAATTATTCATTACATGTATGTTAGGGCCCCCACCGGAAACTTCTCATTACATGTATATCTGCATGTAATGACGCGTTTTCGGATGGGACACCGATTAAAACAGCTTACAGTGGGGGGGTGTTTAGTAAGTCATCCATTCTGGATCATTTCGTGACACTCGCAAACTCATTCGTGTATTTTTAAGCAACTCGCTTTAAAAACTGTTTTTTGACTCGTGCAGTCGGCTCGAGATGCAATCTCTACACTCGTCAAAAAACAGTTTTCAAAGCTTTTTGCTTAAAAACAACCTCATGAGTTTGGCTCATTTCACAAAATTGATCTCTCATGTAATGACTTACTTCCGCACCCCCAACGATAATCTACTATTCTTGGAAAGTAACCTGTCGTACTGTGTCATTATTTGATCTTGGAAGTTTTCGTTAAAGCCTCCATAGCATCTTCATCGATTCGGATAATAAGCCTATGACTTGGAGCAACCTGGTGATAGGAGCCTCAAACCGAAATCTCTGCAGTGAGACCACGCCCTGTGTTATCCTGAGTGTTCTCGCTTTCAAACGTGTTTTTTTGAGAATAGGTTTCCTTTTTGCCTGTGAAATAGCACGAAAATTGCTCTTCTATGTTTTAAACAGATGAACGATATGGATCTTTGAAAATTAACAAAAAACGGTCAAAGTCGCTTGAAAGGTATACGATTGTTGGTGATTATTTATGATTAGACTTTGGCGCATGAGGTGGAGTGCCTGAGGTGCATAAGGCATAAGGGCGCTTAGATGAGGGTTGGGAGAATGATTAGATTGGGGAGTTATCAATAGTTGGATTAAATGAGAAGAGTGGTTAGGAAGGGGATTTCCGATGCATTTTAAGAAGAGTGTTAATCTGTAATTTTCTAAAATTCAATTCTTCGACCGATAGTTCTCGTGCCATTGGTTCAGGCTTCATAAGGAATCCAACGAGTCTATGTAGGTATTTTGTAGACATTATCTGCAATGTATTTTTACTGTATTATTTTGTTGCATTCTAGAACATTTAATTAATAAATTTTCTAAAGATCACTTTATGGTAACAATAAAACCAGAGAAGAAAAAAAGAATAAAACACTTAGATTTGCTGTTCTATTGGATTATGTTACATAAACTAACAGAGGGACATGAAAAATCACATAAAGAATAAAAACCACAATCTATCTAAGAGGAAGAAAATATAAGGCTATGCAAACCCGTACTGTGATACCCTGTAGGGTCTCAACTGCTCCGAATCTAAAGAACTCGTTTGAAGCGAAGTCGTTAAAAACTTAAATTTAAAGTCAAAAAATGTTTTGCCACGACCTAGATACTCTAATATGAACTTCAGACTCATATCCCAATTAACCAAATTCTTCCGTGGAAATTCGTTCGGAAATTGAACAAAAGAAGCTTTTGAAAGTCTTCATTGTTCTTTGTCCGAACGAAATTCCGCGGAAGACGTCCTCTATTTCTATAACATATCAACAAAAATTGTTAGGTCCTGAGTCACCTTTAGGTGACCTGTCAACCTGAGAACCAAGCTAAAGCCCTATCATGAGCTTGAAGACTCTTGATTTTAATAGGGAAAATTATTCTTTCTACCTCCTCTATAACATTTCAATTTCCGCACCGCCCAACAAATCACTAAGGTTGATGGTATAAACGCTTTGCAACTTTGTCCTCGAAAGAGCTTTTCTGAACCTAACAATTAACGAAATATTCATGAAGAACCACCACCTGTAGTGAACGGTCGGGATTTCGTCCATCTTCAAACTCGTTACACTTTATTTGTTTTATCTTTGTGGATGTAAGATTATGAAATTCGAGTTATCGTATTTATAGACAGACGAACAAAAGGACGAAATTTTTCTTAGATTCGACATCTATATTCCATGCTCTCCCTACTTCAGGGTAAAGATGGAATTGTTACAAACGTATGGGTAACTCATAAGCTTCGTATACATCGTACGAGTCTAAAAACAACAGAGAATCTGCTTCATTTATTCCCGTGTATTGCATTACATCATTACACGAAAACATGTTTACCGCATGATGGGATAAAATATATCCGTGAAATATCTCTATAGACGGTTATTAAATATAAGATGGTATAAGAGAGTAGTATGTACGTTGTACGTACATGTGTTTCCTAATCATAATATTTCTATAGAAAGAAAGGATTTCTATGGCGGTTAACTTGATATTTTTATATTCATTACGGTGAGGTATTCACCGGTGCTGTCTATTATCAAGAAAAGAAAAGCTCATTCAATATCTGGGACACTGCGTTACCAAAGAGTTTAATCGGGTGATACCATGATAATATAATATGCTTATAAAGAAAGCCCAACTTATTATCATGCTCTCGACTATCACAGTTTTTTCCCCTTTTTTTACATTGAAAAAGTAATGATGTACTCCAGAACGTACATTCTAAAACTGAATCTCTTAATTATTTGTATCAAAAGAGGGTCTCACGCAAAGCTTTCCACAACATTAATTCTTCTAAGCTTGAATTTCTTTTGAATTGCAGAAAATTTCAATATAAATTTTTATTGAAACTCGAAAGATGCTTGAAGTTTGCAAATACTATTTACAAATATCTGAGGACCTAATAACGAACCTAATAATGCCATCAACTCGTTGTGTTATGTTGCTGCATAATAGCAGAGACATTTCTTATGATTTCGACACAAAATTTAAAACAAAAATCGTATAATGGCGCCATTTTCCTAAGCATTCAATAAAATCACACTATAGAAATCTCTATTTCTAACGAACAGCAAAATATGTAGAGAACGGACGACGGAAGTTTACAAAGTTTTTTCTTAAACTTTTATGAATTATGGTTTCTAGTTCAACAGTTATAAATGTTATATTTCAACAAAGACATTTATTGATTCGTTATGGTTATGGACTATCTGTTGAAGTGTGTTCGAACTTTAGGATATCGGATCTCGATTTCTAATTTACGTTTTGAAAAAAAAAAACCAAAAACAATTTTTTTTCTTATACGGACAGAAAACTGAGAAGAATTGTTTTTGAGAATATCTTATATATTACTCGAGCTTTGCTTGATTGTGGAACAATTAAACTGAAACGCGGAAATTTTACTTTAATTTTCGATCACAAGACAAGTAACAGAAGGTCACAGGTTGAGAATTTTTATTTTGAATTATTTTGTCATTGTAATGACGCTCAGATTGAACTCAACTAGAACAGTTGTGTTCTTGAACATATTAGAAGCATCAACATTTCGGCATCCAGTGCCAATCATCAGTCAAGTCATGCACCTTGATATGCTGATATGGGGTGAAGTACCGACTATTTGATGTTCTGTATGAACAATCTACGGTTAAACTAGGACTAGTGAATTATATCTGAGAATGAATGTGTAACTACATCTAACGTCAAAACTCCAAAGTTAATCCTAACTCAAGCACTGAAACTCTTACTGTGTCATAGCCGATTAGTGGCGGAACTACTATTTTTGTTATGAGGAATAGCACGTTATTTTTTACAATGCTGTGCTTACATTGCATGGAACTACATATATGATGTTAGGAACCATATGGGTTTTGATGAACATGCTTATTTTAGATGTTCTGATGAAATTTATTATCATCTTATCAAATTGTTTTTGAGAATATCTTATATATTACTCGACCTTTGCTTGATCGTGGAACAATTAAACTGAAACGTGGAAATTTTCCTTTAATTTTCGATCACATAGACAAGACTGAGAAGAATATTTTTGCCAATTGGTTATAATGAGAATTTTTCAAACCTCTGCAATTAAGTTAGGACGAAATCACTAATTTCGCGTTTCATTAGATACATCTTCATCCCTTGCGACGGACTACGCGACGTAAGCTTTATTCGTAAGGTCCGCCAAGTGTGTACATTTAGACCCGTACCCGTTCTTCCAAAAGAGGTACATTCCGTTTACCACGACATTTGTAACCAGTCGAATTTCGACTCGGGAGTAGGGCGGAGCATCGATCATGATCCTTAGATGGCGAATCAGCAATAAAAAAAATGTGCGTTTGTCCGTCAAGACGATTACTCAACGGATTTTCAGAAACTTTTTTTCCCTGAAAGATAATTGAAAAATCTTTTATGGGACTGAATCTGGGCACTGGGAACTAGTCCATAGGAACGAAGGCAATCTGAGAGATTTATTGGGGACAATTAAGGACAAACCGCTGGACCTGCATAGGTCTGGTGTATACAACATACAATGTGCTGCGGGCGTTTATATTATGGAATGACAATCAGGAAGCTTTTCATACGTTTTAACGAGCACATAAATTCTGCGAAATGGAAGCAAAAAACTGCAGTTGGGAGACACATTTTCACTCCAAAACAAGAAATCAACATAAGCGACCTGAAATTTATACAACCTGTCAAGCAACACTGGAAGGTAGAATACTATGAGGCGATACACATACAAAAACACAAACATGAGAACCTGCTCAATGAAAATGAAGGAAATATTAAATTGCCTTTGCTATACATTTTTGCTCTACAGAGAAAAACAGATGCGAGATTCATTGACTTGACGAAGGACACGCCCAATTCGAGTGTGAGCGAAATTTTCTATGACTGCGAAGAGTGAAGAGAAATCGTCAATGGTGCAGCAAAATTGTTTTTCATGCTTGCTGAGAGAACCGAAGTATTTTCGGCCCTCTTAGGAGGGCCTCCAAGTACTTTCGGTTCTCTCAGCAAGCATAAAAAACCCAATACATCACGCGAAAACGAATAGACCTTGTGATGTAAATGACTATTTTGTTTGTGTTTCTTGGTGCGTTTGTTTCATTGATGTATGCAACGAACTTATCTCCGCTATCACTACACAGATAAGGAATTAAAATCAATTAATCTATTTTGTTATGTTATATAATTTTAATTAGTCGAGTAATAGCCTTTGATGATGTCAGCTTAGCTGAAGAAACCAGTCGGCAATAATAAAAATATTGTATAGTGCAATTTAAAAAATTAGAGTTTTATTCGTCTCAACCCCCAAAGAGTTCACATTCTATCAAAGAAAATTTTGTTAATAGAAGCCCTTGGACTCAGCCAGGGCTCTAATAGGGTCCAACGTGTTAGTTTACATGAATTTTGTTGATTCTTTTTCTATTTGAGAGGAAACCGAGTGTCGAATTTTATTCAAAAACAATTCGGGACTGGGGCCTGTACTTAGGGCTCAAGTGGGCCTTACGTCGTCGGTCCTAACGTTGGCCCTAACAAAACAAATTTTTTTTGTTATGTTGCAGAGCAAGTTGAGCGAAACATTTTTGAATATGGAAGTATGTGTCCGAGGCCTCGACTTAGGGCTGTGTTGTAGAGAAAATTGAGAGAAACATTTTTGTCTATGGAAGTATGTGTCCGAGGCATTTCCTTATGGCCCTAGGTCGGCCCTAAGATTTACCCTAGACTAAAAAATTGTTTTTTGCCATGTTGTATAGAAAATTAAGAAGAAAGATTTTGTCTATTTGGGGTTTCGGAAGTTAATGTGGACGTAATTTCATACACAGCAACATTTACTTAAATACGTTCGTGTCTTTTCGCAACAACAATTCTGTCTATGAAAGCCCAACAATTTGTAGAAGAAGCTTGTAGAAAATCTCCTCCGATTTTCATTTTTTTTAAGCTAAGGCCGGCCCTAGCCCAAAAAACTGTTTCTTGTTATGTTGTAGAAAAATTGAGGTGAACATTTGTGTCTATTCGGGGGTCAATTTTGTGCTTTCGTTAGGGTTTTTTTACACCGTTGTTTCGGACGGGTTTTTCAATATTGTCCTCTCGACAATTCCCAATACAAATGTGGACGTAATAAGTCAAAAACATATATTTTTCAGAGTTTCAAACAATATTTTTCATTCCGAGGGTTCAGAAAACTGCTTTTCTGTTTTAAAATAGGACGGAAAACAGCAATTTTAGCAACAAAGTAATTTTAGCGCAATTTGCGTGACAGATTATGACAGGGGAAAGGGGGTCTGCCGAAGCGCTACGTCACACAACCTAAATAAGATATTTCACAAATAACATAAAACATTCCGACAATTAAAACTGGCCGCGTCCAAAATTTCAAACTGCATTTAATTGAAGCCCGATGGAAATCATCACCAATCATCACATCACACAATCAACATAACCGACATAACCTAAGCCTAACCTAACGCCAGCTCTATGCCAAGGCGAAAAAATGGTAGTCTGGTTCTCTCGCTGGAACTGTGAACATGTTGACTGGACTTGTCGCAGCTTAGACCTGGTTTAAATTGAGAATTAGAATGTATAATTCTGATGATACTCGATGAAATGTTTATAAAAATCTTTGTTTCCGAAATTTTATTTTCTCTTTGCGTTACGTCACTTTGGGAGAGGGGAGTGTGGTATTTTCCTGGCGTAACACTAGCGTGACAGGGGGGAGGGTGAGGTTCAAAAAATGGACCAATTTCCGTGACATATTTTGTGAATGGCCCCAAAGATAGCAGTTTCCCCCTTTGAACATATGGACATATTTGTCAGCATTCTGTTCATTCTGCACCATTAAACCAACTTGCAAGGTTTTCTGTGGCGGATTACACTCATATACTCTGCTAATAACTTTCTATGTACAATCTGAATTCGTATGCAAAAGTGGAACAAGATGACGAATGCCTAATATATATAATGACTATAAAGATAATGATAGTGAAAAACACTTTTCGTCGACACCACCGAAATCTTTTAGCCGGCGCACGGTTCTAGTTTCGCAGAAGAAACCGTCAGATCGTTGTTCGTTCATTTTGATGTTCTCATTAACTCTAGTAATGGTAGCTACTGGAGAACTGAAAATGAACTGGAGAACTTACTCTTGGTCGTATGGCCGCTACATCATTTTTACAATATTACTAAGTGTTAATACGTCTCTACTACGTGGGGCTGTGCATGTTTACTTTTCACATGATACTTATAAATGCGCCCGTTGATAGTGAAGCATGCAATCCTACCTAAAAACATCAAACATACATGAAGCATGCATTATTATTCATTTCCATAACTTTATTTCTTTGGAGTATATGTTTTATTGAACAATACACAACGAAAGCGATCAATGGAACTGGAGGTATTGTTATACGAACGTTTAATGAAATACTATACGCTCAGTGTTCGAATTTTCCATCATAAGAATTTACATTGCTTAATAAAATAGACACGTTGCTTGCATTTAATCTCTCCGGTGTCTCTTCGGATGGTAGATACGATTTATCCGAAATATTATTTCTGCATATATGTTAGAACACAAAATCATAGTAAGCGAAACTCTGTGTTTTTGTTTTCTAATATTTATTTTGTTATTTTGTGTTGTAAAAGTGTCCATGGCCGAAATTCTTGTACCTAACGTACAATTGGGCCCTTTGGAAATTACGTACCGAGAACTTTTAATCGAATTAAAAACTTATGTTCCTCAACTGTTCTGTCAAACTGATGCAACGGTGTGTTTTAAATGGATTCAGAAACTACAAACGCTTACTGCACCCAATGATATGAAACTGCGAAATTATTTATTATTGCAAATATGCAACCAAATCCATTCGGGTTACCTGAACCATCCATTCATAAACTTAAGCTATTTGGATAAAGACTTGATTTTGGTGGCAAATTGTTGTCGAGAATGGGAAGCTATGTGCAACACTACCAACGACATGCGCAAAGTGAGATCGGCGTCAAACATATCCGAACTTAATTCCCATAATTGCGTGTCTGATGTCGATGGTTCCAGTGATATTATTGGCTTTAGGGAACAGCCCGACATTCATTACCCAAAACCTTCCGCAACGTGTGGACGAATCTTTTATCAGCAAAAGTATGAAGAAAGTTTGATTGATTTGAAAAAAACTAAACTCGAAGTTTGCTCGAAAAACACAAGATCTTTGGAAGAATTAGTGGAGCATTTAGCTGCGAGTTTTATTGAAAAATATCAAAATGCAACCGATGAACTTTTGTCGATAGAGAAGAGCCGAAATAAACGCGAAGAGTTCGCTGCATTTGAACTGAATCTGTGCAGTAAATTTAAATTGATATGTGGGGATTTGTTGAAGCCGAGTGTAGCAGATAATTTGTTGCTGTCAGAAGAACAATTCCAGAGAATATTCGCTCGAATTTTAAGCAATTTCGTCGATGGTTGTAACAACAGAATGACGGATCGGGCCTCCGTCAGTACGGATTTGGAGCTAAACCTTATGAATAGCACAAAATATTCCGATTACTTGAAAAGGTACATCCGAAAACAACGAAAGCAATTCAATCGCAAAACACAACTTCATGAAAATCAAATCGATGCGTTAAAAAAAGAAATTTGTTTGCGCGATAAAAAGCAAAGTATGCAGATTATTGAAATGAAATGTGAGAACATTATAAGAAATGAGCAAAAGGTTAGAGATCAATTATCCGAGTCGATTAACGATCTCGAAGCGAAGTATAAAAAAATTGTTCAGCAAATATTCGATGAATTGCAGGAGCACACGTGACGATAAGAACGCTTTATCTTGGTGTAGATCTCTTCGTTGATTTCGATCTTTGTTTTACCGAAGAAACATTTGTCGTCTGTTTTTAGAAATTAATTTGGAAAAATTAATGCGGAAGTGCAAATAGATTTCAGCAATTGACTTGATAAATTTTTCTAAATCTCTAAAAACTGTTTTTATTCTCAACTAATAAATTAGGTGAATTCGCTTGCTCTGCCACCGTTTAGTGTTAGACCGTTGCTTCCCTTTTTTGTTCTGTTATATATCTACACGAAAGTTTAGTGCTAAGCTTTGTAAAAAAGTAACGACAATACAAAAGAGGTTATTCGAGTCATATCTTCCGATCCTAAAAAGCGATTCAGCAAGCTCAATAACTCCCTTCTCCTTCTAATAAACTGACAAAATTAATGTAAAAAACATATGCAAGGGACCCTGCGATCAGAATAGATGTGGCCAGATGTTAAAAAAAGACTAGAATTAAATCTAAATAAATATTGCCTTATGTCGGCATTAAAAATCCATACAGAGCAACAGCGCTAAAAACCTCTCCAAATCCTTAAAATAGAACCGACCTAGATCACTTAGGAGGGGTCTCTGACACATTCCTTCATGAAAAAAAAGTTTTCCTTACCACACAGCACAAAAAACCTATTCATTAAAGGAATATTCACGAAAAAGCACCAAATATCGTGTAGGGTCCCGTAGCGTGAGCTTGGCCCACACTAAGGACACTAACTACAGCCTGAACCACTCAACATATCTCCACTAATTTAATTTTCGTGATTTTCTGATGTCCACATCTTTCATTCAAAACCTTGAAGAGCGATTTCCGTTCTAGTTTTGCAGAGATAAATGTGAAAAAATACCACCAACCTTAAAAAAACCTCGTTTTTGAGCACTTTTTCGACCATAACTTCGAAAGTTCTCGACCGATTTTGCCGAAATTCTTTTTTGTAATCAATTTTTTGATTATCTTTCAAGAAAAAATTTTTGTTGAAAACCCAATAAAATATGCTCGATTCTTGTAGAAAAAACACGTTGGGCCCAAGTAAAGATTCAGTTTTAGGACACTGACTTAGTCCAAAAGCTCAAATTCAAAAAGTTGCTTTTATAAATTGTCAGGCATACCCAGACCTTTCAAACGAATCAACAATTATGAAAATCGCAAAAGAATTACTCGAGTTATGTACAAAAAACTAAAAACTACTTGAACGGCCCTAGGGATTGCAACCGGTTTTTTCGTAAATGTTCTGCATATGAGGGTCTGGTGGTCATTGTATACATGGTAGAGTAGTCATATCTTGGGGATTGTTTCTATAGAAGTTGGGTCCACCCAAAAGGCCAAAAGTTTCCATCGCGCCGAACGAAGAATTCAGTAGATATAAAGCTGCATTTCGTGCGAAATTTTTTGCAAATTTTCTGTGAAAAAACCGGTAAATTTCCGACAATTTTCGCACGAAACAGAGCTCCAGATCAAAGCCTTCGTTTATTGCGATTAAAATGTTTTGCCTTTTGGGTGGACCCCCATAGAAACAATTCCTATGATATGATTCCTCCACCGAACATACAATGACCACCAGACCTTCATATGCAGAACTTATACGAAAAAACCGGTTGCAATCCCAGGCCCTAGCTCGGCGGCCCTGGGCCGACAGTGCCCAAATTCAATCTCATAAAAGATTTTTCGATTACCTTTCAGGGGACAAAAACTTTTTGAAAATCGGTCAAGTTTTACTCGAGTTATCCGGAGGCAGACGGACAGACATTTTTTATTGCTGATTCGTCTTTTGAGGACCAAGATCGATGCTCTCCTCCTTCTCCCGGGTCGAAATTAAGGTGATACGGCTCTAAAAACATGCAAGGGACTCGTACGTATCGAAATAGATATGGCAAACAGAGTTGATGTTACGAAAAGACTCGAACGTAATTAAGTAAATATATTGCCTTAACTCTTAACCCTTAGGGTACTAGTGTGACCATTTCTGAGAAAAATCTCAAATTATCCAAAACGCTCCAGATTGTGACAGGAACATGCAAAAGAGTCATGTGGGGGCTCTTTGGAAAGCTGTAGACAGGGACTTTCTAAAACAACGGGACAAAAATCTGTAGGAGTTACAGTTTCTCAGATAAATTACTAACTTTCACGCTATTACTCACTGAGAAATGCAAATTTCCCAAAATATAACACGCAAAAAATTTAGTACCCAAAGGGTTAAGTGTATGAAATTACGTCCACATTTGTATTGGAAATTGTCGAGAGGGCAATATTGAAAAACCCGTCCTAAGCAATTGTGTGAAGAAAACCCTTCCGAAAACACAAAATTGACCCCCAAATTGACAAAAATGATGACCTCTCTACGACATAGCAAAAAAAAACATTATTTGAGCTAGGGCCGACCTTAGGACAGACCTAGGACACTAAGGAGAAGCCTCGGACAAATACTTCCATACATAAATGTTTATCTCAATTTTCTGTAAAACATAGCAAAAAACGATTTTTTTTGTATAGGACCGACCTAGGGCCATAAGGAAATACTTCCATAGACAAAAATGTTTCCCTTAATTTGCTCTGCAACATAGCAAAAAAATTTTGTTTTGGTTAGGGTCGACTTTAGGACCGACCTCAGGTCCACTTTAGAGCCCTAAGCACAGGCAGCGGCCCAAATTTGTTTTGAATATAATTCGGTACTCAGTTACGTCTCAAATATAAAAAGAATCAACAAAATCGGTTAGGATTTACCCGATTTATGTAAACAAAACGGTTGGGTCCTATCAGAAACTCAGTTTTAGTGTTCTGTCTGAGTAAAGGCGCTTCTAATCAAAAACTTTATTCCATAAAATGTGAGGCATTCCTACACCTTTCGACTAATAAAAATTTTTGTAATCGGAAGAGATTTACTCGAGTAGGGCCCTAGCAGAGACTCGTATTTAGTGCCCTAGCCAAATCCAAGGGCTCAAAATCAAAAAAGTTGCCCAGACCTTTCAAACAAAAATAAGTTTATGAAAATCGGAAAGGATTACTCGACCTATGTACAAAAGACCAAAAACCACTTAAACAGCCCTAGCCTGGAGTGCCCAGATTCAATCCCATAAAAGATTATTCGATTACCTTTCATGGGGAAATTTTTTTTGAAAATCGGTCAAGCTTGACTCGAGCTATCGCGGACTGACGGACATCATTTTTTTCACTGCTGAGTCGTCATCTAAGGACCATGATCGATTCTCCCCCTTCATAATCCCGGGAAATTGGGGTAGTAACAAACGTCTTCGTAAAAAACTGGCAGGTGTCTTTGTTGAATCTGATATCTTTTCCTAGTTGTTTCAGCGTTTTCAATAGAAGAACATCCTTCCCAAGCTTAACCTTTTATCTTAATATGGGAAAGTCCCATCCCTATATTTATGACGTGAATTTATGAACCTATTTTTTTATGCAAATGAAAGAATCCGACATACATTGAACTTGAAAGCTCCTAAAGTTCTTATTGTGTTACGGTGTAAACTAGTGACGTAGACGGCCGGATTGTTTAACAAAACCAGTGCTAAAATTATTTTATCGACTAAAAGCAATAAAACTGCCGAAATTTTCCGTAAGTGTGGGACTTCCTTTGATACCTTCCTCTGACAGTAAAAGTACCGCATTTCAATTTACTCTAATTTTCATCTAGAGTCACTTCCGATTCATTCTGACTCATAAGTAATTTTGACCAGTGACATGTTTGGACCCGTACGAAAAACGAAGTTCTTCGAAAAGGGGTCTTATGCGTTTACCACGACGGACGTTTCAAAAACTTTTTTTTCTCTGAAAGATAATCAAAAAATCTTTAATGGGGTTGAATCTGGGCACTGTCGGCCCAAGGGCCGCCGAGCTAGGGCCGTTTAAGTGGTTTTTGGTCTTTTGTACATAACTCGAGTAAATCTTTCCTGATTTTCATAGTTTTTTTTGTTTGAATAGACCTGGGCATAGCCGACAATTTATGGAAGAAACTTTTTTGAATTTGAATCCTTGGACTTAGCTAGGGCACTAAAATCAAGTCTTTGCTAGGGCTCTATGTGTTTTTGTCCATAACTCGGGCAAATCTATTCCTATTTTCATAGATTTTCTTTTGTTTGAAAGAACCGAGCGTAGCCGACAATTTATGAAAGAAAGTTTTTTGAATTTGAGTCCTTGGACTTAGCTTGGGCACAAAAAACGAGTCTCTGCTAGGGCTCTATGTGTTTTTTGTACATAACTCGAGTAAATTTTTTATTTGTTTGAAAGATCTAGGCATGATCGACAGTTTATGAAAGAAACTTTTGCCTGTGCTTAGGGCTCAAGCGGGCCATGTCGGTCCTATGGTCGGCCCTGGCCAAAAAAATTAATTTTTTTTGCTATGTTGCAGAGGAAATTGAGGGAAACATTTTTGGTTGTCCGAGGCCTCTACTTAGGGCCCTAGGTAGGTACTAAGGTCGACCCTAGCCCAAAAATTTTTTTTTCTATTTTGTAGAGAAAATTGAGTAGAACAAAGGTTTTTTACACGGTTTCTTCGGACAGGTTTTTCAATATTACCCTATCGGCAATTTCCAATACAACTTAATGTGGACGTAATTTCATACACTTGAGTTAAGGCAACATTTACTTAAATACGTTCGAGTCTCTTCGTAACATCAACTCTGTTTGCCGCATCTATTCTGATACGTACGGTTCCCCTGCATATGTTTCCGACTAGTTTCTCAGACTATTCGATAACATAATTTCTCTTTCTTCCATTGTTCCTTCGTATGATAATACACCTTGATGACTTTAAGATTTAAATATTTTTTTTATTATTTTCTTTTCAATTCTTACCTAAAAATCACACAATGTTAAAATTATTTTTTTGTTGCTGTTTTAAAAATATCCAATAAATTAAACAAAATGTCACAATTATCACAAATGCTAAAATACATTTTCTATTCAGATTTTGTGAATTTCTTTTCATCACAACATTACTAAGTATAAAAAAAATACGATTTTTTTTTTCATTTTGGTAGTGGGATATGTGGTGGGCTCTAATCGTTCACTAGTAAGAAGTTGGTATTAGATTTCAATAAAATGGAAGTGACCCATTCGCTATGTAACTGGGTGCGTAGCTAAGATTACTCTCTCTGACTATGAGATTTGAAAAAATTGTTTAAAATATTAAAAAAAAATAATTTAAATTTTAACTAAATGCGCGTATTTGTCTAATTTGTTGCATTAGTTTTCATTTCGATTAAAAAATTGCACCTAAAGATAAAATAATTTAAAAATTTTGCGCTTTGAGCACTGGAAAACTGTTTATTACAACGGACGACACCCCAACCACATTTTACTACAATAAATTAAATTATGCAAAATACTAAAACATATATGCATTGTTGTATACGTAAGTCGTTGTATAACAAATAAAATTATTCTCTAATGTTCTTTCATGATCAAATTATACCATAAAATATGAGTGTTGTATCAAATTTTCATAAGACAAAGGTACAGTAATTAAAAAATTATTGCAATTCAAATCGACCAAATGAGCGCTTTAGAACGTGTCGTATTTATGGAGATAATTCAACAGCATTTTATATTTTTAAAATTTTTTCTTTTCAATTTTCATTTAATTTTGTTTTATTCTTTTTTTTTTTTTTGTTTTGTTAATTTTATTTTTATTTTCATTTGACTTTGTTTTTATAGTTTTAGTAACTGTTAGTCGTTTGGACTGCACATCTTTTGTATTGAATGAAAAAATTTCGAAGATTATTTATTATTGGAATTACTGTTTGCATAGATTGATTCTAACCTAAATGTGTACAATAAAAACTGCAATTAAAAATCTGCAGGAATAATAAATCGGTACAGTATTCCTCATTGTTTAAGTTGTTAGCATTATGTCGAGGATGGTGTAGGTAAAGATGGTACAAATTCCTTAGCTAGCGGATTCAGATTAGATGTTTCTGTACTTGCTACCTGTAATTGTAAAGTTGCCATAACATGACAAAGTCCTTGTGATCTACAAAACGATTTATATTTTGTTTCAATTAAGTCCTGTCCAATATACATTAAAATATTAGTTTATTTACTCAATTTCCCTTTCAAACTCTTCCTCGATTTCGTCCTCTCTCATAGCCTCGATACATTGTTCCATTAATGCTTCTTCCTCTAGTCTCTTCATTTCTTCACTGTCAAATTCTTCTTCATTTTCCATCCATAAATACTCAGAAAAATCATCGTCGAATGAACTATCGACTTCATTTGCATCGATATCATCATTATCTATGTCATAAAAGCTGTCGTTGTGGGCATTTGCGCCACCTGATGGCATTTTCAAAATCATTGTTACGTTCTCTGTGTTGGTACCTAAAAAATTGTTATAAAGTGAATATTCAATGAAGTACAAGATTTGTGTTAGTGTACAGTGAAGTATTTTTATCTGACGGACGTGTTTTTATTTCGTTCGCATGCCCTAAAAAATAGTGAAATAGTTATTTACGTAACTAGGAAAAATATGATGTTTTTGACGAGTGTGAGGATCCGAGGGTTCAGAAAACTGCTTTTATGTTTGAATGTAGGAATGAAAAAATTGTGTCTGGCTGTAAAGTTCTTCGCGGAATATATTTTCGTATTGTTTTGATGTGTCGGTATCGTGTCGATTTGTGAAGATACATAAACCCGCACGCAATCAGAGAAAATAAAATGTAAAATATCGGAGTGGAATGGAAATTCAGTGTTCATGATGACGGCTAATTGGTGATATCGGAGTTAAATGAAATTTTCAATCCGAAGAATTCGTCGACAACTGAAGAAGTTTGTTTGGTGCTTGGAGGACTCACGGCCGAACAGACTGCGACAGTGATTTGGACGCTTGCTCTGCGCAGGAATCAAGCTCTCTTATTGGGCGGTCTCTTTTTTTCATTTTTTTTTTAATTATTTTGACGATTTTCTTCATTTTAACTAAGAAGCGAGAAATGTGATTCTGCAACTACTTTTTTAAATTACACAGGTGGAATGGAAACCATACGCTAAATAAATAAATAAAAATTGCGCGGTCTTCCTGGCACTATGTATAGTTTTTCATTGTGTAGCTAGTTCAACTGCCCAACCAAGCGAAAGTAGCGGCTGTTGTTGACTTAAAGTCCAAGTTTGATCAAGTGACGAGGAGGTGCGCGTATCTTTGTTCCGAAAGCCTAGCAGCTCCATCGGAGCTTTTGTTCTTGCCTGACCTATCCTTGGGTGTCTGAGGAGTGCCTGATGTGAAGGTGGTGTAGAAACCGCATATAGTCATCATATCACCCCAGTCCGTGGAATTCATCTCCCTCATTGCAGACAGGAGCAAGGACAGCCGTTGAACATGTTGATAGTCGGATCAAGAATGATGAACATCCGAGGATGTTGAAGCGGCGGGCTTCACGGGGGTCTAAAGGAGCATCAGAGGAGCAACATCTCTGTTAAAGGAATTTTTGCTACGTAACTATACTCGATCGAACAAAAAAGGCAATCGACATGTCACAGTAGGGAGTACTGATATATTTGTGTTCGTGGGTCTACTGTTGATGAGGAGTTTTCGGCGTGGGTTCTAGGGTCTCGCTAGATTTACTTTATACTGACTAAAGATTGTAGGAGGATGTAGTAGTAAGGTTTGAATTTTGGAGGGGTCGGAAATCAAATTCATGAAATTGTACTGAATCAACTTTTTACCTCTTTCTGGAGTGATTGCCACCTTTTTCGTCTAGATAAAGGTGTTAGGTTAAAGAGCAGGATGAATGTATGAAGAGTTGAAGTTATGATCTATTACATTTTTGAATCCTCACACAGACGTCTGGTAAATGTGGAGGTCTGTCGAGAATGGGATGGGATTGTTGACCTTTTCTTGAATTTTCCTATACTCCACAACATTTGAACTTCGTCACACAAGAATCACGTCAGACGTCAGACCAAAACCACTCTAGATTTTATATCACTGAAACTACGTGTTAAAAACAGGGCCTATTTTTTGGAAAATTGAATTTCCAAAAATTTCCAAATTTTCCAATTAATTTCTAAAATGTTAACAAATTTTCTAAATAATAATTTGGAAATTATTTGGAAAATTCAGAAATTATTTGGAAAATTTGGAAATGATTTTCCAAAAATAGGCCCTAATCGAAAATCCTCCCAAAGTACTTCTGATGGAAATGACCTACGGCTTTGCCTCTAAAACCTATGGTTTCATGAACCAAAATGTTCCGCTCAATAGGCTTTACAACGTACAACCGGCCGACCTCTGGACCGACAAAGAGCCCTAACGTGAGCAATGGAACCCATGGCTTCAATTACTAAAAATGTAACACCCAACCTCTACAGCAAACCAAAAATCTTCAATTCTTTGGTCCTAATCTAATCTAATAATTCAGACCCACGGTTTCATTGGCAAAAATTATTTACCTCAATCTTACTGTAAAACTGAGCAATTTCATGCAATGAATTTTGTATGTGACCTGGTAACCGTGTCAGTCTCCTGAAGCGTACAAAAGCGCGAGAGTTTTGCTCATCTTTGAACTTATACTAGAGTTCCTCTCCGGTTATGTAACAGACTTAAGTGTACTGTACATCCACTACTTTCCGTTGCATTTTGTGAAGGCAAAATGTAATTTGTACAAAGACATTTTTTTGAATATTTGTTTTTGGTCAATTGTTCACTCCAATAGCACTTACTTTTTCAATTGTAAATAACGGAAAAAGATTCATTGAATTAAACAATGGTTTTGACACACATGAAACCGTGAAAATTAAAGAGGAGACAAATCCATGCTGCAATTCAAAATCAAAAGTAAATTATGTTGTTGTACGCTTTGTAAGATCTTTTAACGCGTCATGAAAGTGAATGATAACGGAAAATATCTGTTTGCGCTTTTTCATGTACTTGCTTACTGAGCAAAAATTAGCTGTCAGTACCAAATGGTCATTTTAGTGCGAATTTTGTTCTTTTGTTATTTGTTCTAAAATGTTTGGAAACGGAGAAACATTATTAACACAATTTCATTTTGGAAATAAAATACTCGTAACTTTTATATTACTATTTGTAACTACTATTGTTACTATTTTAAGCGCTGTAACTGCAGTACTGTTACTATTTTGAGCAATTGTTAAGCTCATTGATGTAATTCTTATAAATCAAAACATCATCGAGGTATTTGAGACCATCATTGACCACTGAGATTCAACATCAAATCTGCACTCCTGTTATGTTATCAAAACAACAATGAAGTTCTCACAAATGTGAATGTAGAAGCTTTGGAGATGAATAATGTCAACGTTGACCTTCTTTTACAAACATTTAACTATGACTGTGAATGCTACCTTCATGTTTCCTTAAAGACTAATGAGGACAATGCTCTGTTCTTTTTATTGGGTCTGAGGATCTAATGTTACCTTATAGTGATTTGACGAAAATGTGTGGCAAATTGAAGCACAGATTATTGGTCAGCACAAAACGTTAACTGCAAGACTGAAGAATCATATCAGTTTTTGTTTCTTATAAGGAAACACTTCAGTAATATATATGACCTAGGTAAGTACAACCAACTCAATACACAAACGATTCGAGGTCGTTTAACATTTATTATTAACATCATTTTAATGCTACGAATAAAGCGGCATATATGAGTGTACGATAGACACTATACATATGACACAACATATCAGGAACACTTTTATATCCGAATAAATTATTGTACCCAATTGATTTGTTTGATTATGAAACCACATTTCTTATACGAAAGTGAGACATCAATTTCATCGGAAAAACTCAAGATGTTTTCGAATATTTCATCAAATTGGAATTTGTTTTTTTTTTTTTGGGACTGAAACATTTTTGCCGAGAAAACGATGTCAATCTGATATAATTTTATAACCTGCCAGTCTATCAACGGTTATGAATGTTCCTGGAAGAAGTACAAAAAGGGGAAAGGTCATAAAAAGTTTATTTTTTATTAAATTCATTTTTTTTTCGACACGACCATTTTTTTATACAAATAAAGACAAAAAACCGATCACATAGAAGAAGGCCGAAAAAACTGTATCAGAGAACAATGACTTTTCGTCTACGCAGTTTGCAAATTTAATTTTTTTTATTCATACCGTCGGTATATATTTTTTTCACTTACCAGTAAAATGATGCTAAAACGAAAACCAAGTAAATACCCTTCTAATCAGAAATTAAACTGGAATTTTAAAGAAACAGATGTCACCCAAATAAAAAATAAATTGCTTTTTAGACACAAAAATATTATTATTTCAACACTCTATACACGTATAGTACACACTACTTTGATCACTACCTCGTTTTCGCTTCGGTGTTATTGTCAGCGAATAAAATGTGTTTAATCACAGATGTCACTGCAACGGGCTTGTCTTGTCGCGTAACATAAAATAACGTTTAAAAGTGAACGTATTCTTCTCCTCGATTTGATTTTTTGTAGCATTAAAGACAAATAGACTAAGTTGGTTTTTCCGTGAATCTTAATGCTTTCAAGCAATCAATTATTTGGTAAAAAAATCGTTCTCACTTTAAGTTATTTCTTCCAATACTTGAGATTGAAAATTCCAATAAGAATTCGGGAACTATTAATTGACTCTATTGATTCGTACTCTTACAAAATGTAACGAAAGCGAGTGATTCATCCTTTTACAAAATTTCACAAAATAGAATAATTCTTAAGTATTGGAAAGATTCAATTTAGCTGCGGAACGTGATCGAAAAAAGATGTGGAACATGTTATTTGTTATTGGAACATTTATGATTTTGGCTTGAAACACATTGTCAATCCATAATTGTCTATACAAAATATTCAACACCTATTTCCCCTATTCCCTTTGTTATTAAAATATTGTATTCTCATTTTATGCGAAAGTTTACGAAATGCAAAATTAGAAACATTTCTAATTTTCTCTTTGCGCGTCATTCGTAATTTGCTTTAAATTTCAATAGAGTGGGAATACAATATTCTCATAACAAAGGGCATCTCGGTGTTGAATATTTTGTAGACAATAGAAAAGAACAATAAGAATCGACAATTCTGGTTCAAATACATAAAATTGACTTTACAGAACACGGCACAATTGTCGACAAATTAGATAAATAACAAGACTAGACAATCCGTTTTTTAATTATGCCAAATATGGCAAAAAAAACGGTCTTGTTATTTGCCTCATTTGACAATTCTGGATTGCCAGAGTGTTTTGACCCTTACGGTCATGGCAAAATGAGTATGAGCTTTGTACTTACGCGCAGGTTTTTTACACCGCAAAAACCTGCGCAGAAAATCCAATGTAAAATATTAAAGCATTTGAAATTAGTTTTAGAACATAGTGAAACAAAAACAATATTTTTGGACCCGTACGAAGTACAAAGGTCCTATACGTTTACTACAAACAATTTTATTGTAACATGGGGTAGATCGAGGTGGAAGGGGGGTAGATGCATCTATTATCGTCTAGAGATGACGAATCAGCATTAAAAAAAAATGTCCGTCTGTCCGTCTCCACTTTTTTTTTCCAAACGGCTCAACCAATCAGCCTAAACTTTTTGATGTCGCAAAACTGGGAAAAAAATTTTGTGGGAATCGGTACAGGGGGGGGTCTGGGCACTGGCACCAATGGAATGGACGAAATTGATATTCTTGGCCATATACGAAAACAGTTTTACGCAGAAGTTTGTTTGAATGGAACCTTGTGTTCGAAGTTTTGATTTCCTGAAAAAATTACAGCACTTTTTTTAAAAATAAATTAAAAAATTGCGTCACAAATGCCGGACCCACCAGCGGAATAATTTTTCAACACTTTCAGTTTTTACACGCAAAAATTTAAATTTACCTTAAACAATTTACGCAGAAAGAAACAAAAGTCACATTTTTGCAGCGCAAAAACTGAAAGTACAGAAAAATTATTTCGTCGTTGGGTCCGGCATTTGTGACGCAATTTTTTTAACACAACGTAATTTTGTTTTGAAAACAGCGCTGTAATTTTTCAGGAAATTAAAACTTTGAACACAACTTCAAACAAACTTCTGCGTATTATCAGCGATAGCATCACCTTAAGCGACATCATTAATTTTGGAAGCAAACTCACGGACTGCGTCACACTCTGCCTTTAAAGAGGTTTTTGTAGTGATATTAGTCGTTTTGGAAAACAAAGGTTCCTTAGAAAAAAATTTTCTCCGAAAAACATTTTCTCAAAAAAAATTTTTATCTTCTTATCTTCTATCTTTTTATCTTCTTTTTATCTTTATCTTCTTAA
>CM055406.1:43964669-44004723 GCA_029228625.1 Pseudolycoriella hygida | reverse complement strand
ATTTTTCTCCGAAATATATTTTTCTCCAAAAAAATTTTTCTCCAAAATAAATTTTCTACAAAAAAATTTTCTCCAAAAAAATTTTCTTTCCGAAAAAAATGGTTCTCCAACACCTTAGGCTACCATCGGAACACTTCGTATCACCTTCAGATACCTTCGGAATACTTTGTGTCACCTTCGGCTGCGTTTGGAACACTTAGTGTCACCTTTGGCTACCTTGGGAACACTTCGTGTCGACTTCGGCTACCTTCGGAACACTTCGTGCCACCGTGTCACCTTCCGCTACCTTCGGACCACTTCGTGTCACCTTCGGAACACTTCGTGTCACCAATTCTTCTCAGTGATGCATATAACTTTCCTGAAGAAACCAACTGTCTAGGTATTCTTATTCAGAATTTAGCAAAAAATCCAAGATGGCGTCACTTTGACAGTTGGCAGCCATTTTCTTAAAATGCTAAAAATTCTCTGACCAAACTCTATAACTTTATAGAAGAAACCATCTCTCTAAGTAGTGTCATTCCGGAGCTAAAATTCGAAAACCGATAAAGCATAAACGAAAATCCAAGATGACGCCGCTATGACAGCTGGCAGCCATTTTCTTAGGGTCCCAAAAAATTCTCCTCACCAATCTCTATAACTTTCCCGAAGAAAGCCACTCTCTAAGTATATTTTTGTAACTAGAGAAATTTGTCAATTATAGCCTGAAGAAGAGTCAAAAAAGACTCGAAATATTGCAAAAAAGTTTTTTGAAATTTCCCCATTGCCGATATTATCCAAGAATTACACCAAACAACTCTCTAAGTATTGTCATTCCGGAGCTAAAATTCGAAAACCATAAAAACACAATTTTTCTCTTACGAAAATCAGCTTTGACAGCTGGCATCCATTTTCTCAAGATCTCAAAAAATTCTTCTCATCAATCTCTGTAACTTCCCCGAAGCAACCAACTATCTAAGTGTTATCATTCCGAAGCTAAAGTTCGAAAACCAAAAAAAGCATAATTTTTCGCTTGGGAAAATTCAAGATGGCGTCGCTCTGATAACTGACATACATTTTCTGAAGATCCCAAAAAATTCTCCCGACCAAACTCTAAAAATTTCTAGAAGACACCAACTCTCTAGGTATATTGTAACTCCGGAGCTAAAATTCGAAAACTCCGAGGATTACCTAAAAAACCCTCAAAATTGGCAACTTTTCCACATGCCACGGCTTTTCCAGAATTTTCCCGGAAAAGCGACATATGCAATTTTTCATTTGGGACTGACGGACGTTCCCTGAAAATTTGAGGAAGATGGGTTTTCTAGTACTCGAGATCCAAAATTATTAATAGTTAGAACATAGATAAATAGATGGGTAGAAACCGACAGATCAGAAAAAAGTTTCCATAATGATGAGAACAATAGAAAAATTTATTCTTCATAGAAAAATGTCATTTTCAAACCTCGATATTTCAGCCAATTTTCGACCGATTTTGATGAGTCTGAGGTCGTTGGAAAGCTGCTACGGCGTAGTTTTTTGTAAAAATAATTTGGTGGGGGAGGGGGGCGAGGGAAAAAAACTCAAAAGTTCGCGTATATGGCTCCTTCTCCCAAAGTTTTTTGTATGGAGTTTTTTGAGTTTGTGGACTTCTTTTTTGGGGTGTGTGGCTGCGGGCATGATCTTATTTGGCACATCCTAAGCGACTGACGATGAATGGGAATCTCATTCCTCATAAAAACTCGGTGAAAAAACTTGGAATGAACATCAATGCCAAAGCCAAATGGACCAAACACATCAATACTAAAATAACAGAGCTGAATATCGGATTCCGTGAAATGTATTGTATCGAAAATCGAGAACATCAATTTTAGAGATGAGCCGCCCGAAACTATGAAAAACTCGACCCGAATCCGGCCCGAAACCGAACCGGAATTGCTTTAATCGGGTTCACTGTTTTCCGGCTTCGAAAATTTTAATCAGGTCGGGCTTGGGTCAGGTCGGGTTCGGGTCGGGTCGGGTTTCCGTGTCATTTTTTTCGGGTCGCGGTCTATTATTTAAATTTCATATTTTGCAACGCTGATGCAAACATATCTAATAAACTCGTCTCCAGCCACTCTAGACTTTCATTTTGATACAAAACAGTAATGTATGACTTATTCCCATAGACAGCCACTGGGGTGTATAATTATATATTACAGTTCGGCCCTTGTCACCCAGACATGGCTGTGACACGACTCACCATAGGTCGTGCTGCCTTAGCTCTTCAACCGGTGGCGTCAGTCCCTGCATCTAAAGTTATCAGTCGTCCTAATTCTACGCTTTTAATGCAACCTCGGAGATAGAGGCTAGTGCCACGAATTGGACACAAGAATGAGAACCTGCAAGACAGCATGCTTTGGCCCCTAATCTCTCAGATCAACTGGCGATCTTCTTTGATCGTCTCTCCATGCACTTTGCAGCTTCCCCATTATTTTTGCAACTACATTATCCGCTACTCTCCACACCTCCTCATCGCAGCACATCTCCGATATTATGTTTTCGGCATTTACATCTGACCTACTCACAGTCATCAGATCACCTCGCTCTTGTTCGAAGCGGGGATAGACAAATAACACGTGCTCCGCAGTCTCTTCCTCTCCCTCGCATGTCGTGCAGAAAGATGACAATGTGAATCCAAACCTGTGCAGATATTTCCTGAAGCACCCGTGGTCCGACAGAACAGTTGGAAATTAATCTCTCCATGTTTCCTCTGTACCCACGTCGTTATGTTTGGTATTAGTCTATGGGTACAACTTCCCTTGTCGGTGGAGTCCCACTCTTGCTGCCACTGTTTCAATGACTCGATATCGATAGGGTGACGCTTGCTAGAGGAGCCTCCCTTTGCTGCTGCGCGGTCCAAAGCCGTGACTATTAAAATTTAGCAACCTAGCTGCAAGGTACTTTAATTGCTCGGTTTTTTCGCAGTTCCTTACTAGCATGATCTCGGTTTTCTGGTGGGCCAACTTCAGTTTTACCGTTGTTATCCAGTTTTCGACAGTTTCTAGCGCCTCCATCGTAACTACCTCCACTTCCATCTTCGACGTTCCGGACACCGTGAGGATCAAGTCGTCGGCAAAAGCAATCGTCGTAGCGCATCTTGGTAGTTTCAGTCATACATTAAATTCCACAGAAGATTGACATGAATAACGCTACCCATTCACGATGAATTCTGTGTACAAAATATCCGAGTCTAAAAAGTAAAACTTTAGGCGTGGTTCGGAATTCACGTTAAGCATTTGGTCCACACTCACCGACCCGCGTGGCGTTTCATGGATAAATATCCCTAATTGGGAGGCCCCATCCAGCAATGGATAATATGGCTACAAATATATATTACATTCCACAGCGTTGGTTCTAATATGGATACCTGTGTCGCTCCAGCTGTGATGTATACTGTCTTTTTCCCTTCAGTAGTACGCTAGTATTCGTCGCTCGAAATAGCTTTTCAGCATCCTGCAAAGGTAATTGGGGACTCTCATGGCATGCAACGTCTTTGCTATCTCCATCCAGCTTGCGCTATTAAAGGCATTTCTAACGTCTATCGTCGTTATGGCACAGAAGCGGTCACACTGGTTTTTTTTGCTCCCGCGCAACCTCTATTAATGGTCTCAATCTCCTTTTACGAAATCCGAATTGTTCGCCTGACGGTCCGTGCTCGCCCTCTGTGTATATTATAATTACTTAAAAATCGAAAAAATTATGCAACCAATCAATCAATCACATTAAATTTCTCGAACAAAAGGAAACGAACTCTTTAGAATTAATGTTCTTAAGAGAATAAAAACTAAACTACTTTAAACTAACTTAAACAATACCAGGGGATTTCAATAAGTCGTCGTACATACATATAAGTAAGCGAACGAATGCTTCTGTCGTATGATTTGTTCGGAGAATGCACGATAACTTTTTGGATTCCAAGTAGAGATAAAAGCTCAAGTTCAAAAGGACAAGCTAATCAAATTAAAATAGTAAGAGTTCTAGAGTTTCTAAGAGCAACCGTTTTAATGTACGTAACTAAATGGACATTTTTCGTTATTGCGCCTCGAGTCTATTTTTTCACACACTTGGCCGATACGTTTCAATCACCCTGATGTAACTCTGCTTCATGTTTGTCGAAAATAATTTAAGGGCTGAGAAAAATCGATTAAGTCAACCAACAATATAGTTTTTAGCGACAGTCGTTAAAATTAGCGCCATAAACCCTGTAAGAAGTGCTGTGATCCATTCGATGACCATATACCTCGCACATATGAGCTCATTTCTAGGTAGACGTTACCTTATGTACGTATGAAATGTACTGTACATTTGACTATCTAAACATTAACATATGAGAAGTCATTGGTATATTATGAGTTTTGGTTACTAGCATGTGAACGACACGACGCTTTCCGGTATTTTCCGATAAAATAAATGTTCCACTGAAAAACTATCCAAGAACTATAAAAAAATATAATAAAAGCACGCGCGGATTGATGTGGCTGTTCTATGTGGTGGTTAAACAAAATTCGATTAAACTGCTTAACGTATAACTTTTATTCGCATGAGTTGACGACCCAAATATTTGTGATTTTGTTGCAGGAAATTTGTTTATTTACATACAGTTTGTGAAAGTGCATTCAGTGTATGAGGTTGAGGATTATTGTTTTGACGAAATAAGTTTTATTTGAATCAACAGATATACTACGTGATTTTGGTGAAAATACTAAATTCGTTTTTCATTGATAAGAAAATCAATTGTAAGGGTTGAACAACACAACCAGATTGAAGGTATATTTTATTTTGATACGCACATCTGAATGAATTTTTATAATTTTGTTTTTACTTTCAAATTGTACTTTCGTATAAAATAGTTTTAACAATCAATATTTCTTGCATAATGTAGAAAGCAATCTCTTAATTGCTCATCATTCGAAGATATCATATAATCAATTTTTCACTTGGATGCTCATTATGCACGTTACTTTAATTTGATCGAATAAAAAGTTAAATTAGAATTGATTAGTAAATTACATTTGGAAATTTTAAATTTCAATCACGTACAAAATCAGTTGAATAACATCATGTCCTTGGAAAATTGAATATAAAAAAGATTACAGCATTGCAGCCGTTAACTCGTTTTCTAATAGTTTTTTCCTAAATGTAGTGCTAAAATATCGCGAATTTATTTATTTACGACGTCAAACGTTGTTCTTAACTTTTTTAGCCTAAATGAATACAAAAATTGGGTCGAAAGAGCATCTCCTTCAAAGAGGAAGGATGCAATACAGTTCTTGTCTGCAAACGCGTCCTGACCTCTTTTTAATTTTACATTATCTGATATTACCATGAATTGAAATTGTATTGTAATACGATATGAAATATGCCCGTTAGTTCAAGTCGGCTCGATTTAGGTTTCTATTTGGTCTCGCATTAACTTGAATGTCTGGGTTTCATAATTTGAAACATTTCAAGTTAATGTGTTGAAGTATACATTATTATGCTTGCACCAGATGAGATGAGCCGATGTTTCTAGACCCGACCCGGACCGAACCCGACCCGATTAAAATTTTCGAAACCTGAAACCCGAACTGTTTCAAAACCCGACCCGGACCGAACCAGACACTCAAGTTTTTCGAAACTCACAACCCAAATTACTTCGAAACAAAAATTATTTCAAGGCCCGACGCGACGTCTGCATTCTTCACGGACCTTAGACTAAAACAAAATTCGTGTAATGTAATATAATAAAATTTAGACGAGTTTTGTCAAATATAAAAAGTCAATAAAGGATCAGGACCTGAATAAAATGATGCAACAACCCGACCCGGACCGACCCCGACCCGATAAAATTTTTCGAAGCCCATTAACCCAAAAAAACAATTCGGATTCGGGTTCGGGTCGGGTTTTTCGAAGTTTTGGGCAACCCGCTCATCTCTAGCACCAGCCCTGATTTATTCCGAGACCTAATTTACATACATAGATCGAATTACAAGGTAGACATAGGTGACTTAACTAGGGAGGCTACATAAAGAAATGATAAAAAAGCGTCGCAAAAAATCTCTTTACAAGTTGTCGCAAGTTTGAGGTTCTTCTGAATTGCCAATTTTTTTTGATGACCGTAACTTGCCGATTATTACAATCCAGCTTTTTCTGTGACTCCTGTCGTCGTCACACTCATGCTGTAGCTGCTCTACCCTATTTACAATGATAGAAAACGATGTTACGGCTTAGAGTTAGAGTTCCGTTCATAAAGGATGTCATGCTCGGATTACAGACTAGCGTGACAGTCGATACATTTTTTTAGAAGTTTCTTACAATTTATCTTGACGAAGGGGGGGGGGGGGGCCTCGGAACATTTTAGCGTGACATCCTTTATACCCTGAGTATGATAATAAAAAATAAAAATAATTGAATGTCGTGTGACCAGTTGAAGAAGAACAAAAGTTTCTGTTATGTGAAAATATCTCTTACTAAGTTTACTAGTCGCTACATCATCCACCTGACCTGACAGAATGTTTTGTTTAAATCATGGAGCTGACTACTCAGACTTCAAGGATATAAAGGCAGGTGTACCACAAGGCAGTGTACTAGGCCAAATCCTGTATCTTCTCTTCATCAGTGGTCTCCCACAAACTCCAAATGTTATGACAGTAACCTTTGCAGACGATACAGCCAATGCAGCTACAGCTGAAACGGACACCCAATCTACGGCCATACTACAAAGTTCCAATGATACTGTTGAAAACTGAACCAAGAAATGAAGAATTAACCTGAAGGAGCAAAAAGCAGTTCATGTAAATTTCACCAACATAAAGATCCCGCATCCTAAGTGAATGACGATGAATGATAACATCATCCCTTACAAAAACTCAGCGAAATATTTTGGAATGAACATTGACGCTAAGGCGAAATGAGTCGTGCATACCAAAACCAAAATAACTGAATTGGATCTTACATCGCAAATCGAGAAGTTCAATCTACAACAAATCGCTGATCGACAATCAAATCATTGAACCAATCTGGATGTACGGTATCCAATTGTGGGGATGTGCGAGCAGTTGCCATGTTTTGACAATTCAGCGATTCCAGAACAAAGTGTTGAGAACCATCGTCAACGTCTTTTTTGGTACATCAGAAACGCGACCTTAAAATTCCTACGGTCACCGATTTTATCAAAGCAATTCTATCTTCAGACAAAGTGCAAAGAGTATCAACGGATTCTTTGTGAAATTTTCAAAAACAAATTCAGATTGTTGGCTATTTTATGACCAGCTTTAATAAAACTAAAAAAACATCTACCTGAACCAAACAACTAAAAGTCGTAAAGAATAAAAATTCTACATATCTCAACGTTCTCAACTTCGCCAACTATTTTTCACAACAGAACTTTCGCGCTGTTAGCTATTTTCATGTGAAAAGTGCCTACACCCGTGAGTTATACCCATGGAAAAGAAATAATTGATAATTTTCCACACATTATGTGATGACGTAATTACCAAAAGTCGATATGTTTTTATTTATATACACTTCTATGGATGAATTATGGTAGATAGCGTACAAACGTCGAGGATTAATAATTGCTATAAAACATGTCTTAAGTGACCTTCGTCGAATTGATAACTTCTTGTGGTGCGTCAGTTTTCAATTAAAAATAAAATATGAAATTTGAACGAATGCACCCACCAATCCTCCCTCGTTGCATTTTAAATTCTTGTTCAACGTGTCGATAGCAATCGACATATGAGTGTTTTCAGGATTCTATTTTAAGAATGCAAGGACCGTGACGCAAGTTTCACACGACCGTGAAACAAAACATAATTTCTTCGTTGACATTGGACGAAAGAGTAGAGCATTGTGTACATCATCAGAACATAAGAGCTGAGAGTGGGATGATTTCAGAGCTATGAAATGGTAATATTGAGTAAAAGTCGGACCTACGCGAACTGCGACGACGGTTTGTCCTTCATGACTGGCAACTCATATTTTTCTTTCGACGACAACTTTCTTAAGATCGGTATCGGTATGGACAGTGTTCATTGGTATTATTCGTAATTGTTCCTCTTCATCACGTTTCACGTTTTCACACTAAAAAGGATCATTATATGATTAAGTCCCAGTATGTCTCGCACTGTGAAGGGACTTCAAATAAAGTAAAGCGAATAAAATATAAATCAAAATAAAACTAATTTCATACTGTAAAGGCTGTAGAAATCTGCTGTAAAAAATAATTTTTTTTTTTAATACAGCAATGAGCCTTTAAAAACCAAAGGTGGAAGTTCAGTCTAAATGTTCAATATATTATGTTTCCATTTTAGTCCACCTTAAGAATGAATGAACCACCCCAACCATATCCAAGACTTGAAAAAATGAACTAAATTTATACTCCTCTCGTTCCCCCTACTCCAAGCCTAAAAAAGCAAACGAGGAATTATCGAGGCTACTGTCAAGTAATCAAAGGTTTCCCTAATCTCTTGTGACTATGCGTTTTTTAAGAAACATGTTTCCCTTCGGCTCAGAATGCAAATTTATCCTCATGAAATAGTTATACTGAACTAAAAACAAATAATTAAAAAGACACAGCACAGTCCCGTCATCAAAGAGACTCGAACATGTTTTACATTAAATTCTCTCAAATAAAATCCCTTACTTCAACGGAAGAAAAGACACAGTCGTTAGATTGCATAAGAAAAGCAACAAAGCTCGCCTGAATTTAGAAAAAAAAACCACAAAAGGCCTGTAACGTGACACACTCGTTATCATTTTTTTATGTTAGAAGCCTGTCTTTATTTATATGAATCCATCTCTGAAGTTGTAGAGAGATTTGGTTGCTGTGCATTCCTAATGATAGCCGACTCTCCACTTCACGAATGTGGACATGACAAAACTATGGAACACATTCTGAGTCAGTACACCGTGCGTAAATACTGAGTTTTGTTTCTTCTCCGTTGATAATGAAATGTAGATACGCCGCTATAGTCCAAGAATTATACTCTTCAATCTACGAAAAAGTACAGCGTCCATCGCTTCCTCGGAGATCTAAATGACATTCACAATGTCACGAATGAAGCAATAGTTTGAATCAACGATCAAGGCATAGTTTCACGAAACAAGTAGTGCGATTGTAAAATGGTTAATGATAATTGTGATCGAATTGTATATTTCCTAAGTCATTTGAATAAATAAAATAAATAAATAAGGATTAGGTATATTCAGTGAACAATTAGATATTGATTTTTTAGAGCAATCATATTATGAAGGCGTAAGCGATCGGCTGCATACAAAGTAAAAACTCGTAAGAAGTACAAAGGTTCTATACGTCTACTTTTATTGTAACATCGAGGTAGGGGGATACATTTATTATGGTCTAGTGATGACGAATCAGCAATAAAAAAATGTCCGTCTGTCCGTCATTTTTTTTTCTAAACGGCTGCACCGATCACCCTAAACTTTTTCTTCCCTTAACGGTGTACATATATGTCCCATGATTAAAGTTCAAAGATGAGCAAAATTGGTCAGGTGGTTCCGGATCTCATAAAACTGGGAAAATTTGTGGAAATTGGGTCAGTTGTCTGGGCACTGGGACCAATGGAATGGACGAAATTGAGTTTCTTGGCGATGTACGAAAGCAGATGGCTTTTCGTCTACATTTGCTCAACTATACAATATGTAAAGGCAAAGTTGTGGAGAATAAAATTTTAGAGAACACGTGTTTCAAGGTTTCAGGGAAAAATAACCCAATCTTAGAAAATTACCACTTCTAGAATGGGGATGACTACCATTTCGGGACGGTATGTACTTCTGGTCTAGCCTATCAATTTTTCTGTAATAACCGTTCCGATAGATATTCAGAAATTTCAGTACTCGTCCCCACACTGCCAACCACCAGTGCAACCGTTTGGTGAGCTTCAGAAGGTTCTGACAGTCCTGACACACCTATTAACTAATAAATTGTGTTCTCGAGTTCATTCTGATCGAAAATGACCAAACTTGCCCTAACATTTAATTTCAAGATCAACCAGGATGATTCATTTTGGAAAACTTAAAATTTTGCACCACCCTAAACGCCTATGCCCCAAAATTTTTTTAAACACTACACCTACAGCTACCATTTTCGGACAGGATGTAGTCCTAGTTAATGTATAAATTTTCCATATATAGATGATGGGATAGATATTCAGAAATTTTCGACCTGGTTCCCACACTGCCGACCACTATTTCTACCATTTGGTGAGCTTCAGAAGGTTCTGGACGCGCAGAGGCACCTATCTACTAAAAAATCGTGTTCTAGAGATCATTCTGATCCAAAATAACCCAACTTCCAACTTCCCTTTACATTTTTTTTCTGGGTCGACCAGAATAATTAATTTTCTCAAAAATTGACAAACCTCAAAACACCAATTTTAACAATTTTTTTCACCGCCTAAATCGCTTCAGATTTCATCGGCCCCATAGAGACTTTTTATCAGGAGATTATATAGGACCGTTTTCTAGACGGGCCCCCAAATTTTTCGACAACTTAATTTTCCCGTACATTTTTGGACAGGTCTAGTGTATAAAAGATCAGAAAACGTTGGATTTGTATATTTAGATACTATCGAGCCTCTTTACCACATCTATTCTGTTTGCGGCATCTATTCTGATACGTATTGGTTATGTTTTGGTATGCAGCCGATCGCTGAGACCATCAAAAAAGATTCCTCTAATATCTAATGGTTCGCTAAAGAGACTGAGGCTCTACGAATTCATCTTCAACTTAAGTCTGGTCTGTACATTGTTAGCTAGTCATATTAGTTATTTTGACCGTCTGTTATTATTTCTATTTATTTCAACAAGACTTCAATCTTATTTATCTACGTCAAAGGCGAGTATTGCATAAAAATCCTTCGTATGTAGTACAGTCACGTCGTCGTGTTCTGTTTCAGTGTAAAATTTAAATTTCTGTTTTTAGCTACCGATTTTATTTTTATTCTATATTTCAAAGAAAGCGTGACAAAGTTTTTTAAAACATTTACAATTACATTCTTTTAAATGGTTAAGGGATTCCAAAAATAGTCCATTTGTTCATTCAATCATAAAATGTGCTTTTGTTTTCACTGGAACAAATATTTTCATTCAATTTTCTTGCAAGGAAAATATTTTAAAAATTAATGTAAGCTTATCGACCGATATCGTCTGTTGTGTTTTGTTATGGTAAAAACCATTCAAATATCTTTGAAGTGGCTAAAGTAACCTCGTTTATGTGTGTAGTTGTGAAAATTTAAAACCCGTTGCAATGGTTAAAGTTTTCATATCAACCAAACTCATAGAGTTGTGATTCTCCAGTAAGGGTAAGCTTACAGAATTCGAAATTGAGATTTCTGATGTCCTGCATGTCCTGTCCTGCAAAAATCCAATTAAATAACTGGATTTGATAAGAATTGTGCCTCTAGTGGAAGAGTGTTTCGGATTCTTACACATCTATATTTGTTTAATCAGAACTTTTATGAGCCCCAACATCCGCTTCCAACCGAGGCTATCCGTAGCTAACGTCTACGTATTTTGAAAGATATTTTTCTGTAATAGTGAGAGTGTGTTGATGCACATACCGCGGAAAGCAAATTTTCGTCCCAAGTGATAGGAAAATAATTTCCGTAACAACCAATACACTCTCACGTATACATAAAAAATATTTTTAACATACAATACAATGGCGCTGCGAGCGTTTCAAATTTGAAAAATGGCGGAAAAACGCATTTTTGAATTTTCTTTCAGCCAGTTTTCAGTCAAAAAATTCAGTAAAAATGTTTTTGAGCGTTTTGGACTCTTACAATTTTTTGTGTAGAGCAACGAGATCAGCCTGTGGCTTTCCTTTTTTTCGTGGAACACCCTCTCAACGTAACTTCCAACACATGAATTGTTCATGTTGTCTGTTCTCACAGAATGCAATTTACTTTTATTAGCGAGATTTCTGATTTAACTGTCATACTGTCAAACTATTTCAAACTATTCTCTCCTAAATGTTGATTAGTTTTATCGATTTTCTTCTTCATCTGTACTACATGAGCTATTTTTTTAGACTCGCCTACTACTTCAACACATCTTTCTCTTAAAAAAAGTATGCAAATTAATACTAGCAACTGTTACAGCTGTCGGATGTTGCCGTTGAAAAAGTTCTAAGTTTTCTATAAGCTGGAGTAATTTTCTGCTAGAGTAATGAGAACTTCCAGAAAATCAATCAAGAAGAAAAGTTTCCATGCTAATCCAAAAATTCCCTTTAAAAACGTTTTAAACTTTGTACCGCTAAAATGAGGACTAGGGAGTGGTACCAGACGTGCTCTTAATATCGCTTTTTGGTGAAATTCAGAACGAAAATGCAAATGTTGAAAACCATGACAAATCAAAATTTGCAATGTGTTGACTACGAGGGGCTCGGTCGACACCTTTAATAAGCTATGTTTTCCGTTCGATCGAATTTTGAGTATAAAAACATTTTGAACTTCGTACGTACATGGGGGGAGAGTTGGGTGGACTGCGGATATCTCGTGCATGACCTGGAGGTTTCTGAAATGAGGGTTCTTAGGAGTATAGCCAAGATTAATTGGAGGGAGCAGTGGGATAATCAAATTAGGAACGATGACATTAGGAAAAACTTAAAGGTTTCGTCAGTGGAAGGGGTGGCAAAGGTTAAGTGTCTGCGCTGGTTGGAGGGAGCAGTGGGATAATCAAATTAGGAACGATGACATTAGGAAAAACTTAAAGGTTTCGTCAGTGGAAGGGGTGGCAAAGGTTAAGTGTCTGCGCTGGTTCGGGCACGTTCAAAGGATGGGTAATAACAGTCTACCAAAAAGGATCTTAGATGCACAGGTTCCTGGGGTAGACCAAGGAGAAGGTTAATAGATTCAATTAAATAAGACTTGGCAGTTAGGGGACTTTCTCTGGGGGAACAAACCATCTCCGATAAAAGGGCATGGAGGGGGTGGTACAACTTCCTAGGGTTGTGTCTTAAAGGCCTCACACCGAAAGGTATTTAATGGTCTCTAAAGTTTGATGATGGGAGAGAGGGTTTTCGAATTTGTACCATTTCGTACAAGGGGGGAAGGTGGTGGCAAAAAATCGAATTTGTTATGTATGTACTTTATGAATTAGTAGATGACCATTTCTAATCGATGCATCAAGATCACGAACGGATCCTTTGTACTGCCCAGTCATCATTGAAATCCTTTGAGAAGCCCTGCTAAGGACCTCCTTTCCACACATTAGACACATTAGACATCGCCTGAACAGTTGCACATCTGGCATATCCTGAACATATGCAATCAAATGCTACCCTATTCAACTGACTGTGTTTCGCTGAAATAATTTGATTCTACATTTCCAAATTATTTTAGCGCTTCGAAACATACTGTATAGTGGCAGTTTGGCTCCTGAACTTGAGTTACAGGTAAAGTAAACATTCTAAACAACGAAACAATTATACTACAATATGTACCAAATTACACATTCGCCATGTGGTTATTGATGCGGTTCAATCACTTTTACCTTAGATATACGAGAATAAATCACAATACATAACGCAAAACAAAAATTTCGGCAATACAACAAAACATTGAACACTTTGGCAATATAATGACCGAAATTAAAAATAAGAACTTTTTAAACTTTGTACTTCTGTGCAGGTTTTCGCGGTGTTAGAAACTTGCGCAGAAGTACAAAGTTTATAAAGTTCCTATTTAAATTTCGGTCAGTGTAACACAAAACAAAATATTTCGGCTAGATTCCGAGTTATTTTTCGTGGAGACAGCCTAGCTTATGAACGATGCGCACTCGACTGTGGCCTAAACTAAAAACTGAAGCAGTGGTCCTAACACTAAATAGTAATAGCGGTGAGGCGTTCAGTAGATCTATCTGATTATTTCATATAATATTTTTAGTTAGCCTCCTAATTTTGGAAGTAATTTGACATGGATTTTGTTTTTGATTTAGCATTTGTATTAGCAAACTCAACTAGTGTTCAAGGTTCATCGAACATCATTTGTCTCAATAAATTTTTACATGATAACTTTTGAGCCAGTTAATGCAGAAACAATGTAGCACAAAAAATATTGTGTCGAATTATTTATTACGTTGAGTTTATTTTCACTGCGAAAACACAGATATGCTTTCGAAAGTAATAAATTATTATAGTAGTCAGATGTACTGTATCTATCTACATAATAACATTTCGATTACTGTCGTCTGAATCATTACTCAATTAGTGGCTTAATATTTGCACACTTTGGCTTAAATTGTATCGGTGATTATAGCCTCGTAAAACACGCCAAATGCAACTTCTGTTCTGTATGTATGAAGCGATATCTAATCTCTGAACAGGTGTTTAATTTAATGAGATTAATGATACGAAATTTATTGATTATTCATTATTGGCGTACGGTGTATACACTCGGTACTTAATTATAGATGTTAATGGTTAAATAGGTGCCATGGAGCGCAATTCATTTTTGAAAACATTTGTAGTAATTTTGTGTTTTTCTGGTGTGGAGAAAATACCCGTCAATTAAATTCAAATTTACGCTACCCATTCATTTTTTTCAGCTATTCATGGACTATATTGGCCATGTGATTCGGATAACGATTGCAATGCTACAGTAGGTGCATTTTGCTTGAACAAAGTGTGCCAATGTGCTGTTGGTTATGTTTTTTCGGAGGATATAACCACTTGTATCAAAGGTAGATTTTCAATTTTAATATAAACTGGCATATAAACTGGCAACCCAACTTCCAGAATCATTGTATGGACAGGCATGTGTTGCAAGTAGTCAATGCTCTCATATGCTTACCGGATCAAAATGTACTGGCGGCGTTTGCGAATGTGTCGAGGGTTATAACTATATTCGAGGAAGATGCAGGCAATTGGTCGACTTACATAGTCCGTGCACTCAGGTAAGATTTCATTACTCACCTCCTGCTTCGATATTGTGCAATAAAAACGTTTCTATTCCCTATATTCCCTTTTCCATTGTTCCGCCATGGCTGCTCTGATTAGATTCTCAGAACTGAGCCATCCGGGCGAAAACGTCGACATTCAAATCGATGCCAACTTCATGCTAATCAATCATGTTTTTGTATCCAAATGCAAAAGTAAACGCAAATGTCAAAATTG
Organism: Pseudolycoriella hygida; assembly: GCA_029228625.1. Taxonomy (NCBI): domain Eukaryota; kingdom Metazoa; phylum Arthropoda; class Insecta; order Diptera; family Sciaridae; genus Pseudolycoriella; species Pseudolycoriella hygida. Next base: position 43,989,587 of record CM055406.1, on the reverse strand, counting down.
AATAAAATTTTGCAATAATCTTAACCACATCTGTACGTGTGTATATACTTCTGTATGCGAAAAAAGGCGCGAAATTAAATAAATTTGAAAAATTTGATGCGTTTTCAAAAGTGCATCGTAAATGGAGTTAAAAAACTCAGTGTCAACCCACCACGCAAAAAGTGCATTTAAATAGGAGTTATGTATGTTACTATTGTGAACTGTCTATGTCGAGGTTACGTCATTATTGCAAAATTTTATTCAATTGTAACTAACTTCATCGTAAATGACATTCTATTCAATGTTTGCTGCAAATAAGACTGTTTTTTATATTAATTTCTGAGAAATGAGAAAGCAATTGACGCATTTAGTGCGACTTCGGTGTCAAAGTGTGGTGAATTTTTGGTGAGATGTATAAGCTGCATACCAGTAAAATATAGTCAATGCATTTAATCATAAAATTTGGAATACTTTGACGCACTGACGCTTAAAATTGGTGTAGATTTGAAAAATGAACGCTGAATTCGAGCAATCAACCGTCATTTGAGAGACTGAAGTCTGTAAAGTTTCTATACGACCTACGGAATTCACGCAATAGACCTCGCGCTTGTATTTTTTTTTTTGTATTTTTATTTTGTATTTTTATATGAATCTGTACTGATAATATGAACCAGGAATAGTAATTTTTGATACAAGTTACGTATGAAGGTAGTTTAACGCACTAGATGTGAGATTGCCGATACGAGCCGAAGGTGAGTTCGGCAACACATCGTGTGCGTTAAAGTGCCAGCATACGTAACGTGTCTCAAACAACGTTTTTTGCAATTCACCCAAAAACGAGATTTTCTTTTGATATAAAAATTCAATGGACACTTTTAGTCCGCTCGACATTTGAATTTTAATTGAAACTTGAATAATTTGACACAAGATGGCACTATAAAAATCTATTGTTTGTGTGCTGATTTTACCCATATACCGATTTTTGATTGATTGATTTATTATAGCACATATTATATGATTAAGGCCGCAAGACCTTTTAAATTACATACATAACGCAAGCAAAATATTATATCCAATAAAAAAATGATGAGTAAAGATTTCAGCTAAATAAGGAAAACAAAGCAAAAAAAAAGTCAAAATAAAAAGCAAGACTACAATGCCATGATTTACCAAAATTTCATAAATGTTCATATTTCGTCGAACAAATCACAATTACCGAGGGCGACTGGAACAATCAGGTAGCGCGCCTGAAAATGTGGTGGAAGTAGGAAATAGGAAATATGCATAGATCAATAGTGGCTTGACAAACCATAATGATCCTTACACGCACGTCGAAAGCCAGTTAACGAAAGCCTGCATTTAACCGCTGCAGGCAGCGCATTATACTTCGCCACTCCGCGAACAAACATAGAATGATTAACTGCGTCTGTGTTATTGCAGGGCAGTAACAGATTGAACGTTCGACCAGACGAACCCCGATTGAGCCTTTCATACACATAATCAGGTTCCTTCGTGGTCACAATTTTGTGTATGAACGTAGAAGTGAGGTAATCGAGATAAGTAAACAAATTGGTTCCAAGAAGTCGGTTAGAGAAGCCAGACACCGACTCGTAACGGCCAATGCCATATACAAACCTAACACATGCTTTGAATGGCTTCTCAAGCAACTTCTTAGCACCAGCACTCAACTCACCAATTACTGGGCAACAGTAAGCAAAGTGGGACATGAGTAGAGACTTCACTAAGAGCTTTTTCGTTTCTTGTGGAATGCACCGAGCACTGGGCCACATATTCCTCAGACCGGCAAAAATCTTCGAAGAGACTGACTGCACTTGTTGTTTCCACCCCATCCGACTGTCAACTGTCAAACCCAAATTCAACACACTATCACTGTACACGATCGTTACTCCGTCAAGCTCAATTTGCGGAATATCCTTAGCCCAATCACCAATCGAAGCAACCATTGCCTTCGTCTTCCCGGCGTTTAACTTCAGCCTGTTCTCTTTCGCCCACTCTGTCACCGCTAGCAAGTCAGACTCCAACAAACGCATGTCAGCAAAGTCGTTACCTTTGCGAACCGCAATATAGAAGTCATCCGCAAATAGATGACACTTGCAATATCTCAGCCGCTGAGGAAGGTCGTTAATAAAAATAGCAAAGAGTAATGGGCCCAAAACTGATCCTTGGGGCAGACCAGAACCAAGCTCAAGGAATTTCGAATGGAAACCATTAATCGCTACACACTGCAAGCGCTCAGAGAGATAGCTAAGGATCATGCGCACCGCATCACCAGAAAACCCGAAGCCAGAATATAACTTATCAGCCAGCAGATCATGTGATATAGAATCGAACGCCTTGGAAAAGTCTAGGAGCAGAAGGACAGTGGCTAGGCCCTTACCCATATTTTCCTGAATATCGCTAGTCACCTGTAAGAGAGCTGAGGTAGTACTATATCCCGACCGAAAGCCAGATTGAAACTTGTACACCAGTCCGAGCTCCTTCACATGCTCCGTAATTTGCCTTTTCAACAGCCTTTCAAGCGCCTTAGACAAAGAGGGCAGTATGCTAATGGGCCTGTAGTCATCAAGTGAACGTTGTCGAGTATTCTTACGAAACGGAAGGACTTTCGCTTTTTTCCAGCAACTAGGAAAAGCAGATTTAGTCACAATCGAGTTGAAAATATGTGTCACAATCGGCAAAATAACCGACAAGAGCGCCTTGATGAACGTGATCGGTATCGAGTCCAGGCCGACGGAGTTCGACTTAATACTATTTATCGACATAACTACTTCAGAGTCGGTGAAACAACGGAAAGAAAAAGAGCGATGCGACCACTGCGAAGACTTCAAAATCGGATTTCCAGTCACATTAATCCTCCGAGGGAATTCTGAGTAATCAGTCCGTTTCACAAAATGCGAATTTAATTCATCTGCTGTAAACGGCGGAACGTCATCATCGGAACTAGAAACAAAACCCAAACGTCGCAAGCTACCCCACAGCCGGCGAGTTGGAGTCACAGCCCGGAGTTTCTTCGCAAAGTATTTCTTTTTTGCTAGAAATAACACCTGCTTCGCTCGGTTGCGCAGCACTTTGAAGCGACAAAACGCTTCATCCGTCCGTACCCTTCTCCACTCCCGATAAGCCATGTCTCTATCCACAAGCGCTTTGTCAACCTCGGTGTTTAAACCAGGGGTTAAGAGTCCGTTGTGTTGAACACGGCATCAGCGGAGCATGAGTATCCAGCAAATACAACACTTCGTTACTGAACGAATCAACAAGTGTGTCTACATCAGCGACTGACATCAATTTCAACCAGTCTACAGAAGATGCATCTGCTAGTAGATTCGTGATGTTTATCCTATCAAGGCGCCTCCTCAGTCTTATTGGCTTCTCAGTGAGCTCCATGTCACATTCAAACGACAGGAAAATAAGGTCGTGTTTTGAAATTCCCGGTAGACTAATCTGCGAAAACCGACAAACTTTACCAATGGAGCTGGTCATAAAATGATCTATGGCCGTTGACGCACGACCAGAGAAATGAGTTGGTTCTTCAGAAACAATTTTCATAGATAATCCTTCTATCACAGAGATGTAACGTACCATACGTAATTACACATATATCGTCATCGCACTACTGCGGCAAAATGACTTCATACGACACCGAAATGACGCATGAAAAAGCGAGTTTTTGTCGGTAAATTGCAAAAAAAAATATTTGCGTTTTAATTTTTTTTATTGAATTGAAATTATACGTTTTGAAAAATTCAAATGTTTCCCGCTCATATCTAAGGAATATTGTTATGCTGTTGGCTCAGTGGTAGCGTACTGGCCTTCCACCAAGAAAACCCGGGTTCTATCCCGGTGAAGGCAAATTCTGTATAGGATTTTTATTCAATGTATAGCATGAAAGTGCATGAATGACACGATGAATTCTGTATACAAAATATCTGAGTCTAAAAGCATAACTTTAGGCGGAGATATAAATAATAATTAGCACTGAAAGAAATCCTATGGTGTTGCTAGCCTATAGGCGTGGTTGGGAATTCACGTTAAGTATGTGGTCCACACTCACCAACCCGCACTGGCCCGCGTGGTGTTTCATGGCTAAATATCCCTAATTGGGAGGCCTCATCCAGCAATGGATAATATGGCTACAAATATATATGCTGTCAGCTTACCTCTGCTATTGGAATATGTGAAATTGATCGTATTAGGTTGGTGCCAATGGTACTGCTGTAAATGAATATTCACTCGAATTATTTCAATGTATAACTTTGAAATTGAATTTGTGTCGCAGAACAATTTTTATCTTAAAACCCCTACCTACTCGTACGAAAAAATGAATAAAGAAAAATGATGAAATGCATGGAACGTACGCTTTCGTCACAGCCCCCTCCCCCTTAAAGATGTGGGTACGTACTTTATGGATGGCCCCTAAGTATACTGAGTTTCATTAAGAGATGCATGGTGTCAAGTAATTGAATGTTTGTTGCATATTATCATGAAGTCCAGCATACTTTGACATAAGCCGATGACGCACTGATGGCGTGGATTGCCAGATTTCCGAAATCAGCGCAGCTCCCAAAGGTCCAAAGATATAACAATTTAGAGTCAAACAAGTCTTATCAAAAAACAATAGAACCAATAGAAGAAACAATAGAAGAAACAATAGAAAGAATTTTTCGAAACACATAATACTAGATTAGATCGTAGTTTTTAAGCAGTCAGAGAAGTGTTAAGTTGGTATCTGTGTGTCGAGATAGAAGGAGCGTGTTGGAAAATTTGGCGCCACTCTTGAGAGAATTCGTATGCAACTCATTCCGTATTTTATTCACCGCGGTGCTTCCTCGGGCGAGGCGTTAAATAGTACATTAATTGTTGGTGTCAAACTTTGTTTCGTTGATTTGGTGAATGAAATAGCATATGCATCTGCGGGAAAATTTATTTATCTACTCGGGGGACTACATCCCTCACCTTCGGCAGGTGCCTAATCCACTATTAACCTCACGTTAATTCTATCTGGCCGCAGGCTTACCAACTTATCATTTCTCTGAAAGCAGTAATAAGTGCTATGATCATATCAAATTGATGAGGAAGTTGACCGAAAATATCGAAAATTATCAAAATATCGGCAATTTTTGGCAGAAAATGTGTAACGCGTCTGTCGAAAAACTCCAACCATATGGAAATGTATTTATAACAAACATTCGATAATTTTATTTGATATTTTGATAATTATCGATATTTTGATAGTTATCGATATTTTGATAGTTATCGAATTTTGATACATATCGATAATCGTTATTTATCGATATTTGGGTCAAAGTCTATCGCCCATACCTACATAATTAAAACCAAAAAACTTAATATTCGTTATGCGCCTTCATTAATATTTTCGGATTTTGAGTGACAACATACATTGTTTTGAATAAACTCATTCCTTTTTCATGATAACCGGAACATAGCTGTTGGATCACAGGTGGATGAATGAGCCCACTAATCAATTATTGATAAGTAAATTGGTCGATAAAAATAATTACAATTGAACGAAAATCGACGGCTACCTCATTTTGTCTGTATTGACGGCTGTATGGTTGTTGGCCATCCACATATTCTGTACGCAAAAAATGTGATTTTTAGACTGTACCTCTGTACGCATCCGTACATTTCGACACCCCACTCCTTACTTCATACGTAAGCTATTTTCCAAAGCTTTGACCTAAATGCCTCGCAAAATAATTGATTTTGACCTGCTACTAAATGTGAGTATGTCAAAAACGGTTAACTATAACGAAAATGATGAAATGAAACTCATACAGCAACATTTTCTAAAACTTTGTAGAACTTTCAACAACTTTCTAAAACTTCTTAGAACTTACTAAAATTTTCTATTACTTTATACAAATTTCTAGACCTATCGGGCACAGTCGAGGAATTCTTAGGACTTTCGAGATCTTTTTATAACGCCTCCGTTTACAGCCTCTTCGCCCTCTGGCATTTCTGTCTGGAGTCAAATTGCTACAGAGTGACGCAAGTTTAGCTCTCCACCTGGTCTAGGATATTAAGATATTATCATATTAAAATGTTGATACAAGGTTGGACGATACATCACAGACGGTACGGCATTTGTAGATGATAACTTTCTATAATGTGCAAGAGTACCAAAACATTTTTAGACTCGGGGTTCCGTCCGCCGACGCGATAACTTGAGTAGAACTCAACCAATTTTCAAAAACGTTTTTTTCTTGAAAGGTAATTGAAAAATCTTTTATGGGATTGAATCTGGAGCTAAGGCCATTTAAGTGGTTTTTGGTCTTTTGTACATAACTCGGGTAAATCTTTTCCGATTTTCATAATTTTTTTTTGTTTGAAAGACCTGGGCATAGTGGACAATTTATGGAAAAAACTTTTTTGAATTTGAGTCCTTGGAGTTATGCTAGGGCACTACAAACGAGTCTCTGTTTTAGATTTATCAAGGTGGGATGGGCCATTTCTGGCTCCTAAAATACAGATCTATTGATCCTTTGTTTTTTTTTCCCGTTCATCATGTAATCCTTAAGACCTTCCGGTTCTCACCAAGAACTTGTATAGAGCAGGTGGAACTTCTGGCATTCACATATTAGGTGGATGCCCGTTTCCTCCTTCAGGCCGCAATCGTATCTTGGATCAGCCAAAATGGTCATTTTGGACAAGTGCTTGTTCAACCCACAGTGACCCGTAATGGCTCCCACTACTCTCCTAATGCCACTACGGTCCATTCTGAAAAGCTCCTTGGCCCACTTCTCGTCAGGCGCCGGAAAGAATAGCCTCGTCTACTTTCCTCCGCCGTACACGCACCAACTCTTTGCGGACTCAGCCCGCACCCAGTGTTCCACTGCCCTTTCACACAGAGAGTGTGGGATCGGGATGTGGGGCTCTGGGCCCTCGATCGCAGATGCTGAACCCTGTCTGGCTAGCTCGTCTGCTCTCTCATTATCGTCTACACCAGTGTGCCCAGGGACCCAGGCGATCGTGATCTGATTTCTCAGTCCCAATCGGTTTAGGGTCGCTTTCAGCTCTTTAACCACGTTGTCACAGGCGACGCGAGCGCCTTTATCATCGACCCAATGTCTGAGCAGATGGTCGCTCTGCCACCCGTCATTCCTTCGGGAACTAAATTCATCACTCCCATCAACGTCGCATACGTCTCCGCTTGGAGGACGCTCGCTAACTTTCCCGAATGGAGACTGTCGCAGTTCACCGGTTCCTGCGATAAGATCCCGGCTCCCGCTCCTTCCTCAGTTTTCGACCCATCCGTAAAGCTCACCAGTCCATCAGTCGTTAGGCACGTCGGCCAGTTGACGAGTCTCTGTTAGCGCCCTACGTGTTTTTTGTATCCAACTCGAGTAGATCTTTTTCGATTTTGAAAAAATTTTTTTTGAAAGATCTAGGCTGTCGGTTTATAGAAGAAACTTTTGCCTGTGCATAGGGCTCAAGTGGGCCTCATGTCGGCATTAACCAAAAAAAAATTTGTTTTGCTATGTTGTAGAGAAAATTGAGGAGAACATTTTTCTCTATTTGGGGGTCAATTTTGTGCTTTCGGAAAATTATTTTACACCGTTTCTTCTGACGGGTTTTTCAATATTGCTCTGTCGGCAAATTCCAATACAATTTAATGTGGACGTAAGGAAATATTTACTTAAATACGTCCGAGTCTTTTCGTAACATCAACTCTGTTCTATCTATTCTGATACGTACGGTTCCCTTCATATGTTTTTATATATTTTTTTTTTATATTTAGGACACTGACTGCTTCTTCGGATATGATCGAGATTCTGTTATTTGTAAAGATAATAGATGCGAATGTTCGGAAGATTTTTACGAAAGATTTGAAAACCTATGTCGCCGCAAGTCCATGAGTAAGTAAACAAATTTTGCTATACTATTGAAATCCCTCAAGTTTTATTTGCATTTTTTATAAAGATGTCGGTGACCCTTGCATGGTGCATGAGGATTGTCGGAGTGATGATTTTGAATGTAAAAATTTAATCTGTGCGTTGACAGCGACACCTGAAAGTAATAACGAAAATAGAAGATTGTCCCGGGAAATTGGTGTACAGACGAGTATCGATGTTATTGAAACCAAAGACGTATCGACTTCCATTGATAAATCCAGCTTAGTCATTCCTCCACAGGATGCAAAAAAAGTCCAAGGACGACAATGTAATCATTTTTCTTACAATTTATGTTTCCGTTATAAAATTTCGTTATGCTTTTTAGTTGGTGACAATTGTGTTACAGAGAATGCACCCTGCGAAGGATTTACACATTCAATATGTTTACAAGGAGCGTGCCAATGTCGCAAAGGCTACTATCTAATAAATGGCTTATGCAAAGCGGGTAAATATTTTGCAGGCCGTTGAAATCAATGCATTAAGCAATGAGTAATAATTGCAGAGGTTGGTGAAGTAGCAGATTCGGCCGAGTTTTGTGAAGGTGCTGAGACTTTCTATGATGCCACAACAAGAAAGTGTTCCTGCAGAAGAAATTACTTTGCTTTAAATCACTTAAGATCATGCATAAAGCGTAAGTTTTGGTTTGCCGCGCAGCTCAATTCCTATGTTTTCTTTTTTCAAATTTCGAGACCAACTAAAAATGACCCACAGGTCCATAGAAATGATAACAGATAGCATTGCCACTGTTCTGTGAAACGAGGTCTTTTATCATTTCTATGAATTAATTGCAATTCATATTTCTAGCAACTGACGGATTAGGAAATTCTTGTACCGAACAAAGTCAATGTTCTCCATTTGGTGCAGCTTTCTGTCCCGGATTGGACCAGCGAAGATTGTGCACATGTCATACCTACGCAGTGTATGATGCAAAATCTCAATTATGTGTTCCGAAAACTGGTAAATTAAAGAAATCTTCTACCTTCAGTAATTCAACTAAGTCAAAAATTATTATTATTAAGGACTTGGTTCCTTATGTCGACCAACGAGCGATGATTGTTCGACAAGGGAAGCGAATACAGTTTGCACCAATAATAATTTGTGTTCATGTAAGGACAAATTCATTGAAGTCGATGGAAAATGTAAACCGGGTAAGTGTGTTCTCGTGAATAATGGGATTTGGGCTTCCCTGGAATTTAGTATCGATTACTAATCGGAATGGTACCCCCTTCCTTCCTTACCTTATGTTTGAACAGAAGGATGTTCATTATGTCCTTGGCAAATAGAACGACCGACACAACAAATTCTCAATTCTATTTTTTAATGTATTTCCATAGGAGAAAATGTTGACTGCACCCAAGACTCTGATTGTGCCATGAAAAATTCCGAATGCATTAACGATAATAACGAAATCAACAAAAACGTATGCAAATGTAAGAAAGGATTTTTATTTATCAAAGACGATTGTTTGAAAGAAGGTATTTGAAAAAGCGTTTGGAAATACTGAATCAAATTTGAAACAATGAAAATATTTCAGCAAACGAATACAATGAAGAATGCACCGAAAATGAACAGTGCAAGCCCTTGCTAGGAGATTTGGGCAAATGCATTAATTTAACATGTACATGTGAACAGCATTTGCAATATAACAAAGGAAAATGTTATGAGAAAAAAGGTAAAACACGCAAATATGATAGAAGCAAAGCCAAATCGGAGTAATAACACCGAAACTGTAATCCGAAGACTTTATGACTAAATTAAGAATCCATTTACTCCCAGTCGTCACTGCAAACTTCTGCACACTCATGCTACCGATCTTAAAGTTTCTACGCTACAATCCGTTTTCCTATCAAATTCTTGTTATTCATTTTTTGGAAATCAGGTTCTGCATTTCCAGAAATCAGCCCGTGCGTCTATTTACAATAAAAATCAAATTAAATATCTTGGAAGGCTTTATGTCGAAATGACTAACGAAAAATAACTAAGAACAAGAACACCTACCAACACAAATAACGACTACCACCTCAGCTACTACATAAATAACTACCGACATTAAAGACTGAATGACAAAAATAATTCCCAACCAGATAAACTATTTCGTTATGTAGTAATGAGCAGCAATTTCTTTAATTATGGTGGCTCTGCCCCCATGCCCCTGCGCATGCGGCGAGCTTTTATACGCCTTGCAGGCAGCCCTTACAGAGGGAACTTCTTCACCCTTTTTGATTTTTCACGATTTATGTAGTAATGAGAAGTAATTTTTTTAATTATGGGGCTCTGCCCCACATTGGTCCAAAGTTCGGAAAAATCGGCACTAACAGAATAAACCGATTGGGTGATGGAATTTTTCTGATTTAAGTTTTGTTGAACAGCTTATGCATGGGCCTATCAGAATCACGAACAAAACTTCTGAAGTGATTAAAACTTGGGGGTATCGGCCATAGTCAAAGTAGAAAATTTTTTACGAAAATTGGAAAAATTTTGCCACTGATGACTAGATGTTGTTGGAAAAATGTACTGAATCTCCTAAAAAAATAAATCGGACCATGTCTCGTTTCATTGGAAAGCGGGTATCAATAGCTTTCCAACGATACCCATATGACCTTGATATGCTGTCTCTATCGAGAGGTAGGGAGGCTTAAATGAAAACACATTTTTGGCTACATCTCTAAAACCAAATACCGGAGAGGAGCGAATAAGTTATCGTTTGAAAGGTATTTCTTATACCTTTCAAACACTACTCAAGTGGCCTGATGTGGTATGATGTCTCTAGAGCGATTTAAATGAAAACACATTTTTGGCTATATATCCGGAACTAAAAACCAGACAGCAACGAGTAAAGTTTGGTTTTTTTACCAATATCAGCAATTTTTGACTCATCTTCGAGGAGAAAGATGCACAAAAACGGTAAGTCAAAGTTCCACTGGAAATATCGGTATATCCTCCGAGTCTTATTATCGTCGTGGAAGGTAAGCTCATTGGCAGTAGGTAAAACTAGTTATGTACATACCACGAATAATTCCATGAATGTTATGTATACCATGAATAGTTCATAATTTCATATATGGAATGTGTTCGGAAAACATAAAACCTTGGTGGCTTGGTGGTGCAAAATTTATTACAGAAAAATAAAATGAGGAATACGTCGGGTTTTTAACCGATATTTGTTGTTGCAAGTATTATGAAAACATTATGGAATGCAAAATGAGACACCCAAAATGTGTCTTTTTTATTTAAGAATTCCGTTATTTTCGAAAAAAAATTAGCTTTCAGAATTGCATGTATGTATGGGTGTTTGTTACATCTATTCTACACTATTTTTTGACGTTTTCATAATGCTTGCAACAACAAGTATGAGCTACCTTCCACGATGATAATAAGAACTCAGACTCGGAGGAAATGTCGATATTTCTAGTGGAACTTTGGCGATTTTATCTACACCTTAATATTCTGATTCCGCCTTCAGATTTTTCTTGCATTGCTTTCGAAAAAAGAATCGAATTTTATACCTCCGCTTATTGGGGTATTTTCTTCATGGAAAACATAAAATACATTGCGGCACGAAAATAAATGCTATTCGCCCTCAAGGGCGATTAGTCTACCGATAAGCTATTCGCCCTTAAGGGCGATTAGTCTACCTATAGACTATACGCCCTTTAGGGCACATAAGACAATAAGAAAACACAAATTCACACAAAATGCTAAAAAAAACAATTTCATATGACTCAGCTGATTTTTCTTTTTACAAAATGCTACGAAAATTCAATTTCGTAGCCTCGACAAACTTTTTCTTCTACAAAATGTTGCATGAACACAATTTCGTCGACTCGACTGATTTTTTCTTCTCTTTTTCTTTTCGTCGTCTAGTATTCCAGGTTTGTTTTGCCGGTGAACGACAAGCGACAATCTTTTACGACATTTTCAAGTCACGACGAAAGCCTGCCATACTTATTTCAATTACTTTGATACAACCCATACACATTCATTGTAAGACTGGAATTATTTTGTAATAGACATGACGCTTCAGACGCTAACACATCTGGTACAGTTGTGCTATGGAGAACATTTAGAAGAGATCAATTCAGTGCCAATCTTCAGCCAAGTCATCCAAGAATTGCTACGAAAACGCAATTTCGTCACTTCGAATGATTTTTCCTTCTACAAAATGCTACGAAAACGCAATTTCGTCGACTCGACTGATTTTTCATTCTGCGAAAAGCTACGAAGACGCAATTTCGTCTCCTTGAATATGTTCGATGCTATTGTTGGGAGGTTAACATGTTAACAGGTCGAACAACCATAGTGATGATATTTTGCGTTTTGTGCGATCCAATTGGAATGGCCATCATCATTCGCACCGTGTTCATTGTCCCGCCATATTTTGTGTTGTATGTCCAGTACAGCGCCATCTATGGAGGATTAGTGGGGATACGCCAACGTTCTTTCCCATCAATTTCTTTTCTCGACTGATAAGTGCGCCAAGTCTCCGCTGACGTGCACTGTATGCTGTTTGTGTATGCAGGATTGTCACTCGACTGATTTTTCCTTATACAAAGTGCTATACAAAACGCAATTTCGTCGACTCGGCTTATTTTTCCTTTTACAAAATTTTACGAAAACACAACTTCATCCATCAAGCTTGTACTTGAGAACAGCAAACAATGCAATAATTAACGATATTCCACCTTAACTTGATGCGCTTCCTTGACGATGAAGTTAACTTGTAGCGCCGCACGGAAAATATTTTCCCATCACTTGGGACGAAAAGTTGCTTTCCGCGATATGTGCACCAACACACTCTCGCTATTACAGAAAAATATCTTTCAAAATACCCCAACACACATCCGATGTGTACTTTTCTCTTGGGCTTCGCCCGCGCGTACCCGTACGTACACATCTCGTGTGTATTGGGGTATGTTGAAATGTACTATTTCTGACGTACACACTTCCCTCATGACTTTGTTCGATATAATCTCTAGAAATCTCCTAAGAATTTTTTAGAATAAATAAAAAGTGCTTAACTCAAGTTTAACTAATGAATTTTGCAATTAGCTTTGGGAGAAAAATGTACTCGCTCTTCTGAATGCTTTGTAACGGCCGAACCCGAGAATATCGAATGCAGAAATGCTGTTTGTGAATGTCCATTTGGAACGCAGAAGGACGTGGAACGACAAGTGTGTATTAGACCAGCTGCAAAAAAAAGTAAGTATCGTTTGTGTTTTGTGTGACGCCATGAGTCATGAGTTGTTATTTTTCATACAAAAACTTTTAATCGCCCCGTGAAATGAAAATCTTTTTACTTTTTGTTCTACCAGTTTAGAGCGAAATTAATTATTACATAATCCAGACCAATCCCTAATTATGCAAAGCATGAAATAAATTTGTCGGAAATTAATGTTGCCAGTACCTTAAAGTTATTTTTTGTTCGTGAAAAACTTTTTATTTATGTCGTGTTCATTGCACATTTATTTATGACCAACAACGTTGGTCAGTTACGATATCATGAATCGGACTTTTTTTATGTTTTTAAATTCCAACACTTGTTCTGCATTTATTTGTTAGTCCAGGTAAAAAAAACCGATTTGAGTTTTCGGATAAACATTGCTAAAACAAAGTTATGTACGACATTAATAAATTCCACGAAACTTTCACCAAATGCCTACAATTACGACATGAACGCGTCAAGCCTTTTGACATGAAATGTAAAATATTAAAAGATTTTTTCCTAAGCTAAGTCGGAATGTTACACATAAAGGACAAATTAAACATTAACGTGAAATTGTTCAACATTTAACATTCGATTTCGTGCATGCTTGTCATTCACAAAAACGTCCAACACGCCAGTTTGATGTTAAATTTGTATTATTGACTGTCTTAAGCAAGAAAAACTTTCCAGTGGAAACCGGCGTTGACTTGAATTGCAAAAATGTCGATTTCTTGGTAGATTCTTTTGAAAAGGTGCCAATGGTAATGACTAAGAAACTCAAATGATAAAAATAATTGGTGAGCGTGTTGAGATGAGCCTTGGTCATGTAAAGTGTGAACATTTCCTTTTTGGTAAATTATTTAACATCCGCTTAGGGCCAGTACCCGTGGGCAATGGTTCCAGACATAATTTAATGAGTGAAGGGGATGATAATTAAATGATTGGATCTGTGGTTTAGTTTAAAGTTGTATTTGCCAAGCTTTCGACACACATTTATTGTCATCCTCAGGGCTGAATATGAGTAAAGGGGAATTTTAACCATCTCGGACTAACACTTAGACAACCCAATAATGTTTGTGTCGTGCATTAAAACGTCTAATTTTTTCGATAAACTTCTTTTCTTAAACGGAATTTATGATTTGTCAGCCCCGCTTCGCTTAGGATAAAACGAAGTTAAAAATTCAACACAAAAAAAAAATTAAAAGAGATTCCAATAATTCCAAACAAATTAATTGAGAAATAACTTTTCAAGTCCTATAACAGAAGGCGTAAGGAGATCTACAATAAACTGCATCTTTTGAAAATAAACTACAGATGCGTAGTCGGCCTATATACGAAAAATAATTGTATCAAGTTGAGCTTTTACGAAATCCGTAAGCAAGGGAAGTTAAATTTATATCACCTCACAAGGACAAGAGCAGAAAGTGCTTCTCCGAGTGACGTATCAAGTTTTACATGCTTCATATCGGAGGTGAAAGTTAAAAAAAATGTCAATTTTGAGGTGTGAAAGCTTACTTTAACAATGTACTGTATGTTGGATCAAGATGAGAAAAAGTATCCAAAGGAAAAATTAGCCAAATTCATTCCACATTGATTTCTTTTTTCGGCTTGTGTAGTTGTTTTTCTGGTAGATAATAGAGCCTAGATCGACGATTGGGAAGATCATTTTTCGAAAAAATTGGATTGAGACGGATAACGAACGACTTTTGTTCTTGTATTTTAAAGCGTTGGTTAGAAAGAGACAGATAAAGTTGGTTTGAAATGAATATGGCTAAACTACATACATCCATAATGCAAGCGATTATTTCACAGACAAAATTAATGTATGCGCGTGTGATCATGCCCGCAACGGTAGCGGAGGGCGTGACGCAGTCGCTCCACCCCAAAAAAGAAGTCCACAAACTCATAAAAACCCATACAAAACCTTTGGGGGACCAGGAACTATATATTGACAAACTTTTGAAATTTTCCCCCTACCCCCTCCCCCCTAAAATTAATTAAAAAAAAAGTACGTCGCAGCAGCATTCAAAGAAGCTCAGACTCACAAAAATCGGTTGGAAATTGGCTGAGATATGGCATTTCAAAATTCACGAATTTCCATATACGAATTGCACCAAAACAAGTTTTTCCAATTAAATCCTTCAACTTACTATGTATGTGATTATAATCATCATCATCTATTCATGGATCACGATCTCGAGAACTAGTCAGCCGATCTTCTCGAAATTTTCACTGAAAGTCAGTCTCGGCCCTAAATGAAAAATTTCATAGGCCGTTTTTCTGGGAAAATTCTGGAAAAGTCGTGGCATGGGAAAAAGTGGTCAATTTTGAGGGTTTATTAGGTGATGCTCGGAGTTTTCGAATTTTAGCTCCGGAGTGTCAATACCTAGAGAACTGGTTTCTTTGGAAAAGTTTTAGAGTTAGGTCAGGAGAATTTTTTGGGATCTTCAAAAATTCTATAACACAGTGTGTGACGTCATTTGTGAATGAACCCCCACAAATATTTGATTTTGGTCTAAATCTGACGTTCATAAAGGTAAAGGTAAGAGACAATTTTATTAGGGCATAGAAAAAGTGTTCAAACGTTCTACATTTCCATGTAAAATTCAACATCTTCACCCTTTTCTTGGTAATCACCACCCTCCCCCCTTCCGTAGAGTATATCGTCACTTGCAAACAGCTCTTTTTCGCATATCCAGCAGCAGATCATGTTTCAGGGAAGTAGTACAGACTTCTTCAGCTGAAAATAGTCAAGAAAAAGTGTCTTACAAAAGTTGTTCCAGACCGGTGCAACAGCCTTGAACCGGGGAAGTCTTTGCATGGTCTTATAGTAGGGGTAGTATACTAGAACACACCATACTCAGTTTTTCGGTTCATCGTTGTTTCAAGCAGTAGAGCGCTCCCGAAGTTTTCACCTAAAATGACTAATAACTCAGAAGTGGGGAAAGTGGGGAAGTGATGAAAAACCTCTGTATCATTGGGGCTTACCATCCCATAAAAGTTCATTTGATTTCATTTCGTTTTACACGAGTTATAGCCAAAAAACCATTTTTATCACCCCCTGACACGCACTTACTTGGAGCACCATAACTCCCCCGAGATATCAAATTTTCCAAAAATGAGAAATTACTTTTCTTACTATAGAACAACGAATCGAATGACACATTCATCGGGAAAAACTAAGACATGATGTCCCAAAAGTGAAGTTTTCGCAAAATTACTCTTAAAAGGTTTTTGTATCAAAAATGAAAAAAAAAATTCCGATTCAAGGTTTCAGAGCGAAAATGGCGAAAGGATATTGAAAAAAATTAAGCGAAGTAAAACGTCAATATCCATAAGCGAAATTTCCATACTACACGGGAAAAAGGGAACCACTCCTGACACTTAACTATCGCCGATCAGCTGGATGCGCTTAGTGAAATGATCGTCTCCTATAATCTCTAATCTCTCCTAACGGCTGAATAAATAAGTTTTTATATACTCGCGCATTGCGTTTACAGACTTGCAGAACTTGACCAACTGGTATTCTTCAGATGGCCTTCATTCCAATACAAACATTGATATGAGACTATATGCACTAACTACAATCGCGCCCACACTTATGAACAGAAAACTTGCATAATCGCATCACTATGTATGCATTGAAACAAAACCCGCTGTAGAATTCCTGCATCAAATTCAGCATAATTTCGAATCACTGTGATTGTGTATGTGTTGTGCAAAATTAATAATTTTTTTCTTACGTATTACACCTTCTTCGGCGACGCAAGTCATGACCACTCATATGTTATCCGTATCAAATAAAACATAAGACTCGGTTTTGCCTTTCACTCTTTTTATCCTTACCAAACAATTGAATGTTTTTCCGAGGGGTTATCCACTTCATTTTTTATGGTACAGAATGATGGAATTTTTGGAATTTCTGGAATTTTTAGAATTTCTGAACTCCGGAATTTCGATGAAATTTTTGAAATTTCGATGGAATTTCTGAGGAATTTTTGGAGTTTCTGCGGAATTTCTGGAATTTTCGGGACTTCTGAATTTCGGAAATTTTTGGAATTTCGATAGAATTTTTGGAATTTCAATGGAATTTTTGGAATTTCGATGGGAATTTTGGAACTTCGATGGAATTTTTGGAATTTTTTTAAGGAATTGGAAAATTTGGTACAAATTTTTGACCAGTGGATAATCCCTCGCAATTTTTCAAATGTTCTCAAGGGCGATGACGATGGCTTGTCGAAGTTTATGATTGAAAATGATTTATTTGACAAAAATATTTGTTTAAGATTCACAAATTACATTCATAGAATAATCGAACGCTAATCTGATTATGTGTAAGGCTACCAACCATATGTGATTACGTTACGAAAGGATATCTGTTTTTATCATCAAGGATCAAAGTCGGAAAATGAATTACTCTAGTCACGAAAGTGTACATAACAAATAAAGTTTATAGAATTTATTTAAGTTTTACTAAAACACCATGTACTTAAAAAAAATTGTATATTTTATTTTATGTTTAATTCAGCTTTGATGCGGGGCATATAATTAAAAGTGAAATTAAAAAAGCAGCTGTAATAATACATTTGTAATAAATTTATGACTAACTTTAACAACATAACGAAACATGCGAAAGATTGTAAACAGTATGTGGCTCAAGTATCCAACAAAAATTGTTTACGTTGTTCTTATAAATTTGTTTATATTATCTTTGAAAACGCCATTTTAATTGTTCTTTCTATTTTTCAGATTCTTCCGATCGACCAAGCGTATTAAAAGTTATAACCTTATTATTAACAACAGCAACAATTTTGATAACCACTGCGGCAATTAAAGAAGCATACTACTAGCAATATTTAATATTAAATTGAATTTACGACCAAGATTTGGACTTAGCCAATCGGATACAAATTATTTCATAGGTATTTTAAAAGGCTTTTTACTTGAGATTAGTATAGACTTTAGTTAGTAGACAAATTTTCAAATTCCTTATACACTTGATTGATATTATTATAAAATTACAATGAATTTGTTATAAAAACAGTGAGTTTCGTTTTATTTCTTGATATAATTTTTACTCCTTCACTCCAAGGATGCCATTCATACTTTTCCAAAGCTTTCCGGTATGTGAAATATCAGTTTGGTATTGTGATCACTCAATGTCAGGCTTCATCAACCCGAACTTTGTTACCCAAACCAAATGAGATGCAGAGAGAGAGAGAGAGAGAGAGAGATGCAATATGAAGGCATGGCCCATTTCATGGTGTGAACTCATGATGTAACTTTGACCTCTTGCATATCATTGAATCAGGTTACACCGGCCGATTTCAGAAGGCAGCCTGGTACGAAAAAAGTTAATATGATAATGTTGGGTGTATGAAAGAGTTTATTGATATCACACTCGGTTCCGACTCGTCACCAGCCTGCCTACTTGAGATGTGTAAATAACTTCATATAAGGTGGCTTGGTGCCGAAAAACTATTAATGTCATCGTATCGGCAGTAGCGAGTACTATATGTTACATATATTTCAACTCGGTTGCTGCTGCCCTTTATTTAATATAGTAGAATGGAAAATCTTAAGTAAGCAGCCTGGTGCCAAGTTGAAATTAATATGACGTGTAGTATTCGTCACTGCCGTTGCGCTGACATTAACCAGTACCAGACTGCCTTCTATAAGACTACTCTTACTTCTCAGGTGTCGAATTGGAACCGAGTGCATAGTAATGTTCTCGTTTCCCACTCCAACATTGTCGTAGAAACTTTTTCCTACATGTTCTACACGACGATGAAATAAGTAGTTCAAAAACTAGACGAAGGACCAGTCTATTGAGTAAACTTTTTACATTATCGTCACGTTGAACATTTTGATGGAGAAAAATTGTGACGAACAAAGGCCTCGTTTAGACAGCACAACGACCCGAATTGATTCTTTTTTATCTGTGTTTTAAAGTGTCGCTTTTCCACACTACTAACTGAGCTCCATGAGTCCCACATAGTCTTCCAGCAATATGCAGTTCGTTGCAGAAGGTCGTTGACACTTGACTAAAAAATTTCTCAACTTTAATATCTTGGAGTAAGTTCAATCCAAATACTTGAGAGCTAAATTGGTTGCTACATACGGCTTCTTCCAAAAAAGACAACAAATAAGCCAAATTTAGCTCTTCGGGAGTTATATAAAAATCTCTCAATAGACAAGCGTAATTTTTACGGAATCACTTAAAACCATTTTTAGAACAAACTTGATATAGAATAGTAGTTTGTCGACCATGTTGCGATACGTTGATATTTTCAGCATCAGTCCTAATATTGTCCATACGAGCCAAAGGCGAGTTGGACAATATTTAGGACGTATGCTGGAAAAATCAAGTATCGCTACGAGGTGGACACACTGCTTTTTGCAACAAACAAATCGATTGAGAAGAAAATAACAACCAAACTTAAAAAATTCACTCCACAGAAACCATTATATCATACAGTGTACAAACAATTTTTGATCAGATTGCAATGCACACATATGACATTGTAACGTCGTATCATAGCAACGGAGGGGTACATTTCAGCACATGTATCAAATTTTAAAAGTCATATCGTTACAAGGTGTAAATTTGTTTCACTTCCCCTCACACTCTTAAAAAAATTAGAAACTGTTTTGATTTTGATCGCGTTATCGCATCGTCAACAACATCGAAAACAGTCGAAAATCGATTGTGCGTTGCAAAAATAAACAAAATTCACCATTACACATAATCAAACTCTTGCTTCTATTTCTTTAAAATTAATTATAAAGATTCCTCAAGGAGGAGGGTGTGACGTCAACGAGTGCAGGCATTTATATGTAATATATACACTAACACACCGATCAAACATTAAAATGATTCTTTTTCCACTAACACTTTCAAACAAAAACAACTACGGATGAAGAAAAACGATGACGTCAC
This sequence comes from Pseudolycoriella hygida, assembly GCA_029228625.1. Taxonomy (NCBI): domain Eukaryota; kingdom Metazoa; phylum Arthropoda; class Insecta; order Diptera; family Sciaridae; genus Pseudolycoriella; species Pseudolycoriella hygida. Next base: position 43,969,531 of record CM055406.1, on the reverse strand, counting down.
CGGACTGGAGATAATTTTGATCGCTAAATAAAAATACTAATTCTATGAACTGGGCAAAAAAATTTGGCATTCGTGATCCATAGGACCCGAGTAATCGAAATAAAATAGTTTGGAAACATCACAAAGATTGTCTATTGCTTTGTTCTAAGATTCATCAGCGCTGGACATGTGCACGCAAAATGTCTCGCTGTCTCTGGCTCTAAGCCACAGCCTCTACAGACTGGGTCATTTACGATCCCTATCTTGTTAAGGTGATAGTTCAAGCACGTGTTCCCCCTTCAGAATTCCAATCAACGTGCGAAGCTTGACTCGGCTCAGACTTAGAGGGAACTTGGTGTTCTTTTTATTACAGTCCCCAAGAATTCCTTCGATTGTCTGCAACTAGTCAAAGCCTCCCACCTATTCTGACGGTTTTTTCTGTTTCTTTGCTCACCAGAGTTTCCGCTCATCTTTTGACCGCCGGTTCGGTTCCAATGAATTCAGCACTACTTCCACTTCTGGGTAATCCTTGATTACCTCAACAGCACCCAAATGCTGTGAGTAATTAATCAACTGTGGGCATGCACAACAGGCACAACCTAACTTCCACTTCTGGCTAGTTCGTCGGCTTTTTCGTTTCCTACTATTCCAGAATGTCCCGGTACCAGGGCAAGCTTAACGTCATTTTTGCTTGATATGGTCTCTAGATTGAGAAACATTGGAGAACTAACCCTGACGAAAACTTGACCCACGATAGCGATTCTATTAACGATTCACTGTCCGTACTTCGGCGCCTTCACATATGGCTATCACTTCAGATTGGAAAACGGTAGCATGCTCCCCTAGAGGCAAAGACATACTGTAACTCAATTCATCTGAGTATGCTCCTGTTCCCGTACCTTTTTCAGTCTTAGATCCATCTGTATACATGACTGCGTCAGCCTCTATTGGCGGCACTCTGTTTGTTGCTGACGGATTGATTATGATCGAGGTAAAGAAGTGAGCAATCGAAATGTCGTTTGAAATCTTTTATTGGCATTCGATAGCTACAAATTTCTAAAGCTATAAAAGTGAGGTTATGTTCTTCTACTAATGTCTCATGAATTCTTACATTTGTGTTCGACCACACTCTGTACAAACTGACATTAAACAATCTCACACGTTCGCTAGTTGCTAAGCAAAGAACTAATATAAAACCGGTTGAAGCACGCGAAGATCTTATTTATTTAACGAAGAAAATGGATCTAGCAATTTATCACTGTAAGTTTTATGGAAAGGAGATAGAACAGTCGAATTAGCTTGAAGTTGTCCAAGATTCAATGAATCGTGTGACAAATTGCAGTGCTGGGAGTAACACTACTGTACTCCCATTCTTGACCTGCTTTAATCTCAAAATTTTTTTCGAAAGAAAAAGACGTCTACACCTCGTCTTCGGGCATCTCTAGTTCCCTGAACTTTCGCTTCAAGTCTGACAGAATTCTGCCATGACCAAAACGTCGGTCTTGAGCGTCTTGAGCAAGCAAGTTCTCTCCTTTGTACAATCTGTACACTGTCAATTCAGTTTCTTGTTTTATAAGCATATCGAGCGGCGGTAGTGACAGTAGTACCTCTAGTGCCGCTGTTGGCGTCGAGGTCCTGTCACACTCAAGCACGACAATCGCTGAATTTTGCCTATTTTCTTCTGTACTACACCAATTTCGGTCTGTGGTGCCCTAATCATGCAGCCGTATATTAGTATATGTCTTACAATCGATCTATACATCCGTACAAAACCACCGGTTTTAGGCCTCACTTCTTTCCAAACGCGGTGCGACATTGCCAGAATACTCCTAACGCCTTTTTGCTTCTTTCCTTAATGTATTCTCTCAATTTTAGCTTTTTAACTTGAATGACTCCGAGATACTTGACTTTTTCCGTCAAGTTGAGGCAAGTGCCAAAAGCAATGGCATCCGCAGAGGCATAAACCTCCGCTTCCTTCTTCGAGGATGCCTAATTTAAATTGTTTCTAATTCGCAACTGTTTCTATGCGCACTTTTTATTCGAGCTAATATTACGCTATTTTGTGCTACATGTCGATGTAACGATGTTTATTGCATTTTTCCTTCCTTCTTTCAACTCTCGCAGTGGCCTGATGAAAACTGATATTTTTAAACTACGTATTACATAACGTCGATAGACGACTTCTATTAATCCTAACAGTGAGTAGATGAATGTCTTACGAATTTCTTTCCACGTTGTAACCAATGTTTTTCAGTTTGCTATGAGGAGCAAATGGTAAACTATTTTGGCAACCCATAATTGGATAAATATGTCTAATTTATTGTGAAATTGTTACTTTTTAAAAATCTATTAACTGTTCAACGAACACCAATTGACCCATTTCATGTGTAATTAGAAGGACATTTTATCTAAATTCGCTATCAATATGAATAATACCTACAAGACCGTTAAGCATTTGAATAAAATAAAAAGTAATTTCCAAACTATGGGTTATTAACATATTTCTGCTTTCGATAATTATCGTGAGCCAGTGAGCATTCAAAATGTGTAACATAAAAAAACTTTCACTTGTCACGCAAAAAAACGCCATTACTTTATTTTAATCCTTACTTGATGTCTTAACGGTGACGTCACTTGGCTTGTTGACGTCGTCATTTAAAGGATTTCGTCGAAATTAGTTTTCTTTTACGCATATATGTAAATAAATGAAAAGATAATGTGAATGGTTACAATAAATTTTATTAAGTGTCCTTTGTAAACGTTGATAGCAGCAATTGAGATAATTTTACCTAATTCCATGGTAATACGTCGCCGTCGTGACGTATTTATGAGAATGTCACTATTATTATACGTAAATTAACGAAATCTACACAAATAACTAATAAGAACGTATTCAATTTTAAGCTGACGCAAGGAGTCCAGCCGATGACATGGCCATAGTGTCAATATGAAAAAAATTCAAATTCGCGACAGCTACATCCCATTTTTTCATTTGGTACATACATGCAATAAAACTTAAGGATTTAATTTGAATTTAGCATCTCAAACATTTTTTATTTGTTTAGAAACTAATTCCATTGGTACCGTCATCTGGGTAACGAATTTCATCTCTTTCACTTTTTCAATGTGATTTATTTAACATGAGATAAAACACATTCGTTCCCCAGGTGACGTGGTAGCGACAACGTATGGGACTAATAGAATTAGCCAATAATAAACTATTATGGATCATGTGGTAATGTGGTAAACGAGAATTTATTTATTTATTTATTATTACGTCAACCGCTTCCTGACTACATATTAAGAAAGTACAAAATGGTTCGGACCAAAAAATAGAATTAATAGATCAAATACAGTTGATGTTCGTTCAACAAAAATATCGGGCGAGATCGGACAAATTTATGTGTGCTTTACACTGGCCACGGCCACTGCCATTCAAAAACAAAAACATTGTCTATCTAAATTAAAATTATCATCAAAGACTGAAGAAAGTCCGAGTTGACCGAGTAATGAAGCAGTGAGAGCCGCCCTGGTCCCTGGACCGCAATTGCCTCCTCGTGAGATCGTCTCTGTAAAACTGCGATAAAAAGTTGAAAATTCTGAGCATTCTGTCAAGTGGGCCATTTTGTCCATAGTCAGTACGATGAAAAGGAATCATTCTCTACTTTTAAGCGGACGCTCAGGGACCTTCAATTGAATCCTTAAGCTCAACCCAGGGGCATTAATACGACGGCGAAATAAATCGGACACAAACATCACGGACAAATTGATTCTCCTACGCCAAAGTGGCTCAATTCCAATCGACTTACAGCGCTCTAAGTAAGGAGAAGACGAAACGCGCTGTCCCGATGTACGGTCCTTCTCAGAGCATACATGAGAAACGTTTTCTGTATCGATTCTATTTTGTTTACATACGATTCTCATGGGGATCCCACACAATAGAAGCGTATTCCAAGTGAGATCGCACATAAGCAAAATATACACTTTTCAAAGCTCGAATGTCCGTGAACTGCCTGCATATTCGCTTCAAGAATCCCAGCATGAAGTATGCCTTGGACGTAATAAAGTCAATGTGACGGTTAAATGTCAACATCTCATCCAACCATACCCCGAGATCCTGGATTTCGGTAACTCGAGACAAAGACACCCCATCAACCTCATATTGAAAATAAATCGGGTCACGGATCCTGTAAAAAGACATCACTTTGCATTTACTCAGGTTAAGGCCAACTGATTCCGCCTACACCAAAGCACTAGAGCATCGATATCAGATTGAAGACGAATAGCATCAGAGATCGATGCACCTCTGCAAAGCAGCTTAAGGTCATCAGCATACAATATCTTTATCGATTTGAAGATCTTAGTGACATCATCCATAAAAAGAACAAAGAGCAGTGGACCCAAGTGACTGCCCTGAGGCACACCAGATTTGGCCTCAAAGGTATGTGTCTCCGACCTTTGAGGTTCCATGACCTTAGACACATGACCCATGAGAATTACGAAGGTTGCACTGAAAGTTTCTGCAATCTGGTGTTAACAGTAGTGCCACCATGCTGTCAATGACGTGAGTACCGGATATGTAAAAGATTTCGGCTATAAACTGCATTACCACGCCGTTTACATCACTAGTTTACACCAAAAGACAATAGAAAGAGCTTTCGGAGCTTCCGATTTCAATGGAGGCTGTCAAATTCTTCCATTTTCATGAAAAAATAGATTCGTAATTCTTGTCTTAAACATGAGGATTCCAAGATGTCCTTTTTACCACGTTCATCTTAATGTAAAGTCCTGCTTGTGAAGGATTCCCAAGTCAATCCTTACAAAAACGACATGATGGAGTACCACTGAAAACATCGAAAGAAATTCGGCCGGACAACCGGTAC
>CM055406.1:43940927-43964169 GCA_029228625.1 Pseudolycoriella hygida | reverse complement strand
TGCGCTGGTGCGGGCACGGTCAAAGGATGGGTAATAACAGGCTACCGAAAAGGATCTTGGATGCACAAGTCCCGGGTGTTAGGCCAAGGGGTAGACCAAGGAGAAGGTTTATCGATTCAATTAAATCAGATTTAGAAGTTAGGGGACTTTCTCTGGGCGAACAAACCAGCTCCTTGGCGGGCGATAGGAGGGCATGGAGGACGATAGTTCACCAATCTGGGGTTGCGACAGAAAGACCTCACACCGGAAGGTACTAACGGTCTATAAAGTTTGATGATGATGATGATGATGATGATGATGATAAGTCGCAATATGTGGTAAGAGTGAAAGGGAACAGAAAGTAAACATTTCCACTTTACTCATGTATGGTTGCAGGCGTCAAATCGGCGATCGAAGTCGTTGACCCACTCTATTCTTCGTCAATTGCCATAGGTACTATCCCTATAACTGTTAATCGCAGAAAAATCATAAACGTCTTCCAGACTCCGGCATTAATTCAGGATGTGTTCCATCGTCTGCTCAGTAAACTCACAAAGTGGAGATTCTGCAAATGCACCTAATGCAATAAGAAACGCATTGTTTCCGGTTCGAAATCTTTTGATTCTGAGTCAGTGTCGTCTGAATAAATCCATTCCTTTAAATTTCTCCGTTCGGTCGGCTATTAGCTGTTTGATCGCCACTGAAACGTACTAGGCTGAGAAGATAATTTCAGATGCTGTAGACGATGTCAATAAGGACGGAATACAGAATCTTGATTGAAATAGTAAGTTGTTCTCTTTTGTGTTGATGAGTGTGAATGTCCTTCAACTTTTAGACATTTGGTTTCGCGAGTTTCCACTTTCACTGAAATGCTTGAAAACAAAGAAACCGCAAAGAAAATGTTTGTGGAAAATGTGGCACACGGCACATGCATATTCAAAAGCAATGTTTTCTTTTTTCAACAATTAATATGTTGTATGTGCTTACGATTGCCAAATCCACTGTCTGTTTGTGTATACGATTCCAAAATTAATTTTGTGTAGGGTAGTACTTGCATGTAACCTACAACTCTAACATGCAATAAAAGATACAAAAATAGAAATTGAATTTTTTATGGCTGTTATCATTTCAGAAATCAAAATAGGCAAAACGGTAAATAAAAAAAAATCAAAATAAGAAAACCTTGCTGACAGACATTATATTAAACAATTATTTTTATATGCAATATAATTTCCATCGAACAACATTAGAACTTGAATCATTCCAAACTTTTTGTTTACGAAAAAAGCGAGGCGGTGCCCTCTATAAATGTTTTGTTCCCGGTAACCGATAATATAAGATTACTTATACATTGTCGTAAGCGAGTAATAACCGTTCAAGTGTATATTACACACAACGCGCGAGCTATAGCGAGCAAGTGTGTGTAATATACACGCGAACGGTTATTCGAGTGTCCACAATGTATAAGTATATTATTTTACTTTAATAGCGACGATTCATCGAACATTAAACACAAGTACTGATGGCCGAGAGAGCTAGGGCACGGTAGCGCTAATTTTTTGAGATGAGGTGTCGGGGGTTCAATTCTGATTTTTTTTACTTTTTTTATGTTTGTTTCTTGCACAAAATATTCAAATTATCAAATTGTTGCATCTAGATAGAAGAAAGTGAAAAAAAAATTTTCGCGCATGCTTGAACCTAAATGCACATTCCATATAATATTTATATAAACACAACCGAAGATTATGTTACAATGGACAATGCGCATGTGCATTCCAAAACAAAATTTCGAACTAAACACACACACATGTGAGATTCCATTTACACATATAGAAAACACATTTTATGAGAGTTTTCAATTGAATCACATTAGCTGCGATAATATAATTCGCAATTCATGTATTTAATAAGATCATGTGGCGTAGTGGTTAGCGTCGTTGATTGGAACGCGGGGTGATCTGTGTTCGATTCTCAAACGGACGGTTTTTTTTAAATTAATATTTCTAGTCTAGCTGGTTATTTATCGCCCTAGACAGTGGAATTTATCCCTCTAGACGGATAAATACTGAGAATATTGCAGTAAATTCTCATTTTCCGTCTCAAAAATTGGCATTTAATGTGAGATGTATCGTCGATATAAAGTAAAATTTATAATATTTGCCGTTGACAAACCTTCCTGATGAAGTCTCCAAATTGCTTGAAGTAATTAAAGTTGTTGTTGAGGTAAAAGCCTTCTGCGAGTGAAACCATTTACGATTTATATACAATATCGCGAGCGTAATGCAAGAGCTTTCAAAAAAAATGGACTATCGTCAGTTCGAAGCATCCTTCCACTTTCACCTTCAACAAAAAATTTCGAGTAGAGCGAGCGAAAATGTTTGAAAATGATATGCAATTGAAATCATGGTAGAGATTTAATAAAGTCGGGACGAAATTATTCACAATATATGCAAGGAAAGTCCTTTGTACCAGCTTTTTCACACCATTACTGTATTGTTGGTTGCACACATATGAATGTCCGCAGTTTTACTAGGTGGCCATTTCCTGTGTTTAGTCAACTCAAGTTGTTTAGGGGCCATTCAAATAGTGCGCAGGCTAAAAAAGAAGGGTTTTAGACCCCCTTACCCCTTGCACGGTTATATACATGGAAAAACATATGAAAGGACCCGTAAGTATCAGAATAGATGTGGCAAACAGAGTTGATGTTACGAAAAGACTCGAACGTAGTTAAGTAAATATTGTCTTAACTCTTAAGTGTATGAAATTACGTTCACATTAAATTATATTGGAAATTGCCGAGAGGGAAATATTGAAAAAACCGTTCGAAGAAGCTATGTAAAAAAAGCCTTTCGAAAGTACAAAATTGACCCCCGAATAGACAAAAATGTTCGTCTAAATTTTTTCTACAACATAGGAAAAAACCAATTTTTTGTCTAGAGCAGACCTTAGGACCGACCTAAGGCCATAAGGAGATGCCTCGGACACATACTTCCATATACAAAATGTTTCCCTCAATTTACTCTGCAACATAGCAAAAATATTTTTTTTTGGCTAGGGCCAACTTTGAAACAGACCTGAGCCCTACTTCAAAATTTGTTTTTGAATATAATTCGGTGCTCGATTACCTCTCAAATAAAAAAAATCAACAAAATCAGTTAGGATTTATCCAATTTATGTAAGCAAACACGTTGGGCCCTAGTAGAAACTCATTTTTAGGATCCTGACTGAGTCCAAGGATTTCTAATCAAAAAATTTTCTGCCATAAAACGGGAGACAGTTCTAGACCTTCCGATCAAACAAAATTTGAAAATCGGAAGAGATTTACTCGAGTTAAGCTCAAAAAACATGTGGAGCGCTAGCAGAGACTCGTTGTTAGTGCTCTAGCTACATCCTAGGGCCCAATCTCGAAAAAGTTTCTTCTACAAATAGTAGGGCTTTCATAGACCTGTCAATTAAAAAAAAATTATGAAAATCGGAAAAGATTTAATCGAGTTATGTACATAAAACACGTAGGGTCCTAGCAGAGACTCGTTCTTAGTGCCCTAGCTAAGACCAAGGACTCAAATTTAAAAAGTTTCTTCCATAGATTGTCGGCTATGCCCAGATCTTTCAAAGAAAATAAAACTTTATGACAATCGCAAAAGATTTACTCGAGTTATGTACAAAAAACTCGTATGGGCCTTACATAGACTCAGTTTTAGTTACCTAGATAAGTCCAGGGACTCAAATTTAAAAAAGTGTCTTCCATAAATTGTCGGCCATGCCCAGATCTTTCAAACAAAAAAAAAATTATGAAAATCAGAAACGGATAACTCGAGTTATGTACAAAAGCCCAAAAACCAACAGTGCCCAGATTCAATCCCATAAAAAATATTTTGATTACCTTTCAGGGATTAAAAAGTTTTTGAAAATCGGTTGAGTTTTACTCAAGTTATCGCGGTGATGGACGGACGGACATTTTTTTTATTGCTGATTCGTCATCTAAGGACCATGATCGATGCTCCCCCCTACTGCCCGGTCGAAATTGGGGTGGTTACAAACGTCGTTGTAAACGCATAAGACCCCTTTTCGAAGAACTTCGTTCTTCGTACGGGTCTAAAAATTCAGAATGTGAAGAGTACGCATTATTTGGATGGCCCTTTAGCTTATCGATAATTTCATCCAATCCCGTTCCCTGTTTTTCAATCGAGGTACCATTTTTCAACCAATCCTCACCTTCTGATCATTTCCTATTTTCAAGTAATTTGTCATCTTCACACCACTTTTCGATTGGGACACGGATCAAAATTGTACTGTTTTCGTTTGGAAAATAGTGCACCAAAAGTAGGTACACGTCTACTAAATTGGAAGTTGTATGCTGATTGAAACCTGCGCTTGCAGTTCATGCACTTACGAATTCATAAAATTCGTATGTTACGAACGGCATGAGAATTATAGAGTTCGTATGCCAAATTTTAACCTTAGCACAAAAGTGCCAAAACATGTGTAACAAAAAGTCACGGTGCTAGTCTATTTTGAGTGCATGGGATTGAGAAAAATTGATATTCTTCATTCGAAATTTATTTGATTTGTGAAGAATTGATTTCCAATAGATCGACCACAGTGTTTTCAGTGAGAAATTTGTTTTCCAAATAATAGGCCCTGCTAACATGATTGTGCTTTGTTTGTTAAAATATTACTAAAGTTCTCAATCTACCTTAATTTGTGTTTAGTCAGCATACACCGGAAAATTCATTGATTGCTAATTATCTTATACTGTGTATTTAGTTTCATTTAAGATTGTCGAGAAATGCGTAGTTACCTACAATTTTGCTGAGGAAAACCTCATAAAAATGAAAATTTCGTAGTCGAATTTATATTATAGAGGAGATTCCCCTATGTTAAATGTTTTATTATGGCGAAATATCTTAATTCATTTATTTATTTACTTGTAGCACGCAGTATTTGTGGCTTAGAAGTCACAGTATAAAGACAAATATCCTGATTTGTTGTTGTGAAATGCAAATATCTTGGATAATTTATAGACTCGAAAATGGTAATCTAACTTTACCAATGTCTTTCCTTACCTTTCCGAAAATACACACAATACAAATACATTCAACATTAAATATTTTGTTCGAACAATGAATGTCGCTTAAACAAAGATGCTGACGAAAGGTAAAACCTTGTCAATCAAGGCAGCCTGGTGCTGAAATTCTGACTACGGCTAACTGGAAGAACAAGTGAGGTTATTAGTTAGTGACACCATAGAAGTCGGCACCAGGCTGCGTACTTGAGACCTAAATCAGGAAATAAGGCAGCCTGGTACGCCACATCTGTTTTTACGAAAGTGGAGGCACGACTGAGTTCTATGCGTCACATAAGTTTCAATTCGGCACCAGGCTGCTGCTGCCTTCTGCATTCAAAGAGTCAAAGCTCAAGGATGCAGCCTGGTGCCGATTTGAAACTTATGTCACGGGTAAATCTAACTGCCGCCTACTCTTCGGTAAAAACAGATGTTCAGCACCAGGCTGCCTTCTTTATTCTCAGATTCAAAGCTCAAGTACTCAGCCAGGTGTCAAATTATAAACTAAATACAATGTAATGTACTCGCTACTTCCTGAATTTTGGCATTTTCAAATTTTTGGCACCAAGGTTCCTGGCTGAAAGTGCAGACCTAGCGAAAAGCTTGTTAAAAAAATGAAACAATCTTAAGAGAGTAGTTGAACTATTAGATGGAAAAACAATGATTTTGAGGCACTTTTTTGAGATTGACAAACTTTTTAACAAAAGTTACTCTGGAAAAACATCATTTTTATCGGACGCGCTCTTTAGAAATCTAAAATTTTAGAAAATAGAGGCAATACGTTGAGCTTGGATGACCCACCGTGCACATGGGATTTCACTACGAAAAATTGTTTGACACCTTTCTTTTTCTGTGGCTTTGAGAAGTTAATGGTTTTAAAAAATTGATGAAAGTGTGAATTCTTTATACATTTTGGAGATAAAGGCAGGATTTATAATTTTCATTATACCGCAATTTTAAACAAAAGAATTCTAATGAAAATGATGAAAAGCGGCAAGTATGAAAATGGCAAAATTAAAGTTCATTGCTCGTAGGATCTTTGATTGTAAAATCTTATTATGACACTAAAGGGTTCATTATATTAGACGCGATGCGAAACGCATCGCGTCCAATATAATGAGCCCTTAAACGAGCATTTTTTTGCTGGGGACACAAATGCACGTCTGACGGCTTTCATTTTCAAAACTCAAGGCGTTTTAAGGTGAATTTAATGTTCATTAGAGTAGCCATGGAAATATATTGCCGTGAGACATGAAATGAAGGGATGGTCAGTCAGTAGTTTTCTATTGTCTATAATAACCTAAATATTAACAACCTGCTTGAAAATAATGTTTCGGGATATTGGCATTCAATGGGTACCGTTGGATAATATTGAAAATTCCAAGCTATCAACAGACAGCCCGGACAACACCGACCAAATTCTGTACAGAGAAATATTTTCACTAAAGGCCGATAATTGCTCATTGAAGCTGTCTTTAGCTGATAGCCTACAATGTTCTAACAATCTGCAAGTTAGCATCGTTTGATGAGTTTCATGTAACGAACAAAATAACTAATATTTTCTTTTCGATAAATTTAGACGGTTCTTACAAATACAATTCAAGAGAAATATGAACTTATAGAGGAAATAAACAACTTGCATAAGCTCAATAAAAAGCTACAGAACGAGTTATCCTGTGAAAGGTATAATAACTAATTGAAGTTTATTGTAGTGGCTAATGAACCCCTTAATAATATATATGTACAATTGTGTGTTAGAAAAAAGTGTTAGAATCGAAGAAAATTATATGGGTGACAACCTGTAATGAAAAAGCATGTCTTGCTATAAAGTAGCGAATTAATATGAATAACTAGGCCCGCTCTAAAGTTCACAGCAACAAACATCTTACTTTGAAAATGAACCTCACGCTTAATGAGCACGAAATAATTATCGTGCGTGCAGTAGAAAAACACATTTCATTCGAATAAATCTGATTTTTATAATAATTACATCAAAAGCTGTAAGCTATTTCAAGTTTATTTCGGGGCTTATAATTGACCATTCAAATTTCTAGAAACAATGTCCACTTTTAGCTGACGTCAATGGTATGATTTTTGTGTGATTAAAACAATAGAACAGAATGGAACTTTGAAAGGAAAATAATAAGAACATTGGATGAATAAATTTATTACAAATTGTTGCGAATTATGCTTAAGTGTAAGTGGATTAAAAATAGTCCTGCAATTACTACGATCACTTTCGTCTAATAAAAATAGAAATGTTTATCAAAATATCAGAGACGAAAGGCATTAAAGGTCGTCAGCATGAAAGACTGATTTTCTACTGTCCGCACTCAATTTTCCTTTAGCTTTACCAAGTCCAATACCAACGTCCTTCTACAGGAAGCCGTACATCTACAATTATCCTGCGGGGGTGATGGATTGATATTGATTGTTAGTTAAACAGAGTATGTAAATAAAAAGAAAATTGTACCTAAAGGAGAAAACAAAAGGGGCTTTGCGTTGCCGATCCAAGCAATTCTGTGCCATCGAAATACGGCGAGTTCGCGATTTCGATGAAATGCATATAATTTCTCGGCTGCGATTTCAGGTCTTATTTGATAAAGTGTCGACTCAAAATTAGCTGAATTTTTTCTTCAAATGTTTTGACTTAAAAATGTGTTTATTATTGCATCTAATATTTTTATATTTAAACACAATTTCTTGTTACCGACAAGAACTTTTTTTTCACACGGAAAATTTCAATTATAACAGAATCGATGTGGCAAACCGAACAGATTTTGCAGATAGGTGCGAACGTATCAGAATTGCAAATTGTTACAAAGTTTTCAAACGAATCCCAGAAATTACCCAAGGTAATGTCGAAAACCCTTCCGAAGTACGGTAATTGTAGAAGTGGATACATTTCGAAATTACGTCATTTTTCCCTAAAACCTTCAAACACGTATTCTCTGAATTTATTATCAACAACTTTACCTTTGGAAGCAACTTTCCAACTCTCATAGTTTTCGAAATACGGGTTACACTTCCCAATTCTAGATGTAGTCATATCCCAGGATTATACCATTTTTCCCTAAAACCCTGAAACACGTATTCTCTAAAATTTTATTCTCTACAATTTTGCCTTTGGAAGCAACTTTCTAACTCTCATTATTCTAGAGATATTGGTCATCCCTCCCAATTCTAGTAGTGGTAAATTCCCAGGATTAGGCCATTTATACCTAACCTACTAACGATGGCAAGCATTAATTCTCCAAGATTCTATCATGTGTAGTGTCTACTTTCAAAATTTATATGTACTTGATGGGAGTTTCAAAAATATATTCAATAGGAACATGCAAATACCAATTCACACAGATAATTCGTTAATTCTTTTGACTATCCAGCATATTGCTTCTCCGATATCCATTCTTTTAGTATTGATTTAAATCGCATTGATGAAGCCACATACATCTCCGCTGGTAACGCATTGTACATTATGCTACCCGATATCGTGATCGCTCTCTCTCCCCTCTTTGTCCGATTCTTTCTCCTCACTAGCACTGGTCGTTTTCTTGTAGGATATCTGTGCACATTACGCTCAAATTCCACAGCGTTATGCGCTTTACTATTCAGAGCATTGTGAATGAAGCACCCTAGGTTAAGTTGGTATAAACCATTGACATTTAGCATACCCGGGCAGTGCGTACAGAACAGATCAGCGGTCGGGTGAGTCTATTTTAACTTGCACACGAGCTTCAAGCATCTCTTCTGCAGGATCTGCAGCTGCTTTATGTCACTAGCATTCGCACATCCCCAAACTCTAATGACATAATTCACGTGTGTGTGCCCCAGGGCATAATAGATTCTCATCAATATAGCCTTCGGTAGACTGTGCTTTATTTTACAAAGAATACCACTAAGGCAAGCAAGTTTTTTGCATATACCAGATATGTGCGGCCTCCATGACAATTTGTCATCCAAAGTCCACCCCAGTATTTATATGTATAAACTACTTCTATGATTTCCCCATAAAGCTTCACGTGACCCAGATCCCCTTCATTCACACTGTCCGATAGAAAGTGCATAAATTTCGTTTTTTTGGGATTCAGACTCAACCCATTTATTCCTAGGTAATCAATAACTGACTTAAAGTGTTAAGATCATTCACGTTTAAGTTGTGAGTTAAATTCGTGTAAAAAACTCCTGTGTCATCCGCAAAGAGAGAAACCACCCCTTTCGTGGGTAATCGATATATATTGTTTATATAAACCAGGAACAATAACGGCCCAAGTACACTTCCCTGTGGTACACCAATTCGATAATCTCAAGCTCACTAAGCGATTCTCCCTCTCGCACACATTGTCTGCGGTTACTCAGATAACTCTTAAATAGCTTCAGCGGGATCCCGCGTACGCCATATATTTCTAATTTCCGCAGAAGTTTTTATGGTTGACAAAATCGAAAGCTTTTCTAATGTCAAGAAAGAGCGCACTCACTCGCCTCCCTTGATCTATGTCTTCAATAATTTTGTCATCCCTCCCAATTCTAGAAGTGGTCATATCACAGGACTGGGCAATTTTTCCCGAAAACCCTGAAAAGCGTATTCTCTAAAATTTTATTATCTAAAACTTTGCCTTTGACAGTAAATCTCCCTATTGCATAGCTGAGCAAATATACGTAGACGAAAAACCATCTGCTTTCGCATATGGCCAAAAAACTCAATTTCGCCCATTCCATTGGTCCCAGGGTCCAGACCACTGAGCTAATTTCCACAAAAAAAAATCCCAGTTTTGTGAGATCAAATGCAAAATGAACAATTTCCGTGCTATAATTGCTGAGATATTTGCGAGAAAGTTTCCCCGACTGACCATCGAAAAACCATGTTTTTGGTCACTCTTTGGACCATATCTCTGTTTGGAACCACTTGACCAGTTTTGTTTATCTTTGAAGTTGAATCATGGGACATATGTACCTTTCCGGGAAGAAAACGTTTAGGTACGTTTAGAAAAAAATGATGGGACGGACAGACGGTCATTTTTTTATTGCTGATACGTCCTCTCCCGACGATAATAGATGCACTCCCGCCTCGATCTACTTCATGTTACAATAAAGTTGTTTGTAATAAACGTATAGGACCTTTGTACTTCCTGCGGGTCCAATGAACATATATTTTCATCAAAACTGCGAACTGTGCAAACAGAATCGCGTTCGTAGATTAATGTTGTTTCTAGACAGACCAATATGGAAAAATAAGAATATTATTGCGAATATTATGCAAAAAGAATATTATGATTGCGTTGTTAAAAATTACCCACAACGGCAATATTGAAAAACCCGTACCAATAAGCCAAAGTATGTGTAGATGAGTAGAAGGGATCCGAATCAAAGAACTCTTACAAAAATTTCCGAGCAGATACCCAATAGTCCCACTTCTTTACAACATACCAATAATTCAACAAGACACATGCGCTCGAAAACTTATAATCAAAATACTTTCTCAATCAGTGCCTTGATTGGCAAATCCGGCCCTGACACCTGTCATATCTCTTCTACGAAAGATATTGATACGATTCAATAAAAGAATAAGCTCATTATTGTGCTCGGTGAAATTTTGTAGGAAGGTTTGGCTGAATAATCCAATTCTCAATGAAAATGTAACAACTAATTTCCGCCGTAGCGTTTAAAGACTTAAATTCGGAAGAATCACAAAAGTTAAATCATAAACTGTTCCACTAGTTCTAAGAAAATTGAAAAAATTCCATTGACATGTCGAAATACATTCAACAACTTTCAGTAATATAAAATAGTTTTGATGTAGTGTGTAATAGACGCAAGAATATCCGAATGGATTAGATTAAAATATGCTCTATTAATATAGGGAAGCATTCCGAGTTGAGAAACGAAACTTTCTAAATGAAATGTATGAATTAAAAGAAGAATTGGAAACGAAACGCAATTCGATGGTAAAATAAATCTCTGTGAAAAATTAATCAAAATCAAAATATTTTATGTTTGTAATTGCAGGCGGTTCTGAATACACAGTCTGTCGAATTAAAGAAGTCTTTGTACAAAGCACAAGAGACGATTCATAGAATGGGAAATATGTTCTTGAAATTGAAAAGTATGAAAAAATTGTAGTGGAAATGTACCGTCAACGCAATAAGCTCATTTATGGTAATTTGCCGGTCTATAAATAAAAAAATCTCAGCGTGAGGCCATAATTAGAAAATTGTTTTTTTTCCTCTATATATTCAGTTATTGTATTTAACTACTGAATACTTTATATGGACAGTCATACCCATAAGTTAGTATACCATACACAGACACGACGCAACGTACGACGTATGAACTATACTTTTCTTTACCTATAACCCAACATTTTTTGCAAGCACACCGAAAGAAGTAAAAATAACAAAAAATTCCATTTCATGCCAGATTGTCATTCAAGTATAAATTAAGTGGATTTTGACCAGTTTCATAAACTTTTCTACCTTTCTACGCTTTTTAGATTTAAATTTAAAGATTTGACTGTACTGTGTCTCCCTATTTTCTGAAGAAGATCTGTTATCATTTCCGAACAGTTTTAAGTATGTCATCGATCCGGATAAGAATTTATAGATAGATAGAGTCTGCATTAAGGGTAAACATAAATTGGACATTTGTATAATACTTCCGCAACAGTCTCGTCAAATATGGAACTTGAATCATTTGATGTCGCAAAACGTCAAGCAATAACACTCACAACTACCGTCCAGGTAGCTCAGATGGTAGAGCGTTGGACTCACGGCCTATGAGTCCCAGGTTCGATCCCCGGGGGGAACAAGCTCATATGGTTTTTCCTAATCATGGATGATTAGTCTCTGCTATTAGTAACATCTAATTAGCTCTATTGACTCTGTAACAGTTGCACAAACTAAATGAAGTTTGAATGCTCCATTTGACATAATCAAACAATTGCACTCACAAAGTGCGACATCTACATTCGAATAGTCTTACAACAACGAAACGAAATTCTCTCTACTACAGTGGGTATGCACAACAGGCCCATTGGAGGCTTAGGTGCCTAGGAAGGTTCGCTTTCCTTACCCACATTATCCTATCCTAACACTCACAACTACTCAGATTTTATGTATTCCTATAAGTGACTACACGCTCAAGTTCTCTGAGTGTGAGCACAGAAACCAACTCGAATATGCAAGGTCAAGGTCCCTCTCTGTTATGTACGTAGCTGATTGTACTGTTCACAACGTTGGTTGGTCTTAAAAGACTTCAGAGAGACTTCCCTCGTAATGCCACATTGAACTTATATTAGTCATATGCATTTCTTTAAATTCATGTTATCGCCTTCGGCTCGCTTCTCAATTCGTAACTTCTGACTTTCACTAGGCTGACATTTTCAATGCATTTCTTTTTATTAAAATTCAATTGTTGCGAAGTCTTCACGAGACTTTTTACGTAGACTTCGAAAAATTTATTTTTGCAATTCACCGACAAAAACTCGCTTTTTCGTGCGTCATTTCGGTGTCGCATGAAATCATTTTGCCGCACTAGTGCGATGACGGTTTTTTTACGCACTAGTAGGATGAAGGTTTTTTACGCACTGCTACTAGTGCGATGACGGTTTTTTTACGCACTACTTGAATTTTTATATTAAAAGAAAAACTCGTTTTTGTCGGTGAATTGCATAAAACGTTGTTTGATACACGTTACTTATGCTGGTAGTTTAACGCCTTCGGCTCGTATCGGAAATCTCACATCTAGTTCGTTAAGCTATCTTCATACGTAACTTGTATCAAAAGTTACTATTCTTCAATTGTGCTTCTATTTGGCTATTTTTGAGTATATATTTTTTTTTCCTAGTGTAGAAGTACTCGATGTTTGTGAAGCAAATCATTTCTTTTATTTTAACGTTAGTTTTATGTAAGTTATTTATATTTTATATTTTCGTAGATTATAATTTCCTTAACTTTATTTCAATGATAAAAATCTACCCTTTTTTACAACCATAAATAACATTGCTTTGCCATGGATTAGACAGAATGTGGAAGTTATATTGTAAACTTCTTCGACTGACCCCTTTCAATGACGTCACAAAATCCGTGAATTCGACTATCCCAAACATGCTATCCATGACGTTTATTGATTATGATTGTAAATTATTACATACGATTTGAATTTGCTAGAAAAAATAATTAGGTGTGCTGAAGTAATGTATGTAATGAAAGTTAACAATTTGAATTAGAAGTGCAGGTATTCGCATGGAAAAGTTATTGTTTGATTTTAAGAAATAAATTACATGCCGGAATCACTGTAAAAGAATTATGTTAATTTAATTTATAATTCTCAGTTTGAATGCATTGTTTTTAATTTTTACAAATTTGTCTTTGTTGCACTTTTATTTACTTTCGTTTTATTCACGAATTTTAAGTTCGATTTTTACACATAACCAACTTACCCTGTCATTGAAAATACCAGCATCATCGTAATAAAAGTTCATTGTTCGATCATTACGGTTCATTTATCGACCTAGAATGACCTGTTACGCCATAACTCATTTTTAAGATTTGATAGATCATGAAATTGAACTGGACCTATGAAAAACAATTCAGGTTCAAGGGTTCTCGCTCGTCAAAGTGAAGGTTGGAAATACAATTTTTGTAACGATGCGATGTATCGAAATACGACAGATTTCTTAATCGCAGATAACAGTGAAATGTGGATTTTTTTTGTTGTAGACATACAATGGAATTTCATATAATTTTTTGCAATTCGCCTCAAAAAACTCGCTTTTTCGTGTGTCATTTCGGTGTCGCATGAGGTCAGTTTTTGCACTAAAACTTTTTTACGCCCTGGTGCGATAATTGTTTTCGCTCTAGTGCGTAAAAACCACTTTTACGAATCAGTGTGATAAATTTTTACGCATTAGTGCGTAAAAACCGCTTTTACGCACTAGTTTGATAAAATTTTATCGCACTAGTACGTTAAAGCTATTTTTACGTCACAGTAGTGCGTAAAAGCTATTTCTACGCACTAGTATGAAAATATAATTGAAATTTCGATAAATTTTCGCGCGTTTCCAGCAGGGAAAAGCTCGCTCTCCTGTGAGTCCAATGTTTGCAGATTTGATCCTAGAAAATCTGATTATGGTTATCAAGATTTTTCACTAATGTCTGAGCTAACGACCGATTGCCCTACTGTCAGTCGTATTCAAGCTTTTCGAACGACTGTTGTACAACCGAAATCGACAAGCTGACTCCCGATGAACAAGCAGGCTTTCGACCGAAACGCAGCTGTGAAGAGCAGGTCTTAACATTGACCAATCACATCGAATCTGGTTACCAGCGTAAACTGAAAACCGGTGTTGCGTTCCTAACAGCTGCTTACGACACTGTGTGGAAGAGGGGTCTATTGTACAAACTAATCAAAGCCGTACGATGCCTTAGAATCGTCGATATGATTGCCAATATACTCAGTAACCGTCTATTCCAAATCTTGCTGAATAATCAATGCAGCCGCTTCAGGAAGCTGAACAACGGACTGGCTCAAGGCTCTGTTTTATCATGCACATTGTTCAACCTGTACATCCATGACTTACCACCATCTGTCGCCAGAAAATTTTTATATGCTGACGACATGGCCTATGCCTATCATGCCTATGTTCATGGAAATAAACATCGCACTGTCCAAAGATATGGTAGAATTCGTCCGTTTCTGCAAAAAATGGCGATTGGTCCCGAACGTCACGAAGACAGTGGTATCGTGCTTCCACCTAAACAACAAGCTTGCGAAGATGGTACTCAGAGTATTGTTTGACGGTGTTCAACTGAAACATGACTTTGAGCCAGTTTACCTAACTAGACCGCTCATTAACTTATAACAAGCACATCGGCAAACTGCAGCGCAAGTTAGCTGCAAGAAACAATTTGCTAAGGAAACTTGCCGGTACATCTTGGGGTGCATCTGCAGCAGTATTGAGAACGATAGCTCTTTCGTTAGTGTACTCGTGTGCGGAATACTGTAGTTCATCGTGGCTCAATAGTGCTCACGCTCAGAAAGTGGACGTTGAGCTCAACAAGTCGATGAGGTTAGTAACAGGTACGGTCAAATCAACACCGTTGGACTGGTTTCCTGCACTCAGTAACATCGCACCACCTTCAATCAGACGCCAAAACAATCTGTTGTCATAATACAGGAAAACTTTGGCTAATCAACGCGTGACACTGAACAAGGACATAGAGTTACCATCAATTGAGAGACTAAAATCTCGCAGCCCGGCAGTAAATTCTGCCAAATTACTTCACACTAACGATTTCAAGCCGAAAGAAGTTTGGAAGGACATATGGCATGGAAGTGGAATCAACAGCATCCTGTTCAACTTCGACAATCACACTGCTAAGTCTAAAGAATTTACGATCCCCCGAAAACAGTGGTCTAATCTGAACAGACTAAGAACAGGACACGAACGATGCAGCGACATGCTTAACAAATGGAAGCTCATCAATGAACCCCAGTTGTTCATGTGGTTGCCAACGCCAGACGATGATGCACATACTGATGGATTGTCCGAACCACAAATACAGTGGCGACGTGTCCGATTTCTTCCGATTGAATGTTGAGGCGCGACTTTAGCTAAAAAATTTGAATCTGTGATAATCTAAATGAATTTCTATGTTTAACGCAAATTATTGACTTCACTATTAGTAGATTATGCACCGCTGTCCAGGATGCTCTATTTTGACGATTTGGAGGTTATTTCCCGAGCCGAAGGCATGGGAAATAATCCAAATCGTCAAAATAAACCATCCTGGACAGCGGTGCATATGCTTTCTTATCTGGCGAGGAAAGATGTATCGAGAAAAACAATTTTGCCCTAGGGAGAAAAATGCGAGATTATCGTTCTAGGCAGATAAAAATATTTGTGCAATGAGGATAATGTATCCATACGCTAAGTAAATAAATTGGTATTTTGTACATAACTCGAGTAAATCTTTTCCGATTTTCATAAACTTTTTTTGTTTGAAAGGCCTGGGCATGCCTGACATTTTATGCAAGAAACGTTTTTCAATTTCGAGCTTTTGGACTCTCTACTAGGGCCCAGCATGTTTTTTGTACATAAATCGGGTAAATGTTATCCGATTTTCAAAAACTCTTTTTTCCTGGAAGACAATTAGGAAGTTGATTACAGGCATGAATTTGGGCAAAAAAAGGTGGTTTTTTGAATTTTGGTGGAACTTTTTGACGGAACTTAGAACGGAAAACGCTCGTCAAGGTTTTGAATGAAAGATATGAACATCAGAAAACCTCGAATATTAAATTAGTAAAATCTGTTCATTGGTTCGGAATGTAGATTCCTCAGTGTGGACCCAACTCACGCTACGCGACCCTATATGATATTTGGTGGTTTCTTGTGAATATTTCTGTAATGGTGAGGTTTTTTGTGCAGTGTTGCAGAGAAGAAAGAGACGAACTTTTTTGTTCATGGAAGTATGGATCAGAAGCCTCTCCTAAGTGCTCTAGGTCGGTTCAAAGGCCTAGTGCAATATTTTTTCACATATTTCTTAATTTCGGGTTTTTTCTAAGGATTCGAGATGTTTTTTGCGCCGTATCTTTGGACGGGGTTTTAAATACTACCCGTTCGGCAATTTCCAATCCAATTTAATGTCGACGTAATTTCATACACTTAAGAGTTAAGGCAACATTTACTTTGATGCGTACGGGTCCCTTGCATATGTTTCTGTTTGCCGCCACGGGTCCCTTGCATATGTTTTTGTGTGTTGCTACACCCAAATGCTATTTACGGAAAATGTGAAATTAAAATTTCGATTTAAAAAAAATTTCGACATCTTTAAGGTATGTCGGGTCGGTATGTCCCAATGAATCGCATTCCACACTAATTGTCCATTATTTTCACATTCCGATTACAGCACACAACCCCACCAACGTATGTACATGAATTACTTGCCGTTTGCAGTATAAAAAGAAGTCAAGTGATTCGAATGGTTTCGAAGTCTTGGAAATATCCTATAGGATCAAAACAAAGGAACTCAACAAAATCAAACTAAATAAATTCTAAAAACATGGCAAATAACAGCAACAATAAAATTCCTCAACAAAATCCCGATGAAGGAAGGCTAGCAGGCCTTGCTTCAAGGGTTCGTTCAGAAATCAATAGAAACAACGAAGCAGCAACTAACTCACCAGTCAAAGTTACGCATACACCGGCAAGAGGACGTCGTTATTATGGAGAAAAGGAAGTGTATAGTGAATCTCCAAGAAATGCTTTTTACGACCCTCCTACAGCAGACGTCGAGCGTCAGTTCACGTTTGGCGAAGTATAGAACGTTACAAAAAAGTGAAAACCAGCTTGAAGTGTCTCTGTATGCCTCTGTATATTATTACATTTAAGTTTGGTATATATTAACATTTAAAAGCCACTCACAATTCTTCATCCTACTTCCAATTGTTAAACAAAAATCGAAAAACTAAAAGTGCTGATTTCGTCATTTACGACTCATCAGTACACCTTGTCTTAAGACCATTTGTATATCGGCAACGATGGCCATAGAATGATACCCAGACTATGTCAACTCGCCTTGCCTAGAATGATACCCAGACTATGTCAACTCGCCTTTTATACAATCCAGATCCGTTTGGACAATTTGGAAGTAAAAGAATTGTGAGTTTGTTCGGTTATTTTTTAATTTGGATTATTCTGCTAAGCAGATCGGTGAATTGCAAAAAACGTTGTTTGTCAGCATATCAAGGTGCATGACTTGACTGAAGATTGACACTAGATGCCGAAATGTTGATCTCTTCTAATTATCTCCATAACGCAACTGTTCTAGATGTGTTAACCCTTTGGGTACTAAATTTTTTGCGTGTTATATTTTGGGAAATTTGCACTTCTGAGTGAGCAATAGCGTGAAAGTAAGCAATTTATCTCAAAAACTGTAACTCCTACAGATTTTTGTCGTCGTTGTTTTAGAAAGCCAGTGTCTACAGCTTTCCCCACATGACTCTTTTGCATGTTCCTGTCACAATCTAGAGCGTTTTGGATAATTTGAGATTTTTCTCAGAAATGGACACACTAGTAGCCTAAGGGTTAATGTGTGAGCGTCATGTCATGTCAATGACAAAATAATTCAAATAAGAGCTTATGCGTTCATAGTAAATAGTAATACGTAACGAGTTGTATCCTAAGATTGATTCCAAGTTTGCGAGCTTTAATACGTAGAGATTTGAAAAGTGTCGAATGACTTTTCATAGTTGGGTTTACTCAACAACAAATTCTCTGAATATGTACACCTTGTTGTAAGATGTTTCACGATTGAGGAGCTTATCTGAAGATTTTCTTCCGCTATTTTTCTGAATTTTGTCTGGTTTATGTTCTATTCACCCTTGAATTTAGGAAATAGGCAGTAGTATTGTGGTTTCAATTAGTTTAGCAAGATTTAAGGAAGAGATAGTGAAATTGGTTTGAGTAATAAAAGTTGTGTCTTTATTCTCTGAAAACTAGAACGATTCGGATTACTCTAACTCAAATGATTACTTGGATATGTAAGTGTCGAAAACCAACAGTTTCAGTTTCATGAGACATACGTCTATGAACTGGTGTGATA
The DNA here is from genome assembly GCA_029228625.1 of Pseudolycoriella hygida. Lineage (NCBI taxonomy): Eukaryota > Metazoa > Arthropoda > Insecta > Diptera > Sciaridae > Pseudolycoriella > Pseudolycoriella hygida. The sequence goes on along the minus strand of CM055406.1, from coordinate 43,945,524 downwards.
ACAACTAGTAACTTTGCCATTCTTCAAATAACTTCCCCGGACAAAGTATCTAGTCTAAAACTAGAAAAGTTGCTGGAAAATAGCGAAATGTGACGATTTTATTTTTAAGGAGACAAGTTTACAACTAGACCTCATGTTTGAGCGTCTTTTGTGTCCAATTCAACACCGTGAATTTTTTTTTCGTTCCATATCAGATTAGCTATATGCTCTGCATGCTTCGTTAATTGTGCATCTGAAGAACCGTAATTGTCGTGCCCATAAGCGTTACAGGAGTGAAGGTGGGCTAGCAAACTATATAAAGTTTTGTTCACTACGGAACCAGTTCCATGTGGCGCAACACCGTGCCTTCCAGTCTTATTCGGATGAGACGCAAAAGAATTTGACCGCTGACCCTTCTAAGTTATGGTCATATGTCAACACCATGAGGAAAACAGTCGGTTTTCCTGCTCAGATGCACAGAGGCGCCGTGAAAGTATCAACAATGAAAGGCAAATGCGATTTATTTACTGAATTTTTTAAGAGCGTTTTCGCAGATTCATCTGACCTGAGTGATAAATCGTTCGGCTTGGAGAAGAAAATAGACCTGGGGACATTGTCTCTGAGTAAAGATCAGATTGCGAAAGCCCTCAACAAGGTCGATGTCAGTAAGGGTGACGGTCCTGACAATATTTCACCGCTTTTTTTGAAGAATTGCTCGGTCTCATTGAGTACGCCGCTGTCCTATATTTTTGATTTATCGCTGACTAGTAAATTTCCTGACCGATGGAAAGAGTCTTATGTTGTGCCCATCTTCAAGAAAGGATCTCGTTCCGACGTTTCGTGTTACAGAGGAGTCGCAATTCTCACTACATTCGGGAGATTTTTTGAGTCTATGGTATGTGATGTGCTTACTGCTGAGTTAGATGGCGTTATATCAGTGTTTCAACACGGTTTTGTGAGAGGTCGCTCCACCGCTACCAATCTCATGGATTTTGTTACTAAGGCTGTTCGGATGGTCGAGAAAGGTGACCAGCTTGATGTGGTATATGCTGATGTGAGGAAAGCTTTTGATAGAGTTAGTCATGACTACCTGCTCCGTAAGTTGAATGAACTTGGAGTGCACTCTCATCTTATCTGTGCGAGCGCACCCAGTATGTGAAGCTATCAGGATGGAGCTCAGATCGATACGAAGTGACATCGGGTGTACCACAAGGGAGCCACTTAGGCCCGCTCTTGTTTCTGATTTTTATTAATGACATTACGCTGACCATCAACTCGTCTAAGTCATCGTTGTATGCCGACGACCTCAAGATTTATCGTCGTGTTAAGTCTATTGCTGATTCCATTGCTTTGCAGAGTGACTTGTCGGCCATAGCAATGTGGTGTTAAGACAATTCGCTTGAACTGAACATTCAAAAATGTGTGGTAATGTCTTTTTTTAAGAAACGCGACCCGATCCGGTTTGTGTATTCGATTGGTCAATCGTCTCTCGAAAGGGTTGCTGAGATCCGAGATTTAGGGACTACGTTTACGGAAGATCTGTCGTTCAACAGGCACATGGACCTGATAATTTCTAAGGTGTACTCGATGTTGGGTTTTCTGTAGGGACTTTCGGAACGTTGCTGCTCTCAAAAGTGTTTATTTTGCTCATGTGAGGTCGCATCTTGAATATGCCTCAGTTGTCTGGTCGCCCTTACTACCAGAACTACAGTAGTAAGATTGAGTCCATGCAAAAGAAGTTTCTTATGTATGCGCTGAGACGGTCGGTTCAGCGGGATGCGAGGTTTCGTCTTCCCTCATATGTCTCGCGCTGTCAGTCCAATTATATTGAGCCCCTATCGCGTAGAAGGATTAATTTGACTGCAGTTTTTGTGTTCGATGTTTTGACCGGTCGTAAACGGTGTCATCAGCTACGTGACAAATTTCGTGTGAACGAATCAGTGAGGCGGCTAAGGAACACGAACTGCTTTCTAATAGAGTGGCATCGGGTCAATTATGGTTTGTTTGAATCGGTTAATTATGCCTCCAGAGTATTCAACTTGTTCTCTCATTTCTATGAGTCATCTGTCTCGAGAGATAGATTTCGATCGGCTATTAAAGGAATGATTTTGACCAGCCACGTGCTGAGAGTGAATGGATTCATGTTGTGCCAAACGTAAAAATTAGAGCCGATTTTAAAAGGTATCGATAAATAATCAATGGAAGGTTTTGGTTTCTACCGGCTAAAATTCAATTTCCGTCATTGACGTAACTACAATTTATTTTTGTAAATTAAATTACATTTTTAATCGAAAACAAAGTTTAAGCTGTGCAAACTTATTCAATAAGTTATTTTCAATTAAGCATTGTTTATCCTGATGTTGTATGCTAACCCCAAAAAATATCAATATTAACATTACTGACTACATAGCAACTAAGGTATTTTTTTTTATTTTCTGCCTACAAAAGAAAATGTGAATCCTAGCTAAGTTTTCCAACTACATTTCTTATAAAAAAAATTACAAGAGTAAGAAAATAAATGTTGTGGCCGCATATATTATTTGCACGAACATGAAATATTACAACAAGTAACGAATTTTATGGATGGGAGTTTATTTTCAAGATATAAAGTTAGACATACGCATGCGTTTTTTTCAAAAGGAAAACTTTCGTTGATTTCTTTTTATATTTTTTAACTAACTTCGAAACAATCAAATGTTGTATTACCTTATTACTACTCTTTAAGATCTTCTAACAAACGGTCGTGTGTAATTATTCACCTGTTAAGATTCCTACAAACTTATAAAAAGTAAACGACACAAGAACATTAGTTGAGTTAACTCTATCGAACTATGATCTAAATGATAACCTTAAAAAATGTTTTAAAGCATTTGCGAGGAAAGTTTATCAAAAATGAAATATTTTTGTTACAAAAAAGGATTGTGTTGTACCAGAAATTTTAAGAACTAAAATCCATTTTGATTACTTCGGACAAAAGTTATTGTGTAAAAGTAAAAGTTTTGGCAGAAACGTTTATTATACAAAAAAAAAAGTAACGAAAGCAATTGAGTGGGAAAATTGTAATAAAATGCAGCCGTTAAAACGATTCACACAATGCGGGAGCCTTACAATGCTTTTTTTAGTTTTCATCGTACTGTTTGGAGTAAGTTCAACAGCTTTAACAACATTTGGCAAAGCTAGTCCAAATAACATACCACCTGCACCGCCGACTCAACCTCCAGGTAAGCAATAATAATTTGAGCGCGAATTTGCATAAAACTCAAACACGGCATCTATAATTGAATAATTCATAAAGAAAAAGAAATCACACGGCACGAATTAGGTGAACTTTTACTAATCTTTATTTTCTTGATTGGTTCCTCAGATATTTAGTTTTGATTTTGGATGCAATTGGACTCCTAGTTTCTCAATTATATCTGAACGCCCTAGCAATTCTATGACGTTAGTAACATAAAGTGATATCGGCTTCTAATTAAGACCAACGAGAGAACAGAACACTTTCTTTGGGAGAAATCGTAGAAGAATCGTCACTTATATATTATGAGATATTTACCTGAAAAATCTATTTATCCTAGATTAAAAAAACTATTTCTCCCACTTGTCAGGAAGTGTCGACATATCTTACTTAAGGTGAATCACTGAGATCGTTTCAGATATTGTTTGTTATTTGGATTATGATTTCTGTGATATGGTTCAATCATTGGGGGCTGTCCATAAATGACGTCCAGACTGGACAGACGATTCCCCCCGGAGCGCCCAATATTTTGCAGTTCCTTACACCATCGTAAATAAGGGAAGATCAGCCAAATATTTGCCGCCGAAAAACGGTGCTAATGGTTAAATATGACACCACCGCTGAGGGTTAAGATTAACGAGCTTGACAACTCGTGCAGGTTAAACATGCTGAGTTTAAAGGGATAATTATTTTGGAAGAGCAATCGGTACCACGGTAAGCATCTAGTTTGATTTCGTTGTGATTTTTCACATTCCGATGCAATAAACTGATTTGGCTTGACTAAAATTTACACAGAATGAATAATACATTTAACTGTGAACCACGGCCTAACGATTATTTCAGTGTAAAACATCATCTTACCCGACAAATAGCAATTCTTTTCTACTTCTACAGTTATATTTTTAACCCTATTCCGATACACGTATCTCGGAAAGGATTCATTATACATGTACGAGCGGGCAGGAAACATCCTTAAGATGCTACTGACCGTATTCAGTCCTACGGTAATGGATAACAAAATTTCATTACCTCTTGCCCCAAATTGGCATTATGTCTCACGTTTTTTGCCCATTCCCACGCAAATTTCAGCTATTAGTAAATTTTTGTTCGAAATCCCGCTTTTGCCTACCAGCAGTAGTGTTCTCTTTCATGTGCTTCTTCAAACATATTTTCGAACCATTCCTGCTGTATTCTACTGCAACTATAAGGTAGCTGTCTACTGCAACTATAAGGTAGCTGTCTATTTTTTCTGACATCTAATGTAATAGCGCAGCACTTGATTGGAACGTATCCACCGTTAGAGATGTGTATGCATGCCAAATTTAGTGCCCAGCCCATACCCAGTGCCCACTTAAAAAAAAAAGAAGACTTTTGTGCCCAGCC
>CM055406.1:43900886-43940427 GCA_029228625.1 Pseudolycoriella hygida | reverse complement strand
CCCCATATTCACTGAAAACGCCCATCCCATGCCCAAAATTTTCAAAATGCCCATGCCTATTGCCCATGGGCATTTTAGGAGTCTTGGGATCGTGCACGATATTTTATTTCACCAAAATCTAAAGTCGAAATTAATTTATTGTTTTGCTGACAACTGATTTATGCTAGAAATGTCAAAGGACAGTATCCTATTAATTAACAAATCCGGTCCTGGATATTTTTAACCAGACTTTTCAGTGTGACGTCAAACTGGCTTCTTTTTTCGGTATTCAGATACTAGGTAGATAACATTTTTTCTTTTTGGTGTATGAGTGCCAGTTTGGCATCACACCGAAAAGTTGGGTTAAAAATGTCCAGGGCCGGATTTATTAACAAATAGGATACTGTCCTTTAAGCTTTTATGCTCGAGGAGAAAAGCCTAAATTTGGGTCGGGAATTGCCTAAAAGCTTCATGATAAAGGATAGAGATAGCATCAACTTTCGGACGCTACGCATATGCAAGATTGGTACAGAACCTCGGGCCAAAGCGATCAGCCCTTCCAAGTTATCAAATAATAAATAACAGCCCTTAGAGTAGTTACGTTATAGATTCAAAATTCTTAGACAGTTATTTAGACAACAGTGGCATATCAATTGGCTATTTGTTGTTGACACAATTACAATTACTTTGACTATTCGCAAGCAACTCCGGGTAGACTCTTCGTAAAATTTATTGATATCATTCAAACCAAATAAACCAAACAGTTTTACCGATCCAGTCCAATTTGTCGTATGTTATTCTTTTCGATGAAAGATATGATTTAACATTCGACAAACAAGAAGGTGTCGGTAATGCCTATTAACATATCGAACATATTAACGAAGCATCGATGACTCTAATTATTTGGTTGTTTCTTTACATTTAGCCAAAAACAAGACTCCAAGCTAATTATTAATTTATTCACTGTAATAAAAAACACTAAAAAAATATGTCCTTTGCCCAAAAAAAAAAAAACGATAAACAAGAAAGTCTACGCTACCTATACTCCCTATACCCGGGTCTATATCACGAAATCAATACAACTTTAACCAAAAAATTTTAGATTAATTGTTGAAAAATTTGAATAATACGAAAATCTTAAATCTTATTATCAAGCAAATTATTAGTTGTCATAAAAATGATTTGTTGAGTTAAAACAATAATAGAGCAGCAAATCATGCTTAGAGATGAGCGGGTCGTCCGAAACTATGAAAAACCCGATCTGAACCCGAACCCGAATTGTTTTTATCGGGTTCACGGGCTTCGCGTTTGGTTTCGAAAATTTTAATCGGGTCGGGCTTGGGTCAGGTCGTTCTCGGGTCGGGTCGGGTTTTCGTATTTTTTCTATTATTTAAATTTCATATTTTGCAACGCTGATGTAAATTTCATATCTAACAAACTCGTCTCAAACCACCACTCTAGACTTTCAGTTAGTACTAGATGGAGAATACTCATTTCATTGTTTGTGATGATTTATGAATAATCAGAATAGTCTAGAAGTTAGTCGGACTTAGTATGCCTCTGCATTTGTATCCAAGTCAACGTTGATACAGCCAAATTAATTTTAGTAGAGCACTCCGGTTGCTTGTTTCTATGTGTGACATATGCGCAGACTGATGATTGCTCATCTTTTGACTTAGTGTTTGCCCTATGTTTTATGTTCGATGAGCTTCAAAGTACTTTATATGGGAATCAATTGATAATGAGTGAAAACGGGAAGAAAAAAGAAGAATTTTATGATGATTTTCAAGCTATATGCCAATTGTAACCATTGTAACTGAGAATTAACTTTAAATTCAAAGTGACAATTAATTTCCCCGTATAGGGAAACTCAAAGCTAACATTTTGTTTCCCATCTTTACAGCAATGACATTTCGAGCTCACTAAAATAGGATTTTTTCCCGATGTTTCTAAAAATGATTATCTAATTTTGACATTCATCTCACATTAATTTAATCGGGTCGGGTTTGGTCCGGGTCTTGTATTGAGGAAGCAGTTCGGGCTTCGGGTCTCGAAAAATTTGATCGTGTCGGGTTCGGTCCGGGTAGGGTTTCGAAACAGTTCGCGTAGCGGGTTTCGAAAGATTTAATCGAGTCGGGTTTCGAAACAGTTCGGGTAGCAGGTTTCGAAAGAAATTTTCGGGTCGGATTCGGTCAGGGTCGGGTTTTGAAAAAAGGTCAACCCGCTGATCTCTAATCATGCTACAATTGGATTCTCTTAAAAAAAGCCTCTGTTTGTTGCAGTTTTACTACATGAAAATGTGCTAAGTCACGACGAAATAAGAAGTCCAGGCATTAGACCGGTCCTTTGTCTAGGGCCTGAAATACTTATCATCGTCTAGAACATTTTCAGTCTGCTAATACTATTCAAGTACGCAGCCTGGTGCCGAGTCGGAACTAAGTGAACATTTATGTACTCGTTTTATCATCCAACATTGTGAAAGGAATTTTTTTGGCACCGAGCTGCCTTCCGGAATCGACCAGAGGGACCTGACCTTAAAGAAATTCGTAGTCAATGTAAGTCACTTTATAATACTTTTGCTACTCGCAGTCACTGTGTGTCAGTCATCTTTAACTCTTTGATCCATATTCGTACCGAGCGAGTTATTCACAGAAGATTTGAATGAGGATGAAAATTTTGGCCATAAGAAACATCTGATGAGAATGAAATTTTTTCGTGTTCCTATGTGGACGACATTCAGAAGTAACTAGCTAGAGCCTGTTGTTCTGTATAGGTAACATGTATTTGACTTGCAGAAGCAGTTGTTCAATTCTACCTTCATGTGAAAAGCTGTGATGCGTTGTTCATAAATGACCAATTATTAACACCCTCCCCTTATCATCCTATATTTTCTATTACATAGCGTGTCACACTTGGCCAGACCCTCATCCCCGTAGCAAAAGACGCCATTTATGAATGACCCCTTAATACCAAGACACTTGAAATCAAAAAGGATAATAGAAAAGCTGAAAGATTTCCGAACAAAATCCGCTACAGCCAAACGAAAATTCTTTAAGGGCGGTCCGTTTGACGCGGCGGTCAAGTTGTTTCAAAAGCCATTTCTTATATAATTTTTTTTTCAAGTGTTGTTACCATCTATCTAACACTTCTCCACTTAGCATCAGCATTGTTTAGTTAGATTACATTCATGAACTAATCACAATAAGTGCATTTGCAAATGAAAATAAGTAATTTTGCCTTAACTCCAAATGGTCATGCAATAACCATTCTTTATTGAATATAAGCTTTTATCTCAACCACGCCGTAAAGGCGGGAACAGATTACCATCTACCTGCTAAAGAATAGATATTATGAGATATTTGAGGAATGAAAAGGTAGACTTTATTTAAGTGTATAGCACAAGCTCATAAAATCGCCGAATACAAATTTTTTGGTATTTCCATCTAATCTGTCACTTAAGGTTGATATGAGCACATGTTTAGCAATCAGATCGTTCGGTATCATTGTATTCTATCAAAACATTTTTTGGAAAGTCATCGAAAGAAAATGCTATTCTGTTCCCGCCTAAAATAAGGTTCATAGGAGATGTAGATTTTCTAATCTGAATACTCTACAGCTTCGTTTGTGTCACTGCAAAGGTGACCCAAGCACATCGCTATATACCTATGCAGTCACAGTGGAACATTTTTTCTTAGTAGTTGAAATAGTAGTAGCTCATATTAAATGATGGATAATGAACGATCCGTCAAACCTAGTTCTCAAGGTTTCTTAAAATTTCATATCTCCGTCTATTGTTTGCAAGTTTGACGAAGTAGTTTCCCCTCATCCTAGCCTCTTATATTTTTTCTCCTTTGCATAATTACATCTGAAAATTGGTGAACAGTAAAAAACTTGGAAAAAAATTAATTTCGTTCACTAAATTGTTATCGTGTTTGGAAACATTTGGATACTAGTCAATTACGTTCTTCAGGTTTCTAAACAATTTGAATGGTGGTAGGCACAACCCAAATAAATGCGATTGAAGTACTTTCACTGAAAATGGGTCAATCTTGCACGCATAGTTATGGAAATTAGTTATTCTCAACAATAAATTATCGTTGTTTGTGATTCTCCTTGTCCGTTTCGAGAAAAACAAATTAAAAGAAATTAATTATGGCAACGTGTTATCACTTCGCTACAATATCTAATAAGGGAAAATGAACTGGACACATTAATTAAGCGCGGTTATTTCAATTATTTTTTTTGGATTAGCATATTCGTTTCTTTAATTTGTTTGACTTCCGATAATTGAGAAAATTAAATGAAATTTATGGAAAAATCTATCCTATATTAATCCGTTTCTTAGATTCATTCATTCGTTTAGATTAGAATCTTCGTTCATGTTTTTTTTGTAGAAAAATTAATTAATTCAAATTTGAGAATAACAAAAACGAACGCTGGAAACCGTCCTTCGTTGAACACCGGAAATATGTAGGTTTGAAAGCTTGGGTTGTCTGTTTCAAGGACACGGAACTGTTCACGATACTCTGAGTCTGTCTTTAATATTACGCTTTCAAAACGCAGGAAGTTTGATGGGGGATAATGCATTCAACAAATTGACATTGAGGCCATCCTTGTCGGGCCCTTTGTGCTGTAAATCCTCTGAAAGCGTTAATTCCTTCCTCATGTGTTTTCCATTTTGATTGGTTTTCTAGCGTAATGTGCAAAGTGTATTGCCGTTGGTAGTTGAGGGTGTTGTGACTCAAAAGTATCCATACCAGAGGAGAAGAGAACGAACGTGAGGGTGCTCAGAGCTTGTGCATGTGCACTTTCTTAGTGTACAATTAAAATAAAAAGTACAACTCGTTTGCATTCTTAACTAAAAAAAGACGCACTCTGAACCCTGAGATTGTGTTTACTCCAAGGCTGGGACCATACTGGGCATTTGGACGACAATTGTAACTCTGTGGAGGCTGTTGTGAATACACTTATTTAAGTTTATTAAGTTTATATAGTGACTGTCCATATTTTTTTATTTTTCCCATTATACTGATTGAAATGACATTGAGATTTTATTTTAAATATGTTTTATTGTCTTATTATGTTCAACATGCAAGATCAAGATCAAGACAGCATTTTATATATAAGTTTTAATGCACGCGATTGATTGTTGCACTAGCGGACCGTATTTTTTGAGACTTAGGGATCGTTTCCTATTTTCACAAATGACGTCACATGTTTTTTCTAGATTATTAACACGCCTTTTCGCTCTTGAAACTCATTTTGGGCTAAATATGACCCTAATTTCTATAGACCGTCATTTTTGAACATCCCCATATTGCGTGACGCTTTTTTCAGTGCTGCTATCAATTTAAAATCGTCATATCTCAACAAGTGAGCGTTTTTCTCGGTTGAATGTATGACCCATCACCCCAAATATCACCCAAAATGGGAGATAGAGCAAACTTTTGGCTTGAAATGTTTACTTATTGAGAAAAAACGACTTTAGCTTGGTGGTAGCACTGGAAAAAGCGTGATGTAATTAATGGACGGTCTCTTATACCTTCAGTTTCAATTGAACTTTGACTTGTGGAGCATAATAAGAATTTTGCTTTTATACAAACAGCAGAAAATCAATCAAAATGTAAGATTCTTCTTTCGTCTCTTCATTGGATAAAATTCTTTGATTTGAAAAAAATATTATTATCGAAAATCAATCCTTTGTCGATGAAATTCACCAACATATAACTGTTTTTACTGAAGCAAACAAGTCTACATTCAACTCAGAGTGTAGGAATGAGTTTTGGAATGTCCAGCTGAATATAAAAAAATAACTTTTCGACAGAAGCTCGAATTTCAAAATTGCTTTTTCCGTTAATATTCTTTGTTGATATTTGATTTCGTAAATTTGAACTTGAGCACCAAACATAAGCTACTCTAATAAACTAAATTGAATCTTTTTAAGTGAAAAGTTAATAGAATTTCGAAAGTAAATATTTAACAACTTCTATTTTTAACTTGTTTTTCAGTTAAAGGACGAGAATGCAACTCACATGCCGATTGTAGTTCACTTCAATATACGAGTTGTGTTAGGGACTTAGATGATGAAAAACTTCGATGTCTGTGTGGCGATAATAAAGCTCCATTCAATGGACAATGCACAGCAATTACTAGAGGTAATGAACTTATTTTTAGTTGATGTTTAAATATATTTTAAGCTGAAAAGATTCATTTGCATGTTTATGTTTGAACTGAACTTTCAATATGTTACTTTACGTGCTTGAGTGTTTCGTAACTTAAACTTTATATTGAATAGCAGACTGAGTTGTATCTACCTATTTAATTTTTCAACAACACAAAAGTTAAGTGCCAAATGTTAATGACAGTATTCAATCAAAACTTTTTTCTGAAAATGTGATCGTTGACAGAAATTTATAAAGAAATCGAATGAGGAAAGTGACTTCGCCATGAATGTGTATTAGTTATTTGTGTATACTTGTTTTGGACGATTGATTTTAGACAATTTCGCGAGTTGTAGACCGAACGAAGCGAAAATTACTAAAAGCAATCATCCAAAACAGGTGCGCATACAACTTTACAAACAAAGGAGCGAAATAAAAAAAAATTCAAAAAATGCCCTCATCTTCGTCCCCGCATGTGAAAATAATTGTTTATGTGAAGAGCAGCGAACAAATTTTTCCTAATAGCCATGTTACCGCAACCGCCAAAATCCATTTGAATTAAATTTGTAAATTGTAATTGTAATGAGTAATTTGTCATAGAATATTCATTCAAATATACGGTGTCAAACTATTAACATGAATTTTTTATAATTAGTTTCCCATATAATTGGTGACCCTGACGTTTCACGTCAGTAGCACTGTATGGTTGATATGAACGTTTTACCTTAGTTCTGCCAGTTGAATGAATATTCTATGACAAATTACTCAGTATTTATAGGGAAATCTAAAATACTGGGATCATATGATTTAATTTCTATTAGGTTTCCATTGCGGGTTGAAGACTGTTTAAAGGAAAACCACTCTTACATTTGACAAGTCTTACATGAAAAGGGTTACTTTCTGTATTGGTAAGGCTTTCGTCACTTTTCGTTTTTTTAAATGACAAAAATATTTTAGTTTCAAGTGATGCTTTGAAGCCTCTTGAATCGGTAATCTTCATTTCTGGGAAGCAAGGGAGCGTCCATAAATGACGGCTGCATTTTTCGGCACCCCCATACCCCCCGTCGGTTGCTGTTTTTATGTTTGAATATCGAGAAATTACAATTTTTGTAGTTCTCGAGATGAAAAGACGAATAAAATTTTTGCTCGAAAATGGGATGGGACAACTATGGTGTGCTAGAGAAACGGCTTTCATCATGAAAACGGTGGTAGTTTTAAATTGAGCGACATTACCGAATATGACGTCTGTTTTCGTCAAATACCCCCCCCCCCCTCCCCCCTGTCTGTTTTCGTCTGTTTTTCAGCTTGTTTTCCGATGCTTTCGTTAAAGTGAGAGTTTCGGCTCCATATGTAAAAACTGGGAGTACACACGAATCGAACACTTTACGTTTAAGGCTGTAGTTCATTTTGCTTTTGAATATCGATTTTAGTTTTCCAAAAGCTGCCCAACCAAGTCCGATCCTTCGTTTCACTTCTGTTGTTTGATTATTTATACCCAGTTTCAACTTATGCCCAAGGTATATATAATTCTCAACTCGTTCTACGACTTGATCACCAATTTTGATTACTCTGCCATCTTCAATGTTAGCCATGATTTTTTGTTTTTGACAGGTTCATCTTCAGACCAACTTTACTGGATTCTTCATGCAGTTCTTGAAACATTATTTGTGCGTGATCTAAGTCAACAGCAATTAGAACTACGTCGTCTGCGAAGCGGAGATGGCTCAAGAATTTCCCATTTATGTTAATTCCCATCTTGCTCCAGTCCAGTTTTTTGAAGACGCTTTCTAGAACTGATGTAAATAACTTTGGTGATATGGTGTCGCCTTGTCTTACGCCTCGTCCAACCTTGAAGTTGTTTGTGTTTTCATGAAGCTTAACACATGACGTGGCGTTTTCATAAACGTATCGAATCATATTTGAATACCTCGAGTCAATTCTGCATTCCTCCAATGATTCCAATATTGACCACGTTTCCACCGATTCGAATGCTTTTTCAAAATCTATGAAGATCAACACAATGCCTATCTTATACTCGTTACACTTTTCTATCAGACTTCTCATGACTTGTAAGTGATCGTTCGTGCTAAAACCAGATCAGAATCCTGCTTGCTCCACTGGTTGATAGAAGTCTAACTTCTTCGTGTTTCGTTTCGCGATTATCTTCATGAAGAGCTTGTATAATTGTGATAACAAACGGCCGGTAATTCTCTAGCTTTGTTATATCTCCTTTTTTATGTAGTAAGGTGATAATTGCATTTTCCCATGATTTCGGTATTCGTTCCTGTTCTAGACACTTATTGAACAAAGCAGTTATCATATTTAATAAAGTATCACCACCTTCTTTAATAGCTTCAATTGGTATGCAATCTTTGCCAGGCGATTTTTTGTTTTTCATTTCCATTAACGAAGCCTTTGTTTCGTCCACGGTTATATCAGGTATCTCTTCGGACCCGACATTCATTATCACCGGTCTAGCTTGAGGCACTTCTTCTGTCGGTTGTTTCGGATGAATTGATGTGAACAAATTTTTGTAGAACTCTCTCGCGATATTTAATACCTCTCTACGATCTGATTGAATTGTTCCCGTTTTGTCTCGTAATTTGAAGATCTGTTTTTTGCTATTTGATAACTTGAATCGGAGAACTTTCATATTGCAATTATCTTCTATTATACTTTGAGTCATCCGAACGTTATAATTTCTCAGGTCTGATTTCATTTTCTTGTTAATGGTCTTGTTGATGTTTCGATATTCTGTTGTGTCTCTTCTTCCTTCTTTAATCAACTTCACCCTGTCCGCTATAAGATCAAGAGTTTCGTTGCTGAGTTTTGATTCCTTCACTTTAACGTATTTGCATTTTCTTTCCATAAAGCCTTTTACTGAATCGGTAATTTTGCTGTTCAATTCATCTAAAGTAGAGTTTTTAGTGTCAACATCTCCCAAATCTCCATTTATACTTTCTACAAAATCACTACTCAGTTTCTTCAGTTGCTGTACATCCAGAATTTCAGCCTTCTTCACAAGCTTTGATCTTTGAAACCTAGTATTTAGCATAACTTTTGCGCGTACCATTCGGTGATCACTCCCAGTTGAAAAGTTGTTTAAGACAGTAAGACCCTTTACTATTGACTTGTGGTTTGTCATTATGTAGTCAATTTCGTTTTTAGTCACTCCATCGGCACTAGCCCATGTCCATTTCCTCTGAAATTTTCCAGGGAATAACGAGTTTGAAGCATAGATGTTATGGTGCTGCAAAGAGTTCAGAATGGTGTCGCCTCGTTCATTTCTTCGATCATAGCTAAAATTTCCAATGGACGTTTCTGATTCCTCTTCTTTTTTTCCTAGCTTCGCATTGAAGTCTCCTATCAGCATTTGGTAGTGAGTTTTGTTTTCTTCCATCGCCTTCGAAATGTCTTCATAAAATGTTTCTATTTCTTCGTCGTCGTGAGTGGATGTAGGAGCTTAAGCCTGAATGACTTTGATGCTATATTTCTTGTTCAGCTTCAATCAAACATAGATCACTCTATCTGATATGCTGTTAGTGTGAGTAATATGACTAGACCAGCGCTTATGGACAAACAATCCTACACCATTAATCAACGTGTGGCTATCACAACCTCTGTAGTAGAATGTATGTCCAGATTGTAATTTTAAGCTTTCCTCTCCAGGTCTCCTGACTTCACTGATTCCTACGACATCCCATTTGATTTTATCAAGAGCCATTTCCATTTCGATCATTTTTTCACTCGATGACAGGGTTCTGGCATTGTATGTGGCAATGTATAATCCGGTATGACAACTTATTGTAACCCAGGGATTCTTAGCACCCTCTGCTTGTCGTCTGATCTGACCGTTGTCGGAGCCAGGGATCGGCAAGCGACTGGGAACTGGGGGCCTATTTTGGTTCGTACTTCTCATCTTCGGGGGTTTTTAGCCAGACACAAAATTTTATTCTTATTAAAACCTATTAGCGCTTTTTCTACTTGAGTGGGAGTGAATTCAATGATTGGAATGTCATGGACAGAAGTAGTCTGGTGAACGAAAGGGTCATATACCACATCAATAATAGAACCAATAGATGGGTTGCAAACGGAATTAAAATATCACACAAACAGGTTACAAATCGGCAGTCTGTCTGTGGTAGGGAATGCAAAACCGGCCGGCTTATGAAACCAGTTTTCGGTATTAAAATGACAACACCGGTTTTACGGGTTTCAACAGATTTTTTCGAGTTTTTATATTTTTTATTTATCTGACTCAAGGCCGTAGCCAGCTGGGCGGTGTACGGAAGGGCTGCGTCCCTCATGTAACTTTTCAACTTTGTTTAACTTTTACATTTAAGTCTTTGCTCATTTTTTCAAAGCTTCCATATTTCTTTAAAAAAAAAAATCGCTTCGCGCCTAAACAAAGCATCCTAAGGCTTTAGTCAAAATCATCAGTTTCTGTGTTTCAGTTACATATCATTCACGTCAAAATCGTCAACAGTTTGATTTGAATATACCAATATCATCCACTCGAATATAGTTCACCGCTTTCTGGAACCATCCTGCTTTACAAAATTTAACCTTCAGTTCAATATTGTGCAGTCCACACATATTTTTTGACACAACTCTGTTTGTTTACATTCTTTTAGTGAAATGCTTTACTTATATTTATGTTTGCCACATTTTTCTTAAAGAGTGCTTCTACTTTTTGGGTTGTGTGTAAATTTCGGTCAATAATTATGCATACTTCTAACTCATTTGCTCAATTAAAAAATTAGCTGTTTCACACCGTTTCCTCTTCTCTTGCTCTGGGCCATAGGCATAACTATCAGAAAGAAGAAACATTTGTGAAACATTCTTAGGGCTATATAAAAGTCATTTATTTACATGTACAAAGCATAGGTGTACATTTTTAACGAATAATTAAATCAAATCATTAAACTACCACAAAGAATTGACCCACTTGAGTTATCTAACGAATCTAATCTATACAAATACACCTTGGCATTCTACTATACGAAAACTCTACATACTTTCTGCTTTCGTGAAGGTATGGTTAATTTAAAACACCCCTAAAATTTATGTTGTTTAAGAATTTTAGCCTGGTTTTATTTGAGGCCCACTATGGCATTTATAAACGTGAACCGAACGCTATGTATGGGCTAAGTAACCAACTAGCATATATCCATGCTCCACGTTAGCTAAGAAATCGTACTATTAATACATGTGTTGAATGTTGATGGAGTATGTGAATGTGCTAAGTACTTTAAATGTATTTAATAATTATTGCTTCTTCCTGCATGTTAATAAATAGTTTAGGAATGCAAATGAGAATGAGAACGAAAGTTAGTTAGATTTCGGTATGGTAAAATATTATAGAACATGCAGGAATTGAGTTGTTTTAATTATAAATTACTGCCACTCAGTACATTAAAATTTATATTTAGATGTTTTAATCGGCTCATTAGTTTCTTATTTTTAATTACAGCTGGTATTAATAACTAGAATTTTTTTAAACAAATGTACACCCTGAAGCATCCCAAAGAGTGGCTGCTTGTCAATCGAGCTATCTTAACTAATTAGCATTCAGTGTCCCAATTCAAAGGAACTATACGAAAAATGAACGAACTAATCGATCGACCCAAGGAAAGGAAATTAAAATCTTAACGACGGAAAAATGCATTTAAGACTAACATTTACTTTACGTAACCTTACATTCGATTTTTTTTGTTCGGTCTATATATTTCAATTTAATTTGAAGTTTACGTGATTTGACGGGAATGCAAAGACGTAGAGCTTGTACACGAATTTCACGCATTAAAATAATTTATGTAATAACTCTGTGACATAAGAGAATGTTTGAACGCACTAAAAGGGCTTATCGATTATTTAAATTTCTTGTGTTAAATAGGAAGAAAGTAGCCTTTCATTTTGAGTTTGGTATGAAGATAGTAAGTGCGGTGTTTTCTCATCTATTATCTCGCCTGCTCTAACTCGCGAGAGAAGTTTATTGTTCTGTGAATTAACTTGTGCACTGTGATGTTCGATCCTTTTAATCATAACTTTCAGTTTTACATAAATAAGATAAGAAAAATACGTCTTTTCACAACTTGTTGCATAAATTAATATTTCTTAGCAAACTAGTGGTGAAAACCGCATATTTCCAATGCCACTTGTTCCTAACAAGATATTCGTGAAACATTTTCTCAAATTTCACGAATTTTATTTTCTGCAATTGTTTTTAGTTTTTGTGATATTCTTGAAAGTTTCTAGCCACTGAGCTGTGGCCGCCTAAGTTGTTTTTTCTACATAAATCGCGAAAATCCTACCCTATTTATCCATTCAAAACCATTTTTTTGTCTTGGGCAGGCATTAGGACCGACCTAGGGCCATAAGGAAATGCCTCGGACCCATACTTTCGTAGACGAAAATGTTTCCCTCAATTTGCTCTGCAACATAGCAAAAAAAAAATTTTTTTGGTTAGGGCTGAACTTAGGACAGACCTGAGGCCCACTTCAGCCCTAAACACAGGCAAATTTGTTTTTGAAAATATTTCGGTATTCGATTAGCTCTCAAACAGAAAAAGAATCAACAAAATCAGGTAGTATTTATCCAACTTATGTGAGCAAACACGTTGGGCCCTAGTAGAAACTTAGTTTTAGGGTTCTCACTAAGTCCAAGGGTTTCTACTAAAAAAATTTTCTTCCATAACACGGGAGA
This sequence comes from Pseudolycoriella hygida, assembly GCA_029228625.1. NCBI lineage: Eukaryota > Metazoa > Arthropoda > Insecta > Diptera > Sciaridae > Pseudolycoriella > Pseudolycoriella hygida. Next base: position 43,927,582 of record CM055406.1, on the reverse strand, counting down.
TAGTCCTAGACATTTCGATAAAAAAAAAATAGAAAATCGGAAAAGATTTACTCGAGTTATTTACAAAAACCATGTAGAGCGCTAGCAGAAAAATTTCTTCTACAAATTGTTGGGCTTTTATAGACCTGTCGACTAAAAAACAATTATGAAAATCGGAAAAGAGTCACTCGAGTTATGTACAAAAAACACGTATAGCCCTAGCAGGGACTCGTTTTTAGTTGTCTAGCTAAGTCCAAGAACTCAAATCCAAAAAATTTTCTTCCATCAATTGTCGGCGATGCATAAATCTTTCAAACAAAAAAGCATTTATGAAAATCGGAAAAGATTTCTCGAGTAAATCCAATAAAAGATATTTCGATTACCTTTCAGGGGAAAAAAGTTTTCGAAAATCGGTTGAGTTTTACTGACGGACGGACGGACATTTATCTTATTGCTGATTCGTTATCTAAGGACCATGATCGGTGCTCCCCCTACTCCCCGATCGAAATTGGGGTGGTTACAAACGTCGTGGTAAACTCATAAGACCCCTTTTCGAAGAACTTCGTTCTTCGTACAGGTCTAAAAACGTGATTTTTTTAAGGTTTGTGAAACTTTTTGACATATCTCTGCGTAATTAGCACAAAAATCGCTCTTCAAGGTTTTGAAAGAAAGATATGGACCTCTGAAAATCATGAAAATTAAACTATGAAAATCTATTGAGTGGTTCGAGCTTTAGGCTCCTTGACACATCTATTTTGATACGTACGGGTCCATTGCATATGTTTAGACTCGAACGAAGAACGAAGTTCTTCGAAAATTGCGTTTGCCACGACGTTTGTAGACAACCGTTTTGTGGAGGAGAAGGGGGGTTAGTATAGATCATGGTCCTTAGATGCCGAATCTGCAAAAAAAACTTTGTCTGTTCGTCAAGACGATAAGTCGAGTAAAACTCAACCGATTTTCAAAAACGTTTTTTCTCTGAAAGCTAATCGAAAAACCTTTTATGGAATTGAATCTGGGCACTGTCGGCCTAAGAACAACCGGTCTAGGGCCGTTAAAATGTTTTTTGGCGTTTTGTACATAACTCCGATTTTAATAATTATTTTTTTAATCGACAGATCTATGAAAGCCAAAAAATTTATGTAAGAAACTTTTTTCGAGTTTGGGCCCTTGGATTTAGCTAGGGCATTAAGAACGAGCCATATGTTTTTTTGTCCATAACTCGAGTAAATCTCTTCCGATTTTCAAAAAAAAGTTTTTAATCGAAAGGTCTAGAAATGTTTCACACTTTTTTGAACGAAAATTTCTTGATGAGAAGCCCTTGGACTCAGCCAGGACACTAAATCTGAGTCTCTCTAGGGCCCAACGTGTTCAGACCCGTACGAAAAACGAAGTTAATAAAAAAAAAAGTTTATGCGATTGAATCTGGGCACTGTCGACCTAAGGGTCGCCTAGTTAGGGCCGTTTAAGCGGTTTTTGGTCTTTTGTACATAACTTGAGCAAATGTTTTCCGATTTTCATATTTTTTTTTTGTTTGAAACTTTTCTGATTTTAAACCCTTGGTCTAAAAACGAATCTCTGCTAGAGCCCCACGTATTTTTTGTACAAAACTCGATTCTGATTTTCATAATTATTTTTTTAATTGAAAGGTGTAGGAATGTCTCACATTTTATGGATTTTTTTTATTAGAAGCCCTTGTACTCAGCCAGAACACTAAAACTAAGTTTCTCCTAGGGCCAAACCGTTTTGTTTACATAAATGGGGTAAATTCCTCACTGAATCGCAAGCGTTTCCGTATTAAATCGCAGGCGTTTCCGTACTGAATCGCAGACTTTTCCTAACTGAATTGCAGGCGTTTCCTCACTGAATCTCAGGCGTTTCCTCAGAATCGCAGGCGTTTCCTCACTGATTCGCAGGCGTTTCCGTACTGAATCGCTGGCGTTTTCTCACTGAATCGCAGGCGTTTCCTCACTGAATCGCAACCGTTTCCTCACTGATTTCCTCACTGAATCGCAACCGTTTTCTCACTGAATCGCAGGCGTTTCCTTACTGAATCGCAGGCGTTTCCTCACTGAATCGCAGGCGTTTCCGTACTGAATCGCAGGCGTTTCCGTACTGAATCGCAGGCGTTTCCGTACTGAATCGCAGGCGTTTCCTCACTGAATCGCAGGCGTTTCCTCGCTGAATCGCAGGCGTATCCTCACTCAATGAGGTTAATTCTTTTTCTATTTGAGATGTAACCGAGTACCGAACTATATTCAAAACAAATTTGGGCCCGGTGCCCGTGCTCAGGGCTCAAGTGGGCCTCAGGTCGGTCCTAACCAAAAAAATTTTTTTTTGCTATGTTGCAGAGCACGAATCATTTTTCGCTGTGGAAGTATGTCTCCGAGGCCTTTTTTAGGGCCCTAAGTCGGTCTAAAAAATTTTTTTTGCTGTGTTGTAGAGAAAATTGTGGGAAATATTTTTGTCTATGGAAGTATTTGTCCGAGGCCTCCCCTGAGGGCCCTAGGTCAGCCTTGGACAAAAAAATCTTTTTTTGCTACGTTGTAAAGAAAATTGAGGTGAAAGTTTTTGCCTATTTGGGGTTCAGTTTAAGGCTTTCGGAAGGGTTTTTTACACCGTTCGTTCGGATAGGTTTTTCAATATTGCCCTCTTGGCAATTTCCAATACAATTTAATGTGGACGCTATTTCATACACTTAAGAGTTAAGGCAACAACTATCTAATTAAATACGTTCGAATCTTTTCGTAACATCAACTCTGTTTGTCACATCTATTCTGATACGTACGGGTCCCTTGCATATGTTCAATTTTAAGGAATGTTGAAATGATAGAGAATATAGTCTTTGATACACTGCCTGCCATGAATTCTTTAAATCTTTAGACATATAGTGCATGTGTTGTGTCTCGGATTATGAAGTTATACTCATAATCCATTTCAAGAATTGGCTCGTTTCTTTAAATCGGACTACTACTACTTTCGCAGGACTTCACCATCTTTGTACGGATAACTCTCAATGCGAAGAAGACATGATATGCGGGATGGAAAACGCAACAAAAACAACTGGATTCAATCGAAATTCCAACACCAATTTTCCACAACCGCAAAACAAAGTTTGCTTATGCGACGAGGCTAATGGTATCGTGGAAGAAGTGAAATACCACAGTTGTAACGGTACGTTATTTTTATTTTTACACCAGAACAAACTGACATCATTGTAGCACACCTTTCACAAGGATTTTGTGGCGTGAAAAATAAATTAAGTTTCCATTCCATGTTATTTCACATGTTCCAGGTGGTATTCAGCTAGTGACTGGCATTTTTATTCCACTGACATCATTATTTGTTGGATCAATTTTGGCAAAAAATCGTTTTCATTAATCAAGCTGATGGTTTAAAAAATAATTAGAGTTTATTTCGGTTGTTAAGTTTCATTTTAGATGTTGTAAAAAAAATTAATGATTTTATTTGGAATTTGTGATCCTTTACATTTAATTAAATTACAATTACAATTAAAGAATGTTCTACATGTAAGTAGTGCCTGTGCTATACCTTTACACAAATTAAAATTTATGATAAAATTTTAGCTTTTCAAAATACATGTTAGAAAAATGTTTGCGAATGTTCTATTTATTACATTAATGTCATTAATGAATGTAAATTAACGATAAAATTAGTAAGTGTAAGTTTTATATATGTTTTCAAGTTAAAATCAAAATGCCTTTAAATATAAAAAATCAACTCAATTTTAATAGTTTCACTATAATTCAATGATTTTTCCCATTTAAACGTCAAAATTTGGCTTCACCTCATAATAACCATTTGCATGCAAATTTACCATGAGTTTTGTAATATGTTAGAGCTTTTACAATAATCGTATATCACCGGCAATGATGCAATCATAACAAAAAGTAAAAGAAAATGAAAAAATTACAAATAGATAGCTAAACTAGGTAGTTAGTTACTAGAGGCGAGTGTTTACATAAAATAAAAGTAATTTAATTATTTAAGTAATCACAAAAACAATATTTTAACTTCCTTTGTTTCAAATGTAAATCCAATTGATTCATCTCGGTTTTCCCAATTAACCAAATTCTTCCGAGGAAAGTCGTTCGGACACTGAACAAAAGAAGATTTTGAAAGCTTTCATTGTTCTTTGTCCGAACGAATTTCCGCGGAAGAATTTGGTTAATTGGGTTTGCACTATATTGTGATTGAAAAGTGTTTAAGGCCTTTAAGTAAATTTAAATGAAAAGCCATTTCGATACGAAAACATGAAAGTAGGAGAATTCAAAAATATAGTTACATTTTCATTTTTTTCTAAATAAAACTAAGAAAACTGTACATTTCTAAGAGAAATTTCCTGTTATAAATGGATTGTGACATCCATCAGGTATAGCAAACCCCGGGTGGTGGCGAGTGGCGCTTCTACCACTCGCCAAATCAGCCAACGCTGTGTATATATCACAATTCGTAGCAGTTGGAAAGCTGTCATAGCGGAACGAGTATTTAAAGCTAAGTTCCAAAGTTTGGAATCGTTCGACTTTGTCTGGTTACGGTCGTTATAATACAACTAAAATTTTTCTGTTGTGTAGCGCCATCCACTGTGAAAAATTACTGAATGTGATTGAACCGAGTAAAGCAGAGGCTTAGTCAGAATGAGGATTTTTCCGTATTTTTCTGAATTACTAACAAGTTTTTACTCTTGCGTACATTTGACGTAAAGCTTTTGCACCTGAACTGAACTTTGAAATAAGCCCAAAATACTTCGGCAACGACTTATTGCCAATATGTCAACAATTTCTGCAGAAGTTTTTTTATAAGAATCTCTATTTTTCTCAATCAATCCAATAGGTTATTCATTCCTAAAATTTTTAAATAAGAAAATATCGGATCATCTTAATGGTAAATTTAAATACATGCCACAGGCAACTTATCTTCCTACAAATCATCTGAGCTTTCCACTGCATAAGAAGATCTCCAAATACTTGTAGTTTGTTGCTAGCAAAAATTTTCCAAAATATTTCGAAATTTTTAAGAAAAAGTGCTGAAATTCGGACATGAAAAGGAGAACTACATTCTATGTAAAGAATTTTTTCAACATGAAACAAAGTTCTCACCACGAAAACTCCTTTTAAGCGGCATGAAAAAAATTATCTTTCATAAAAGTAGTGGAATTTTATGTGGGGATTTCACTTAGAAAGGTACTCAACCCTTACGTTTATAATCTCAAATAGCAGTAAATCAAGAGGATTTAATTTAAATACATGTCTAGAATTTGGTGTAATATTTATTTGAATAAATAAATTTGATTTCAACAATAAACTATCAACTCCGGGGTTTTTATAAAATTAGTTTGCAGTAGTGTTTATTAACTATACCCTAAAACATCTTCAACACCGTACGTGGCACTTATTGCCAACCACAAAAACGACTCTCGGCGTGTATTAGTGAGAGTGTGTTGGGTGTTGACTCACATACCGCGAAAAGCAACTTTTCGTCCCAAGTAATGGAAAAATATTTTCCGTCACAACCAATACACTCTCACGTATACAGAATAGTTATTTGTGTGTCTGTTTTTGACGACTGATCTTAGGCAATTTCGCGTGTTGTAGACCGAGCACAGCAGAGTTAGTTGGCAACAAAGTTAGATGATAACAAACAGAAACATAGGGTTGTAGAGGGTTTCTTTCCTTTCTTCCTTAAGCGTTTAGTGAATATAATGGAAACATTTCCATCGGAGCAGAAGCTTTTTCGACCTCAAGATACTAGGTCATAGGGCAGTACAGAAATGACCGTTATCAGTTGTTCTGTAGTATACCTTCACAAGTAGAGATGTGCGCCGCCGAAAAAATGGTTGCACCGATACCTCGCTGCCGCCTACAAATATCTGTACACGCCGCCGCGGTTTTCCGCCGACAGTTATTTGTCGGCGTCGTGTAAAATTAAAAATACATACGTCATATATAAATACGTCATATATAAATACGTCAAAACGACCGCCGTCCGATAAATAAAGGAAAAACAACATTTCCCACTCTGATCTGATTGTCTAACGGTCAATAACAAACCTCCCACCTTGGGAAAACTCATCGATAAAAATACATTATTTGAATGGTATTCATATAATATTCAAAATTTTTATTACAAAATTACAATGTCAAAAAACTTTCTAGAAGTAAAGGTGTATAGAAATTGGTTTTAACCCGACCCTAAGACTCAACTTCAGCTTGTTGCCACTTACAACAGAAGAAACCACCAGATAACCGAAACGAAAGTCTCGGTTGAATTGCGAAGATTTTATCTTTTCGTCTGTTCAATTGAAAGATTGCTTTCAGTGAGCCTTATTGCAATTACTGTGGTTAATTCTTTTGTTGTGGTTACAAATCGCTTGAAATGCTGTCAGACGATTGAGTCTAACTTTCAGTAACTTTTTCAGTAACTCTTTTGATTTAAAAGACAATAAAGATACCTCCGCATACTTTCGGCGTAACGCAACTGAGAGTTTCGGTTTAGTTTGACCCGAAACGAATGCTTCGGTCCGGTTTGGACCGAGCCGAAGGCTTCGATATTCTGGATATCCATCTCATCTCACCATAGGTCCGACCTTGGGCTCCAATAGCCTTTGGAGGCTCTTTCTATGCGTCCCGCAGTCCAAACCTCTCAAACGATTTTGTTTAGCTTTCTAAGGTCCATACGTTTCATTTGAAATGTTGAAAATCAAATTCCGTGCGTAACTCGCGTAGGTATAAGGTAAAAAGTTTCACCGACCTTCAACAAACCAGGTTTTTGACAACTTTTTCGATCGCAATTTCGTAAGTTCTAGACCGATTTGGCTCATCTTCGAACTCGACCTTACGTTTAGGAAAAAATAAGATTAAAAATTTGGTTAAGACTTATTCGAGTTATCATGTTCACAATTTGTTATGAACTTTGCTGAGTATGAATATGAAGTCAGTTATGGAAGCGCTCCCGAATTACAAGAATCTTACAGATTTTTTGTATTAGAAATTAAAAAAAAAAAATAAGAAAATTCTCCACAAACTTTGTGGAAAATTGTTTGATCCAAGAGTGGATTTTCAGCTCCAGAAAATCGAACGTCTTAAAAAAATTGAAAAAATTGAAACAGAATCCTGGCACATAGTTTGTCAATGACAATGAAATTATTTGAAAATCTATTGCTATACTTTACAATAGAAGTTCATGAACTTTTTAAACGACTTGTTTTCGATGATTCTGCAACACAAAAAAGCATTGAAATTTAAATTTTAAATGTTAGTTTTGGAATTGCACGCTGACGGCGCGCCCGCCGCCACCGACAAAAAATTTATCACGCCGCCGCCGCCGATCAACTATTTACTGACGCACACCTCATTCACAAGACAGCATAATACGTGCAGGGTTGGGTTTGCTAATGGAAATTTTCAGCGACGCTAACGCTAACGCTAAAACTGAAAAATATTAGTGACGCTACTAGCGACCTCTTTTTGAAACTAGCGATAATTAGCTGTCGCTAGTAGCGGCCGCTAAAACTCGCTAGTTTTGAGAGCGAAAAAAAATGTAAAATTAGTATGTAACAATGTAATTTAGGAAATCGCGCTTCCAGCTGGTTTTCGGACTCAAGAGTTCTCATGAACCAAAGAACGTTCTAGGACATAGTAGACTTTGTGGATCATTACTGACAATTTCAGTTGAAACAATAACTTTCTATTAAGGGGTCGGTCGTTCGTAAATTATGTCATGCTAGAGGAAGAAGGAAGCTCTGAGACTTGCGTGCTAGATTGTAACGAGGTAGAAGGGCTAGAGGAATGTTGCGTCGCGCTAGGCTTTTGTGAACATTTGCAAAAACTTTTGAATTTTCTTTAAATGTTTGTTAAATTTTCTATAATAATAATAAAATAATAATGAAATAAAATAAAATAGCAGCTTAAAGGAATAATAGAATTAGAAACCGTTAGCAAAAAATGGAAACTGAAACGAAATTGAGAAAACGATCTTTGTTGCTACATAATAATTCGCAAGAAGAACTAGCCACTTTCGAGGTGGTTGTGTGAAATGTCAAAGGTAGCCTTCAATGTAGACGATGCCGATGCACATCTTAAGCAATATACCATGTATAAATAATACAACGGCTCGTCAGTCGTTAATATTATATTACAGTCGACCCTGCGAAACTAATTCATTACATGAGGACACAATTTTGCTATAAGAGCCAAACTCACGAGTGTTTTTTTGAGCAACAAGCTTTGAAAACGTTATTTTGCATATCCGATCCGAAAGATGAAGGAACGGGCGCAGGTGTACACTCAGTGGACTTGGAATACGATGTATCCATGGCTCTGGGTTCATACACCACCGTTTTTCAGTCGGAAATAGTCGCCATCTGTAAAAGTTCAGATATGATGCAGCGAGATGGCATCAGAAATAAGAAAATCTTGATCTGTTCAGACAGTGAATCGTCCATAGAAGAGGCACTGTCATCGGTCAAGATTTCGTCGAAGTTGGTTCATCAGTGAGACAATAAAGTCACATTGACAAGGGTACCTACCAGGTCAATCAGGAGTGCAGGGGAACGAAAAAGCTGACCAGTTAGCCAAAGAGGGAAGCAGTTCCAGATTCATAGGGCCAGAACTTTCTGTCAGTAGATTTGTAGGCTTAATTAAGTCCTTAGTGAGCGCGAAAATGAATCGGTGCCACCAGGACAGATGGAAAATGCTCTCAACCTTCAGGCAATCTAAAGAATTCTTGAGCGGATATAATGCCGGAAGTACAAAATTTCTGTTGAGCCTCAACAGGAGAGAATTGAGCAAACTTGTGGGAATCTTAACAGGCCACAACAGTTTGAATTACCTTTGCAACGAGATGGGAACCGTTACAGACCCAACATGAGGGGCTGTGAACTAGAACAATAAACAGGGAGGTATTTCATATGCACTTCACCGGCACTAAAGGGACTCAGAACGAAGCTCTTAGGAGACTTCTATCTGACCCCCGAAGAGAAGTTGAAACTGAAGTTAGCCAACGTGTTTTCCTTTATCACAAGACGCAGGCGGCTGATGGAACCCGAAAGGGTAGTATGAAACTTAATAAGAAAAGAAATACAGCAAAATAGGCCCAACAAGGATGGCCTCAGTGCTTTAAGTCAGGGCGTTAAACAGACGGAGATGCATTTAATTCAGCTTCATAGTATTTGTAGTACGAATGAATTATGTTTTCTAAATGAACCAACCAACCAACCCATACGCAATTATGGCACCAAATATTTTGAAAATAAACGTGATTCCTCGTGACATCTTGTGCCAAAATATTGAAAAATGAAATAGGCGAAAAAAGAAAAAACAGGTCTCGAAACAACGAGAAAAATATTGTAACCCATGTGTACCGTACAGTTGCGGTTCAGTTGGTACGTCTGACATTCTGTCAATTACAAAATTATTCGTTTTTTGAGTTCCGTAACTGTTAACTGCCAATAATAATTTAGTGACTTTAACTTACTACTTTTAAAACTCCATTGATGTGGTCAGCGTTTAAAAGGAATTGTGATCGCATAGTGTTCTCGTAGTTTATTGTAAAAATTTACTCTAGTCATAAAATTCGTGAAATATAAAATGGAAATTTCGTCACAAGAACTCCAACACAATTCAAGTATTGATGTAAAATTAAATAATTTGGAAAAATTGACAATAACATCGTCATCAAAGGTAACAGATTGTCTTCTGTGGTATCCAGTTCCGTTTGCTAAAATGTGATTGTTCTTGCAGGCACCGAGTATTACTGAATTCGGAATCATAAAACCGATCAGCAGAGGTGCTTTCGGTAAAGTCTATTTGGCATACAAATTGTCAGACAAAAGTAAATTGTATGCCGTCAAGGTAGAGAACATTATCTCTTATATCTAAATCGCTGCTAACTCATCGAATTTATCTTTCAACAGCAAATGAAGAAGTCTGAGATGATCAACAAGAACATGGTGTCTCAGGTCATCACCGAACGAAATGCACTCGCGTTATCGAGAAGTCCCTTTTGTGTGACATTATTTTATTCATTGCAATCACTGTCAAATGTATATCTGGTATGAAAACAATTTACACAAATCCAACAATGCGATGTTTACATAGACTATTTCAGAGAAAACGTTTACCCCATTTTTTCTCATAATTTTCTATAAAAAATTTTCGGAAAATTTTGGGAAAACGTTTTCCCTAAAATAGTTACTTGATGTTTACTATATAGATTTAACGTTAAAGGTCATGGAGTACATGGTCGGTGGTGATTTGAAATCATTATTAACTGTATCTGGATTTTTTGATGAATCCGCAGCCCGATTTTACTGCGCTGAAATCACATTAGCCCTACAGTATTTACACAGCCATGGCATTATTCATCGAGACATTAAACCTGATAATATGTTGCTGTCAGCAACTGGCCACGTGAAGCTAACGGATTTCGGATTGAGTAAAATTGAATTGAGCAGGGACTTGGAAATATCGGATTTGGTTAACTGTTCTCCAAGCATACAAAGTACCCGTACACCTGGTCAATTGTTATCATTAACTTCACATTTATCGTTCGGGTCAATAGACAAAAGAGTGGCAAATCAACGAAATCCCAAAACATCAAATTTGATGAGAGCGATGAGACAAAGTAAGTTATTGCTAGATCCCATTGCCAATCCATTTACAGCGTTCGCGAACGTCTTGAAGTTTCCGTCGAAAAATGAAAAAGTTACCAACGAATTGATTTCAAAAAGAATTGTGCAGCTTTCCAACACGTTGATTGCTCAGTTTAGTCATCAAAAAGTATTCAGAAATCATTGACGGAAATACTTGTAAATCTGTAAGACAAAGTACGAGACTCCGAAGGCGGTCTCAGGCGATCGAAGCTCTGAGAGCTGTCACCGTTCAAAAATATTTTCTGGAAGGGGCTACACACGATTAGAAAATAAGAAAAAACGTCTCGCGGCGAGGGATATCTTCTTTAGCCAATACTGTAGCAAGGGGGGAGTTCCTGCTGACGACTACTTGAAATTTTCAGACTACAATATGCAGATCTGACATATTTTTTCTAATTATCTTATTACCTAAATAGAGTCACCGGATAGTGATTTGGATCGGTCACATCATGATGTTGGCAACATATCAGGCGTTTCCTTATTCCAATCAGCCGAAGATATTACCGAGTCATTCTCACAACGCTCTTCTGTGGCTACTGTAAGTAGTTTCTATCAATTTCAGACTATTTGGTATATTCAATTTAAAATATGAGTTCAGACGGAGTCGTCGTCATCTTATTCCACTTGCAATACACATTTTGGTGATAAAACATCGAGCGGTAGTTCGATCTTATCAAATATAGTTCTGATGAATTCTAGGAATAGTGCTGGGAAAAAGGGTTCAGATGACGTAAGTTGTATGTTTGACTTTTTCATCGTTGAATGTGTTTGCCGTGTGGTAATTTTAGCTTTGAATTGACGAAATCTGATCCGTGCAAATAAACACTTCTAAGAAGTTGAAGTTTCTTTGCGCAGAACTTAAACTAGTTATAGTTTTCGTTAATTCACCATCAGCGATAGCAAGTGTGTTTAATTTGCAGAGTTTCAAATATTTAAAGTTGGAATTTGTCCAAAGCATGATGTCTTACTTTTGCTGATTGCTATCTCCTTTGTACTATTTATTGCGATCAAAAATTTGAGTTAGTTTTAGTTATACCTTCTAACGCTAAAAAAGCTTTAGCATCAAATACTTTTCATTCTAAAGCGAAGTTACGTTGTGTTTTTAAAAAATTTCGCCACAAATGCCAGACCCTACAACGCAATAATTTTTCAATGCTTTTACATTGGTGGGTATGTGACGCAATTTTTTAAAAACATTATGTAACTTCGCATTAATTTGTTTTTGCGTTGGAAGATGAGTGCTGCACCTTTCTCCGATTTTTTCAGAAGTTTTGTAACTGGAAGAAAATAATTTTGCCTTTAAGACGCTTAATGCGTCTAAAGTCATGAAGACTTGCGTCACATCTCCTCTGTAAGAGATTTTTTTGTGCGGATATCAGTACTTTTGCAAGTTTATCTCTCTACAAATATAGAAAATCTGCATAAAATTTTTTAAGTTGAAAATTGTTAGAGAAAGCCACCTTCATCACAAAGCCCTAGGAAGCCTTATTGGATGACCTCACTCATGTAGAAAATAACCGAAAAATATCGAAAAACCTGATGGAAGTTGAAGAGTGCTAGAAAAATCCACAATAATCCAGTTTTGGGCCATATTTCCCCAAAACTCTGAAACACGTGTTCGCTTAAATTTCGATCTCTACAACTTTGCAGTTGAAAGCTTCTTTCTAACTTTCATAGTTCTAGAGAAATAGGTCATCCCTCCCAATTCTAGAAGTAGTCGAGGATTAGGCCATATTTTCCCAAAACGCTGAAAAACGTGTTCGATAAAATTTAATTCTCTACAATGGTCCAAGGCTGTTTGGACAAGTTAATTTTAACAGACGTAAAACGTAATTGGAGAAGAAGAAGAAGAAGAATAATAACAAAGTCGATTTCTCATCCTGCTGCTTTACCATTGATTTTTTGCTATTAAATCGAAAGTTGTGCCCATTTGGTGCGTGTCTGCCTGTTCAATGTGTGCATGTTAATGAGATAGAGTTGAAGTTCTTGTGATTTGCCGCGACTTTATGTTGTAAAAATTCAATTGAAATTGTTGTATGTTGTACCTACAAAACGAATCCAACCAGCTGCTACCAACAGCGACACACGCTGTCAAAATTTCAAACCGAAGCCGCGTATACCACATAGCACTTTCCTTTTCAGAGCGGACTTTTTAAATACTTAATTCTGGTCAAGGTGTGATTAGGAGGAAGTGGCGGAGGTGATTCCCGCATCATCGGATTTGTTTTCAGAATTAAGCAGCTTTACATTCTAAACGATAATAACGGAAAGCATCTGGTCGAATATGGTGAACAAACACATCTGTAGTGATAATTGTTTCGCTTCTAGGACAGCTGACAAATCGACTCTGAAATGTCTACTCTGCGACAAACGTTTCAACGCGAAATGCTTCAAGATCGTCGCTCAATCAACCGTCGAACTTTTATCTTCTGGTAGCAACGCGACATTTCTGTGCGGAAAGTGCATTGAGTATATGACAAAGTTGAAACTCCAAAATCACAAATCTGTGGATAATTCATCTGAGGTGGACATCAATAACACTAACCACCAATCGAACAATGTTATGATGTCAAACATGCTGTCTGTGTTGAATCAAATGAACGAAAAGTTGCATGCTATCGATACGATGAATGTTGACTTAAATAAATGTAGACTCGATCGAATGGAATTAGAAAATGTTAACTTGGAATCTAAATTCTCCACGTTAAAAGATTCAATATACTCGTTACATGCTAAAGTTGATCAACATTTCACAGGACAGAAGAAAGCCGATGAAAGAACCAGCTCGCTACTTTTCAATAAGCTTAACGAATTGAATATCAGAGACATCAATTCTCCAGCTGCCACGAGACCATCATCAAGAAGGAAGAGTTCCACCGTCCTTTCAACTCATCCTAATAGCAACAAAGATACAGAGTGGCAGGAATGGAGTTTCCTGTTTAATCAGTCGTCATTACCTACTGAAAATGATGAGCTGTACCAGATGCTATGTGGATTTGAACGGAATACCTGGACATCCTTTGATTATCTGCGTCATAAGTTGGAAACTACAACAGACACCATATTGAATATTGAATCTATATGCAAGAAAATGTCTTCTAATTCCAGCTGTCAAAGTATTGAGTCGCCAGTTACAAACTCAATACGTGTAGATGCTCTACAATCGATTCAGGACAAATGTGACTCTATTGAAAAAGAGCTGTCTCTTATTAATGATAAATGTGGTAACATGGAGACGAAAATCATTCATCTAAGTTCAAGTGATAATGATATTAAAAAGTACGAAAATTCGACACAGCTGTTAGGTGAACGACTGATTGATGATGCCCTTCCTAACCAGACAATAACTATGGAGTGTAGTACTGCAAATGAGTTCGAACAAATGAGAAACAGGTTCCGGGCTCTATTGTCGACGACGATCGTTAATTCTCCAACAGAGATCACTTCGCCAAACCAAACTCAGCAACAGAATTCACAGTTCGTTACGATTGGCACTAATGATATATCTGAAACGACTCCTCCTAGCATTGAACCCACTGTTAACCCATTAATAACAAATATCTCATCATCACCGATTGACACACAGTTTTCTCAACCGAAGAAATATGAATTTTACGTTACCAAATTCTCCACGAATACAACTTCGAATATCATGCTCGATTATATGCGCAACAATGGAGTACCAAATCTAGACTCAGTGAAAGTCAGCTGCCTAGTTCCTCGTAACAAAGACATATCGAAGCTAACGTATGTTTCTTTTAAAGTGGACACAGTGAACACTGCAGTCGCCGACATGATCACCAAACCAGGATTCTGGCCGAACAGATGTACCATAAGATCATTTACTCACAAATCAGTCATCGATCTATCGCTAGACAACTGTCACAAATCGCCAAATTTTTTCCATCATCAGCGAACCGACCAGACACCAATGTAAACACTCGCCAGATCGATTGTTCGCCTTTCGAAAACAGATTTCTAACGATATTTTAAGAAAATGTTGATGGAATATCCGACAATAAGTGTGCTGACCTGATCGCTTCTTCTACCACTGCTGACTATGATATTATAATTTACACTGAGACTTGGTTAACAGATGATATGAACGATTTAGAATTCATGAGTGACCGATATACTGTATTTCGTGTGGATAGATCGTCGTCGACGATCGATGCTACCAGAGGAGGCGGTGTGTTAATTGCTGTTCGTAACAATATTCAATGTGATGAATTTACTTGTCATGAAATGGCTGGACTAGAAGCAGTTTGTGTCCGTATTTCGCTATCGTCAGGATTCATCTACATGTACGCATTATACATTCAACCATCGGCTGATATAACGATCTATCGCTCACATGTTGCCGCCATAGATGCTGTAAAACGAAGACTGACCCGATCCGACTCGTTTCAAATTATGGGTGATTTTAATCCGTATGGCGTCGAATGGTACGAAAATGATGACGGATTCGACTACATTCCGGTGATCGATGAATCTATGTGCGCTAGATCTATTATTGCGCGAGAAGTGCTAGCATCAATGGCCGATGGAGGACTGTCTCAAATGTCACCCTTCACCAACGTAAGTGGAAATGTCCTGGACCTCGTATATACTGACAACCCTGAATTATGCGTGGTTGATCGAGCAGAATTTTTGATGCTTCCTCCTTTGAAAAGTGACAACGCCCACGTACCACTATGCTGCACGGTTGAATGCTGTCCCATCGTTGCTCCTAATTCTTCCGATGTGCCCAACTCGGTATTCTGTTTCAAAAAGACCAATTTTGGCGACATAAATGCCCATCTATCCGATGTCGATTTAATCCAGTGCACTGCCACAGACGTCAACGAATCAGTGAACAACTTGTACGCCAACATTTACGACACATTCGAGAAATTTGTTCCACGTGCTACGATCCGGTCATCCACAAATCCTAAATGGTACACTAGAGAGCTGTTGCACCTAAAAAATGTCCGGAATAAGGAATATAAAAAGTTGAATAAACAACGCAAACATCAACTTCTTTACGGAATCCCAACAGTCTTAGACGATCGTGATTTTCTTCTAGCGAAACATGATTACGAATCATTGAGGACAACACTGCACAGTGACTTTATACGTGAAAAATCTCATTGCATCAAGACTGATCCGAAGTCATTCTGGCGGCACATCAATTCTAAACGTAAATCGAACAACTTACCTGCCACTGTTGATCTTAATGGTAAGAAAGCGACTACGAATGCCGAAAAATCGAACATTTTTGCAGAATACTTCCGAAGCGTCTACGTTGAACATCCCAACGATCCTACGCTGCTAGACTTCCTCAACGCAAGAAATGACTGCGAATGTTACGACATTACGTCTCCGGTAGAACTTGTTCACTTCGTATTGCGTGGGCTAGATGTAAACAAAGGCAGCGGACATGATGGAGTGTCGTCATTCTTCCTTCGAGAATGTGCTGACAACTTGGCTGAACCGTTAAGTGCTGTATACACTCAATCATTAACCCAACGGTGTTATCCCGATGTGTTCAAAATCGGTCAACTGACTCCAGTATACAAATCTGGTCGAAGAACAGACGTCACAAACTATAGAGGTGTCAACGTTATGCCGAACCTTGCCAAAATATTTGAACGAGTCGTTTACATGCAGTTAAAACTTTTCATCCCTCGCAACATCAACGTTTCTCAACATGCATTCATTTCGAATAGAAACATTGAATCGAATTTAATGGAGATGAGTGTCCTTGTCCATGAAGCCTTTGAACAAAACGCTCAACTTGATGCATACAACGTGGATATTAGTAAAGCCTTCGACAAGGTCAAACCATGGAAACTGATTAGAAAAATGGCTGAATTCCCGCTTTCGAATGCCGTTCTGGTATGGTTTACGTCTTACCTAACATCCAGAGTTCAATACGTGGTCATTGGGGAAGACAAGTCAATGACTTTCCTAGTGCCTTCTGGTGTTGGTCAAGGATCAATTCTGGGCGTTTTTTTGTTTCTAATGTTCTTCAACGATTCCGATGTGAATATGGAAAATATCTTCTGTCTGAACTTTGCTGATGATAAAAAAATCGCATCAATCATCAAGTCGGAAGATGATGCAACCAACCTTCAAGTTGCAATCAATCGCTTCTTCAATTGGTGCTGCGATAATGGCCTAGAAATCAACGGTACCAAATCAAAGGTCATCACATACACCCTGAAAACCAGACCCGTGATTTTCGACTATGTTCTAAATGGAGAGAAAATTGAACGGACTGATAGCACATTCGATCTTGGAGTCCTGATGAACACCAAACTAAATTTCAACTCGCATTATGAGTATATTAGTAACAAATCAAAGTCATTATTGAATTTCGTGATGCGCCAAAGGCGATTTCTGGATGATGATGCTATTAAAATCCTTTACAAAGCACTGGTTCGTTCAAATCTAGAATTCGCCGCATGTGTCTGGTCTCCGCACTACATGACCCATCGGAGTACTATTGAAAGTACGCAGAAACAATTTGTTATGTTCCTCAATGGTGACTATCTAAATCGATCAGACAATGATTATGTGCTCAGTCCGTACAGCGAAAGATGTGCGACTTTTGACTTGGAATCTTTGATTCGACGTAGAACGAATGCATCTATTCTTTTCATCCACTCCATTCTCACTGGAAAAATCAATTCACCAGCGCTTCGCTCCCATATAATATTCAATTCGAGATCAACACGGCACAACGGAATGATCAAAGCATGCAGGACAAGCCGCTCATACAATTCGCCCTTTAACAACGCCTGTCGTATGTTCAATGCCATATGCAATATTATCAATCCAACGTTGCCCCACGTTCAGTTCCGTAACGCACTTCTTCAATTACCTGATTCCGATTTGAGCCAATTTTTAAATCTTTGATACTATAAATTATGTGTTACTTGATTATGGTGACGATAAGACGATGACCTGTCTGTGATATTTACTAACCTATCTGACCTATTTGTAATACCTATGACGATCTATTGTGATTGACGAACTTTTTGTGATATTTTCGACTACCTTTTGGTAAATTTTAACGAACTGTTGTGATACTAACCTAGGACAATATAATTGTAATATATACTAACAGTCCGTTTGTATAAAGCTGACTTAAAATGAAAAATAAATGAATGAATGAATGAAGCAATAATTCTACGGCATACCTTCAAAACGTACCGTTTTTTTTATTTTGTTGTTTTTCTTGAAAAAAATTACAAAATTTTAGCCCCATTTGACAGCCGCAAACGAACTGACGGAGGCCGAATGTACTACCGAATAGTATTTACTATGTTATGCGCGTGTTTACGCTGGAAATCAAAAACTATACAATTTTTAGGGTTACAAAGAGCTACATTGTGATTTGAAATTCAATTTAAGTGTCCGCCATCGCTCATTTTTTTCGATTTCGGCGGCTGTACTAACTGAAGTGCTCCTTTCATTTATTACTTTAATCAATTTTATAAAAAAATTGGTGCATTTTTCCGACATGTCGTAAAACAACTTTTTGTTTAAAATAATATTTTACGTCACTTTTGTCGAAATAGCCTTTGGAACCAACTTTCTAACTCTCACAGTTCAAGAGATATGGATTATGGGTCATCATCAAACTTTATAGACCGTCTATACGTCTTTACGCCAAAACCGGATGACCTTGGACCACCCTCCTCCATACCCTCCTATCATCTGCCAAGGAGATGGTTTGTTCACTCAGTGAAAGTCCCCTAACTTCTTAATCTGATTTAATTGAATCTATAAACCTTCTCCTTGGCCTACCCCTAGGGCGTACACTCGGGACCTGTGCATTCAAAATTCTCTTTGGTAGCCTGCTATTACCCATCCTCTGAACGTGCGCGTACCACCGCTGTCGACTAACCCTTGCCTCCGCTTCCACTGACATAGCCCCTAAATGTTCCCTGATGTCGTCGTTTCTGATATGATTATCCCACTGCTTCCTTCTATTAACCTTTGCTATGCTTCTTAGAACCCTCATATCAGAAACCTCCAGGTCATGCACAAGGTACCCGCAGTCCACCCAACTTTCACTACCATATAAAATCGTTGGCCTGAAGATTGACCTGTGAACTGTGAACTTTGTGCCGCTACTTAATTCATTTTTGTTGAAGACATGAGACCTCAACTGACTGGCCACTACGTTTCCCATTTTCCTCTTTCTTCAAATTCCCTAACTAACTTGCCATTCTCTGAAAAAATGCTTTCTAAATATGTAAACTCAGAAACCTGTTCTAGCTGCTCCCCATTTAAACTACAAACTACCTCTTTCCGAGATTTGCCGACATGCATAACCTTAGTTTTGCTTACACTTATCTGCATCCCGTACTCCTCACATGCTACATTCAGGCAAATCACTGGTACTATCTGCTATCTGCTGTTAAATCATCCGCATAGGCCAGGATTTTCACAATAACTTCCCTTCATAATAACTTATGGGTCACCCGTCCTAATTCTAGAAAATGCCAAAGCCCAGGATTAGGCCATATTTCCTCAAACCCCTGAAACACATGTTCGTTAAAATTTAATTCTCAATAACTTGACCTTTTGAACCCACTTTCTAACTCTCATAGTCCTGGAGATATGGGTCATTTCTCCCAACTCTATAAGTGGTCGTATCCTAGGATTGGACCATATTTCCAAAAAAACCCTGAAACACTTGAAAATTTTCTAAACACCAAAAAGGAAAGTAAGATTGTACCATTCCATCGGTAGAGTAAATGCACCAGTTACCGGCCATTTAGTAGTCTCCGGTCAGTACCAGTAACCGGCCATATTTCAATGTGAAATGTGGCCGATGGTCAAAATGTGAGAAAATTCTCGTTTTGGTACTATTGCACCCATGTTTCTACGGCTGCTATACCATCCAAATAAAAGTTATGCTGAGGTTGACGGAAACGACGAAATCAGCAACTTTTAGTTCTCTTCAGATTTGTTTAACATTTTGCACCAGTTATCAGCCATGGAGTAGTCTCCGGCAAGCACCAGTAGTCGGCCATATTTCAACGCGAAATGTGGCCGGTGACTGGTGAAACTATCGTTTGGCCCTACACCAAATGTAGTTTCACTCACTCAATATGAAAAATATACCATTGTGCATAAAACAATGGTAACTCAAGCAAATTCTAAATGGTAACGCAGGGTAAAATGTGTTGTAAAAAGGGAACACAGTGTTTTATCTCAATCTATTATGGATTACGTACTAAGAGTGAATGAAATGAAAATAACGTTCCCTTTTAACATACCGATTACCAAAATAGGACCGGGGAACGGGTTAGCTCAGTGGTAACGTACTGGCTTTCCACCAAGAATATCCGGGTTCAATTCTGATGAGCGAAATTCTGCAAAATTTTCTTCAACTTGTAGCATGAAAGTATCATCCCTAAGCCCCAAATTCTGGGTAGTTGTGGTGTTTGGTGTCCTCAACGAACCGTATACAGAAGAATGACATGAATGACGTCACCCATGTACGATAAATTCTGTGTACACATATCTGAGCCTATCTTAAGGCATAAATATAATTAACACCACACAAAAATCCTATATGTAGCCGTAATTCACGTTAAGCATGTGGTGTCCAACAAACATGTCATACAAATGCCCTAGAAAAAAGGTATCTTGGACCCTGCATTCACGAGGCTCGTATAGAGTAAGCATGAGTTGTGGCTAGTAGGCTAGAAGATGTATCGTAAGTGTGTGCACGCACGACGAGGTTCATTTGGCTAACGCGTCTAACAAGTGTGTAAAAATAGAATACTTGACTAGGTGAAATGAGAGAAGAGTAGCGGGGGAGGAGCAACGGGTCAAAAAGATCTGTGTTCTAAGGCCAGTAGGCCGCCTCAAAACCGGAAAACTAGCACCGCTAAAAATTTCTGCCCTTTCTTGTTTGCTGGTACTCTAAAGCTTGATTTTCATAGTAAATTAATCGACACCTTTTGTAAAATTCCACATAACATTCAGAGTATTTTTTTTTCAATTATCAAATGAAGTTTAAGGGAGAAATTCATTCAACGCATTAATTGCGAGCCAAGCGAGCAAACATTTTTGAAAATATTCTAATTCAAATCCAAAATTATTTTCCAAAAATTTCTTTCCGACTATTTTTTTTCGCATTTGGGCGTGGTGCGTGGACACGTGCCCATTGTGACCATATGGAAAGAGAGGCACTGCGAGCGCGGACCGAAAACCGTTCGTTTCATTGGTGTCCATGGTGTTTGAACATCACTTGGGGGAAAATTGAAATTTCATATTACCTACTTCCCTGTGTCGATCCCTCAATGATGGCTTTAAAGGCATCATTCGTGATGGGGATCAAAAATGTATGGATTTCGACATTGTTTCACATTGAACACAGCGCCACTTTTCTACACATCAAAATAAATTCAACATGGTGGTTTTAATAGTATCAACTTTCTCACGGAGGTCGAGTTTGCATTTCGAAGAGCATGTTTTTAGAATAACCTAACATTTTTGCAGGAAAATTCGCTTTCACTCGCTTGACCTAACATTTTTGGAAGAATTCCTTCTAATTTCCTAAAATCTTCTAAAATTTCTTCTTTCTAAATATATGTAAGCAAACCTTCCGGCGAACAATTTGTAACTTTTAGCGATATTTGGACCCGTACGAAGTACGAAGGTCCTATACGTTTACTACAAACAATTTTAATGTAACATGGGGAAGATCGAGGATGCATTTGTTATCGTCTAAATATGACGAATCAACAATAAAAAAAATGTCCGTCCGTCCGTCCGTCTGTTCTATTTTTCCAAACGGCTCAACCGATCACCCTAAACTTTTTTTCTCCGAAAGATATATGCTTCCTATGATTCAAGTTCGAAGATGAGTAAAATCGATCAAGTGGTTTCGGGGATATGGTCGAGGAAGTGACCAAAAACATGGTTTTTCGAGGGTCGGTGAAGCTTTTTCGCAAATATCTCAGCAAGTATAGCACGGGAATTGCTCATGTTGGTGTCAAATGAAAGGATTTGATGGCATGAAAATTGGGAAAAATTTTTTGTTGGAATCGGGTCAAAGGCAAAGTTGTGGAGAATGAAATTTTAGGGTACACGTGTTTCAGGGTTTTGGGTAAAAATGCCTCAATCCTGTGATATTACCACTTCTAGAATTGGGAAGGATAATCCATATCTCTAGAACTATAAGAGTAAGAAAGTTGCTTCCAAAGGCAAAGTTGTAGAAAACAAAATTTTTATGAACACGTGTCTCAGGTTTTGGGTAAAAATGCCTCAATCCTGGGATATAACCACTTCTAGAACTGGGAGGGATGATCCATATCTCTAGAACTATAAGAGGTAGAAAGGTGCTTCTAAAGGCAAAGTTGTAAAGAATAAAATTGTAGAGAACACGTTTCTCAAGGTTGTGGGTAAAATTGCCCCAATCCTGGGATATGACCACTTCGAGAATAGGGAGGGATGATCCATATCTCTAGAACTATAAAAGGTACAAAATTGCTTCCAAAGGCAAAGCAGCAGAGCATAACATTTTAGTGAACACGTGTCTCAGGGTTTTGGGTAAAAATGCCACAATCCTGGGATATGACCACTTCTAGAATTGGGAGGGACGACCCATATCTCTAGAACTGTAAGAGGTAGAAGTTTGCTTCCAAAGGCAAAGTTGTATAGAACAAAATTTTACAGAACACGTGTTTCAGGGTTTTAGGGGAAAATGGCCCAATCCTTGGATATAATCATTTCTAAATTTGAATGGCCTGAGATGTACTTCGGTAGGGCCTTTGACATTACCTTGTGTAATTTCTATGGATCTTTGAAATTCTTATAGTTATAAAGGAACATAAAACGTTGGATTGTTTGCTTATTTGTATCTTTAGATACGTTCGAGTCTTTTCGTAACATCTATTCTGTTTGCCATATCTATTCTCTTTGCCACATCTATTCTGATACGTACGGGTCTTTGGTTATGTTTTGAATTTTCTTGTAATGCTGTGTGGACTTTTCACTTTTTAAGTCATTTGGGTAAAATAAGATCTTTTTATTCAGATGCGGAAACAAATGCTGTCACAGAATTTGCTGAAGAACGACGAAAAAATGCAATTTGTTGACGACTATCATAAAATATCATTCGACAGCGGTTTCATAGTAAATTGGAAATTTTGCCTTAATTTTACGTTTGATTTTTAAATGATTCGTTTTCAGAAAAGTTCAAAGGAATACGATTCTGAGGTATCAATTGTTTCCAGTCGTAAAGACGACATCATCTCTCAAATCCATTGTGAAATATCAGCAATCGAAGTAGAAGTCTCTACGAACAGTGATAGTTGCAACGACTTGTCAAAAACTAATGACACAAATCAAACGACATCGTTAGTTGATTCAAATTGCAATAGTTTTAAACAACCTAGTGGACTGGAGTGAGTTACAATTGTTGTGATTGATAAACGAAATTCAAACAAATATGTTTTACTGTAGAAGTGTCAAACATAAACGTAAACGTCAACTCAATCATGACGAGGTGATATATCATGAAAATCCTAGCACCGGCTTGACACAGGAAATTAAGATAATGGAAATTGGAAGTAGCACTCCGAAAAAACCTAAAATAAAGTCGCCGTTAAAGAGTGTGTTGAAGTGAGTGGCGCACTGGCAAATTTTTAATATCTCTCGGTCATCACTCTCTTTTTTAGATATCCAACTTCAATACTTGACGAAGAAATGACTGCGAGTCGACGTCCAAATGTTGCTGGAGTAATTTTCTCAACACCAGTCTCATCACAAAAAGCAGGGAGAGGAGGATTATTAAAACTGAAACAAAAGACACGTTTTATATTGCCGTCGTCATCTCATGAAGAGAGCAAAAAGAGTGAGGTAAAACGGAAGTTTATAAAGAACATTATGAGCATTATTTCGAAATTTAAAAATTTAGCGGCAAAATCTTTTAATCTTGATTATCTTGAAAAATGACAATCCTCTTGATTGTCACTGTGTAATGAAACGACAACGTTAAAGCATTCTAACTTTCATTGCTAACATCCAATCAAATGCTTTAGGATGACCCAGCCTTGTCTCCAATCAATGCGAATATGGAATATGGTACACCTAAGAACAGCCAGACGCCATTTAGAACACCCAAGTCGGTACGAAGAACTGACGCGCCCGTTGAAAGAATTTTGGGTACACCTGATTATTTGTCACCCGAATTACTTTTGAGGTGAGTCAACAAATTCAACAAAATTTCTATTATATGAACGAGTTCATGATTTGTTTTAGTCAAGGACATGGACCAGAAGTGGATTGGTGGGCGTTAGGTGTTTGTCTTTATGAATTCATGACTGGAGTACCACCATTCAACGACGAAACGCCGCAAAAGGTTTTTGAAAATATTTTAAAACGAAGTAAGTTCAACGATCAGCCAACACTACTTTACTATTTCATTAATTTTTTTTTATATGTAGACATTGAATGGCCACAGGATGATGAAGCATTATCTGACGAAGCTGTTGCAGCTGTCGAACTCTTTTTGACAGCTGACCCCAAATTGCGTCCTACTGCAAAAGAGGTTTATAAAATGGACTTTTTTCAGTCCATCGATTGGGACAATTTGGAATCAGCGAAGCCCCCCTTTATACCAAACCCAGAAAATCCAACGGATACTGGGTACTTTGAAGGTATTTCCGAATTTACGTCGACGTTTTTTACAATTTTCATTTCTTTTTTTAACAGCTCGAAATACTCTGCAACATTTGAAATTATCCAATATTGATTCGGAAGATTGGAAATAGCTTTCAACGTAGTTGCGGCTTTTTCATCAATTTCGATAGTTGTTATGATTAGCAAATTTAATAAATATTATCTCGAGACAAGAAATTAAATTAATTTAAAGGAAAATGAAGAATTCTTCAGGAAAACTTTACGTTTGGTACCGGTCGATATTAGCTGATATTGGAGGTTTCAGGATTCTATAATCTGTTCGACATGATGTCCATAATGCGCATTCAAAAATTGAAAGTGACGAGTGAAGGTTTTCATCCTCTCATCTTTTTTGAACGATTTTTCAATTATAAATTTTTCCTGAGTGTTAACCTTTCCCTCTCTTTACGGTGAAATTTCGCAATTGGTTTTGCTAATGCCTAGGTCAACATGACTCGGTGTAAAAAAACTTCAAAAGCATCAAATATTCGGTGTGTCATTCGCTGATGTTTTTTTTTTTTAAAAAAGATGTGGTTGGTTGCGAAATTGTGTAAACAAAGAAGACACGCACTGGAAACACTTGAATGCAAGAAGAAGCTCTACCGCTGCTAGTTCATCATAGATGGCACCGATAACAGTGATGTCTACAATAAATTAATTTGTGAACGGTGACTGTCCAGTAGACCTGTCCAAAATTCTGTGTTGTCGAAAAGTTAGGAGGCCCGCCCGGAAAACGGTGGAAAATGGATAGGATGAAATCCGGAGCGATTTAATAGGAGAAAAATGACCGAAATTCGAGCATCAATACCTTCGTTGGCAAGTGTCCGATTATTCTTGTTAATGAGGGTATTTCTTCCTCTAAAAATTGTTTCTAAGAAGCTAGACTGGAAATGAATCCCTTGTATGAGTTCCATACGACTAAAGTAGTGCAGCAAAAATTGTATCCACTTCAATTAAGCGAAAGTCATACTGGGAATTGCTTTAGAGTCAAGCTTCTTAGAAACAATTTTTACAGGAAGAAAACCCCTAGAAGACAAGCTCATTAACAAGAATATTCGGACACTTGCCGACGAAGATATTGATGCTCGGATTTCGGTCATTTTTCTCCTTTAACGCCATTGAACACCTATTAAATCGCTCCGGATTTCATCCGATCCATAGAAACTTTTTTTCGGTGGACCATTTGATACCGTTTTCCGGGCGGGCCCCCTAACTTTTCGAAAACTTAATTTGTCCGTAAATTTTTGGACAGGTCTACTGTCCAGTGTCGTCTGCGGATCATCATCATGGCGTAATTGTTATCACTTAGTCACTAAACTGTTGGAATTTTGCCATGTGACACTCATAATACGTACGATATGGTGTATTACTGCGTAGACGTGTATATAAGCGGTTATACTAACACTCGGAGCGTCGCTCCTCATCCGCATACTCCGCTTATATACACGTCTATTCAGTACGATGCTTTAATGCATAAGCTGGAGGTGTGTTAGTTTAACCGTTCACGTTTTTAGGTGTGTTTGCTTAACCGACTTATATACGGTCTTAACCAACTTATACACTCTACTAACACACCGACAGTGAATGCGTTAAAGTACGTTCTAACGCTCAACATTTAAAAATATTTACGCTGCAAGATTGTACGGATTTTTTATGTTCGAAAAATGCCAAATGGTCCGAGACATAGTTCTTGTAGCATAAAATACTGTAACGTGACTCTGGCAGTTTTTGACACAATAAAGATAAATTTACCGACTGCAACCACGTGAAACAAATATAAGAAATGTGAATCGAACTCATTTCAACCCATCTATGAATGCAACCGTGTAACAATTTCCTGAAGAAAGAAGATGTCAAAATTTGACAGACCAGTGGTCGGCTGTAATAAACTGTTATTACATACGCGCGTCGTTCGGATGTCAAATTACATCGACTAGGGAATGTAATACGAAATTTCTCTTCTGTTCTATGTTGTCTTCCTTTTTTCGCACTTGTCACGATGAACCTCGACTGCTTCGTGACAAGAGTGTAACATTTATTACTACATGTGCGAGGGTTTGTTAGTGTCATATAATGAACAATAAATTCTTGAGAATGAAAGCAAAATGTCAAGAGTGGGGTCGTGCAAATATGACGTCACACCTGCTATAAAAAATTAGTATCCATAAAAGGGACATAACTCAGTCAGGACAGCCAATTTTGTTTATAGAACTCTGGCTAACCCCCCAAATAGGGGGTGTGTTGGGGGGGGGGGTAGCCGGAGTACTATAAGCAAAATCTCTGACCAGTTTGCAGTTATGGACTTTTTGGATTTTATAGCAAGTGTACAACCCCAGTACATTCTCGCGTATAT
>CM055406.1:43860340-43900386 GCA_029228625.1 Pseudolycoriella hygida | reverse complement strand
AACAGTTTTTTTTTTAATTAGAACTCGCCTCACTCGCGTGAATGAAAATCGGCTACAACATAGCGAAAATCCATTTTTTGGGCTAGGGCCGACCTTAGTATCTACCTAGGGGCCTTAGGAGAGGCGTCAGACACATACTTCTATAGACAAAAATGTTCCCCTCAAATTTTCTATACATCACCTTAGGACAGTAAGGAGAGGTCTCGGACACACAAAACTTCAACATTAGAGGAACACGCATGAAAAACCACCAAATACCGTGAAGTGTACTAGCGTAAATTGTGCCAGCACTAAGGACCCTACAGCTACATCAAGAAAGGTGGAACGCTCTCGAAACATGCAGACAATCGAAGGAATTTTTGGCGGAATGTGACGCTAAAAAGACTGAATTTCTGCTGAGTCTCAGCAGAGCGGATTTACGTAAGCTTGTGGGGATCTTACCAGGTCATAACAGCTTGGGATATCATCTCAGCAAGATAGGTATCGTTAACGATCTGATTTGCAGAGGTTGCGGCTTAGAGCCGGAAACAGCAAGACATTTTATATGCGCTTGCCCTGCTTTAAAAGCTCTGAGAGCGAGGGTTTTAGGGGACTTCTACTTGACCCATGAAGAGCAGTTCAAGTTAAATTTAGCTGATCTGCTTCTCTTCATTACAGGAAGCAAATGGCTAGACGGACCCGAAAGGGAAATTTGAAACAGAAATGTTAAAACGGAAGTACAGCACAATGGGCCCAACGAGGATTGGCCTCAGTTTTTTTGATCTAGCGCATCTCGGCTTTAAGAGAACTGCAATAATTTTGCTCGATAGTATTTAGTGTAAAAGATCTAATTTCCAAATAAAACCAAACCAAAAAGGGCCCGTATCACTCAAGCAATTTTCACTAATTTTTTTAGTTACTTGTGGAAGTCCTCATCTTTTATTCAAAACCTTGAAGTGCGATTTCAGAGTTAATTTCGCAGAGACATAAGTCAAAAAGTTTCACCGACCTTCAAAAAACGACGTTTTTGACCACTTTTTCGGCCGTAACTTCGAAAGTTTTCGACCGATTTTGCCCAAATTCAATCCATTAATAATTGTTTCGATTATCTTTCACTAAATAGAAGATTTTGCATTAGAGATAAGATCTACCCGATTTATGTAGAAGAAACACGTTGTGTCAGTAGTATAGTGCTTCCAAAACGATATATTGCGTTTATAACGAAGTTTGTAACCAGTCGATTTGAGGGGGAGGGGATTAGGTAGAGAGGGTCCTTAGATGCCGAATCTGCAAAAAAATTTTGTCCGTGTATCCGTCAACACGATAACTCGAGTAAAACTCAACCGATTTTCAAAAACTTTTTTTCCCTGAGAGGTTATAGATGGGATTGAATCTAGACATTGTTAGGTCAAGGGCCGCTGAACTAGAGCCGTTTAAGTTGTTTTTGGTCTTTTGTACATAACTCGAGTAAATCTTTTCCAATTTTCATAATTTTTTTTGTTTGAAAGATCTGGGCATGGCCAACAATTTATGAAAGAAACTTTTTGATTTTGAGCCCTTGGACTTTGCTAGGGTCCTTCGTGTTTTTTGTGCATAATTCGTGTCATCTCTTCCGATTTTCAAAAAAGTTTTTTTTAATCGACAGGTTTAGGAATGTCTCACATTTTGTAGAAGAAAATTTTTTGATTAGAAGCACTTGGACTCAGCCAGCACTCTGAAACTGAGTTTCTACTAGGGCCGAAGGTGTTTTGTTTACATAAATCGGGCAAATCCTAACCGATTTTGTTGATTCTTTTTATATTTGAGAGGTAACCAAGTTCCGAATTATATTCAAAACAAATTTGGGCCCGGTGCCTGTGCTAAGGGCTCAAGTGGGCCTCAGGTCGGCAACGCAAATTGAGGGAGACATTTTTGTCTATGGAAGCATGTGTCCGAGGCCTCTATTTAGGGCCTTAGGTCGGTCTATGACAAAACAACTTTTTTTTGCTGTGTTGGTAAGAAAATTAAGGGAAACATTTTTGTCTACATAGGTATGTGTCCGAGGCATTTCCTTATAGCCCTAAGCCGGTCCTAGACAAAAAAATGGTTATTTGCTATTTTGTAGAGAAAATTGTTACGAACATTTTTGTCTATTTGGGGGTCAATTTTGGGGCTTCGGAAGGTTTTTTTTACACCTTTGCTTCGGACGGGTTTTTCAATATTGCCCTATAGACTATTTCCAATACAATATAATGTGGACGTAATTTCATACACTTAAGAGTGAAGGCAAAAACACGTTCGAGTCTTTTCGTAACATCAACTCATTTTGCCACATCTATTCTGATACGTACGGGTTCCTTGCATAATGTTTTACAGTGTATCCAAAACTCCAAACCAGTAGAGACGGCTAATCTTTTCCTCATCTCCCTCTTCCTTACCTTTTCCCTAATATCATCGTTACTAACATGATTGTTTCACTGCTTTCTTGATTGACCCCATGATACTAAGAACTTTCAAGTCATTATCAAGATAACGAAAGTCTAAATAACACACAACCGAACACGACTCGAACTGTTTAGACTATGAAATAAATTTGAATAGGAAAATTTATAATGACTGTTGTCATTGTTGGATTGATATGGAGAAGAAACTCTTTCCTTGCTAATGAATTATAAGTTCTTTTTATGTTATGTACTCTGACACTTTGTCTCTGTTTCTTAAGTGTGTTCAAATATTTGAGTGATCCTGGCTCATTGTTGTTGTTGTCGATTCTTTTAGTAACATACCGGGGGTAAACATGCTCATAAACGCGTGAATAGGAAATAAAATAATTGTTTTTGTTAATTTTGAATGAATATTGGGGAAGAAACAGGCTTGAATGAATTAATATACAGAAGCAACACAAAAAGTGACTTGTTTCAATCCAGTAATCAAATTATCTACAAGTGACATTAAACAGAATTAAAAAAAGAAACCAAAACAAAAATTCCATTTATGTCAATACGATGGCTGCGTTCAACTTTACACAAGTCAAAAGTCAGTGTGTGTGTGTGTGTGTGTGTCACCGCATGTTACACTCTTGGACACAACAGGCTCGGAAATTATGCATTTTACAAATTCTTTGATTTGTATTGTTTGATAGACGGTCAAAGACCAGTTTGATTTGATCGCGGATTTGACTTATACCATTGTGGAACGAGGGGTAACGAGTTTAAGGTGAGTAAAGCATTAACGCCATTCACGCTAGTTCCAAAAGACAAACTTGAAAGGAGTTCTGCATGTAACAAGTAGTTAGCGAGTGTCAACTAATTTTTTGCTGTTTCAAAACCTGTTTCGACAAATCAAAGTTCGTCTCTCTTAAGGGTCTACATACAATTGAGCATGCGCTAAATTATACATTTTTAACCAACCTTACTTCACCCTTTTTCAAGCTACGTAAAACTTTTGCACAGATTTTTCCGTCATATTTAATAAAAATTTCATTATCCATTTCTTTATTGTTTTTGGGTTCACGAAAGATTAAGCCAATGCGATAACGCCGCCGTTTAGCAAACGGCACTGTTTAACATACGCTAAGAGTATTAAAATATCCGCTTCATAAGTTTCACTATGTCACAATAAAGATATGCGACGTCGAAAATTAGGGTTTTAGATGCATTTTAGTGAATCAAATAAATAACTCCGTAAATAAAACATAAAGTCCAACTGTCGTGACATATGTGGGAGAATAAGTCCTGATTTCCACCCAAAAAGTACTCCGTAAAGCATTTTGATTGGTTGGAGAGAATAAATAATTCTATTGAAATGTGAATGTGTTGGTGCGCTTCCTAATGGTCAGCCATATTTTTTGTTTTGAATATCAATATTGAATTTTACAAATTCTGTCAAGGAATTTTACAGAACAACGATAACATACACTATGTCAAAGTATGTCATACAAAAGTGAATATGTAAAAAATATTTTCATATATTTGTCGAAAACGCATTCTACCAAACAATTTACATAAAACCTGAAACGAAAAGACCAATATTGGTCCAAAGAATTCGAATGAAATAAAAGGCGCAAAATGAGCGTAAGATTCTACAGTTGAATGACAGTTGAAACGAGTAATCCATTTACACTCGTTTCAACTGTCAATTGCTTGTAAGAATTGAAAATTGTGTGTAGCGTGTATTGGATCCAATCCGAACAAAATGTAAGTTTTATTTCTGTTATTTGACTTTTTCAATTAATTAATTTTCGTGAATTCAGACATTCAAACGAAAATTTCCATAGAACAAGTAGATATCTTGTAAAAAAAATAAGAAACGTGTTAAATCTGACAGTGTTATGACAATTAATTGTTTGGTTATCAAAAACATGGTCTTATTTTGTAATTTGTCATATTGTATAATGAATTAACATTGATAATAGGACGAAAGTAAAGTCTAAAAATGTGTTTACTATTCAGCGTTTCTCAAATATCATGAGGAAGACGCCACGTGATTCGAATTTAAAATACGCGATTCGTTGAAACGAAATTTCATGAGCGAGAGCGCTGATATTTCATGAAAATTTAATTCAATGTGAATACGTGAATGGTGCTTCATATCACTAGAGTAAAAAATTGAGAATATTGACTCTAGTATGGGCATTAAGACATTTAGGATCTGTATGAGGATTCTATCTATGAAATGGGTCACATTATGAATAATTTTCGCGTTGAGGTCAGCGAAAAGCAAGTTATTTATCGAAAAGTAACGATCACTACAAACCGCTAAGAGGTTAGGGAGGTTAGTAATGACCACATGAAGGAAGTATTATAACCAAAGCAACAACCAAAAATTGTAAAATTAACAATTTGACTTATTGCGTTTTCAACAATTTCGAAAAGTATTATTAACTATTTGAAATTGTTGAAAACGCAATTTTCACATAAGTCAAATTGTTGATTTTACAATTTTCGATTGTTCCTTTGATTTATGACACTTGCTAACGTCCTTTTTTTAGGTGTAAGTGGATGTAAGTAAAGTGTGAATGGAAGTGCTTGTATGTATGAATATACATACATTTTTTACACAGAGAAGGAAAATAAACAAAATGGAAATAAATACAAGTTCGCGTATTTGCCTGCTTGGATATGAAATCAATTTATTGTAATTTATTTTGCGGAATGTTTTTATTGTTAATATTTTTATTACACGTATGAAATGACGAAGTAAGAGATGCTTATGCCAGTAGAATTTAGACCCCAGATTTGATGGCCTATCGTTTTGGGGTATAAGTTAGTAAGAGAAATCTGATTAATTGGATTATAATCCCAAGACTATTTAATAACGAAATTTGATAACACTTAAACTTCGCGCCCATTTATAAATTGAAGGAATGGCGAAATGAATAAAATGAACGACGTTTTAGAGACCACCATTTTGAATTCATTGGTCTTAAAATTTAATAAGTGTGTACGAAAATTGAGTTTTTTACTACAAATAAGAGTATATCGCTTACAATTTAATTGTATTGGAATACAATAAATTGACGACCGTCTGGATTATAATACGATTTTATTACGCCATGTCGTTTTTGCTCAAAAAAGTCGATTCGCTCCCAATTTCCGACGACCTGTCAATTAGAGACATCAATCCTGAAAGGAACTTTCCTAAATTGGAGATCTTCAAAGATATTGAATCAGAAGATGAAGAAAGTGATGACCAGGCTGCTGGAGGTACACTTACACAAACAACCGGAAATGTTAAAGTCGATGACAGCAAGGTAAAATGTTTATTTCTCCATCGATTGATTTTTATTGTCAGTGGAGATGTAGAGGCACGCTACATTGTTCAATGTTATTGATGTTGTTACATTGACCGAATTCGTCGATTGGAATGGATTTACAAACTTAAGTTTCTTATAAGTTTAAGTTCTACACACGCGCAACGCTAAACTAAAATTTCCATTCGATCGGTTATTGACACCGTTAGTGGAATCCAACAATAAAATTTGAATTTTCAGACTGCCACTGCCTCGTCCAAGACTTCACATGATTTCAACATATTTCGAGTATCTTGTACATGTGAAGACTGTTTGAATTATCGTGAATCCATAATTCTGCTGGTGCATGAAGATTTTGAATATAATGCGCTGTGGAAGAGGTTACAAATGATAATGCGGAGATTTTATGATTTGGTCCCCGGGTAGGTTGAGTCTATCATCCGTCCGTTGGTTTCACTTTTACGAAAAAATGTTTTCTTACAGATCACCAGTTAGTGCAAATGATCAGTGGTTAAGCGATGACCTAATGAAATGGATTTCCGATGGAAAACTAATGGACACGAAAAAGAATATTCAATTATCGCTAGGTAACAATTTGCCTTTGTCAAACGATATGACATTTGTACTCGTATTCAGTATGTAAGTAGCAAATGAAATCGGACGAACGATGAAAAGGTAATGACCAAACCAACGCTTTTCTATTCAAGACTTTTCAGGCGAGATCCTCATCAGTTGTACGAGTTACTCTGTTTTCAATTAAGAAGTATTGCCATAACGTATAGTGAAGGATTTAAGGATATTTTAAAGTTAAAAAGTGACGATGAATCTGAAACGCCGTCATATAATCCCGTCGAGCTATTAAATTGTGAGTATCTCAAATGTGTCCCAACTATTGTGATTTCATTTTAGTTAAGTGAAACGCTTGTTGAAGTGTTCAGTGGAACTATCTAAATATCAGCGTTGTTACCGGCGTCGTATCACAGACTTGCTGTTGTAAATTAAAACCGGTAATGTGGATGCGTTACATACACGAAATAGAGTTTTTTTGGACTTTACGGGACTCTACTCCTTCATTAGCCCTCTTCAAGAGCTTGTGAGTCGAAAAACGTCATTCAGACGTATGACTGATCGCAACTAATTTTCGATGTCAAGAAATGATAATCACACTATTTGTGTGGCCGACCTTTGTTCGAACTACCCTTGTCATGGGTATAGGAAAGTAGCGATTCCCCGGTGTATCATCTGTGATTGTCCGGTGAATCTTCTTTGATTCCTCTGTGAATCATCTGTGATTCCCTGGTGAATCATCTGTGACTCTCTGATGAATCGTCTGTGGTTTCTCGGTGAATCATATTTGATTACCCGGTGAATCGTCTGTGATTCCCCGGTGAATCATCCGTGATTCTCCGGTGAATCATCTGTGATTCCACGATGAATCATCTGTGATCCCCCGGTGAATCATCTGTGATTCCCCTGTGAATCATATGTGATTCCCCGGTGAATCATCTGCGATTCCACGGTGAATCAGCTGTGATTACACGGTGAATCATCTGTGATTCCACGGTCAATCGTCTGTGATTCCATGGTGAATCATCTGTGATTACCCTGTAAGTCATCGGGATTTTCCCGGTGAATCATCTGTGATTCCCCGGTTAATCATCTGTGATTCCCCGATTAATCATCTGTGACTCCCCGGTGATTCATCTGTGATTTTCCTGTGAGTCATCAATGATTTCCCGGTGAAAAGTACCCTGACGGACAAATGGACAGATAAGAAGGGTAAAAACATAAAGTAGCTAGCGCTACCTAATAAGCGGATATCAATCGAACAATCAAAATTATATCATTCCCGCCATTCACGAAGTTCTGGCTCTTTGAGAGACTTTTTTTTTCAAAAATATAAAAATATCTACTTCAATCTTTTTACAAATTCTTTGGACTGAAACTTATAAGGATTAGTAAAAATGTCTTACGGATTCACCAGAGAATCACTGATCATCTGTGATTGTCCGGTGAATCATCTGTCATTCCTCGGTGATATATCGGTGATTGCCCGGTGAATCATTGATGATTGTCCGATGAAACATCGGTGATTGCGCGGTAAATCATCTGTGATTCCTCGGTGAATAATCTGTGATTTCCCTGTGAATCATCTGTGATTCCCCCGTGAATCATCTGTAATTCACCTGTGAGTCATCTGTGATTCCCCTATGAATCATCTGTGATTCCCCTGTGAATCATCTGTGATTCCCCTGTGAGTCACCTGTGATTCCCCTGTGAATCATATGTGATTCCCCGGTGAATCACCTGTGATTCCTTGGTGAACAATCGGTGATTCTCCGGCGAATAATCTGTGATTCCCTGGTGAATCATCTTTGATTCCCTGGTGAATCATCTGTGATTCCCTGGTGAATCATCTGTGATTCCCTGGTGAATAATCTGTGATTTCCTGGTGAATAATCTGTTATTCCCCGATGAATCATCTGTTATTCCCCGGTGAATCATCTGTTATTCCCCGGTGAATTACCTTTTATTCCCCGGTCAGTCATCAGTGATTTCGCGGTGATTGGCCGGTGAAAAGTGCCCAGACGGACGGATGGACAGACAGGACAGCGGATGTCAATTGGACAATCAAAATTATATCATTCCCGCCATTCACGATTCTTTGAGAGAATTATTTTCTAAAAAATTCAAGAAATATTCAGACCTCAATCTTCCTAAAACTTCTTTGGACTGATACTTATAAGGATTAGTAAAAATCTCTTACGAATCATTGAAGAATTCACCAAAAATGAATTGGGGAAATTTTGGGGATTTTTTGTGAATTTAAATTGCTTCGGTTTGGAGTACAAAACAAATTGACAACATGTACTTTTTTCTCATCCTCACCCTTAGCCCCAAAAGATGTTTTTGTTCGAAGGAGGCTACGAACTTGAATCCTGCATTTTGTGAATTTTAAACGTCAATTCGTGTACAATGTCATCTTCTTGGTGCTTTTTGTATTAATTTGAAGATTTGATTTCCACGGACTCTTAACTTAAACTTTACGCAAAAATTGAGAAAAAACCATTTGCATTGACAATTCTTTCAGTTATTCTCGACGGTTACGAGAGAGTTTGTTCGGCATCGAAGGCACTGGCTCCTTTGCTATTCGAACTACAAAGAGGTCATCTGCAAAAGTTTTCATTGACTTGGAACATATTGAATAAGCGAATGTATCAACGCTGGGTGTATTGGAATGTCAAGGAATTGATTCCCGAGTGTATTTTAAAGGTAGTTTTCCATCCATTCGAATTTTCACCTTTTTTTATCTCAATTCTTTCGATCTTAAAGCTCAAAACAATTCTCGATAGCGAAAAGTATAAAGCAATGGTTTACCGTTTCATCAAATTCGATGATGAAATGACATTGTTAACGTTTAAATGGCGCGAAATTTGGTCCTTGACAAACGATTATCATATGGATAATGCAGATGCTGAAAGGCGACGTCGGATGTATTCGGTGCACTCGATTTTGAAGAGAATTAAAAATACGAAATTTAAAGTCGATTTTAAGCAATTCGAAGATGACAAAAATAATTTTACTCCAGTGAAGTGGCTAACGATGGAAGACAAGAGTACGGTATGGAAATATGCGATCTATTTTTTGAAAACCAAATGGGTCGAATGTAGTGAACATCGTCTGTATGCTGAAAATATGAAAGTGCAATGTTTGAAATGTGATTTTGCATTAGCTACTCATTATGTGTACGTATTAACGCTAAATATGTTCTGAGTAGAACGCAAATTTTATCGTTTTTCAATTCCATTCCATTGTAGTGATTGTCCATGTAGAACATGCATCTTAGCTGGAGGTCCTTGCTTTACTCACATCAAAGAAAATGCAACTCAATTCTACTGCACAAAGTGTACTGTGTTTGAGAAACTCGATCGGGATTATTTGGACTCTGTAACGGAGTTCATCCACTCGAAATCGGAAGAAGCTAATAAGAAGGTCCGATTAGTTTACCAACCTAAGGATACGAACAATCCGGTGACATTTACCCTAGAAAGTTTGATCGATCCATCAGAGCAATGGAATAAAGACCATGGATACCATTTATCGTGGGCTGTGTTCAAGCATTTACCAAGTAAATTTTTTCATAAAAACGTCTTGCTGCACCTTCCGTTAACCATTTGTCTGTTCCTTAAGCACGACGTCCGTACAATACAACATCTTATTCTGTCCAGCATTTTTGTTCATTTCAATCGCCACCGTGTAATCGGAACGAATGTCGTGTTGCCACACAAATCATTGCCGGACTTTATCCACTCAACTTCTCGAAGTTCCTGCTCACAGCTTATACACCACTGAATGAAGAGGAACGGAAAGAATTGATGAACATACAACATTTATACTTTACGTATCTGATTCGGAAACTGTGCAATGAAAACGCAAGAGCTGTGAACCAGGTGTGTGTGAAAGACGTGATGTACGATGTTGATGATGCGGATTATGCTCTTCTGTGTGATATTGGTTCAGCATTTGCTGAATGCTATTTAACGGATGCAAAAATTCCTCTTGACGAAGCACTAGAATCATGTTTTTTATGCGATGGATTTGACATTGACCTCAACATGGTCTGGTTGGACCGTATTTATGAGACAAATGTAACAGAAAATTCACATTGTTCTCCATCGAAACGGAAAAATGGATACGAAAATGATCCAAAGCTGTTAGAACTAAAGGAATTGAGGACGCACATGGACAAATTATTTCTTGATCGCGCTAGTTTAAGAAAATCCACTTCGATTAAGCAAAGTGACCTGGATCCGCCGCTGGCATCGGCTCAAGCTTCGGAACGGTTTTCGGCAACGTTAACTGGAAAGCTGCTGGCGTCGAAAAAAGAAAAAAAAGAACAAAAACTTCTCGACCAGGTTACGAAAGCAGCTAATGAAGACCATAAATTGAAGTCCGAATCCTCGCCACCACCAAACGATCATTTGACTGAAGCAATAAAATTGGCGGTTAACCAAGAACTTAGCATGTAAGTATTGACCACTTTTGGAGTTTAGAACGGAGACTTAAAATCCATTTATTTTAGGAAATTGGAAGAGGAATTGAGAACTTTGAAAGAAGAACACAGGTAAAAAATGTGATGTGTTGAAAGGGAAAATTTGCCATTGTCTGGTGTAAAGAATGGGTGCAGTAGGTCGGGTAAAGACTTGTGACCGACCGAAATACTGAACCGATTTTTGAAAACTTGTTTTTCTGTTAGAACCACAAGTTTCCAATCTTTACACAATACGTTTCTACAGCTGAGAGCTTGGCATTGCTCACGTTTTCTGTAGGACGAACGACCAAAAATCTGTGCATTGGAAAAGGAATATTTCTGAATGATTTCAAGTGGAAGACTTCTTTTCGGAAAACGAACGATTTCAGATCTCCATTTTAAAAATTTCAAAGTACAAATTCTTATGGAAGCCAAATTCCCACGAAATGTTGTGGGGTACGTTAATCTCCCTCGGCTCAGCATCACCCGAAAAATTACGGTATTTTCCTAAAAATAAATTCGGAGGTGCAAATTCGTATGTTTTTAGTCAGAAGGTTGAAGAAACCCCAATCAGGACAACTCGTTTCAATTTCAACCAAATTAAAATGTTGATATTTAACGAGCGAGAACTCTGCGATTTGAAATATTTTGTAGCTCTGAAATAGTCTTGAATTTGTGCTCCAATTTTCTTGGTTTTAATTCTTTTTCTTTTTTATTTTCAGTGCCCTCAAGGATATGGTGCGCGATCTTGAACAAATTAAGGAAAACGAAGAAAAGCATGTGAGAATCACAACGGAGAAAAACGGACATTTCTGTTGCAACGAGCATATGGAGCTTCCGGACAGTCATCCAAACAAAATGTGCCATACGTCGGACGGTAGATGTACATGCTATTACTGTACTATATTTGGTCATACGGAATGCAATCACGGTCGCATGAACGAGACACGAGATAGACTCCGTAAAAAGCTGCATCAACATAAAGATGTTATGAATCAAGCGAAATCACCGAACATTAAGAATGTCAAAGGTCTATTCAAGAAAACTATTAATTCTAACCATTCCGTCGTCCAGAAGAATACGAAACACAAAGCGGATTTATCGGAGGCAAAAAATCTTGCCACGGCTCTATCAGCGATGAAGTCAAGTATCCCTCAAAGCTCGAATGTAAATAGTTGTAGAACTGTTGAGTCCAATGATAAGAAGCAGGCTACGTCAAATGTGAATCCGGCGGAAGTTGTAACGAATGTGAAAATGGAGCCAACAACTCATCCGAAAGAAAAAGAAAAACCAAGGATGGAGAAAATTCCACATAAAACAAACGAAAGGGTTCTAATTCAGCCGGGTTCTCGAGACAAACCACTACCTAACATTCAGGACATTTTGGAATATATCGAAGGCAGTTGTAACAAAAAGGATTCGATTAAAAAGGCAGCAAAAAAGGCGAAACAAAAACAGAAAAAATTGGATGTTAAGCGAGTAGAAGAACTTGAGCAAATGCGAGAAGACTTCCATGAAGTGTTCTTTAAGGAAGCTGAAGCGAAAATCGAACTGAAATTGCTAAAAGCGGCAAAAAAGAAAGACAAGAAAAAAATCACAGAAATCGAAAATTCGGTGAAAAAGTTAGGCAAACTACGGGCGAAAATTGAGACACCGATTCTAGAATTGATAGCCGAATTAAAAAAGAATAATATCGAATTCAAATTCGCTTACTTACCATCGAAAGAGCAGCAGCAAGAAAAATTGCATCGGGATATAAAACCACCGTCTCCACCAACCGTTAGCCAACCGCAAGCAAAATTAGCAATAAATGATTTCCCACATCACGGTCATATCATCAATCCAGAACATTTCAACAATACCAGTTGCAATATGAGTCTGCAAAATGGGCAAAAGCAAAACTGTGAAGTTTCATTAGATCCATCCAAGCGAATGGTTACGATTCGACGAGTGAACGTGCCACATTCGGATGCACAAGTTACGGTGACTGCTAAAGGTTTATCGCCCGATAAAGACAAACTGCTGTACACCTTCATCAATGGACAATTAATTAATGGTAAGTGGTAACAAAAAAGTCTCTAATAATCCAAATCATGGGTGCGCGGTAGCAATGCGCCCGTGACGAAGTCCACATACGAACAAAAAATTAGGAAAAATTTTTCGTAGACTGCGCAACCACGTATACAGCTTGGCCTCGTTTGGGGCCCAGGGCTCTTAGAAGGCGCCATAAAAAGCCTATATGTATGTGTTTGTGTGTGTAGTGTGTATGGTTGAGTATTCGAGATAATGATTTGGTGTTCGAGATAATGGCTTGGTGTCAAAGGAAAAGTTGTTGGGTTGGGTGTGCAGTGTATCAAGTTGACCGCAAAAATAGCGGAAAATAGGCGGCAGCTCAAAAAACAAACTTTTGATATGTTGCAGAGTAAGTTTAGGAGATCATTTTTGCCCATGGAAGTAGTAGCCGCCGCGCTTCGGTTTGGCTGCGGTGGTGGCTGAAAAAAAAACTTCTGATATGTTGTAGAGGAAGTTGAGGGGATCATTTTCGCCCATATAAGATGAAGCCGCCGCACCTCGGATATGTCTTAGATGAAGTTGAGAGGATCATTTTCGTCCATGGAAGTAGTAGCTGCCGCGCTTCGGTTTGGCGACGGCGGCGACTCGAAAAAAAATCCTATATATAATTCGCCAAAAACAATTTTCCTACTTCCAAAAGAACTGATATCACAACAAAACCCTTTTTAACGGGTAAATGTGACGCAAGTCCTCGTCCCTTCTTCCAAAACAACTGATATCAATTTAGGTGACGCTTACAGCTTCAGAACGCAAAAAATTCTTTTGAAACATTTTGGATTGAAAAAATGCGTCACAAATGCCGGACCCTCCCAACGTAATAATTTTTCTGCGCTTTCAGATTTCACACCCTAAAAATTTAGCTTTGCGCATGGAGTAGGATGGATGGAGTACGGGTAACCAAATTTTCGCGTGTGAAATCTGAAAGCGCAGAAAAATTATTATGTTGGGAAGCTCCGGCATTTGTGACGCATTTTTTTAATCAAACCCCCCAAACAGGAATAGCTAAGAATCGTGTCCAGTGAACTCAAAAGCGAACGAAATTTTATACAAATATTCCGCAAAATAGGTCTTTTAGTGATGTAAGAAAAATTTGTAACATTTCCTATTGAATGAAAGATTTTAAAGCCGCCATCGCTCTTCTCTGTAAATTTTTATTTCTCTATTCCAGCTCCGAATCAACAGGCGCCAATAAACACTACACCCATATCTCAAATACAGCAATACCATTTGCAGCACCAACAGTTAAGGCAACAGAACTTGAATGCGGCTATGAATAATGCTGCAACAGCCCCGTCAACAGCAAATAACGCAACAAATAAAGTGGAAAAGAAGAAAGCAAAAAAAGAATTGAACAAACAGAGCTCGTCAGAAAGTTTTACGAATAAATCAGGAGCAAAGGATGAAGCACCATCCAAGTGCAATGGAACAAATTCGCTAAGTTCGAGTGCAATTACCGCCACACAAAAGCGGAAGGACAAAAAGCTAAGGTCTCAGATTGCCAAGCAGTCGTCGGTGGAGGATAGCAGTAGCGTAGAAAGTGTGAACAGGAATGTGAAAGCGAAAGCGAAAGACGCAATTCCAATTAGTTGTAATAAGAGCCAACGCAATAGTGTTGAATTAGAGCCAGCGACCAAATTAACCAAAGACTTAGAAACCGACGCGAAAAAAGAGGAACGACGAAAGGTTAAAGCTCCGAAATATGAATACGCCGATCCGCAATACAAAACCAATAAATTTGATGTGCTTGATTTGGACGATGATGACGATTATTACATTTCCGAGGAAGAGTCAGTTGATAGCGGCGTTGCAACATTGACGGGAGACACTCAATCGCTACGAAGCCTGCCGAAGAAAACGGCAACCAAAGCTGCCGTTTCCAATAAAAATACAAAACAATCAATTCCTACACCACCAAGTGCTCCTAAGACTGAAAAGTCGAAACCAACAAAAGAATTGACATCTCAGTTGAAAAAAGAAAAATCTCCAGTTGAAGTTGAGGTACAATTGACCAAAAAGCAAAGGAAAAAATTGGCGCAACAGCAAGCGCGACTGCAAAAGCAAGAGAGTGCGAAAGCTTCGGCTGCTAAAAATGATTCGTTGACCAATGCGATGCATAAGCTACGCTTGAATGAGGACACTACCATCGAATTAGTCGAGGACAACCATGTCACCGGTTGTAATTCTGTAAGTCTAAATTAGAAATTTTTTATTCTAAACATCTGATTGATTTTTGATCTCAAACATTGGCGTAAGACCGTAGGGTTCTGAATAAACCATTGACATGGATATAGGAAAGTAGCGATAATGTATTGTTGAAGAATTACACGAAACAATATCGTCAAAACGTCATAACTTTTGGTCGTATTTGTAACTTCGTATTTCTGACGTCGTAATTGTGACTTCGTATTTGTGACGTCGTATTTGTGACGCCATTTTTGTTACGTATTTGCGACGTCATTTTTGCGACGTCTTTGGTCGTATTTGTGACTTCGTATTTGTGACGTCGTATTTGTGACGCCATTTTCGTGACGTATTTGTGACGTTATTTTCGTGACGTCCCTTTTCTGAAGTCATAATTTTGACGGTGCACAGACGGACGGACGGAGAGGAAGTGTGCAAACATAAAGTAGAATTAAACGAAACAATATCGTCAAAACGTCATAACTTTTGGTCATATTTGTGACGCCATATGTGTGACGTCACAGTGGGAAAGCTGTTATCTTCGTTTTCATGAAACAGTTTTGACGTAATTTCTAAACTTTCGCTAAAATGACTTTATAATAACTAAAGATCACAGGAAAATTTAAAAAAAAACTTGACTTTTTGAAAAGTAAAGAATCCTACTCCAGTTTTGACGCGTCATTTTTGTGACGTTGTATTTGTAACGTCATTTTGCGACGTCATTTTTGTGACGTCATAATTGTGACGGTGCACAGACGGACTGACAGGAAGGGTGAAAACATACTTACTTAATGAAGACTGAAAAACACTTTTGTAAGAAAATGTTCTGCGATCTAAATACATTAATTGTTACAGGTTAACTCCAACGTAAGCATTATGGATCAATTAAACCGTGGCATTAAAGTTGAAGGTTTAATGCTACCACCGGGAATTACATTGACTCGCGTGAATCCTGCTACAGTCGAAGCGAATCGAGCTAGAATGGAATCTATTGCAAGGGTGAGGACAAAGCACATTCGATTGCAATGAAATGAATTTTTAATTTAACTTTAACAGATTTCACAACCAATGCAACCTGTGCCGCCCGAACAAACATCTCATATATACATGCCGAATGCGATGGGAGTGAGTCATCCAATGGTTGTGCCATTAAATATGGCCGGTCAGGATCCGAATGGCTTTGTAATGATCGATCCAATGAATACAAGCACACAGCTGTCCAAACAACAACTACTTGCCAATGCAGCTAATGCAAAATTGAAGCGAAAAAAAAGGAAAGGTAAAAACAAAAAGTCTGATGAGTCCGATGTTTCGAGCCAACATCCGAAGGTAGTTACGCTACGTAATCCGCTATTCCACGCTAATAATGAAATATTACGTCAACCAATGCCTGCAATGGCCGCTCAGTTACCAGTGCAAATTGATCAACCTGCTGCCATAATTAAAAATGAAACAACTGGAATGTTTACCATTCGTAACCCGGCATTACACCAAGCTCTATCGAATGGGGTACTCAACAGTAGCTTATCCGGTATGCGAACAATCGGTCCTGATCAGAGGTACATTGTTCCAGACCCAAGTCAACAAGATGACACATTCTTCAATCAGAACTCCGGACAAACGAAGAATGGAATCACTCCCAAGCACACAGTAGCTATTGGCAGCGAAATCAAACATGCGCAACAGAAAAAACAACAACAAAAGAAGCAACAGCAAATGATTTGGGCAGGCAACAATATTTCAGTCTGCAATGCGAACGTTGTATCAACGAATAGTCCTGTCTGCAATAGCGCGAA
Organism: Pseudolycoriella hygida; assembly: GCA_029228625.1. Classification (NCBI taxonomy): domain Eukaryota; kingdom Metazoa; phylum Arthropoda; class Insecta; order Diptera; family Sciaridae; genus Pseudolycoriella; species Pseudolycoriella hygida. The sequence continues at coordinate 43,883,594 of CM055406.1, read as the reverse complement.
CAATCTGAAGAATCAGTCTAGCCAAGCATTTCAGGCGTATGACAATCAATCAAACTATGGATTCAATGAGTTTTTTGGAGCATCACCTGTTACTGTACCAGCGACAGCGCAAGCACAAGGCAATTTTTTTAATGGAAATGGATTCGGTGGATATTCGAATGGTGTGGCAAGCGATTGTGGCTATATGTTTGGTAATCCCAAGCATAGATGTGATGACTCACCTCCACTATCGTCAACCAACAACTATTACGAGGGGTTGACTCAAAGCTATAGCAACAAATACGACGATATGACGTTTTTGTATAATTTACAACCTGGACAGCGTTTAAACAATGAGGTAGGTGGCATGGTGTGTATACATTAGGCAAATTGAAATTCATTTCTATTGTAACAGGTTACCATTCACAACATTAGTGAATCAAAGTTTCATCGTGATCAACCAGCTCCCTCTATGTCTAATGGCGTTGAGATAACGCGCATTCCAGGCCCAACATCTCATCATTCACAGACGCACATTCATCCATCGAATTTAGCTGTTGGTAGTCAACGGCCAGTTCGAAACGGTGAACAAATTTCGGAATTCGGTGGTAATAATTTGGACTAGAAATAATTGGCGTATTTCAAACTCAATCTTAATTTTACAGATAGCGTTTTTGCCCCGAATCAAACGGTCAACTTAAGTGAACTAGAATCTGAAGAGCGTGATATTGAATCATTTAAACGGTTCGATTATTACTTTGAACCACCGAAAAACAAGCCGAAAGTCAATTTTAATGTTAAGGAAATAAAAGTGCGCAATAAAATGACGAGCTCGGATAGCTCATCGCCGTATTTTGGTGAATCGTCTTCGCCGTTGAATGTGTCAGAGCTGGACGATTTGTACCATGATTTGAACGTTTTGAGTCTATCCCATAATTGTGATCCAAGGCAGCAAATCAATTCATCCGATGGCAGTTATGCTACTGAACATTATTTGCATGGTTTGGCCGATGAACTAGCCAACGGAATGGTTGATTAAATTTTGCTTAAGTTTATCCCACTTTCCTTTGAATTGGGGGTGGTATTTAAGCAAATAACAAATTTGATATGGTTTAATGCGACTCTAGAATTGCAAAACCGATTAAAGAAGAAAATACTTAAATAGTGATTCCAAAATAAGTGAAGAAAGAAAACAGTTTACCAACTCGTTTATGTGTTTGTCCTTAATTGTTGTGTTTTTTATTTAAAATAAAACGAAGAGCAACAATTCAATGAAAATATGTTTTTTTACTGTTACTCAGTGACTTACGAACAATCAAGATCACAGAAAGAGCAGACATTCTTCTATGTTACAATCTCTTCATACATACAAACCACAAACAATCGCGGAAAGTCTAAAATTCAGACCTCTCACATGTCCGAAATAATGAGAATTTGACCGAAACTGGCCGAATTTTTTCGTGAATGATGTCCGAAATTTTTATTTGAAATCCAGATTTTTTCATTTACTTTTTCTTGACTAGCTGTTTTTGCACAAGTCGAAGTGACGTAGAGTTACATTTGAGTTTCAATTGAGAGTCGTGAGATCCGAGTCAACTAATTAGTTTCTGATTAGAGTGAGAACCAAAGGTTCGTTAGTTAGTTAGTTTAACTGGGCGGAGTTAAGCTCCAGCACCTAAACCTCCATTGGATCTGTTGTGCATACCCATATTAGACTACCTACATTCTTCTACATTCTAGCAGTTCGATTGAGGAAGTCCAATATGTTGCTGGGCGGAATGCTCGAGATGATGTTATATGGGAGAATATAAGCTCCTAGGCTTTTAGCTCGGGTTGTGATGTATGCTGGGCATTTACATAGGACGTGTTCGGCGGTTTCTATGTCGCCGCAGTTCGTACATAGATTGTTGTTTGTAAGGCCGGTGGTGTGTAATGTTTATTGAGAGGGCAATGACCAGTAAGTTATGCAGGTCATTCTTCTGATGTTCTTCTGCTGAGAGAAAGTAAGTACTTACTGTTTTTGGTGTTTTCATTTTTTAGATTGTCTAGCGTGGTCTATCGAGATCGAGTGCTTTTTGAAGGATTCGTTTCTCCAGTTGTTGGAAATGCTCTTAAAGAAAGAGGGTGGAGTATCGATGTGGAACGTAATACATCTGTGGTCAGAGGTGAGTATTTTGTTAGTGACTTTCCAGTTCTTTATAAAGTGATTAAAGTGGATTGAAGATAGGGTAATATCAATTACTTCTTACCTGGACGAAGTGACGAAGGTTGGCTCATTACCCACATTCGCGGTGGCCAGGTTGGTGGTTAGAATGAAATCCAAAAGAGCATCACCTTGGGGGTTGCAGTCAGAGCTGCCCCAAACGAAGTGGTGTGAATTTGCCTCACATCCCGTCAATAGTGGCACATTATTGGTTTTGCTATAGTTTACTGAGTCTATGAATTCTTGCGTAGGGGGAAGTATGTTTTATCGTAAGGGAAATACACAGAAGCTACAATAATGTTCACTATATTGCCGCTGATCTTAAGCTTAAGCTAAGCGGTAGTATGTCACAATTCTTAGAAGCTAGAATACAAGTTCGAATTTTGTCCAAGCCTATATGGCTGATTATGCTGAATCTACGCGGGTCGAGATTACTTACCACGCCTTTTTTAATGTACGTTTCTTGTATGAGGATGATAAAGTTTTTCGAGTCAAGAGCAATATTGTTGAGCCTCAATGCCTCAAGTTTATTTGCGCGAAGAATAGTCTATTATTCGCCATCTCATTGCGTTAGTGTTGAAATATTACATTTCAACGAGTACTGTGGGTCACTTATAACACCCCAATTTTATGGCGATTGGTTTTGTGTTGTGAAAAGCTTTGGATAATTTACTTACCAATTGAGTTGTGAGCCCGATGAGATGAAACGGAATGAACTACATTGTTATGCTGATGCTTCAAAGCGAATGAATTTGCTAAAAAAGTTACACTAGGCCAATTGAATTTCGAGCTTGCCATTTTGATTTTGGTTTGCCCCATGCAGGTGTATTTTTATTCGGGTCATGCCGCAGTAGGGACGATAACCCAATTCTTTGAGTGCCTTGATCGTTTTGTCCACGACGCTATGGATTATTATAGCTGCCGACCGTTCTGTATTTTAGAGCGGCTGAATAGCTCCCAATTAGAAGTGTCGAGCGTAGGGTTTTGCGCTGCGATGATATTAAACAGGTCATTTGGTTCGGGTGCCGGAATTGCAATCGAGACGGTAGCTCTGACTAGGTTTGATGGAGGACCTGATACTTCGGCTTTTATTTTGGTTCCCTGCCAGAGGCCTTCTAGTTTTGGTATTGTAACTAGTACTCTGTCTCTGGTCTTCTTATCTGCGTAGATGAGAAGGAATCTGCCGCGGTCCATACCAGAAATTTCAAATCGAAACGAGGACATTTCCTCATCAGAGAAGAGTGCTCTCGTTATGCTGTTGTTTAGTGTTCTGCCTTGGGTGTCAGTAAAGGTGAGAGTTCCTTCTGCATCAGGCAAGATATCTACGACGAAAGTGTCCGTGTTTGCGACTGCTGCCGCCGAAGTAAACATGTTGATCACGGATTTCAATTTTTGAATGGGTTTAGCGTCTCTTCCTGTGACAGATCCAACTTTCTTTTTGTGTGCACTGGAGTGGATATACGATCAAGAGCACTAGACGTCGTTGCTCCTAGTTTCCTAGAGAAACCGCTGTCTTCCGGTGACTCCGATAAGTTGCTAGATTGAACCAAAGGTTCAGCATAAAATAGATAAAATGATATTGACATCGATTATGAAATTCTGGTCTTACCATTCAGTTTATACGTAATTTTCAACTTCCTGATAGTCATCTTGAACGATTCACGTGGTACGTTTTGAAACCACAGTAGTAAAAAGCGGTTAAATGCCATGCACATGTTATTGATTGGCTCATAAAGATCATATTTTGTCTTGTGTTCGTCAACAATGAGAAAGTCATCAGCATGAGAGGGTCTGGAATTTCGAATGACCTTGCTTTTAATTTTAGGTGCGTCGATACTGCCATTCATCAGATCGGATACGAAAAGTGCGTAGGCATTGATTCCGCGCCGGGCGAGTATTTCAATGTTGATCGATTCGCATCTCTCAATATATGACGGAAGCTTTCAGTTGGCACCATTGTAGAAACCTGTTCAAGTCACGTTGAAGAGCACTTGCGTCAAGAACATTTCTAATTTTCATGAAATTTTTCAAGTTGTTAAGTAAGCTGAAGTAGAGAAGACTTTTGTGGCATCGTCCATGAATAAAATGAACAAGAGAGGGCCCAGATGGCTACCCTGAGGAACGCCGGATGTAACGTTAAACTTTCGAGATGAACAATTCGCTAATTTGACAAATTGTGAACGTCAATTCAAATAAGTGGCAATCCATAATAACAGGTTCGAATGAACACCCATTTGGTTCAACTTGTGTAAAAGAATCGAATGCTTGACTGTATCGAACGCTTTTCTGAAATTGGTATATATGACGTCTAACTGATGCCCAGATTCCATAAATTTTCTGTAGATCTACGCTTCATGAAGCCATGTTGCGACTTTGAAATTATTATTGAACTTCGTAGATAAAATAGAGGTGACGATGGCTTCAAATAGTTTTCCTATTGTTGGTATAATAGCTACACCTCTGTAGTTTTCAACATTAGTTCTAGAGCTGCTATGACAAATCGCCCAGTGCAACAACTCATGCCAAGTGTCCATTAACATCCATTCCAACTACTTCCGCTTCAATATCATCCAATCCAATAACTCCCGCTGCTTTTGACGAAGTCAAACTCTTTACTCTATATAAACAGAATTGAGTAACAGGCCTGCCACGGCAGTGGCCTTGCTTGTGTATCGTGCTCTGCCCCCTCGCCCCCGAACCTGCGGCGGGCTAGACTATGATAATGTATCGTGCTAGCTATAGCTACAGCTATAGCCTGTTTTCGACATTGTTTTTCTTCTCTATTGTTGGCTATTTGCAAATTGTGCAAATGGTCTCTTCTACATATTGTTGGCTATTTGCACTGTATACAAATAGCCGAAGGTATATAGAAGGTTCCCTTCATTCATACTAATACTAGTTTCTTTACCCAAAAACTTTTCGTGACGTTTTGTAAAAGGAAAACTTCTTTAGCTTCGTTACCTTTCTAGTTTTTATAGCACTTTTTAAAAGGAAAAGCTCCTAGTTTTATTCGCCATCTCGTTCTTGTGACATTTTCCTAAGCCACCTAGTTATCGTAACATTTCGTAAAAGGAAAAGTTTTCCATCTTCGTTAGCCACCTAATTTTTGTGACATTTCGTAAAAGGAAACTTTCGTTAGTCACCTACTTTTCGTTACATTTCTTAAAAGGAAAAGTTTTCCAGCTTCGTTAGCCGCTTAGTTTTTGTGACATTTCTTAAAAGCAAAGTTCCGTCACCGAACTACATTGGACAGCGGGAGTTATTGAAATGGATGATTTTGAAATGGATTTTAATGGACAGCGGGAGTTATTGGAATGGACGTTAATGGATGGAGCGGGAGTTATTGCAGTGGGCGATTAGTCGTGCTACCAGTTCTAGAACCACTTTTAAAAATAGGCGTAATACAAGATATTTTCCACCTTGTCGGAAATTTCCCAGTTGAGAAAGATAAGTTGAAAATGCGAAGTGGAGATGACAGACTCTCAGCACAGGCATTTAATAAAATTGGAGAGATTTTATCTGGACCTTCACACTAACTAGTGTCTATACTACTCAAATGGTTCAAAACGTATTGCATCTCAAAAGAAATGGATCCAATGTCAATGCGCTTTTCTATTGGGTACATTGTTTCCGATAAGTCAGAACTACTCTCATTGTTAGCTACATAAACGCTTTCGAAGAATTCAGCGAAAACATCACACGTTTCGTTAAGATTACCAGCCTTCTTATTACCTCTAGACACAATAGAAGGGTAATCTGTATTCCTTCTTCGCGACTTTACGTAATGCCAAAATTTTGAAGGAACAGAAGTTAACATTTCTTCGGTATTAGCCAAATATTAGCAAGATAGACAATCCGCTTTACGGAGCGTGCTGAATGGTAAAAAAGTAAATAAGGATATCATTTTCAAAGTGCGACGGAAAGTTTACAAATTTCTCAAAACAACAAATACGCTCGTGATTCAAATAATTATACTAATTTTGCTAAATCAATGCAATGGAGGCGATGCAAAATCAACACTTCAAAAATCTATTTCTGCGCAGAAAAGTCTACTGGAAATTATAATATTGTTATTAAAAGCTATTAGAAAAGGTGTTTTTTGATGCTTTTCGTTTCTTAAGTTGGCACTGAAAATTTAATACATCGTGGCGCTGAAAACCATAATTCGGCCCTGGCAATTCTACGGCTTCAGTAAAGCTTAATTACTTTTTTATCATACCATACCATACTTAAGTTATTTTAGAGAAATGCACCAACAACACCAACAACCAATAGGACAACCAATAGCTTGGAGATTTTCATTCACTTTCATCCAAACTTTTGTCGGAACTTTCATTGCTTTGAGTAATTTGTATATTTAATGTGAGGTAATAAAAAGAGAATTTCAAATGGAGTTTCAAGATACTTCACTATTGTTGGGGCGTTCATAAACACTTTCAATGTTACGAGTGTCTTGTTATGTTTTCTTTGAAGAGTCACACGAATGATATTTTCTCTTTTGTTATGCGAAAATTATTCAATGACAATGAAAAGCAGAAAAAAGCCTACAAATAAGCTTCTGTAAAAGTATAAGAGTATCTTGAAATCCTATCTGCGTCTCTTTGGTTCTTTGTTTACAGAAATGTTATATCTGTATGAAAATATGTAAATCGCAAAATTAAATTGAGTAATTCGACTTTACTACTGTAAAATATACGGTTATGAAATCCTGGGATCAAATGTCCAGTTGAATGGCTCTTTTATCGACCCACAAAAACAATTTGGTACTTCAATTCTTTAAGAAAATTTAGTAATATTTGAAAGAATTCAGGAAAAATTTCGAAAATCCAGCCTTCCTAATCCCATCCCGACCAGCTCCCAAACCCCTTTAGAACCCGATATCAATTCGATCAAAATAAATTAGAAGTTTATCAAGAAGTTGACGAGAAGTCTAAGGAGAAAAATGACTCCTTCTGTGAACGATGACTGTGGACGACTTAAATGAGTCGGGGACAGTTGCAACAACTTCTTTTGATTCAAAGTTTTTTGTCACATCACACACCAATGAACAGTTTCGAGGACGAGGCAAAAATTTTCTTTCTTTAGAAATTTGTATTTTCTTTGGTTGTTTCCGCCCATGAACTCCGCAATTTCAATGAAAGGTCACGACTTCCAAGTTCAAATCATTAAATATTTTACTTAATTTACACACCTTACCATCAATGAATTCTGTATTCGAAAATGACGTTCACACCAAACAATTTCATTTATTCATGGAATCATGAATTTTACAAACTCTTTTACCAATTGTATCCAAACACTAATCTATAAATTCGATGCCATTTGACGGTATTTGTTCATTACAAAGTTGATACTTGAAAGTGATACGTAAGGATACGAAAACGAGAAACATGGTTCGCATCGAAGAATCTGAATTGGACAATGCTTTGAATATATCGTTGTTGAGGGATGACATGGACCAGATATGGCACATAATGAATAGTGACGAGAAAAGTGTTCACAATGCCATGGATCCAACATTGATACAAAGGGAAAAGGAGCGAGCCATTCGATCGCAACTAAATTCAGCTAATGGAGCTACTGCTGAAATTCACGACCAATTTTACAGAGACCATAAACTGCTTATAACATTGTTTCAAACGTTAGCTGTTATGCCGATTACTCGCTCGGCACCAGGTGAAAATATTTATTTTTTCTTCTCATGATGTGAGAAACCAATGAATCTTTCATAGGAAGGATCACCTTTAGTTGGAATAGCTCAGCCACCTACTATGCTATTGTGTTTTATGTTTTTACAACGATTATCGTTCTAGTTGTTGGTTACGAGAGAATCCAGATTTTGTTGACGACCAAAAAATTTGACGAGTACATTTATGCGATTGTTTTTATCATATTTTTGATTCCCCACTTTTGGTAATTATGATCATAGGTGGCACTTCGCTGATTTTACAGTGAAGCGTTACCTCTGTTATCAAAATAATCTTGAAGAATTGTTACTATGTGCCGTCTGTAAACACTTCTATGAGATTTTGCTATATCACTGTTGCACTATGGCTTATTTACCTGTTCAGTGTACAGTGGTCAATGAGATTTCATTTGGAATTGAAGTCAGAAACAATTCTTCTCGTCACATTATCGTCAATTTCTTACCGAAAACTCATTTTTATACTTAAAGGATCCCATTTGTTGGATGGGGAGTGGCGAATCATGTAGCTGTTTATAAAACAATGTGGGGGGCATTTCAGGTAATTAATATACAAAGCAACACTAAGCTACAGTCTTTTTGAAATATAAATGAAAATTTTGAAACAAATACAGACATGCAGTTAATTAGGGGGAGAATATATAGGGGAGAGATGAAAGAAGAGACCATCTTCAATAGCAAATATGCATCCAGTTGGTGGCGCTATTGGAGTGGGTTTCCATAGTGTGAAATGTGAAGAGAATAAGAGTGAGAGTGAAATAGTGAGAGGGTGGAGTAAGACTGGAGAGCTAAAGAATATTGGTGACTTATGACAGTATAATAAGATATGTCGTCGAAAGAATGCGATGGTAGTACAGAAGAAATTCGTTACTTTATTCTTTAAACAAGCCGCAAAATTAACTCTTAAATGATGATGACATTTGATTTAAACTAACCGTTCCGTCTGTTCGTTCATCTGTGCGTATTGCACAATTAAAATAGCAGCTGCTTTCAAGTTTCCACCTGCAGGAATAAAAACAGGAAAGCAACGACTCCTGTGTTTAAAGTCTATTCGTCCGTTTGTGGATGTCACTAAGCCCCAGAAGTTAAGTCTGTGCAAAAACAGCTGTCAAAAATTCAAAGGCTAGCACTCATTGGTGTCACAGGAGCAATAACAACTTCAACAGCTGCGCTAGATTCCTTGTTGGGTATAGAGCCGATACACATTTATGTCGAATCTATGGCTAGAGCTACATGCCTCAGATTGCACCAATCAGCTCTATTGATCAAATCTAATTTTGGCCATGCAGCACTATGGAATAAAATGGTATAAGAAACACCAGACTTCGAAATGACGTTCGATGTCGTAGCCCCAGTATATTGCTTCGGTAGGAATTTTGAGCTTAAATTTTCCTCTAGGGATGAGTGGAGGAACGAACGCTCTATAACAAGCAATAATCGCTTTAACTGCTTCGCAGAAGGATCGAAACGTTACAATTTTGCGGAGTCAGGAATCCATTGTCCTCAACTGAAAATCAACAAGTCACTATCCCTCAATCTGAATTTGCCGGAATCTCGCAAAGCGGTAAGAAACTTTTAAAGTCAGGGATTAGAATAAGGTCTATATTAATCTGCTCCGACAGCCAAAGTGCACTCAAAGCCATTTACTAGTCAATCGTGCTAAGGTTTAGGAAGAACATCCAACAACTGGCCAACGATAACCAAGTCACACTCACGTAGGTCCCTGGTCACAGCAATATAGAAGGTAACGAAATTGCGGATGGCCTAGCGAGAGCAGGAGCTACGCGTCCGATCGTAGGCCCAGAGCCTTCTTCATTCTTCAGGAACCACATCAATAAATGGAAACTTTCATCATTCAGGAAATACTGGAAAACATTAGAGCATGTCACTCAAGCTAGGAACTGCATCAGCATTAGTAGCAAGAACTCAAAATATTTCATCTCGCTCAGCAGAAGAAACCTTAGACGCATGAGTGGTGAGCACTCCATATTGTACACAATGTGGCGATCCAGAAACAGCTGAACACTATGTAAATGCCCAGCATATATAACAGCCAGGGTCAAGAGCCTTGGGGCATACATCTTGCTTCACAACATTATCTGGAGCCATCCGTCCACCAACATCCTGGATTACCTTAATCGTACAAACAAGATATAGGTAATCCACCGTGGGAATGCACAACAGGCCCATCAGCGGCTTAGGTGCTAGGGGCCGCCCTTCCCATTTAACCTAAACTAACCTAAGCCCCAGAAGTTACGATTTACAAAAAAAAATGCATTTTTGTCTAGAGAGTGTTATTTTGTAGCTGGTTTCTTACATACAATTACACGATATTCCATTAACGATTAGTAGTTCATTGAAAACTGAAAATAATTTAGGTGAGGTACTACAGAGTAACCGGACGAAACTTACAATTTCCATTGCTCAAGATCCTAATTGTTATAATATCAACCGGCTGCCTTCTGTGTGCTGTACTATTTTTGTTGTCGCTCAACGCACTACTGGAAGGTAAATTGGTGTAGAGGTTAATGGTTTCTTTTGTTATTAATCGAACGATTGAACAGGATTCGCATTGTGGCACACATCAGCGTATTATCACATTGTCACTATGATAAATATGAACTGTGCATTGTGGTACATAAATTGTCGAGCAATAAAAGAGGCATCACGAAGTTTATCCAAAAGTTTCAAAGAAGTAAGTACTTGAAATACATTGGGCGTTTTAATTCCTTAACTTCACAACTAGGACATTCGAATAAAATGCGATGCTCCACTAATTAGTCAATATCGCTACTTGTGGTTGAATTTAAGCGAATTGTTGCAAACATTGGGAAATGCTTATGCGCGAACGTATTCCACATATTGTTTATTCATGTAACAATTATTTCAATCAAAAAATTACTACGAAGTTGATTTGAACGTTAACTCACTTCAGGTTTGTTAATATCACCATCGCAACATATGGAGCGTTATCGGAAATCCTTGATCATGGACTCACATTCAACTTTAAAGAATTGGGTTTGCTGGTCGACGCAGGATATTGCTCACTGTTACTGTACATTTTTTGCGATTGCTCTCACAAGGCCACGTTAGAGGTGATGAATATTTATAACTGAAGTGTAAAAATACAGAAACCAAATTTTAAATGTACAGGTGGCGCAAGGTGTTCAAGACTCACTTTTGACTATCAATTTGTTAAGCATCGATCAGCAGACTCAAAAAGAGGTTAAGATTAGAAATTTTTAGCGGAATTCCGGAATCACTAATTCTAGATGATGATGAACCCGGCCAAATGGAAATTCAAGTGGCTAAAAAATAGGCAACGGCCTTTCTGAAGGATGGTTTCATAATCATAAGGGGCCTTTCACAAAGAACGCACGGTAATAAGGAGGCAGTCGATGAGGGAGGGGGTTCCGAAAAAACCGTGCTGTCATACATCCTAATGTATGAAAATATGCGTGCGAGGGGGAACGGGGGGGGGGTCAGAAAACTTCTTTTTTTAGCGTGCGTACTTTGTGAACTGCCCCTAACACATGAAACCGCTTTTCGATCCAGATTTCTACCATAAATTTTAGAAAACGCATAGATTTCCTTTTGGTCGCTAATTTTTCTTGTACATTTCTAATTTGTTTAGCGATGTCGGAATTCACTAAGTAACCAAAATGATGGTGTCGGTTTTGTCAATAAAATTTTCTATCTAGATTGACCTATTCATTCAAGCTATTGAAATGAATCCAGCTGTCGTAAGCTTAAAGGGATATGCAGATGTAAATCGAGAATTATTGTCGTCGGTAAGTCAAATGCAAGGCTCACGCGTCGTAGTTTCTTAACTAACTTCACTTTTTATAACATTTTGCAGTCGGTTACTACCATTGCCATTTACCTTATCGTTTTGCTTCAATTTAAATTATCCCTCATCCAACAGCAAACGACTAACAATTCTTTGGGAACATTGCCAGCGACGACAACAGCATTACCGAGTAAACCTTAATGCAAACACAACGCTGTACCTCCTCCTTTACTTGGGGTTCCTGTTAACAAAACGAGGATGAGGGGGGAGTTCTTCATTTTAAATAAAGTTGGATTTTAATGGGGTTGTACATTGAAAGTGGCGCAGTTGCTTAAAAAATGTTAATATCTGGGTAATTTTAGATCCGTAAGCAAATCATTGTTTTGACATTTTGTTTAAAATTTACTAAAGTAAGATGATAAGCGTAGGTGAATGCAGGAGAAATGTAATTCGAACAAAAAATAAATATCTTATGAACAAATGTCACTGTCATTTTTTTATGGTCGCCATACAAGTTTTATAGATATGTGCGTCGCATTTACACCAGCTGTTTCGTCTTTATTAAGTGGCGACAGTTACTTTATGTTTTCAGTCTTCCTGTCCGTCCGTCTGTGCACTACACTTCACTGCATCTAGATGCACCTCACTGCACCTAGTTGCACCTCGCTGCACCTAGTTATACCTCACTGCACCTCACTGCAACCAGCTGCACCAAGCGAATTAACTTCTTTGACTTGGTTTATTTTACATTCGCAATCAGCTGACATATACATTAAACTTGCGTCAAAATAATTACGAACTTTTTACTTCTGCGCATGTTATTAACACCACAAAAACCTGCGCAGAAGTAAAAAGTTCGTAATTATTTTGACGTGAGTTTATGTACATGGGGCTTATGTGTTGACCACGACGCCTGTAACCAGCCGAATTTCTACCTTAAAGATGGTTCCAAAAAAACTTGGCCCGTCCATCTGTTTCTCAACACGATAAACTACTGTTTTATCGTGTTGAGAAATTTCTATATTTTTAATCGATTCATACAATTCTGACTGGAAAAGTTCTCAACGATATGTCTCGATTGCTAAACGTTTTTTTTTTTATAAACCTCATTAACTACCTCAAATTGTATAAACATAAAGAAGACACAAGTGGTAAACAATGAAAGTTCCAAGTTTGATACGTCGCAGAACTTTTTTTGCTTTAGACAATAATTAGGATCGACAAAAAAAGAAACTGGAAACCTTCACAGGTAATGCCAATGTCATGGTAAACCGCAATTAGCAATGTAATTATCACGTTGACAAAATATATAAATAACATCCACATTGAGGGGCGGGTGCCTTAGAGTCATTAACTTCACGCTAGTTGTGTACTTTAGAGATGACATTGAGGAAGCGACCTGTAAAGATATCATGTATATTTGTTACGTTCGTTGGTACAATAAATGTACGTGAAACGTGAAACGTGAAATTTCAATTATTGACGAGAAAGGAAAAAGGTTCATTTGACTTGTTGATTCATCTAATTCGTGTTTTGAAACAAAGTATCATTCATCAAAAAACAAATTGGTCGACTACAAGGACAAGCCGTCAGTTACGCATACCGAACAGTAACCTCACAAAGAAATCAACGAAAGAAATCAGACAATTCTATTCTAATTCACATGTTCAGTGAAAATGTGCGCAAAAAAAATTATACACGTACGACGACAGTTGAATGGCGTTATTTACAATGGGCTGTGGGGTTGTTCAATTAACTTGAACTTGCGTGTGTTCATCAATAAAAATATCTACTCTCTTTCTAACAGCTTGCATGTACTTATTTGAGGACTTTTTTTATACACCAACATTGAATGGTGGGACAGTAATGCGCCACGATTAATATTTTCAGTCTAATTCTGACCGAAGCTTAGTGTTGTTCAAAATAATTGACCAGTGCGTTAACTAATTTCCACAATCAAATGAATTGGTCACTGCTATCGATAATCATTTTCCTTAGTACTGTGGTACATTGCCAAGAACAGGTACTCCTACAGTGTCGGTTCAAATTTGATGCAAATCTAAATTGAATTGTCTGAACAATAGAAAAAGCCGATCTTTAGGATATTAGCCCCGCAAGTGCTTTGTAAAAATAATAAAGACACTGCTGTTGATACACAGTCACAAATAACAATAAGGTACTCCAGACGATTAAAAATTAATTTTCTAATGCATTCACGTTTGTATTTTAATTACAACTCTGACCGTGTGTGTCATTCGTTTTTTTTTCTTTGTATGTACGGTACACCCAGCATGCAAACAGAAGGTGGACAAAAGCTTTCATATCGTGTTCGCATGTTTTTCGAAATGTTGGGTGGGTATCGAGGCCAACAACTCTCTCTTTCACTATGGCGAGCCATTCGAACGATGGAAAAGAAAATTAATGTTAAAGACAAAAATCGAATTTCTGATAAGAATCAAATAAACGTCAACAACACCGAAGTAATAATGATATATGAGCTTTAGAATGAACAAGAAAAAATCATGTTCAATTGTATATTTTGTATGTATATAGTTGGTGCAGGGAGTATTTTACACTTTCACAATAATTGGTATCGATGAAAATGGCAAGGAAAGCGATGCTCAGAATTTTACAGTTGCATACAGTGACGGAAAAATTCAAAGAACAAATGCCGACGGATCTGTTGTAAAGTTTATTTTGTTTATTTAGTTTTTAGTAGGTTGCGCTATGCTTCTTTCCCACAAGAAAAGTGGAATCACATCGCGTGACAAAAACACCCTATTTTTGCAACGTATTTCACGCTACGTTTTATGCAATTTCGCAACACTAGCGACAAAAAAACTGTTTCGCCACTCCAAAGTAGTGAAAAAAAACTATTTGCGTAAATTGTGATGACAAAAAACGTCAGATTTCCTCACAAAATTTAAACCCATAAATAACTCCATTATTACATTCCTTTATTACCATTACCTGTCAATTATTTCCCTACTTTTTTTTCGCCTGTCAATTGTTTCCCTACTTTCTGTCCCACCTGTCAATTATTTCACTACTTTTTTCAGAGCTGTCAATTATTTCCCATCTGCCAATTATTTCCCCACTTTTTTCCCACCTGCCAATTATTTCCCTACTTTTTTTCGCTTGTCAATTGTTTCTCTACTTTCTGTCCCACCTGTCAATTATTTCCCTAATTTTTCATATCTGTCAATTATTTCCCTACTTTATTTCCTAACAATCGATTATTTTCCTATTTTATGTCCCTCCTGTCAATTATTTCCCCACTTTTTTCACACCTGTCAATTATTTCCCTACTTTTTTACGTCTGTCAATTGTTTCCCTAGTTCCTGTCCCACTTGTCAATCATTTCCCTACTTTCGATAAGTTCTTCGTTCTAAGTCCTTCTGCCCATGATATATACATAACACGGAGTAGAAACCGCTGACTAACACCTTCTGGGTATAAATCAGTCGTTTCAGTTCCTTGTTACGTAAAAGTAAAAGGACAAGAGCCGAAAGTGCGTTCCCAAGTGAAATATTACATTTTTTATGCTTGCTAAGAGTAAGAAAAAATGTCATTTTTGCTTTCGGCTCTGTAAGCAAGCATACAACATACTATTTCGTAACTGCGTTTTTAGTTACTATAAGTACGCCATTTCACAAACAGCACGAGAATGTTCTATAGTCGCTACGAGATCGCTACGTGCCTCATATGTATCCTTTTCTCATGCTTTTGGAAAACTACAATTTAGCCATCGGAGTATGCGTTTATCACGGTGTTTGTAACCATCGGATATCGTATGCTTTTTGAAAAAAAACTCATTTTCATGACTCGAACAGCGAAAATTGTAATTTTTGGGCCACAACTTATCTACATATCACGAAAGTCACTTAGATAATCCAAAAGCAAATGTTTGAATTCTTCCTCTAAGATTCCTGATGACATTACATTTTTGATGCTTGGAAGCGAAGACGCTTACGCTAACATGGAATACAAAGTGGAAGCTGACGTCAAGTTTTGTACTCCACGCTATGATTATTATGTAAGTTATATTCACAAGACAAATAGTGTCAGAGCTTTTGATTTAGGTAAATCGAACATTTATCCTTCGAAATAAAATTCGGAAATGGGAATAGATAAATAATTTGTGGAAGCAGACTCTCTCGCTCTGGCGCTTATAAGTTGTTTGGTAAATAACTCTTTTTAGTTCAAATGGGAAATACTTGATTTACCGAAACGATACAATAATATTATACAAATACCTGGAAACACTTTGAGAGTTCCGTATGGAGTTTTCGAAGGTGGTCGAACGTATACGATTACCTCTAAATTGATTCAATCAAATGATTCAAAAGTATTACTTTCTGTAAGTAAACAGCACAACGTTAATGATGCGATACAACGTGAATTGTCGGCTTCTAGGATGTTATCAAAGTGAGCGTGAAGAAAAGAGGATTTTCAGCAAATCTAATTCCGGAAAATATACTTATTGGTATAAGTCGACCGTTGGTTGTAAGGTTGCTTTTCATCGATTTAGACAACTCTGGACTAAAACCAAATGTTAGTGCGTCGGCAACGTTATTCAGATAAATATTAATTCGACTTTTTCTTAAAGATAAATTGGAGTTGCAAAGAAATTTCTGATGGTCAAGACTGTGACAACCTGGAAGAACTTTCTGAATACCAAAGGTCTGTCGAAATATACAACAAAGGAACGTGAGTCCACATGTCGTTATAGTCATGCAAAAGTCAATGGTTACATAGCATTATTTTTTGCATTCAAGGTACAATGTCAACGCAACTGTACAGTTCGGTACAAGTGTGACCACTGTGTCAAAAGTATTGGTCGATCCTGATGTTATTGCAATTCCTTTCTTTAAAAATCCACCGCTGCAAGCAATACCAGCCGAAGAATATTTTCAAGTTAGTGCCAGACCGTTAATAAATTATGTCAAAATGATCTTAAAGCTAGACTCTCAATTTTTCTCTGAGAACTATCGAAAAAAAAACTGTACAACATTCGACAAAATCACCCACCACCTCTACTTTGCGTAATCTACGAGCGACTTATTTCGTTAAAATTAACTTTAGATCTAAAGTATCTGTCTTTTCCATAGATGGTTACAACTCTGGACGGCCTAATTCCGAACTGTTTTGCTTATTGGACTGTACTGAATGAGTCGGGATACGAATGCTTTGAAACAACTTTATTTGTAAGTTAATTTTACAGTAAAGTTTTTAGTAAAACATTAAATCAAAAAAATTAACAGCCTGGTGGCTTAGGAAATCTATCAGTAACCGATATAGACGGAAACTTTTTGTCAGAACTAGTTGATTTCGGCAACACAACGGTGTCACGAGATATTTCCCTTATTGTTCCAAGGAAAGGAGCATTTCCAGATTGGGATGGACTAAAAGGAAATGCTAAGTATGCCTCTTACTCACCTTTTTGTGTTTAATGCACCGCGTAGAAGTAGGAATCTCGACTATTCCAACCAAAAAAAACTTCAAAATTATTTATCAAAAATCAATAATATTGGGTCGGTCTTAGAATGATTCTTTCCCACTCATTCCCACTATTTTACATTATGATCGAGGAACGAGTCAGAAAAATTTCTCATCATTTACAAAGAAAGATTTGTTAATGAAAATGTGAAAAATTGAAAAAGCGTTACATGTATTAATTTGATTCATTGGTCTTTGATAGATCTAGCACATAAGCTACTTTTTCTTAAACGCGAATTTAAAAATCTGTGGGTGTGTAATTTCTGACAAATGTTCTAGCCGGCAGAAAGCTTACAAATCCTTCAATGGGCGGTTTCCGCTTAGTATGGAAGCTTTTTGCCCTATACAAAGTCGAGGCCGCCCCATTGAACAAGTTTTCAGCTCACTACCGGCTAGAGCATTTTGCGAAACGCTTTATTTTTCTAGAAAAACACTCCAACCGGTCGCGGTTTCTTAACTTTCTGAATGGGCGGTTTCAAAATATCAACGAGTATGAAAAGCTTCCATATAAAGCCGAAACTGTAGAAAAAGTTATAAGTTCTCTACCGGCTAGAACAGGACTTTGAAAAACTTTCAAACGGACTCCCTCAAGATAGGCCCTTGAATTATTTTGTCATTGGCATTAGAGGTGAGCGGGCGGCAGAAAATTGAAGCAAATGATGTTTTTTCTGGCTGATAACATTTAATGTTATTACAGTATTTTGTAGTTGAACATTCGTTAACATTTTGAAAAAAAACTTTTATGCAGTAAAATAGAAAAAATAATTAGCGGACTTCGGGCATGAAAATTTTGTTGGGCGGGCATCAGGTATTCATAAAAATTCTACAAGCTTCGGGCGGGCTTTATAAAAATAATATCGGACACGGGCCGGGCAGGCACGAAAATTAGGACTGCCCGCTAACCTCTAATTGACATGACGACACTCAGATATAAACACATCATTTTGGTACAATCTGAATGGTGTTTTGGAGCTTTTTCTTAAAACTATTTATCGAATTTAAATTAATTGTGCCGGTGTTCGAAGCACTCTACAATTGGCAAAAGTTGGTTGTGAAAAACTGAACATCTAGAACAGTTGCGTCAGTTCTAGATCAGTAGAAGAGATCAACATTTCGACATGTCGTGCTAATTATCAGATAAGTTATTCAAGTAACTATGTTGATGGGCATGAAGAACCAATTGTTATTATAAGACTAATTCCATCGGGAACCCATACGTTGTCGCTGCCATGTCAATTGGGGAACGAATGTGTTTTGTCTCATGTTAATATAAATCACATTGTTAGAGTGAAGGAGATTAAATTCGTTACCCAGGCACCGCTCTATTTGCCTCAGAGATATTTTCGGGTCTAGCGAATCGTAACAGTGATGCTCACAAATGCCATATGTTGGAGAAGTCCAACTATTTTTAGACCCGTACGAAGTACGTAGGTCTGATGCGTTTACTACCACGTTTGTTACATTGCGAATTCGAACCCGGGAGTAAGGGGGAAACTTTTTTTGTTGCCTCCAGATGACAAATCAGCGAAAAAACAATGTCCGTCTGTCGGTCTGTCTGTCTGTCCGTCAACACGATAACTTGAGCAAATCTTGACCGATTTTCAAAAACTTTTTTTTTCCTGAAAGGTAGTCGAAAAATATTCTATGGTATTAAATCTGGGCACTGTCGGCCCAAGGGCCGCCGAGCTAGGGCCGTTTAAGTGGTTTTTGGTCTTTTGAACATAACTCGAGTAAATCTTTTCTGATTTTCATCAATTTCTTTTGTTTGAAAGATCTGGGCATGGCCGACAATTTATGGAAGAAACTTTTTTTAATTTGAGTCCTTGGACTTAGCTAGGGCACTAAAAACGAGTCTCTACTAGGGCTCTATGTGTTTTTTGTACATAACTCGAGTAAATCTCTTCCGATTTTCAAAAACTTTTTTTTGTTTGAAACATCTCGGCACGGCCGACAATTTATAGAAGAATTTTTGCCTGTGCTTAGAGCTCAAGTGGGCCTAATGTCGGTCCTAAGGTCGGCCCTAGCATAAAAAAATGTTTTTTGCTATGTTGCAGAGCAAATTGAGGGAAACATTTTTGTCTATGGAAGTATGTATCCCAGGCCGCTACTTAAGCTAGGTCAAGTGTCAAATGGTGTGTTATGCGCAATATAGTACTCTTTATGTACCTTAGCCTCTGTCAACCTACTCCTACATCCTACCTACCCGTGGTGACACCTGTTATAGTGAGCAACCCCATGAACGATCAGGTAACCAACCCTGGCGTAGTAGTGTGGGTCACTTAGCTGAAGGATGAGGGGGGCTGTCTTCGGGTAGTACCTAGACGCTACGTTTAGGGAAGGTCGAAGACAGCTAGGCGCTATTAAGATGAGATGGCGACTTAGCATGGTGGCGGAGGATCTCAACGGTAAGAGACAACGGCAGCATGCACAGTCCTAGTCAGATGGACTACCATCACCCAACAAACAAACACGGATGGAGTGCTACGGGCACATTAAGGCCAACGCCAGTGAGGTCTTAATTATGGCATACTGGCAAAGCATCGAACACGGACAATGAATTTGGTTAAATGGTTGTGATGAGTAGGCAAGGGCTGACAACTATTGTATTCCACTACCTTACTAAGGAAGGGTGACACTTTCACGAAACGGCTAGTGGGCTAATACCATGGTTGCCCCCGTCCCGGTAAAACCTTGGCAGGCCTCCAAGTACGTTCGAAAGCTCGTCCTGTGAAAATAGGAGGTGTAGGCTCAGATGAACATTCCTGACTAATACCGATCTGGCTCTGAATACGGTGCCCCATGAAGGATCGTATCAACCCTAGCATGGCCTCACTGCTTGCATAGGTAACCATGGGATCATGAAGGTAACTACACTACGAGATGGAGATAGCGGTTTGGAGGGGGGACTCAACAAAATGGAAGAAATGAATAAGAATGACAGCAAAAATCAGCAGACAAAATCAGAGGATCAGCGGATAAATCAATCGGAGGTTAAGATATACGACGTGTTCGCAAGAAGTGCGAAGATAACGAGGTCGCCCGTGAGAACAAGCGAGGAAAGAACAAATGCGCTTCAGACCAGCGATACCGGCGAATCGAAGATGACAAAATTGGAGCAAGCCAAAAGAATGGTGAAAGAGTTGCATGAATTTATTCAAGATAAGAATAACGTGCATAAGGACATAAAGAGGATGGTGGTCAATATTAGGGCCTGCTTAAATGATGTGAAACGGGAAACAGCTGACAAGAAGGAGAAAACAGACGGAGATGCCGAAGTGCTAGCTACCCCACTCTCCTCAAAGAGAAAACAAACGCCGGAGGTTACGCCCACAGCAACAAACGCGGCGAAAAGGAGCAAAAAAGACAAGAAAAATAACGAAAGGACCACAAGGAGACCAGATACACAAACACCGAAGCCTAGTCTTAATGAGTGGAGAGAGGTGAGAAACAAAAAGAAGGAGAAAAAAAAGAGAAGCCGAAGCTTAAAAGACTGAGACCGAAGGCTGATGCTCTGATAGTGGCGGCGGAAGAAGGAACAACGTACGCTGAAATCCTCAAAAAAATAAAGGACGACCAAACTCTCAAGGACCTGGGCGAAAACGTCTCGAGAATAAGACGAACGCAGAAGGGTGAAATGTTGTTTGAACTTAAGAAGGGCCCAGAGATTAAAAGTGCAGATTATAAAGATCTAGTCAAGAGATCACTGGGCGAGTCAGCAAAAGTGAGAGCGGTGTCCCACATGACCACGATCGAATGTAGATATATGGACGAGATCACGACAAGCGAAGACCTTCGAAAAGCTCTGAAAGAGCAAGGTAATATAAATGACGAGATAGAGTCAATGACGATCCGTATGAGGAAAGCGAGAGACGAACTCCAAACGGCGGAAATAAAACTCCCGGTGGACGCAGCGATAAAGATTTTGAAAATCGGAAAGGTAAAGGTGGGCTGGACCGTATGCCCGATAAGGGTAACCCAGCAGTTAGAAAGGTGCTTCAAGTGCATGAATTTTGGACACCAGGCAAGGAATTGTAGGGGAGAGGATAGATCCAACCTGTGCAGGAGATGTGGGGGAGAGAACCACCTAGCCAAAGATTGCACGAACCCGCCGAAATGTCTGCTGTGTACGTCAGAAAATGACCACGTGACTGGTGGAGCGAGATGTCCAGTCTTTAAACAGGCGCTTAAATCTAAAACAGGACAAGAATGGAAGTGATACAAATAAATCTAAATCATTGTGACATGGCACAACAACTTCTGTGGCAAGCCTCAGCGGAACAAAAATGTGACGTAGCGATTATTTCAGAACCGTACCGTGTATATAGAAACAACGGTAAATGGGCTGCTGACAGAGCCGAGATGGCCGCAATATTGACAACGGGCAAGTACCCCATACAAGAAGTTGTATCAGACGCTCACGAAGGATTCGTGATAGCGAAAATTGATGTAGTGTATATTGCCAGCTGCTATGCACCACCAAGATGGACGATTCTGCAGTTTGAACGAATGTTAGATTTACTCACAGGAGAACTGACGGGACTCAACCCAGTTCATATTGGAGGTGATTTTAACGCATGGGCAGTTGAGTGGGGTAGTAGATTCACAAATGATAGAGGCTTCAGTCTGCAAGAAGCGCTAGCTAGATTAAATGCGGTTCTGGCAAACGTGGGAAATGCAACTACATTCCGCAAGAATGGGTGAGAGTCGATTATTGACGTGACATTCTGCAGTCCAGTACTAGTTCCAAGTCCGAACTGGAGAGTCGACGAAAGTTACACACACAGCGATCACCAGGCATTGAGGTACACCGTGAAAAATTGTACAGAGGCAACAAGACAGATGACTCATAGAAGAGAGCGAAGATGGAGAACCGGAAATTTCGATCAAGAAGTTTTTAAGGAATATCTCCAATCAAAAGACGATCACGAAGAGAAATCTGCAGAAGAATTGACGAAAGAAATGGTGAATGCATGTGACGCGGCGATGCCAAGAAGGATGGAACCGAGGAATGGGCGAAAACCGGCATTTTGGTGGAACGACGAAATAAGACTTTTGCGAACAACTTGTTTTAAGACAAGAAGGAGGATGCAAAGGGCCAGAAACGAGAATGTTAGAATAGAGAGGTCCGAAGAACATCGTAATGCAAAACTAGCACTGAAGCGAGCAATCCGGGCGAGTAAGAGGGATTGTTGGAAGAAACTGTGCCAAGAGGCAGACACGAACCCGTGGGGCAAAGTGTTCAGAACAGTAATGACGATGATGAAAGGTACATTGGGGCCAAAAGAAAAGTGCCCGGATAGGCTAGGTGTCATAGTGAGCGAGCTCTTCCCACAGCACGAACAGATCACATGGCCGCAAACTCCTTATGACGATGAAGCGGAAGACAGACTTGAACGGTCGATCACTGTAGAAGAGATCCAGATGGCTGCACAAAAGCCAAAAAATAACAAAGCGCCAGGACCAGATGGAATCCCCAATATAGCTCTGAAGACAGCAGCATGCGCAAAGCCTAACATGCTCAGATTGACAATGCAGAAGTGCCTCGACGACGGATATTTTCCTCACATATGGAAGAAACAGAAGCTGGTCTTAATACCAAAACCAGGGAAACCGCCAGACAAGCCATCATCATATAGACCTATATGCTTGTTGGACGGGTTGGGAAAAATACTGGAAACCGCGATCCTGAATAGACTAAGAAAACACACGGAGGGCGAGCACGGACTGTCGGACGAACAATTCGGATTTCGAAAAGGGAGATCGGCGATTGAGGCCATTAAAAAAGTCATAGAGACCACCGACAAGGCGCGGAAGCAAAAAATACGGGGTAACCGCTTCTGTGCTATAACGCCGATAGACGTTAGAAATGCCTTTAATAGCGCAAGCTGGATAGAGATAGCCAAGGCGCTACATGTCATGAGAGTCCCCGATTACCTCTGTAGGATACTGAAAAGCTATTTCGAGCGACGAGTACTAACGTACGCTACTAATGAAGGGAAAAAGACAGTCGACATCACAGCTGGAGTACCACAGGGATCCATATTAGGACCAACGCTGTGGAATGTTATGTATGACACAG
>CM055406.1:43808823-43859840 GCA_029228625.1 Pseudolycoriella hygida | reverse complement strand
TTTTTTTTATTTTGAGTCCTTGGACTTAGCTAGGGCACTAAAAACGAGTCTCTGCTAGGGCTCTATGTGTTTTTTGTACATAACTCGAGTAAATCTTTACCGATTTTCAAAATTGTTTTTTTTGTTTGAAAGATCTGAGCATGACCGACAATTTGTGGAAAAAACATTTTTCGATTTGAGTCTTTGGCCTTAGCTAGGGCACTAAAAAAGAGTCTTTATTAGGGCCCTACGTGTTTTTTGTACATAACTCGAGTAAATCTCTTCCGATTTTCAAAAACTTTTTTTTGTTTGAAAGATCTCGGCACTGCCGACAATTTATAGAAGAATTTTTGCCTGTGCTTAGGGCTCAAGTGGACCTCATGTCGGTCCTAACATAAAAAAATGTTTTTTGCTATGTTGCAGAACAAATTGAAGGAAACATTTTTGTCTATGGAAGTATGTATCCGAGGCCTCTATTTAAGACCCTAGGTCAGCACTAACGTCGGCCCTAGCCCAAAAAACTAGTTTTTTGCTATGTTGTAGACAAAATTGAGGAGAACATTTTTCTCTATTTGGAGGTCAATTTTGTGCGTTCGGAGAATTTTTTGACACCGTTACTTCGTACGGGTTTTTCAAAATTGCCCTACGGGCAATTTCCAATACAGTCTAATGTGAACGCAATATTCACTTAAATACGTTCCAGTCTTTTCGTAACATCAACTCTGTTTGCCGCATCTATTCTGATACGTACGGGTCCCTTCTATGTTTTACTTTAACTCTGAGTGTATTGCCTTCAAAGTTAACTCTTGAGCTTGTCACGCTTATCAAAGCTATGCAACCAATTCACGGTCTACGCCATGAATCATGGCTGTCGTTACGGAGAACAACTTCCGCTATGTGAGGGAGTACACAAACTCTTAATTAATTCAGAGAATTTTCATTGAATATTGAGGGAATTTCTCCTATCCGGGATGCATGGGGCTGAGCGTTATTAGGGTGACATAAAATAATTGGCATTTTTACCCGTGGAATTATCGCCCAGGCCAATCGGAATTATCACCCACGAATCATCGCCCAGACAAATGGGAATTATCACCCACGGAATTATCACCCACGAATTTTCGCCCAGACAAATGGGAATTATCGCCCAGCGAATTATCACCCACGAATTATTACCCTGCTATGAGAAAACCTGGGTAGCTAACAAAACTAGGGAGCTTTTTCCTTCTACAAAATGTCATTAAAATCTCGGTGTATAACGAAGCTAGGGACTTTTACCTTTTACGAAACGTCAAAAAACCTTATATTTGTGGAGATTTGGACAGATTTTGACGGTGGTCTCGAACGGAAGCGCCGCAATCAGGGAAAGCGCCGGAGGCTAATAATTAGCGGATGTCCACGGGGCGGCAGCCACCTGGTATAAAAAAATTACTTTGTTAATCACAACACAGCTTTATGCACGTTCTCGCTTATTGCTCTGTGTTAGTTGTCTCATAGCTGAGTAATAAATCCTGGGTGATAATTCCCTGTGAGATAATTCCCATTTGTCTGGGCGATAATTCCTGGGTGATAATTCCCTGGGGGATAATTCCCATTTGTCTGGGCGATAATTCCTGGGTGATAATTCCCCGGGTGAAAATGCCAACTTGTTTTGGTCTGGACGATAATTCAGATCGCCGAATTTTTATGTGATGTATCAGAAAGTGGCGCTGTGAGTGATGCCATTTAAATGAATTTCTTTTATGATCTTTACCGACAAAAAGCAAAACTATGCACAACTATGCAACTTGTTTTTTCACTCAAAATGTGAATGAAAGGATCTCAAAAAATTGAACCACAAACAGCGAAACTAGTAAATAATGATCTAGCCTCTAACCCTTCATGGGTTGTAAGGCAGATTATTATTATTATTATTTATTGGTTCCAGTGCCCAGACCCCTACCCGATTCCCACAAAAAATTTTTCTCAGTTTTGTGATATCAAATGCTTTCATTTGACACCAAAATGAGGAATTTCTGTGCTATACTTGCTGAGATATTTGCGAAAAAGTTTTGTCGACCTTCGAAAATTTCATGTCCGACCTCCACTTCTTCGACCATATCTCCAGAACTACTTGGCCGAATTTGCTCATCTTTGAACTTGAATCATGGGAAGCATGTACCTTTCAGGAAAAAAAATGTTTAGGGTGATCGGTTGAGCGTTTTGGAAAGAAAGTGGAGACGGACGGACGGACGATGATGATGATGATAACCAATGCATCCCCCCAAGTCCCATCTCGATCTACCCCATGTTACAATAAAATTGTTTGTAGTAAACGTATAGGACCTTTGTACTTCGTACGGGTCCAATGATATTTCTGAAATTAAATGTGAAAGAAAATTTTTGTGCCAAAAATAATAGCTCCGACCAATTTGAAAATTTTCTAATGCTACGCTTTTAAAATTTGTATTTGTAAGTTTAAAAAAAATCAGTGCATTTTAGTCGCATACTGTAGAATAATTTTTTACATCAGTGAAAATTATAAAAATCATAATGAAAGCAATTGAATAAACTTCATACGAAACGTTATAATCTAATGAAATAGTAATATACGTATATACCATGCACTACAAGCGATCAATACAAATCGAATATAACATTACGTATGATTCAATATGAACGGTACGAACTATATAAATTTCTGTCGTTGGCAATCCAAATTTTTCGGAATCGTATGTTGAATGGTTTAGGTGTTGATCACAAAAAAACATTAAACAAAATATGTATGAAAAATTTCCACAGTAAAACTGACACAACGAAGTATGAAGTAAATAAATGCACTTGTTAGGATGTATGCTTTAGCTTGCAAATAACTTGACTATAATAAAAATGTTTTCGATTGATCAACAGGAAACGAATTAATTGCTAAACAAGTTTAATTTTTATAGTTACCTAACGCCAGTTTTTATTGTTTTTATAAATCGAAAGGTACAAATTCCGTTTAATTACAACATGTCCTGCCCCAATTTTCGAAGGAGAAAGTCAAAGTGATGGCACCAGGAAAAATGTTACAAGCTACGCAGACATAACTGTATCAACCAATCAGCCTCCAATTGGAAAATCTTTAGAGGCAACAACGAGATTTATGCATCCCTGAATCATTTTTCGCTAAACAGGTTGTTATAGGTAACTCCTACATCTGGCGTTGGTATGAAGACAATTTTCAAATTTTCAACTGGTGTAGCATTAGACGATAGCTTCGATCATCCACTGAAATACAATTTTCAAATTGAATTCGACGGCATCAGAATTAGTATTGGAGAGTTCTACGAAAATATGGTCACAACCAGTCTTCTTCCTTTTTCCGGTAAATGTTTTAGGATAGAGGAGAACATTTTAAGTTAATTTTTTCTTCCGAATTCTTCATAAGTTTTTAATGGGAAGCCACAGTACCTGCTTTTTAAGATTTGACTTGGGAATCCGACACAAGCGAATCTTTACCTCATTTTAATATAGGAAAGCAGCTATCATGGCATGCCTATTTATGAGATGAACTTGTGAACATATTTTTCATGAATGAAATGAAAGAATTCGCCATTCAAATTAAACGCTCCGAAAGCTCTTTCTATTGTATTCGAGTGTAAACTATTGATGTAAACGGTGTGGCGAGAAAGTTCACTCTCTGATTGTTTAACAAACATTGTAGTTTTCTTTGTCTTTGGCTTTGTCTGCCTGAAAGTCGCATGTGAGGAGCACGGAATAGAGATGAGTGTAGGGAAGACTAAGATTATGCATGTCGGCAAATCTCGGAGGGACGTATCTTGCTGGTACAGGTTTCAGAATTCAAATACTTAGGAACCACACTTTTTCAAAGCATGTGAACTTAGTTAGGAAATTTGAGAAAAGGTAGAAACGCGGTAGCCAGTCAGTTGAGGTCCCACGTGGACGTGAACAATAGGAAGGAATTATTTAGTGACACAAAGTCCACGAATTAATTCTTCAGGCCAACCATTCTGCATGAAAGTTGGGTAGACTACCGATATCTTGCGCATAACCTGGAGGTCTCTGATATGATGACTCCAAAGAGTTTAGCAAAGATTAGTCGGAGTTAGCAGAGGGATAATCAGATCAGGGGCGACGTTATTAAAGAAAATTAAGGGCTTTCGTCGGTGGAAGGGGCGGAAAGGCTCAGCCGTTTGTCCTGGTTTGGGCGCGTTTAAAGGATGGGTAGCGATAAGCTGCCGAGGAGGACCTTGGATGTACAAGTCACGGGTGTTAGGCTTAGGGGTAGACCAAGGATTTATAGATTCAAATATATCAGAAATAGAATTCAGGGTATTTCGCTCGAAGATCAAACCATCTCATTGGTGGGCGATAGGAAGGTATGTAGGAGGTAGTGCACCGAAATGGCCTAATTAAAATAGCGTCTCGCATCAATAGCCACCGCCTCCGAGAAGTTTTCACGGATGAAATCGTTTGTAAGAGTTAGCTGGACTCACTGTTCAATGCTATTTGTGGGGAGTGTGTATATCAGCAACAAATAAACGGAGACTGTGTTAATAAACATCTGCTGTTGGCAAAGGCAAGAAATGGTGTAAACCAAACATCTGAAATTTTCGACAGATTGATTTTGTTTGTGTGCTAGGTCTCTCATCTCTGGAGGTTTTATGAGGTACTACATAACTTAGACTTCAGAGTTATGTGAAATCTACTAATATTTTCGAAGTATTAGTAGAGGCGTTCGATTCCAATAACATTAACTCAAATTTAACTAAAATGGTTGTATTGCTTTGGCCATAAGTACATAAATTATTTATAATTTTGTATCGCTTGGGAAGACCAAATTTGTTGACAGGCAACAAGGGAAACCTCTTATTAACCCATTCTCTTTTTATGTTTTCCTGATAAACACATACACTGAGAAAAATATTTACAAGCGACGTAGGAATTGTGTTTATAAAATACGCTGCCGACGTAATATATATGCGGTGAATGTATTTATTATCAACCTTATGCATTGTGTAGTATGCCATACGACGTTCACATGCTCGCATAATACGTGCACGGCGTTCGTAATATGTGCACGGTGGATGAAATACGTCGGCGGCGTATATTATAAACACAATTCCTACGTCGCTATTTTCCTCAGTGTAGCATCGCGACAAAGGTGCACTGATGAAGCGTAAACGTCGAAATCAGCCAAACTTTGTTCGTTCATACAACGTATTTTTTTTTTAAATAGTTGTTCGGACCCAGAGGCCCGCACGCGCACTGAGACCGTTGTTTGCGGCATAATTTCCTTTTCCTTGTTGATCTTCCCAAGCGATAGAAAATTATAAATACTTTATCTATCGCAGTGCTTCCCTATGGAGTTAAATTATACATTAATTGTTGGTTTCAAACTTTGTTTCGTTGGATTGTTGCTTTAGTGAATAAAATAACATATGCAGCTGCGGGATAATTTGTTTTTCGCGCAGACGGACAAAAAACGTCAGGTTTCCTCACAATATTGAGACCGTAAAGTAGGCTTGTTCGGTACACTTTTGAACAATAACTTTTTTTGCCACCTGTCGTTTTCGACCCAGGACCGAAAAGTCTTTTTTGCCCAGTTGAATTTACTGACTTCAATCAAATATCGTAACTGAATGAAAACATCACATCAATTGCAATAATAATGCCTGAAACTAAGTTCTCACATAATTATTTCCGAATTCACTTCACTTTTGATACAATTTCGGTCATCGTATCAATTATTTTTCACATCGAAAACAACTGTTATGAAAAATAGGATGAAGAATAGGGAACAAACTGTCGCAGTGTCCTATGATGAAAATGCAAATTCTGTATTAAAGCTTGTTGAGTGTTTTGTTCGGAATCTGACTTTATGTCCGTCTGCGCGAAAAATAGTATACATCACTCGGAGCTAAAACGGTACTGATTTAGATCACGGTGTTGAAAAGGTCTTTCCTCGGGCTCCGCACTGGGATTCGACCTTTTCACCACCTGGGTCTAAATACACCGTTTTAGCTCCTTGTGATGTAATGTACTATATCCTCTCGGGGGAATACATCCCTCATCTTCGGCTCGGGATGCTAACCTCCCGCTCGAAGATAACAAAATTATCCCGCAGTTTCATAATCTACTATTAAAATCTTACAGGATCCTCTTCCTGTATGAAAGAAATTTCATACAAAATTAATCTTTTTGCTGCCTCAAAATCTGTTTCATTGATTGCAGAAAACAACATTACAACCTTGTACGAAGTATGTGATTCAAGGGAGGCATGTTCCACTGTAAAGGGTCCAATGATTGCCACAACGAAGCCGTTGGAGAAAGGCATCAATTTAGTTGACGTAATAAAAAATATAAAGACATCGATGTCACGAATGGAGTATGACCGAGCTTTTGACCTTGCTCTTATGACTGGATATACATTAAAGGTACAGGTAGGTTGGCACAATGTCATTCGTTGTATTTACGCAAAATTATGTTCGTCAGAGCGACGAGTCGTTTAACGATTTCAAGGAAAATTTCACTAAAATTGTTCGAAGCGAGATCAATAGACTGCTGGAAAACCCGACAATGCCGTACGTGCCATCGTCCGAAACTGTAAAATTTGTAAGATACTGCCAAACAGCAGCACAAATAATAAATAAAGACGATGACATCAATCGAAGCCTCGTAGAGCTGCTAGAAACGACAGAAAATGGCTATCAATTTTCGGAAAATTTAATGCATTGGGAATCTGCGAAATCGATAAAACCTACAAGAAGAAAACGTTCCGTTAAAAATATATCGAGCAAAATTGAGCGAATAAATTTGGAACTGAAGTCGTTAGAAGATTTGATCGATTCGAAAAACAAATCTGTGTCGATTGATGGAATGAAGCGCTTAGTTGATAAAGTAAAAACAATTGTCACAAGGCTATGCAATTACTCGGATTTCACGTATGCCACCTTTGGTAATAAATAACTTTTCTTGACATATCAAAAACTTCGAGGTACTTGGCGAATACGGGGTTAATGGAAGTTTATTGGGCGCTATCAAAAGCATCTACTCAGGGAGCAAGGCTGCGGTAAGGATAGATGGTGAAATTAGTGAGGCTTTCGAAGTTAATGAGGGAGTTCGTCAGGGTTGTTGTCTCTCCCCTCTTCTGTTCATAATTTTTATGGACAAGATTATCAGGCAAGCGAATTTGCAAGGGAATGTGAAGGTGGGGGAAGTAATCATGAAAATCCTGGCCTATGCGGATGACTTAACTCTATTAGCAGATAATGCCAAGGATTTGCAGGAGAATTTAGACTGCCTGAATGCTGCATGTGAGGAATACGGCATGAAAATAAGTGTCAGTAAAACTAAAGTTATGCATATTGGCAAATCCCGGAAGGATGTAGTTTGCAGTTTAAATGGGGAGCAGTTGGAACAGGTCTCTGAGTTTAAATATTTAGGAGCCATTTTTTCGGAGAATGGCAAGTTAGTTAGGGAATTTGAAGAAAGGAGAAGAATGGGAAATGCAGTGGCCAGTCAGTTGAGGTCGTATGTGTTCAACAAAAAGGAGTTAAGTAGTGGCACAAAGCTAGCTATTCACAGGTCAATCTTCAGACCAACGATTTTATACGGTAGTGAAAGTTGGGTGGACTGCGGATACCTTGTGCATGACCTGGAGGTTTCTGATATGAGGGTTCTTAGGAGCATAGCAAAAGTAAATCGGAGGGAACAGTGGGACAATCATATTAGGAACGACGACATCAGGGAAAACTTAGGGGTTACATCAGTGGAAGAGGCGGCAAGGATTAGTCGTCTGCGGTGGTACGGGCACGTTCAGAGGATGGGTAATAGCAGGCTACCAAAGAGGATATTGGATGCTCAAGTCCCGGGTGTGCGTCCCAGGGGTAGGCCAAGGAGAACGGTTTATAGACTCAATTAAATCCGATTTAGAAGTTAGGGGACTTTCTCTAGGCGAACAAACCATCTCCTTGGCACAGGATAGGGGAGTATGGAGAAGGGTGGTCCATGATCAGTAGCAAAGACCTCACACCGAAAGGTACAAACGGTCTATAAAGTGTGATGATGATGATGATGATGATCAAAAACTTATCCTTACAAAACAAATGCTCTGAAATATTTGAGGAATATATGAGAAAGTGGACACGGTTTATGAATGGTGAAGTGACTCATATCTTAAGTTGAAAAGTCTTGCATGCGTGGCGTGCGTAATATATGTAAATTATTTTAAAAAAATTGTTAGTTTTTAACATGGTACAAAGTCTCATTGGCTTGCTAAGAGGTTCGTAAAATGGCATAGAGCAGCATAGGTGTAAGGAATTTCCATCGATTTTCGGTTAGAGATGCCAAAAATGGAAAAAAATGTCCGTCCGTTTCCAATCTTTTTTGGAAAAGTGTTCAATTGATCGTCCAAGATTTCCTCCCTTGAACGGTATGTAAATATATGAGCTAAGGTGAAGTTGTTCAAGTGATATCGCCGAGAAAGTGGGCCGGGTATTGAACCAAATCTAGTCAACTAGGCCGTACACAATGGGGGTTTTTGCCAGAGGCGCCGACTTTGATTTTGGCTAACGGAGGCGAGCAAATCTCTAAAACTTCTTAAAGAAAAACCTCTAGGAAAATTGAAACAAATTTATAGTTACATGGAGTACAAACATGACTCGAAATCTAAGGGGGCGTCGCCTTCTCTAGATTGAGCTAACGGGGGCGATCGCTTCTTCGCGCCGTGAAGTAGGCGCCGATGGTTTTCGCTTATGAAACCATAGGCTCTGAAGCTAATGTTAGGGTCTCGCGAATCATTGGTATATTTCCACGTAAGATCTTGTGATTCATTGTCTATAGTTAAAGAGTATTCCGAGTTTTTGATTTCTCATGAATCTCATTAACTTTTTATAATTTTTTTAATTTCTATTTTTCATTGAGAATTAAAAAAATTTTCTCTCCATCAGACAAATCGATAGTTAATATGGAAGTTCGTCAATCAGGTGTGAATCAAATAGTACGCACTAACCTTACCATACCATATGAAGAACATGAAACAAAAGCATATATTCAAATCAACGATAATCTAAAAGTTAATCCAAGAAATAAGTTTTGTATTGGTAAAATTATGTTTCCTAGCGACTACTTAAGTGGCCAAAGAAATACGAATGAAACATACGATCTCATCATAGCGGAGAAAATTACACTACAAATGAACATAGTCGACATTAGTGACGGTAGTGGTGAAGAGAGCATTTCATTGAGTATTCCGATTGGAAAAGATTCGGGAAATTTTGAGGTAAGTCAGTTCACAATATTTTGAATAAAATAAGAAAATGAAACGATTTTGTAAGCGCAGTGTCAAGTATGGGAAAATGGATTTTGGTCTTCTAATATATGTACGACGTCCTCAATTCAACACGGTTACGTGAACTGTAGATGCAAAAAAATTAGCAGTTTCAGGTAATCGATAAATCGTTTGACCTTGCGATAAAATAATTATATTGTTCGAGTAGAGCAGCAGAAATAACCGATACTGAAATGGATTTATCAACCACAACTGTTGCAGCTTTGGTTGCTACAACTGAGCAGATTTTAAATATTACGGAAACCGTCACTTCTGCTCCAGTACAAAACAGTACAGACGTCACCGATACAACCGTTGAATCATTAACGACAATTGCTAATACGGTCCTCACGTCTCTAGTGCAAACCACAATCAACGAATCAACGACTGCAACCACAACTACGATGAGTAGTGTAACATACAATGAAAATCTACCTACACTTAGCACGAATGCCACATCAATTCTGGGAAACAGTTCCATTCAGGCAAACGCTGTCGCCACCACTGCATCAGATTTGATCGAAATTGTGACTCTTACAACAGCAGACATTACACCAACTCTAATTACAAAACTAGCATCTACTTCAGCAAATAATGTTTCTTCTGTCACAACAGAATTAGTTCAAAATACCACTCTATCTTCGTCCCCAGATCTAGTAACAACGAGCAATTACACGGAATCAATTTTTTCAACCATAGTTTCATCTGTTAATAGCAACA
The DNA here is from genome assembly GCA_029228625.1 of Pseudolycoriella hygida. NCBI lineage: Eukaryota > Metazoa > Arthropoda > Insecta > Diptera > Sciaridae > Pseudolycoriella > Pseudolycoriella hygida. The sequence goes on along the minus strand of CM055406.1, from coordinate 43,849,828 downwards.
ATTCAGCACTTCACAAGGAAGTATCCGCTTCTACTGATAAGGCGGCCTGTGCGTAATACTGAAATGAATTCCGAGTTGGAGGTTACAATCTGTGTTTCCATTCCAGACTCTTCTGCAACTGGCTATACATTGGCGATGATTTTTGTCATTGCAGGAATTTTTATCGTTGTCGGTGTGTTCTTTTACAGTCGCAGAAAGAAACCAAACTCTTTGGCTCAACAATTGGAAATTATCGTAAGTAATTTCAATACGAAAAGTAATTTTTCCAAGTGTCTTTTTGGCGAAGCCTCTTTCACCCAATCAACGCAAAGACTTTTTTCATTCCTAAGACGGAAAACTGATGTTTTCCGTTCTATTTTAAAACAGTTTTCTGAACCCGCTGAATGAACAATATTCTACGAAACTCGGAAAATTATATGTTCTTGACTAGCCTGATTGCAGCCATTGGCTTCGCCGCCGCCGGCTGCAAACCTTACACTCGTGAAAAATATCATATTTTTCCTAGTTACGTAAATCCCTATTCTTCCATTGAGTAACTACACTTAATACAATAACAAAATTGGAAAGACACATTGTTGTCACACTATTGGAATAGCAAGCGAACTTTATCAAAAAATAAATAAAACATTGAAATGGGTATAGTAAAGTAGCGATAGAGCGAAGTCAAAGAAGTTGATTAATTCCCTAGGTGCGTCTAGATGCAGTGAGGTGCAGTAATTTGCTGTGAGGTACAGCTAAGTTCAGCTAGGTTCAGAGAGGTGCAGCTAGGTGCAATGAGGTGTAGTGCACACACTGACGGACGGACAGGAAGTGTGAAAACATAAAGTAGCTATCGCTACTTAATACTTTGCGACAGATTAGTGACGCGCCATGACGATGCTATGGACAGTGTAGGACAGGAAGAAATAGACTTTGCATTATGTGTGATCTAACGATCAACCTAAATTTTCTTGCTCAGGCCCTAATTGTATGAAAATGGCTTCTAGTCGAATGCATCAGTTGATCAATCATTCGAATGTAGACGAGAAAGTTACTTTTTTCGATTGTCTAAAATCTCTGAATAAAAAGTTCGGATGCTTCGAAACCTATGACATTTGTTGAATCCGGAAAAGTATACGGAATTTCAGATTACAAATTAACAAATTATTTTATTTTTAGACAATTAAGATTAATTCTCTTTCTCCAGTCGTCAGAGATACGAACATCAAACAATGCTGTCAAATATGCCCGCTTTCATGATGAAGATACAATGCGTGGCGATAATATTGAAACAATATTCACGGCCCAGTGAATCCGTCTTCAATGAAAATGTTTTTGTATGGAGTGGCAGACGAGGATTCTAGATGAAAGTTTTGCAGTTTGTCTTTAGAATCACCTCGCTATTTTACAGAGCACAATTTCTTTTAATAATTTAGTGAACTCAGTACATTTTTGTTAATAAATCTTTCAAAATTTCTTTGATGTTTTTTTTTGAAAAATTAAAAATGTTAAAATCTATGAATTCCAAACTGTTTGCCTTCGTACTTCTTCCATAGGTGAAATTCCTGAATTGTCGTCGCTCTGAATGTAACTACCAAAAACCACTTGAACGGCCCTAGCTCAGCGGCCCTTCGTCCAAATTGGCCTATTTATCCCACACCCAGTTTTGGTATTTCATTTCAGGGGAAAAAAATTTTGAGAATCGGTTAAGATTTACTGTTTACGTTTAATGTTTACGGACGGACGGACTGACTAAAATTTTTTTTGCAATTCGGCATCTAAAAGTACCATGATCGATGCTCTCCCCTTACTTCCCTACTCTAATCAAAAGGTTAAAAACTTCATGATCAACGCATAGGATTCATAATTCGTATGGGTACAAAAAATTTAATTCATCGGCATATTCGAGTTCAAAAACACAAAAATGTTATGAAAAGTATTGAAAACTTTAAAGTTCTAGAACTGGGAAGATGATGGCGTATTCTGGAGGATAAATCTTTTGCCAAATTCCTCAGTAATGACCAGTACTCAACTTTTACGAAGAGATTCCTGAACAAATCTCTATCCCTCCATCTTATGCTATTTCATGTATTTTATATTATAGATGTAGTGTTGTGTTGTCAAGTGTAGCGTAGTGAAGGGAAGTGTAGTGTAGCGATGTGTAGTGTTGTGTAGCGAGATGTAGTAAGAAGAATTGAGATATATTGTGGAGTGGTGACATGTAGTGTAGTGAGGTGCAGTGACGTTGTGTTTTATATTATAGATGTAGTGAATTGTAGTAAGGTATAGTGTAGTGTAGTGAGATGTACTAAGGTGTGATATGTAGTGAGATGTAGTGTAATATAGTGAGATGTAGTGTAATGTTGTGAGATGTAGTGTAGTGTAGTGAGATGTAGTGTAGTGTAGTGAGATGTCGTAAGGTTTAGTGCAGTGAATTGTACTGAGATGTAATAAGGTGTAGTAAGGTGTAGTGAGATGTACTGAGGTGTAATGAGATGTAGTGTAGTGTAATGAGATGTACTAAGGTGTAGTGAGATGTAGGGTAATGTAGTAAGATGTATTGTAGTGTAGTGAGATGTAGTGAGGTGTAGTGTAATGAAATGTACTGAGATGTAGTAAGGTGTAGTAAGATGTACTAAGGTGTAGTGAGATGTAGTGTGGTGTAGTGAGATACAGTGTAGTGTAATAAGATGTAGTGTAATGTAGTAAGATGTAGTGAGGTGTAGTGTAGTGAAATGTAGTAAGGTGTAGTGAGATGTAGTGAGGCGTGGTGACATGTAGTGTAGTGAGGTGCAGTGATATTGTGTTTTATATTAAAGATGGAGTAGATCGAGGCGGGAGTTGGGGGGATTATCGTCTATAGATAACGAATTAGCAATAGTCCATCTTCACTTTTTTTCAATTCAAAGTTGAGCAAAATCTGTGACACGGATTTTCGAGGGTCGGTGAAACTTTTTCGCAAATATATCAGCAAGTATAGAACGGCAATTGTTCATTCTTGTGTCAATTTTTTTTTGTGGAAATTGGGTCAGTGGTCTGGACACTGGGACCAATTGAATGGACGAAACCGAGTCTCTGCGCAGATTATTTTTGCCTATATTTGCCCAACTATGCAAAATAGAGATTTACTGTCAAAGGAAAAGTTAAAATTTTAGAGAACACATGTTTCAGGGTGTTGGGAGAAAAATGGCCCTATACTGTGATATGACCACTTCTAGAATTGGTAGAGATGACTCATATCTCTAGAACTATGAAAGTTGGAAAGTTGCTTCCAAAGGCAACGTTTTAGAGAATAAAATTTTACAGAACACATGTTTCAGGGTTTCGGGAAAAAGTGGCCCAATCCTAGAATTGGAAGGTATGACTCATATCTGTAGAACTATGGCGGTCTGAAAGTTGTTTTCAAAGAAAAGTTGTATAGAATAAACTTTTAGAGAACACGTGAAAATTACATGGTAAAACATTCTGAGCACATTTTTCGTAAATTTCTATGCCAAATTCAACATTTCGCATGGGTAGACAATAATAGTACATTACGCATGTGCTTCCAAATTGGTTGTTTTGACTCGTAGGAAGGTTGCTGCATGAGCCGAAGGCGAATGCTGTAATCTTACGAGTCAAAACAACTATTTGGAAGCACTTACGTACTATATTTTACATGTTGATGCTCGGTTAATGCGTTTTCCGAGTCGCTTGCGACGAGGTAATGACGCATTCACCGAGCAGAAACATGTAAAACATTATGCATTGCACCTGCTACATAAATCATTACTTCCGAAACAATTCTGGAAAGTCGAAAACTCATCCGTTCATTTTGACGGAAACAGTTGTTTTGACGAGCGTAGAGATTGGATAACCAAGCCGAAGCTTGTTCTTCAAAAAAACACTCGTGAGTTTGGCTCGTACAGCTACGATCATATATTTTTGGCCACAAACAAATCAATTTCTTTGTTTGTTGCAGAAAATATATGGGCGATTCCACATGTATGTAATGTAAGGAACGAAAATTTCTCCTGAGTCACCCAAGGGTCCAATTTTAGTGTTCTATGAAAAAATTGTTCACAACTGTAATATCTAATTTTCTGCCGAACGTATGATTTCGTTATTTCCTACGGTTAAGGCAGTATTTCCGTTCCTTACATTACAGGCGTCGCGATTTGCATAGAATGGGCCATATGATCGTAGCTGTATCACAAAATTGTGTCCTCATGTAATAAATTACTTTCGTAGGGTCTAATGTAATGTAGTAAGAGGGGGCTCGGCTTAAATAAAAGAAAATAAATAATTTTTTATGTAAATTTCATAATTTTTAATATAAAAATTAATCGATAATGACACAAAAACTGGTAAAACGAAAATAAATAATAATAAGAAATGAGCTTGAATTGCTTTAGTTTTTCCAAAGTTGAAAGTGAAAGTGTAACAAAATGAAAACATTCGTATGTATGTGCGAGAGTGTGTTGGTGAACAAATATGTTTATTGAAACCAAACGTCAATTCTACACCAAAAACACTCTAGCGTGTTTAATAAAACATTATGCAGTATTATGAAGTATATAAAATACTTCACAACATCGTAATATACTATTACTCCTCAAAACACATGAAAAATTCGTGGAAGACGAATAATTTTAAACAAAAACTTTCCAATTATATTTAGAAATAAAGAAAACAATTGGAAAAACCTTGCAATTTAATTTGGGATTTTTTTTGTTTTCTGTCATGGGCTTGTATTCCATTGTATTTCACGAGCCAATTTAAGTAAAACTGGTGATGCTTTATGCTCCCTTTGTGTCACTATTCCACTCAAATACTCCATGTTTGGATTCCCTTTACAAAGGTCCATGAGAGCGTAAATAGTATATCTGTACAAAACTAAAAGGTGAATTTTGGTTAAGCTCGTGTTATGGAAATAAAACTTAGAGCAAACTCACAAATGTCGCCTCCTTCGGCTTCTATCAAATTAACAAGTTCTTCAATTATTCCACTGTCTTTGGCCTGAGAGAATAAATTGTTATCATTACGCAAACTCCTAAATTTAACATCTTCGCCCTTACCATTTCCTTATGACTATTATTGGTCTTAACTAAATTCGATATTGTCATCAATAGTGCATGTTTGAGCATGTTAATCGTCGAAAAAGCTTCCACGGCTACATCCGCATTATACCTTATGAATGTCAGCAACTGTACAACGTTACGAAGCAGTTCAAAGTCAAATTGATCCAACGAATAATATTTTTCGTTTGACACTATAGCGATTACTTTAAATAACAAGAATATCGATTGGAGATCTTCAGAGGATGGACACCCCAAGTTCTGTTGACACTTTGAAATGAAATCATTGCACATGGAAAACAAATGCTCTACTGAAATAGGAATTCCTTTTTGGCCATCAGCATATTTTCGTTCCAAATAATCAATCGTAAACTGCAGTAACGCTAGTTTTTCACAGCCAGTTATGTTCAGGTACATGATGGAGAAATTTTTCTCGTATATAATAAAATGTTCAAGAAAAGTGGTCAGTCCTTGTTCTTTCAGTGGTGCTTTCGCTTTGACTCTTTCGTTGTAGAAGCTATGTAATAGAATGTTCAACATAGTTGTTGCTTCATTTCGACCTTGACGTCCTATAGAATGGATGTTATAAACGATCAACCGACAAGTGTCTTTATAGGGAAAGTCTTTTCGCAGATATTTCAATAATAGTCCGTGGCATTCTTTCCAGATTTTTTTTTGATTCTCTGTATTTCCAGCAACCAAGTTAAATATAAGTTGCCATGCACGACTAGTTATGTCTCGGTGATTCGGTTTTGGGAAGGCGATAATACTTTTTAAAAAACCGAATGCTTCCTGTGCAATTATCCATTGTCGGTCTTTTCCAAGTTTGGACACTTCAATCAATACTTTCAGAGTCTTTTGCAGAGATTCTAATTTCATTTCCTCCATTGAATGCCAATTTCCATCAATTGATTCCCAGATTTGTGCTGCTTTATTCCAATACGGGATATTGCATGCAGATACGAGTAATTCGTCATGCCATCTATGTAATGAGCAAAGGGTAAAATCTTGCACAGTTTGAAAGAAATGAAAATGTCACTTACTCGAAGTTAAATTTTGAAGTTGCCATATCGCTAGGTGGAGGTCGTTGATAGTTCCGCTTCCTATAAATAATTAAAATAACATTTTAGACTATTCACGTCTACATTTGAGAAAAATGTGATTAATTGCTTAGTATAATGACACGTGAGAGGATTTGAGTTGTTAGAAATTCCAAGTTTGATTTGTTCTTCAGGATATAGTAGATTGATGTTTTGTCATCGAATGAGCTTCTCGTAAGAAATGTTGTATTCAATCGAAGGACAAAGCGGATTCAAGGGTTAAAATATTTCTTGTGGCTTTAATTCTCTTTACGTCATCCAGACTAGAGGAATCAAAAAATTTTACTCCGTATTTCTGTGTGTCTCGAATGCCATCTGGTAAGCTTTACGTGTTAATTAGATCCAATCCAATAAGAATAACAATGAAACATTGAAAATACGTTTCTCTTAGTTCTGAAACGTCTACAATTTTGAGACCTGTACAAAGCTACGAAGTACCTTCAAAGATTCGCCGATTTTGGAATGACTAATAGATATCTGGATATCTTATTTCAGGGAATTTCATTCCAACAGTTGAATTCTGAGTAAATACTTGACTGTCCCTGAAAGCTTTCGTTATTTTCTGTTTGATTTATGATCCAAAATGCAAGTAATTTTTAGGGGAAATGCTTAATCGGGCCTTTTACGAAACAAGCAAAGCGTATTTTGGTAGAAATCGAAGGAGTAGTTCGGACTTTGAAGATCATACAGTAGACCAAACTCGAGATACTCGGCCGTATACGAGTTGGAGTAGTTTTTGTTAAAAATGTTGTTAAGAAGTTGATATTTAGCCTCGCTTCCTTCCTTGGCCTTTGTTTGGGACAGTGGAACTACACATTTATTTTTGATATGTTGCAGAAAACGTTTTAAGGACGCCTAATTGATAGAATAATTTTTTCCGATTCAGAACTAACACAATGAAACGGGTAACAGAACGCGTCGTCCTACAGTCAACTTACAGCTCATGAAGTTTCAATCAACTCGCTCTCAGATTTTAGAGCCTACAATCAATTTCCATTTTTGGGTACTTACTAATTCAACATTCTCCTATATCGTTCTAAGATGCTTCAAAATGTTCGCCAAAGCTAATAAACTGTCACCCTTACCTTGATACTTTCTGAAGTTGGAAACGATGAATACGCAAAATAACATGCTAGTGAAGTTTCTGCAAACTGGGCCTTTCATAAGATATTTTACCTTATATGATTCTCTCAATCATTCAATATTAGTGTGAAAGTGAAAAACATGGTAGCTTGCCCAGTTTCATATTTGCTAAGCTTGCCTGAGTTTTAAGAAAGAAATGTGAAATAAATCGCGAATTAATTTGCTGCAGCTTTGGTAAATTACCTTCGGACTTTCAACTTTTTTTGATGAGTGGTAAGGCTACGGCCCAACCTGAAGGGGAGGGCTGTATTTCCACTCGCCAACATACAAATTAACAAGCACTTAGGTAATGCTGATTTACACAATAGTCCTAATAGCAAAACACAGGTGTACTCAAACTGTCGTGATGCGCTGAAATCTGTCTTTGTTATGTAGAAGATTCGTGAAGAATGTGCACACCAATGCATGCATTTACGAAGTATATGAAATGTAAAATGCACATTTCAAATTCTTGAGAATGTAAAATGCACATTGCATACGCTTCTTTTTTATAAGAGCATGCGACGCACATATACAGCTTCTCTTTCAAATACACGAACGCATACTATCGTGCTCCGAAAGTATGACACGTATGACATCGTGCTCGTTCGTCGATAATACGAACATGATTATAGGGTGGATCGGTTCGAAATTATTGTTTTTTTTTTTATTTTTGCGGTTTAGTCGTGCCAGTAGTCGATTTATTGAGTAGAGAAATTTCTTCATGTAGAGGTTTTTGAAGCGATCATTGCCCGAAGGGTTCACTGCGTTATAGGTGCGTTATAGATGCGTTATAGGTTTCTTCAGGTAAAATGTCACGAATAGTCTCAAATTTATTTTGTCTTAACACTGTTTATGAAAAAAATCAATTATGTGAGAATACAGGTCGTCAAAGTTGAATTTTGGTTCACAGCTATGAGTGAGTCAACTTTGAAATTACGTGTACAGAAATTTGAAATTTTCATTTTAGTTACATTTTGAGGGAAAAATACCTCCTGCAAAAATCACAAACGGTAATTATTTTGTAAATTTTTGTAACTTTCGGCCTCAAATCACATTCAAATTATTTTTCCCGTGAAAAACAACGTATTTTCCTTTTTCGAAGAGCTTCAAACAATATCTTGCGGTCCTAAAGATCAAGAAACAGCACTTCTTGCCCTTACTGGGAACTTAAAGACTTACCAGATTCGATATCTCAAGCGCAAAGCCTCTCTAGTTGCTACAAGTGTGTGTGAGGTGGAAAGGTTTTTGAAAAGAAGACTGATACGATTCGAACTCTAAGTTATAGGTATGAACATATTTTTATTATTGTAATAATAGTCAAGGAAAAGTGATCGAGCTAAGCCATCATTGCGACCTGTTAAGCCTTAAAGTAAAAATTTTGATGTAAACCAACGCATAGAGTGTAATTTTAGAGAGAATAGAATAAGTTAACTGTAAAAAACTGTTTCACGCATGTGTGCTTGAGATATCGAATTTGGTTAGGCTTTAAGTTCCAGTAAGGACAAGAAGTGCTGTTTCTTGATCTTTGGGACCGCAGGATATTATTTGAAGCTTCGAAAAATAAAGAACGTTGTTTTTTACGTGAAAAATAATTTGAATGTGATTTGAAGTCAAAAGCTACAAAACTTTACAAATTAGGAGCTGTTCACAAATGACGTACGGATTTTTTAGCGATTTTTGACTCCCCCCCCCATTCTTTGTAAAGAAGCCGTACAATTCCAAAGACTCCCCTTTAAACGTGCGTATTTAAAAACGCGCGTCTTTTGTCCATTATTGTGCCCTATGTCGTTCGACCCCACTTCAGGAAGATTCATTGACTTTTCAAAACATTAATGCAGCAATAAAAATTGCTCATTATTTGGAGTCGATGCGATTGTGTGAAAGCTCAACTTAAAAAAAAATATTTGTATCAAGTTGAGCTTTCAAACAAAGTACTTTATTTTCTTGTACGTACGACTTGACTTTGACCCCCATACCCCACCGTACGCAACCGTACGAATTCTGGAACCTCCACTCATACCTAAAACCTGCATACGTCGTTTGTGAACAGCTCCTTATTTACGGCTTGTGATTTTTTCCCACAAAATGCGAACAAAATGAAAATTTCGAAACCTAAGCTCAAATACAAGTTCTTTTTCGGATTCCTTATGAAATTTTAGGAAGAAATGAGCTTTCGTACGGTATCATTGCAGTATAAAAGTTTCTTTATGTTGACTCACGTATGTGTACCAAAACTCATATTTGACGACCTGTTCTTCTCACATAACTGATTTTTTTCAAAAACAATGTTCAGACAAAACAAACTTTAGACTATTCCTGACATTTTCCTTGAAGAAACCTGGTGAACCCTTCTTTAAAAGCTCTTTACATTAAGAAATTTCTCTACTCGAAAAATCACAGGTGTTGATTTTGATGACTAAACCGCAAAACCACAAAAAAATGTTATTCCAGAAAAATTTTCGAGGACCATAACGGTCACTAGAAACTTTGTCGAAGTTGAGCAAAAAATCAAAAATTTCGAATCCATCCACCCTAATTGGCTGATTCCATCGGTAACACACACATTTTTGCTACCATATGACCTGAAGAACGAATGTCCTTCGTCTCATGCTAATGTAAATCATATTGCAAGAGTGAAAGAGTCGTTACCCAGGCGACTGTACCGCTGGAATTAGCCACATGTAGAATGTTGTTGAGGAGAAGAAATTGTTTTCATGTTTAATTTTCTAAGCAAAAATCTTGGTAAAGAAATTATTTGACCATGATAAGAACGTATGCTTTATCTTAATCTGAAAGAAAAATGTACTTTGTGGGCTTTGTGTTGACCAATATGAGAACAATGTAAAATTCGTTACATTACTCAGGATATTTCGGTCATTACAAAATTCTCGATGTGTTAGTGAGTCTCGAAGGTATCGTAATATCATTATATTGCAATACTCTTTCGACTCACTAACACATCAAATTTTATAACGACGTGCTCTCACCCCGAGTTAGGTAAATAACTATTACTCGTTAAAGCAATGTAAAAAGGTTCGCAAAGTACTGAAAGCCTCTATGAATAAACTTTTCAAATAATCACATGTTACTCACGAAGACAATTAAGGAAAGGAAATGGAGTTCAATTTTCATAATCCATTCATTGATAACGTATGTATGTTCAACATGATGTCAAACACTTAAATTACTTTTTAAATTAGTGTCATTAAGAGTGTCTTTAGTATTTTGAACGACGAACAATTATAAATAGTAGCAGATTTGTTTGAGGATATGTTGGAATAAGGAATTTTCCTTTCACAAAACGTTCTAATTGCACATTTTACTTTAACGAAGAAAAATTTAGCGGCTTGTGTGAAGTTCACATGAGTTCACATACGTTGAAATTTTCTTTACAAAATTCACTTCTTTAAGGATTTATTTTGTTTTTATATGTGAAATTAAAGGACTCTTTAAGATCAAAGAGTAATCGTCAGGTTCATTAAATCCCGACTTAAAAAAGTCAATCAAACACATCACACCGAAGGGTTAGGATTCCCTTGATTTCGGCGTGTACAAATTGAACACTTTGAATAAATTATACAACACTTATGAACCGGTTTAGCACTTGAAGACGACGCTGAGGGTGCTAGGAGTCTTCCAACGTTTGCTAAAATTTGCCACTGTTTCTTCAATGAAAAGCAATCTTGCATGTGGTTCAAGGTTTCCAAAATTTCGCAAAAGGAAAATTCAGTTCAATTTGAGGCCAGAGTCATCTTCCGATACATCTAAAAATTTGATATTTTTGGTACGTTCTTCCATAAAATTGTGCACAAGGAATTCCGATGAATTTCACATTTTTAACATAAAAATAATTCGTATGGAATTTTTACAATGTCCAACGAAAATCTAAGATTCACAGAAAAGCTTGTAAACATCGAATGCACGAGGTTTACAAAATTATAGGAAAACCAGCATTAGAAAAGTCACAGTATTGTTTTTTCAGTTTTTCGATGTAGCTTTAATGTCTGAGTTTTCTTTTCATCAACAAAACACTTAAGCTAAACAGCTATTTGCAGAGTTTCGAGATCAAAAAATTTCCATAACACGTTTCACCGCATTGTATGCAAATTGCAGCAATTTCTCAGTAAAAATTCAACAGATCAGCTTTATTAAAAGGAAAATTGGTTTTTATTCGCATTGTTTTCACGTAGTAAATCGGCCAAAAGTGATGCAAATAGCACTCGTTGTAGGGCCAATAAAGCATAAAAAACATAACCCAATATTACGTTCAAAACGCATCGGCGTATTGTTGTCTCTTTATTTGTATAAAATGTTTGGAAAAATCTTCACACCTTGAAATTGTTTGAAGCGTTAGCAATTATTTCAGTTGTAGTAGTTGATTATTCGTCTAATAAAAATTTATTTCTTCCTTCTTTGAAGTTAAAAACACAAATGAATTGAATAAAATACATCGATCATTTTATAAAATGTGACCAAGTTTCAAAGCAAAAAATGAATCATTGCGTGCATGGGGAGACTACTGTAATATCGACTTCGTTTGACAAACAACAAAATGGAGACTTATTTAAAACACTACATAATATTTTCATTGCTTATATTGTAAACGATTGAAATGTTTTCATTTTGTCTTATAAATTTTGTTCTTTCGAACTGATTCGTCTTGAAAAGAAAACGCCGTCCTTACACTTTGAAAAATTACATACATTTTTTGGGACAAGGTCCGTAATGGTGCAATCAATTCATACCACTATAAATAGTGGTTAAAAAAATGTTTGTTGTCTGAAATTGTGTCGGCTTTCTAGAGCAACGTTTCTGTGTAAACCAAATGAAATCATATTGTACTTTGGGTGCTCCAATTATGCGAAAATATGTTATATTATACAGAGCGTGCAACGGCAATGAGGATGATAATATGAAGAGTGTTGCACCAGCAGAGATTCGTGAGATTATCCATCCTGCTTTCTCTTACATACTTATGTATATAGGTACTATGAAGGAATGAAGAAATATGTCCGCTGCATGAAAATGGAATCAATTTTGTCATTACGCGATGGATACGTATGAAAGTGACAAAACAGAACACTTTTATACAGAACAATCAATGACATAATTCGTTTTACGTAACCGTCATCTGAGAAGTAAAGATGAAAATACGTAGTTTGGGTATAGTATGTACATCGCAACCCACACATATATAATTCACGCTGAATTGTTCTGCTGAAAATACGTAATACGAGTGTAATCCACATACGTTTTACGTAATTTCCCAACACTACGAAACATTTCGCATTTCACTTCTTTCTTTACTTTTTGTGTTCATTTTTTGTCACCGAGAACAGGTTACATAAGTCATTCGAAATGTTTTCGTATATGCATCATTATGCGATGTTTTACCACTATAAGGCGAGAACATAACAATATTCGATTTCTGATGTCCACTTGTGTATTATTGTCTTGTATTTTACTTCTTATGCAGTTAACGCTTGTGGAAGTTTTTGGACCCGTACCAAGTACAAAGGTCCTATACGTTTACTACAATACATTTTATATTAACATTGGATAGATCGAGGCGGGAGTGAGGGGATGCATTTAATATTATTGAGAGATGACGAATCAGCGAAAAAAAGTCCATAGCGTCATTTTTTTCTAAACTGATCTCCCTATACTTTCTTTCTTTTTCCTGAAAGGTACATATGTCCCATGATTTAAGTTCAACGATGAGCAATCATTCAAGTGGTTCCGGAGATATGGTTGAAAAAGTGACCAAACACATGGTCGCTGAAACGGTTTCGCAAATATCTTAGCAAGTATAGCACGGAAATTGTTCGTTTTGGTGTAAAATGAAAGCAATTGATCTCACAAAACTGGGATTTTTTTTTGTGGAAATCGAGTCAGTGGTTTGGGCACAGGGACCAAAGAAACGGACGAAATTGGCCATAAAAGAAAGTAGATGGTTTTTCGTCTATATTAGCTCAACTATTCAATATGGAGATTTACTGTCAGGGTTTCAGGGTTTCAGGGAAAAATGGAGCAGCCCTGGGTAACGATCACCTCTCGCAATGTAAGGGATGACTCATATCTCTAAAATTATGGCAGTAAGAAAGGCAAAGTTGTAGAGAATAAAATTTCAGAGAATAGGTGTTTGAGGGTTTTAGGGGAAAATAACCTCATACCGGGATTTAGTAACTTCCAGATTTGGGAGGGATGACTAATACCTTCAAAACTATGGCACTTAGGAAGTTGTTTCTAAAGGCAAAGTTGGTGAGAATTACATTTTAGAGAAAATAGTTTAAGGATTTCTTGAAGAAACTACGTTGGTCCTCTTTTTGATATGGTGCAGGGGAGAACATTTCGGCCATCAAATCAATGGTCTCAGACGTACTTCGGTAGCCCCTTTGACGTTACCTTCGGTAATTTCTATGGATCTTAGAAATTCTGATAGCTATAAAGAAGGTAAAACATTGAATTGTTTGCTCATTTCTATTTACTTACGGCTTTTTGCAGCATCTATTTTGTTTGCCACATCTATTCTGATACGTACGGGCCTTTGCTTATGTTTTAAATTATTGGGGAATTCCATGCAATGAATTTTGTATATGACCTGGGAACCGTGTCAATCTCCTGAAGCGTACAAAGATGCGAGAGTTGTGATGTATGAAACATTTTTCAGGAAAAACCTTATCTGTAAGTCTCTCATACAAGAAAACACTGTCAGACGAACGGTTTAACCGGAAAACGTGGTTCCCAGGTCATCTACTTTTTTATTTTCAACTTTTCAATGGAATAGCCCATTATTGGACCCGTACGAAGGACGAAGGTCCTATACGTTTACTACAAATTTAGGGCTCCCACACATTCAATATTTAAAAAGTTGTCCGTCTCCACTTTTTTTCGAAACGGCTGCTCCGATCACCCTGAACTTTTTTTTCTCTGAAAGGTACATATGTCCCATGGGTCAAGTTCAAAGATGAGCAAACTCGAGCAAGTAGTTTCGGAAATATGGTCGAAAAGGTGTCCAAAAACATGGTTTTTTGGGGGTAGGTGAGACTTTTTCTCAGATATCTCTAGAATTAAGGCAGTTAGAAAGCTACTTTCTGGGACAAAGTTGTAGAGAACTAAATTGTAGCGAACACGTGTTTCAGGGTTTTCTCCAGAAACGTCCCAATCCCGAGATTTAGCCACTTCTAGAATTGGAAGGGATGATTCATATCTCAAGAACTATGATAGATAGAAAGTTGCTTTCAAAGGTCAAGTTGTAAAGAATCAAATTTTAGCGAACACGTCTTTCAGGGTTTTCCCCAGAAACGTCCCGATCCTGAGATCTAGCCACTTCTAGAGTTGGTAGGGATGAGCCATATCCCAAGAACTATGGCAGATGAAAAGTTGCTTCCAATAGCAAAGTTGTAGAGAATTAAATTTTAGCGAACACGCGTTTCAAGGTTTTCTCCAGAAACGTCCCGATCCCGAGATTTAGCCACTTCTAGAATTGGTAGGGATGATTCATATATCAAGAACTATGACAGATGGAAAGTTGCTTCCAATAGCAAAGTTGTTGAGAATTAAATTTTAGCGAACCCGTATTTCAGGGTTTTTCCCAGAAACGTTCAAATCCCGAGATATATCCACTTCTAGAATTGGTAGGGATGATTCATATATCAAGAACCATGACAGATAGAAAGTTGCTTCCAAAGGCAAAGTTGTAGAGACTTAGATGTTATCGAACAGGTGTTTCAGGGTTTCCCCGAAAAATGTCCCAATCCTGAGATTCAGCCACCTTTAGAACTCAGAGAGATAAGAACATTAGACAACGCGTGATTGATGTCAGAGTTCAGAAAATGTACTTCGAGAGGGCTTTCGACATTACTTTGGGTAATTTCTGAAAGTCGTTTAAATTCTGATAGTTCTAAAAGAACTTGACTATGCACTCTGATGAGCATTATATTTATGATAATAGTAAGAGTTTGGTACATCAATGCTTTTCGCACGTGAAGGCTTTACGTACGGGTCTTTGCATGTGTTTACGCATTATAATTATGATTATTGTGTTGATTTTCTTAAAGGCATTTTTCCATCTAACAAATTTTACTAGCGATGCAACGTTGTGTATAATTAAAGTGATATTAATTCGAAGCATTGTGGGTCCGATTGGTTGGAGCGTTAATTGACAATTTGTTGAAAATTATAAAATTCAGGTAAAGCCATCCATTCTGAGGTGTTGAGAAGAAAGAAATAAAGCAATTACAACTAAGAAAAAGAGACCGCAAGTTTTTCCCGCTTGGTCATCCTATAAAAGTGAAAAAAAAATTATGCCTTCAAACGAATCAGAATGTTAACCAAAACGTTTTTTGAAATGGGTGGTGAGATAGGAACATTTTAGCCATTTTTTTGGGACACTCATTATAATTTGCACATTCTGAACCTTAAAACGTATCACCAGTTTCAGATGTTTTGTCATTGTTATCACAATATCTAAACATCTAAAAAAGTGAAAAATAGGAAAAGAGTTGAAGATGTAAATTACAAATTTTTTCATTGTATGACTTCTGTAGAAAAACTGACATCATTCATCACAAAACGTTGATTCCGTTTATTTATTAATCAAAATCCCATAAAACTCTAAATTTCAAATTTTTTGAACCGCACAAATTCGCACATTAGAGAGGTTAAAGGAAATGCCCTAGGGAAAAAATCAAGTTTGGCCTCGCAAGAGATCTTAGCCCTACTTTTGGGCGGACCAAGGACTCAAATTTTTCTTATACTGTACTGTATTCGATTACCTTTCAAATAGAGAAACAATAAAGAAAATAGTCTCTGCTAGAGACCTACGAGTTTTTGTACATAACTCGCGTGAATCTTTCCCGATTTTCATAATTGTTTTTCGACAGGTCTATGAAAGCGCAGAAATATGTAGTTGAAACTTTTTTGAGATTGGGCACTTGAATTTAGCTAGGGCACTAAAAACGAGTCTCTGCTAGCGCCCTACATGTTTTTTGCACATAACTCGATGAAATCTCTTCCCATTTTCAAATTTTTTAATCGAGAGCTCTAGGACTGTTTCAAGTTTTAAGTAAGAAAATTTTTGATTAGAAACCCTTGGACTCAGTCACTCTAGGGCACAACGTGTTTTTTTACATAAATTGGATAAATCCTAGCTGATTTTCTTGATTCTTTTTCTATTTGAGAGGGAAACCGCGTTCCGAATTATTTTCAAAAACAAATTATGGCGCGGTGCCTGTGCTTGGGATGAAGTGGGCCTCAGCTCGGTCCTAAGGTCGGCCCTTTCGTAAGGTCCCCTAGCCCAAAAAATTGCTTTCTGCCATGTTGTAGAGAAAATTGAGGAGAACACTTTTGTCAATTTGTGAATCAATTTTGTGATTTCGGGAGGGTTTTTTTACACTGTTGCTTCGGACGAGCTTATCATTATTGTCCTCTCGGAAATGTCCAATACAATTTAATGTGGACTTAATATCATACACTTAAGAGTTAAGGCAATATTTACTTAAATACGTTCGAATCTTTTCGTAACATCACAACTACTCTGTTTGCCACAATTTATTCTGATACGCTCGGGACCTTTGCATATGTTTTTCTATTGTTAACCCAGTCTTATGTCACTGACAAAAACATAAAACTGCAGTAAGTTGGCCCTAATTTTGCTGGCGTTCGCCCGAAAATGTCCAAATCCTTTTTTGACGCACTTTCAGGAGAAAAAAGATTTTGCAAATTAGTCAACATTTACTCGAGTTTTCTTCAGGCATCATTTAAATGTTCCAATAAAAACGCAAATGTTCCAGAAGAAAATGTTTTAGTTACTTTTTAGACCCGTACGAAGAACGTAGTGCTTCGAAAAGGAGTTTAGTGCGTTTACCACGACGTTTGTAACCAGTCGAATTTCGACCCGGGAGTAGGGGGGAGCATCGATCATGGTCGTTAGATGACGGATCAACAATAAAAAAAAATGTCCGTCCGTCCGTCAACACGATAACTCTAGTAAAACTCAACCGATTTTCAAAAACTTTTTTTCCTTGAAGATAATTGAAAAATCTTTAATGGGATTGAATCTGGGCTCTGTCGGCCCAAGGGCCGCCGAGCTAGGGCCGTTTAAGTGGTTTTTGGTCTTTCGTTCATAACGCGAGTAAATATTTTCCGATTGTCATTAATTTTTTTTTGTTTGAAAAGAGGGTTCTTTTACACCGTTTCTTCGGACCGGTTTTTTAATATTGCCCTATCGGCAATTTCCAATACAACTTAATGTGGACGTAATTTCAAACACTTAAGAGTTAAGGCAATATTTAATTAAATACGTTCGAGTCTTTTCGTAACATCAACTATGTTGCTGGGCGATTCCATTGGTAGGTTGCGAGGGAACCATGTGTTCTTGCTAAACCGTGCACATACGAGATTTGTGTTATATGAGGAAAATTCAATGTTCAATAGGTTCAATGTACAACTCATTCATGCGAAAGAAGTCCAACCTTTGCAACTTTTCAATGGAATGGCCCTGCTACATCTATTCTGATACGTACGGGTCCTTTCATATGTTTTTATTGGTTTTGTTCAAAAAAATTATCTTTTTGTTCTAATCTTGAACACCTAAATTTCCAATAAATAAAGCAAATGTTCCAAAAGAAATTGATGTTGTTCCACAAAAAAATGGTTTTTTTCCAAAGTATCTAGTTGTTGCAATCAATTTTTGGAACATTTACATTATTTATTGGAAGATTCAGTGTTCAACGTTGGAACAAAAAAATTTGTAACCAAAAGGCAACTCAAGACCTGCTTCTCCCTGTTCAAAATTCGACTGGCTACCAACTAGTAGCTACCTGGAAGTTAATTTGAATAATAATTAAGAGTGAATGATACAAATTGTACGAAACTCAAATAAAGCACATCTCGGAAAAATAAATATTCTGTATACACGGGGGTGAGATGATTCGCATGACTATTATTGCCACATTGCTGGCCAAGAACATATAACGTAATATCCTCCTCCCGTGCTCCAAAGAAAAACAAATTTTCGCTATTTATTTACAATTTCTAAGGTTTTTTACTCATTTCTATGCATTATAACTGAAAATCGACAAAAGTTTTTTCCCCGTAAAATTTTCAGCATTACTCATATTTCGAAGCGTAATACATCATTCGTATTATCAATGTACTTACTATTGATAGTAACATGTGCTGAATTTTATAAACAGTTTCTATTCACATGATAAAGGTAAATATTTTTATCGATTGTTTTTGAAGCTTTCAAATGTCTTGTAAAAGAAATTCTTCGCTTCATCATGAAAATAGCTTCTAAACAGAGACGTGCGCCGTTTAATTGTTGATGTTTCATGCAAATCACACTACGTCAGTATATCAAACAAAATTATCTTCGGCTTTTATAACAAACTAACTAATTTTATAGCAAAAATTTCAAGGCAAAATAAATTTATTGTAGGTTCTTCAGTCAACTTATAATTTCATTATTTATGGTAAACATTTACGAAAGTCAGTTAAATTTTCCCCATCGATAGTTATTAGCAGCACAAAATATTTTTTAGCGAGTGTGACACCTTCAGCTCAAGTTGAATTCAAGCTAGCCGCCAATTTCCATTGACTAGTTTGCTATTGACTCATATTATTTTATCACATTCGAACCTATAATAAGCCAATTATTACCCCAATAACAGGGCTATAATCGACCTATTATATTCGACTTTCTTGTTAAAAGTAGGGTTGTAATGACGCTATTATAACCCGGTTCTTTAAAAGATGAGAATAAAGCGTGTGTTGTTATGACAACCGCATAATAAATCGAAAAATCAATCTAGACGACATTTTTTGCAACAAATTCGATGAGTGTTTTTATAGGAAATTTTTGATTTGTGTTTTTTTGTGCATAATTGGCAATTATAGGCTCAAATTTGACAAATTATCGTTTAATACAAGGGGAACAATCGCTTAATTATAGTCTCAGTGGATAAAAATTAGCAACCTCGACTATAATTACTTGATTATACCCCTTGTATTATAATATACCGTTATTCCATATGTAGAAAAATACTTCCCATCGTGGACATATACACAAAAATATCTCCCGTTTTGCGATCGATACTGGAACGAATTTTGTAATTTGTGAACTTCCATTACACTCGATATAACAAAATCGGTAAAGTTTTACTCGAGTTATCGAACGCACCTGTTATAGACAGACGGACAGAATTTTTTGTTTTTATCACAAATCTAAACACTGAAAAAACTTTCTTGCTAGTTGTGATAAAGTTCAGGCAAAAGCTTTTTTGTTTGCAGAGTTCTTTAGAGTCTAATGTCAGAATTCTAAAAACTCGTTAATGCGTTATTATCTTGCAACATTTCGTCATAAATCGAAGTTGATTTCGTCACAAGTCAGTTTTTAATTTTATTAACTTTATTGCTTACCAGCTGTTGAGCAGCTGGATTTACACTGGAATCTGCATATATGTATTGTAAACAAAATATTTGTATTTGATCATATTATTACATTCAACGCATTAACAACTCCCCTTTGACAGCGGTAAAACCAGATGAGGCAAATTACATAGTGACTTCCAAGACATGATGAATGAATTATTTGAGATACTTTCCTGACGGTTTAAGTATTGTGATATGAAATTCACCATACTGTGACATAAGCCGTTACCTCACTTGAGACGTGCCAATGGCATCGGAAATGTTTTGTACAAAAATTCAACTTGACATAATTTTTTGTACGAAATAGAATTTTGTCCCATCAAAAGTCGAGTGGCGACACACACCCGCAGTTCTGATCATTAAAAGCTTAAAGTTTAATAGATTTGGGTTCAGTTCGACTCAAAAAGTTAATCTTATTTTGGTGTACGTAGCAATTGAAAAGATATATAACTTTTGATAACAAACCATTGAATAGCTACTTAGTCAACAATCTGTGGCTATTTTTACACTCATTTTGATACATGACACAATTTATCTCAAGCAATGAATAAATACAATATCCATCCGCCGGTAACGGTCAGTACGTTATTTCTCGCTTTGGTGAGCTATTTGGCTCCTGCATAAAAACACTAAATCGGCAACATGTATTCGTCGTTGAAGTTTGTCTGTTTGGTGGTTGTATTTGCTACCTGTTTGTGTAAAAGTGATGCGTTCGTTGTTCCAAGAAACGAAAGTGAACTGGATGGTTGGATGGTGCAAAATAAGTTTAAATAATTTTACTGAACCCATTCTTTTAAAGGTGGTCCGTGCCGTAATTTTACAAATCAGAATATCTTGGACATTCTAGAAGAATTGAGAATTCGAATGCACTTGCCTATACCCCGTTTCAATATTCCACCTCTACATCCTCTCTTCATTGAGCACATCACTTTAGACAATTTCGATCTTTTGACAGGGTGAGAAATAGTTATTTATGCACCAAGTGCGCATGAAGGGATTAATGCCGTCATTTAAAGTAACAAGTAACAACCAAAATTTTATATAGACTCAATATTTCAATGCATAACATATCCTTCGTCGGCTTCCGAGATTTCCAAATGAGGGACTTGGATTTCAATTTACTCGGATTCAACTTTACCCTTCAAATGCTGATTCCACAATTAAATATTTCCGGACATCACGTATCGAATGGCAGTCTCTATGGATTAGTTCCAGTTATCGGCGAAGGACCAGTAAAGTAAGGACAATACCACTGGAATAGTACATACGAACTGATATTGTTATTTCTAGCCTCCAAATTGCCAATCTATTATTCGACGTTGCTGGACAAATGAACCACACTAACATTGAATGGGAAACTACAGATATGAACATAAATTTCACCATCACTGGTATCACCGGAGGTTTTGAAAATTTAACTGACAATTTCTTCAACGAACTTTTAAATCTCAGCGGTCCGGAGATTTTAGAACTAGCATGGCCTGGACTACAACCCACAGTTCAAGACTCTGTTGCTTGGGTGAGACGATTTTTTGATTAACTTTTGTCCGCTCAGATTTAAACGTTTTCTAACAACAAATTCTTTCTTAAACTGTACCAGGCTTTCACTGAATTCTTCAACGATTTTAACATTAATGAATTAATGGGATTTTTGTTCGGAGCTGGAATGGATTGGTCTGATGTTGATAATCCAACAACAGTAGCGCCACCACCCACAGCACCCGCCTCACCATAGATTATGGCGCCAACGATGGTGACACCAAAAACAACAACTTTATCAAAAAGATTGTCTCTTTTTATCTCCCGAAATAAATGTTAAATTTCTTCATATCGAACTGTTGCTGCTGTATTACTTAAGCTAAATTTAAACAGGCGACAGACGATCGTAATAATTTGATAAAATTGATATATTGTGATAATTCAAAGCTCTTGAGTACGTTCCAAATTTACTGATTTCGACCAAAAGTCAGTTTTTTTGGTGTCGTGAGTTTGTCTTTCGTCTGAGATAACACTTGTTGGCATTCAATAAATAAATAGAGAAAAAAGTACAGAGTAAAAGAGTTTCGCTCTCTGTATACGAAATTATTCTAGAGTTGGCAGATCTTTTTTTCGGTTTTTGATCAAATCAAATTTTTGCTTTTTTGATTTCGACTGTTTAGCATGTTTGAGGAAAGTTAGAACGCAAATTTTAGTGACGCCGTGTGTAGTTTTCTTTAAAAAAATGAGATCAAAAATGAGGAATCGGGCTTATTCTGATCTTTTTAATCAAAAATGCTATTTTCCTGATGTAGCACCAAATCGGTTATTTACACGAGTCTCTGACAACATTCAAAGCATCTTAGTCACCGTTAGACTTCGACCTATAACGAACTTAAGTATTGGCTGATACCTCTCATAATTTCTACCGCATTTTTCTCTTTCGAGAAGGGGGCCCTTCTATTTATAAATTATCACACCCCTATGTCATCGCAACGCGATAATGTCGACATCTTGAGCGATTTTTAACACTCAATAGATCTCGTAGATCCAATACACAGTGCTAGACCCCTTTGTGAGTGATGTCTATCTCGCCGAAAATAGATAGATCTTCGGAAAATTCGTATCGTTACATACCTTATTGTTTGATCTTTCGGCTCAATCAGCATGTCAGCAGCTTCGCGATGCCGTTGTGAAGCCAAAGCTAACACCCACATGGCAGTTGCTAAGTGTGTTTATGGGAAGTGAACGAGGGAGTGATATAGAGTGTTAAAGGAGAGGAACATGAACAAGAGAAAAAACCTACTTCGGTTCATTTGTCAAATTAATGCAATAGAAAATATTCTCATTTTGACGTGTGACCCCCGAAATAGACAATGCATTTTAAATTCTCCATTCTCTCATTTAACACACAATTGACAAGACTGACTAACTAAATCTTCGAGTTATGTAAAACGTCTTTATTCCGCTATTTTCATACCTAGAACGGTCTCACTCATTAAATTATTGTAAAGGAAGCCGATGAAAGAATTTCGTTTGTTGCAGTAACAATACGCGTTCAAAGGGCGGGCGGATTTTTCATATTATCTTATATTAGATATTAGGTAGATATTAGGTCCCACCTTGGCCTGTTTCTTTTTAGACCCGTACAAAGAACCAAGTTCTTCGAAAAGGGGTCTTATGCGTTTACCACGACGTTTGTAACTACCTGGGAGTAGGTGGGGAGCATCGATCCTGGTGCTTAGATGACGAATCAACAATAAAACGTTGTCCGTCCGTCCGTCACCGCGATAACTTGAGTAAAACTCAACCGATTTTCAAAATTAATTAATTAATCGAAATATCTTTCATGGGATTGAACCTAGGCATTGTCGGCCCAAGGGCCGCCGAGCTAGGGCCGTTTAAGTGGTTTTTGGTCTTTTGTACATAACTCGAGTAAATCTTTTCCGATTTTCATAATTTTTTTTGTTTGAAAGATCTGGGCATGGCCAATAATTTATGGAAGACACTTTTTTTAAATTTGAGTCCTTGGACTTAGCTACGGCACTAAAACCGAGTCTATGCTAGGGCCATACGTGTTTTTTGTACATAACTCGAGTAAATCTTTTCCGATTTTCATAATTGTTTTTTTAACGAAAGCCCTACTATTTGTAGAAGAAGCTTTTTTGAGATTGGGCCCTAGGATATAGCTAGGGCACTAAAAACGAGTCTCTGCTATCGCTCTTCATTTTTTGTATTTAACTCGAGTAAATCTCTTCCGATTTTAAAATTTTGTTTGATCGAAAGGTCTAGGACTGCCTCCCATTTTATGGCAGAAAATTTTTTGATTAGAAACCCTTGGACTCAGTCAGGACCCTAAAACTGAGTTCCTATTAGGGCCCAATGTGTTTGCTTACATAAGTTGGATAAATCCTAACTGATTTTGTTGATTCTTTTTTCTATTTGAGAGGTAATCGAGTACCAAATTATATTCAAAAACAAATTTGGGCCCGGTGCCTGTGCTTAGGGCTGAAGTGGGCATCAGGTCTGTTCTAAGGTTGGCCCTAGCCAAAAATTTTTTTTTTGTATATGGAATTATGTGTCCGAGGCATTTCCTTATGGCCCTAAGTCGGTCCTAAGGTCTGGCCTAGACAAAGAAATGTTGTAGAGAAAATGGAGGGAAATGTCCGAGGCCTGTCCTGAAGACCCTAGGTCGGTGCTAAGGTCGGCCCTAGACAAAAAAATGGTTTTTTCCTATGTTGAGATGAACATACTTTCGGAAAGTTTTTTTTACATCGTTTCTTCGAACGGGTTTTTCAACATTGCCCTCTCGGCCATTTCTAACGCAATTTAATGTGGACGTAAGTTAATATTTACTTAAATACGTTCGAGTATTTTCGCAACATCTGCTCTTTTTGCACATCTATCCTGATACTTCATATGTTTCTATTAAAAGTTTCTTAAAAAGGCAAAATAAACGACTCACAAAGTGTATGTGAGATAAAGCGTTCTGTATTTTTTATTTTTTTATTTTAAACGACTAAATTCAAAGGTTTTGCGCGATGAAAAAATCAAAAAATGCACTCGTAGTCTTTCATTCAACTAACAGTTTGACGTTTGTGTTACAACATTTTTTCAAAATTAATTTCAATAAAAAAATAATTCGGAACGTTTCCTACCACCCAAATGTCTCAACTCTCGTAATCCTCGATACTTCCCCTCAAACAATACTATTAGACAGATCACAGAAGATCTGAGTCTATATAATATATCTACATCTACATTCATCCGCTGACATACCATATGTCCCTTTATATAGCCGGCTAAAGTTCTTGCTTTTAATTTTCGTTTTTGTTAACTTTGTATTACGTCATAAAAAGCGGAACACTTGCTTAACAACAGACGCAACAGATTGTTACTTCGAATACTTGTTCAGTTCGTATATTTTAGTTCGCTGTGCCAAACAAAAAGTAACGTCGAAAATACAACAGCGCCTTCGATTTTTGTCTTTCAAGTGAAACGAAACTCGTCGTGTGTTAAGTGAGAGTTCATAATATCTGCCCACGACGAAACATAGTGTAAATAAACTAAGAAAAACATAGTCAAGTTTGTTAGTTTGGATTATACAAACACCCTTTGCTGCACTTTTGCTTGGTAAGTTCAGATTAGAAAGAATCGATAGATTTACTCGATTACCTTCGTGGAGTATTAAAATGTCCGTTAATCGAATATTCTCATTTATTTATTCATACAAAAATATTTTCCCCTGATGTTAGCTTATTACGGAGGGCGAAGCATAAAAAACTAACCACTTTTTTAACACCCCCAATATTAGCCCCTGACTGTATTTGTATTTTTAGGAACTGCACTGGCAGTTTTTTATAGCTAACAAGTGTTGTCTGGACCACCGGCTTTCCGAACCACGTCTCAGAGTAATACGAATGTAGCGTCTTTGTTACTACGCAATTACTCCGAGAAATATAGTCAGACGGCCGAGACTATTGTGTCGCCTAAATGTAGGCTTAGATACTCATTTCGTACAAAAATTCGTCGTACATGGGCTACGTCATATGATTCATTCAGTGTGTACCGTAGTTATGGGTACCAGACACACCACACTACCCAACTTTGAAGCTTGAGTGAATTTTAGGACGTTACTAATGAGCTACACTTGATAGAAAAATTCCAGGTGGTAATCGGACTACTGTTACTGTACCTGAGAATACGGTTGTTAAGTATGTTTATGCCCTCGAGCAGGTATTGTGGTGCATTACTCCATATAACGTTCAGGTAGGATATGTGCGAGTGACCTAGAGGAACGCATAAGTCAATGAGAGTTTTTACGTTTACAGTGTTTCTGATCCTCCTTATTACACCACATAATCTGCACAATTTCGACTTTACAAATTCCTCGTGGAGATTCCAAGTGAGTTTGGAGTCAATTATCAGACCCAGGTAAACATACTCTGTCACTTGGTTGACGGTTTGTCAGACTTCCAGACATTCATTACAAGGAAGTTTGATCTGAGAGGGAGAGAGAGGTCTGGATCAAGAGGGGGTCGCATGATTTGATTCGACATGGCTCGACGTCACATATTTTATCACTGTTTCTTCTGCGAACAGCTGTATCTGTCCACACTGACAAAAAAACATTACCTGCAGCACAGGTTAAAACCGGGAATTAGTAATGTTTTTATCCCAGGATTGAGGCATTTTTGCCCAAAACCCTGAGACACGTGTTTTCTAAAATTTTATTCTCTACAACTTTGCTTTTGGAAGCAACTTTCTACCTCTTATGGTTCTAGAGATATGGATCATACCTCCAAATTCTACAAGTGGTCATATCCCAATATTGCGGCATTTTTACCCTAAACCCTGAGATATGTGTTCGCTTACATTTTATTGTCTACAACTTTGCTTTTGGAAGCAACTTTCTACCTCTTATAGTTCTAGAGATATGGATAATCCCTCCCAATTCTAGAAATGGTCATATCCCAGGATTGTGGCATTTTCTCCAAAATCCTGAGACACGTATTCTCTAAAATTTTATTTTCTACAACTTTGCCTTTGGAAGCAACTTTCTAACTCTTATAGTATCCCTCCCAATTCTAGAAGTGGTCATATCCTAGGATTGAGGAATTTTTACCCAAAACCCTGAAACACGAGTACCCTAAAATTTCATTCTCTACAACTTTGCCATTGTCAGTGAATCTCCATATTGTATAGTTTAGGAAATAAAGACGAAAAACTGTTTTCGTATATGGCCAAGAAACTCAATTTCGTCGATTCCATTGGTCCCGGTGCCCCGACCCCTGACCCGATCCCCACAAAATTTTTTTTTCCAATTTTCTGACATCAAATTCTTTCATTTGACATCAACATGAGCAATTTCCGTTTTTCACCGTTTTTACCGTCCAAAGTGGGTGTCATGAAATTACGTAAATACGATATTTACATTACGTATAGCTAATCTAACAGTGTGCGTCGGAACTAAAATTCAATCGGTACATACATACAAGGCTTCAGTGTGGAACAGCTAGTGCAAATGAAAATTTCATTTCTTCTGAGAATTTGTTGGTTACTTTCGCATTAATGGCTTACCCCTTACGCGTTCGTAAATCGTAGATTGAGTTGCGCATGGGTTTCCTTCAAGATAGTACTTGCTTCGATGTCGCCATCGTGTATATTTTTCATAAGCTGACTAAGGAATAAATCGTCGGACCTTAGTCTACACACATACAAGTTATGTTATTGCTATTGTGAACTGTCGTTTAGCACGAAAAATTTTGAATTTCGAATGAAACGATACATTGTAAACCATCGCCTTCACTCACACACCATAGATTTTGCATTGTAATGAAAGAAATTGACAGACGGACATCTTAAAAATTTGTCTCAAAATTCATAATTCTTTAAAACTCCAAGAATCTATTTAAAAACACATTGTGAAGTTTTAGTGAAAATAATTTATTGCAATATTCGATTAAATGATAGACATTACATTAAACGACAAATAAAACGAATGTGGCCTCTGTGTAACGGTAAATAAAGTAGAACACGTCTGGAAAGCAAATAATACAATTTTTGTTGTTGAAAAAGACTTCAATACATGAAAACATTTGTGGACAGAAAACCGTGAAAGAAACAATAATTTTACGAAACTACGATAAATTTCTAATGTTTTTATTAGAAGTTAACAATTCCGTCGACAATTAACATAATTTGTATAAAGGTAAGTGATACCAAAATTGACTTTTGCCACTTGTGAAACTACTTTATTTCGATACGGTGCCCCATTTTTGATTATGACGCAAAAGAAATTGATGTGTGTAGTTTTATAATTTTTTTGAGGTAGATTACCTTCAAAGATTCAAAACAGACGGAATTTTCGATTAAACTATTTACCATTTCAAATGACGAACACTTTTTGGTTGAGAAATCTTTCGATTTTGTTCGTTTCATGGGGGTCTGTTTCAGGGTAAGTGAAATATTATATTCCATATCTCTCTCCTCTCTGTATGTTTTCATTTTAATTGATTCAACATGATACATGGTTTTTTGAATGAAATGTTTATTTTTATTTTTCAATTTGTTTAATCTACATTAGGT
This sequence comes from Pseudolycoriella hygida, assembly GCA_029228625.1. Classification (NCBI taxonomy): domain Eukaryota; kingdom Metazoa; phylum Arthropoda; class Insecta; order Diptera; family Sciaridae; genus Pseudolycoriella; species Pseudolycoriella hygida. The sequence goes on along the minus strand of CM055406.1, from coordinate 43,822,068 downwards.
GCCCTACTCTTTAGGTTTTATGATTTCGAATAAAAATTTATTAATATTTTGTGGCTATTGCATAACACATCATCATTTGCTATTTCTACTTCGTTCAATACATCGTACGACATAGAAGTTAAACAAACATTTTTATTTTGCCATTCATGCTTAAATATGAGATCATCGCCTCAATCAACTTCTTTAATTTTATTAGCTTGGAATCACGGAATTACAACGTACTTATTAATCGTTTAACATACACAGCACAGAGTGATTTAATTAGTTCATCTACGAAGCACAAAATAAGTGATCTTTATTGAAATCAATAAATTCAATGAATCGAATTAATTGTAATAGAAACGCTTGTCCGCCTTGAATTTTTACTGTGAATGTTTATGTTCAATTCATAGCTTTAAATCAAAAAGAAATTTGCTAAAATTAGTGTTTGTGGTATCTGAATCGTCACTGTCCAAGTCGTGATTATCGAAAAGAAATCAGTTTTGACAATAAGTCCCTTGACAGTAAGTTGGTTCGTGTTGCCATGCTATTCCGTTCAACAATAAAACAAAGCACAAGAGGGAAGCTATAATGTAAAGCGGAAACGAGCAAAATAAATATTTTAACAAAACAATAAATATTTGAAATAATGTAAATACGGTAACACCTGCTGTCGTACCATACGGGTCAAGATTAACGGTTGTTACATGCGACAAATTTAGATTTCCCTACAATTACGCAGTTCCTACTTGTTCGATGTTATTTCGATTCGTGAAACTTCTCTAATACAGTTTTAGTCGGAATCGACGGAAAGCACACTCTTTTAACATTTACTTTAATGCGTTTTAAATGTCTACGGGTTCTGTGTGAAAGATAATATCAGGCCATTTACAACGTTCCTACAATGACTTCGAAGTTGACTCATTCTATTGTGAAAGAAGGCTTTTGCACTCATCATTAAGTAGCAACTATGAACACGGAAACAATCATCGATAACAGTATCTTTTATTTTTATTGAATTTCTTTACAAATAAATAAAATTATAACAAAAAACAACCAAACGTGAAATGAAATTGTTTCTTCTTCATTTCCATCATCCGTGCTTCATTAATCTGTCTGTTAAAAAGAATACATTTCAACAAAACCATTGTTTAACAAAGCGAGTGGATTTTTTTTATTTTTCGAGAAAAAAAATCAATTCAATTCAACCTTTAAAGAGAATAACGAATCGAACGCTGATCTTTTATTTATTTTCGTTTATATTCAAATATTCACACCTTAGCATAATCGGCTACAAACGAAACTGTGACTATTGTGCAAAAAAAAAAACACGGTGGGGAATACACTCAAGAAAATGACATAATTCACTGAAAACATAAGAACCGATTAGAATTGAATAAGATTTAACCGATTTTGTTGTATTTCCTACTTTTCATTTCTTCACCCTTTTCATGTGTTTGATCTTGTGGCTTCGTGTGTTGTTTTTGTTACTTTTCTTTTCATTAAAATGGTTTTTGTGGTATATGGTTACTAAAATTTTGTATTTTGTCAATAACAGTTACTAAGAAATCTCAAATTTTTATTGGGAAACATTGCTATTTATTTACCTAATTGAAACATTTTTCACTAATTTTAATCAATTTTGATAAAACGAATTTGGTGACGTGATATTTGTCGTAGAAAAGTACTTTCTTCCGGCAAAATTAATATGTGCTTTCACCGGGGGGTGACAGTCCTTTGTTTTGAAACGTGCAAATGCTATTCAGAGTGAAGTTAGCTGCAGTTGCGATCGTAGCTAACTTCATTACAAACAAATCAACTGATTTTTTAAATGTATCAATGAAGTCAGCTGATTTTGGTTAATTTGTGAATGAGATCAGCTGATTTGTTTGTAATGAAGTTAGATACGATCCCGACTGCAGCTAACTTCACTCTGAATAGCATTTGCTTTGCACAGTTCAGACAGAGGCGTGACGGGCGTGACAGTCTTTTGTTTTGATCTATGCAAGTAATATTCAACGTGAAGTTAGCTGCAGTTGCAACCGAAATCAGCTGTTTTTTGAACTTTTCAATGAAGTCAGCTGATTTAGGTAAATTTATGAGTGAAATCAGCTGATTTTTTTGCAATGAAGTTAGCTTCAGTCGCAACTGCGGCTAACTCAGGGGTGTGACCAGGGGCGTGACAGTCTTTTGTTCTGATATTTGCAAGTAATATTCGACGTGAAGTTAGCCGCAGTTGCGACCGAAGCTAACTTCATTGCAAAAAAATCAGCTGATTTCATTCATAAATTTACCAAAATCAGCTGACTTCATTGAAAAGTTAAAAAAACAACTGATTTCGGTTGCAACTGCAGCTAACTTCACAGTGAATATTACTTGCATAGATCAAAACAAAAGACGCTCACGCCCCTGGGATCAGAACAGAGGAATGTCACCCCCCTGGGTTTCACCCAAAGAATAATTTCCATCCAATTGTAAATTTCTACGACGATCAAAAATATCCTTATTTACGAAAAATAAGTGCCCGTCTGGGAAAATTGTCCCGGAAAAAGTCATAAGAGCACGATTTGTGCTGAAGTTTACATGACGTTTCCAACGTAGCGCCTCGCAAATAAGTAATAATGTTCGGTAAAGCGACAGAGACGTTTGTATGCTCCAGTACGTTTTGTCCACGAGACGTATATAATCCTTCTGAAACGTAAAAAATACGTACACTGCTCACAAAATTTTTTCGGGACTTGATCCAAAAATTCATCCGCAGCGTTTGGAAATTTGTTTGTATGAAATAAAACATTCCAGTTCAGCGAAAATTATTTTGTAGATTTAAATATTTACGCATTTCTTTAAATTTCGAGTTCGCACGCAATAATTTGTGAGTTTTGTGAATCTCCCTAATATTTTTGGCAACAGTCAAAGTGGCGTTTATTCACTTGTCAAATTAATACAATAGAAATCACTTTCGTCCCGTCCTGGTTTCCACTTAAAAAAAAATGCTCCGTTTTTCCTCCGTTTACATGACAGTTGTCGGATAGAACAAAATAACTGTCACTTAAACGGAGAGGAAAGTAAACACGATTCAGTAAAACAGGGAACAAGTGGAAACTAGGACAACATTTTAAATTCTCATTTCTCTCCTTTAATACTCTTTATGACTCGATCATGATAGCTCGCAGTTTTTCGCGAAAATAAAGAGAGCGAAGAGAGAACGTAAAGAATCGAAAAATAAATGAAATCAACAATGGCTTCTCTGTTGCTTGGGTATTCTTGGAAATGTAAACTAATGATCTATGTCCATAACATTTAAGTGTCGTGCACATATGACGTCACACTTGCTATAAAAAATTAGTATCCATAAAAAGGTCATAATTCAGTCAGAACAGCAAATTTTGTTTATAGAACTCTGGTTATCCCCCCAATTAAGGAGTACTATAAGCAAAATCTCTGACCAGTTTGCAGCTATAAACGTTTTGGATTTTATAGCAAGTGTGACGTGTCATTTGTGCACGACCCCTTATGACAAAAATGTACAAAAATGTTCATCATTCGAGTCAATGCTTTCTTGCTGATCGTGTGCTACATGTACTACTAATTCAATTCTTACTACATTTGTGTGAAAAATGTTATGGTCGTTTTTCCTTCTTTTATTTTTAATATTTGCGAGTCAAGGGTAGCTTTAAGATTCTGATAGTCCTTGTAATTTCAAATCTGACTGGAAGTCACCCTATTTTAGCTTAGCTTTAGGGTTTCGTGAGTGTCCATTATGAAAGTCGTTAATTCATGTCGGCTTTCGAACGAACACATGTAATGTCCAGTAAGGTATGATCTATTTTCGTTACAACAAAAGACTTTTTGTGTACTTTGACGTCAAAACTGACAAAATAAACAAAACTACCAGATGTTCCAATATCTTTATGAACATCGGAACTAAAACGAACTACTTTCGGTGAAAAAGTATGTTTTTTACACGCTACAGAACAGAAATGTGGGATTTCTGAATTTGCATGTAAAGTTGTATACGTGCACTGGTCGTGCCGCGACCAACAATATTTTCTAAAATCAACCGTTCTAAAGGGATACTACTTCCCATGAAAATTACATTTCCACTAGTAAAACAAGAAAAAAAAACTCACAAAATAAGAAGAAATGAGTTTAAGAAGTGGAGTAAATTACGTTGATTTGTAATGATTTGAAAATGGAACCACATGGACCTCCGTGCAAAGCGTTCCAAATACGTACAAATTGTGATTTGGGTTTCAATTCAAGATTCGTCGTTATTTGTATAGAGTCTTTGGTTATTATGGTTTAAATTCGAATGTCGTTCTAAATCAAGATGATTCAGTTGCATAGAGAATTTCATTATTTCAGTGATAGACTAAAACGGAATTGGTAGATATTTAAATTTTGTCTGAGTTTACTGACAACAACTGACAAAACAAAGTACAGAAAAGACTTTTTAGAATTTGTACAAAATTCTATGAATTGTTTAGTTAATTTTTGTAATCGCAATCTGTGTGTTTGTCTTGAAGTTGACGACAACATTCCATTGCACTTTGTCTCATCCATATGGTGTGAAGGATACAATCAATTTTTTTTAAATGTTTTAAGCTTCGATATGTTATTTTCACTGACATCTTTCTTCATATGTTGAACCGTCCTTGATTACAAAAAAGAAAAGAAAAAAAACGCAAATCTTTTATAGTTTTATGTAACTACTGAACTGTCTCACTTATGAACATAAATTGCCATCGGACCAAAGAAATGTTTCTGTCTATATCAGCGACTGGATGGACAAACCAGAGCATTACAAAGCTACGAAAGGTAAGAACTTTAATCAAAATATTACTGCTTGTCATCATCGCTTGATGTCCGAAAAACCGATTCGATAAACCTACTTACTTTGTTACGTTACGCTTTGTAAATGCTCGAAAAGATAAAACAAATAACACATTTCACCAAATCACAATTTGCTGCTGTTTTGCAACAAAATCCGTTGATCGTATCCTCTTTTTTGTTTTGTTTATTTGCAGAAAACTAAAACAATGGCAGCCGCAGAGAGTTCTATTCGTTTTAGCGATCATACCATAGACAAAGCCACAAAAGCTAAAGTTACTCTAGAAAATTACTACAGCAATCTCAAAACACAGCACTGCGAACGTGTACAACGCTTGGCCAAATTAGAAGCATCATTGAAAGATGATTCATTATCTACATCACAGAAACAGGAAAAACGTTTGCAACATGCACAAAAAGAAACGGAATTTTTGCGGTTGAAACGATCACGATTGGGTGTGGAAGACTTTGAAGCACTCAAAGTGATCGGTCGAGGTGCATTTGGAGAAGTGAGATTGGTGCAGAAAAAAGATACGGGACATGTGTATGCAATGAAAGTGCTGCGTAAAGCAGACATGTTAGAAAAAGAACAAGTTGCACATGTGAGGGCTGAACGTGATATATTAGGTAATTTAACACCTTCCTGCTCTTTTACGATAAATACATTTTGCCAACCTAGAAAAGGAAAAATCACTTTTACTCTCTTTGATGACAATGTATACAAGTAAATAGAAATCATGTCTCCCGTTAAACGATGAAGTAAAAGTGACTTTTTCTTCCCTAGGTATGTAAACAGAACTTTCTTTGTATAGAGAAGGTTCTTCTAACACTGTAAAAAAAACGTTTCCTTTCCTTAGTGGAAGCCGATCATCAGTGGGTTGTGAAAATGTACTACAGTTTTCAAGATCCAGTCAATTTATATTTGATAATGGAATTCCTGCCTGGTGGTGATATGATGACGTTGCTTATGAAAAAGGATACGCTTTCTGAAGAATTTACACAATTTTACATCGGCGAAACGGCTTTGGCTATTGATTCGATACACAAATTGGGATTTATTCATCGGGACATAAAGCCAGATAACCTACTGCTAGATGCCAGAGGTCACCTGAAGGTACCTTCATGCACTAATGCATCGGAATTGAAATAAAAACAAATTTAAATCACTTCACAGTTGTCTGACTTTGGTTTGTGTACTGGTTTAAAGAAATCCCATCGGACAGATTTCTATCGAGATCTCTCACAAGCGAAACCTTCAGACTTTATCGGAACAGGAGCCAGGTGATTAATCTGACGTTTATTCGAATTAGAGTAAAAATGTTAATTTAAAAAAAGTTCGTTTATTTTTAGTCCAATGGATTCGAAGCGTCGAGCTGAAAGTTGGAAGCGAAACCGACGTGCTTTAGCTTACAGTACTGTCGGTACACCCGACTACATAGCGCCAGAAGTATTTTTACAAACTGGCTACGGCCCAGCCTGTGATTGGTGGTCTCTTGGTGTTATCATGTATGAAATGTTAATGGGCTACCCTCCGTTTTGTTCCGATAATCCACAAGACACATACCGCAAAGTAATGAATTGGCGTGAAACGCTTATTTTCCCCCCTGAAACTCCAATATCAGAAGAGGCTAGAGAAACAATTGTTCGGTTTTGCTGCGAGGCTGAAAGACGAATGGGATCTAGTCGAGGTATTGAAGAGTTAAAATGTGTTCCATTTTTTCGAGGAGTCGATTGGGAACATATTCGAGAACGGCCAGCTGCCATTCCCGTTGAAGTGCAATCCATTGATGATACATCAAATTTTGATGACTTCCCTGACGTTACATTAGAAATTCGTAAGATTTTATTTCATTTTTCGGTCCATTTGATTAAAAATTATTCAATTTACAGCATCAGCACCCCTTCCACAAGATGGCGAAATTCTGAAGGATTGGGTGTTTATCAATTACACATTCAAGAGATTCGAAGGTCTCACGCAGCGAGGCACGCCAACGAAGAAATAAATGAATCTAATTCGCATAGACGCTTCTCCACACATTACAATACACTCACTATATTAAAGAAATATTTGGAAATTGCAACTAACTTTGAGCCACAAGACAAAAAAAAAAACCTAAAAATGTGTAAAAAATATCATTTGTTTCGTCGGACGCCTTTAAAAATTTATTTATTCAACAATTTCGGTTTAATTATAAATTAAATTCTTTAAAGCTGTGTCCATTGTTTTCATTTTCTTTAATTTTCTTCAAATTTTTATTTATTGAAATTTTTACTTATAAATATAAATCTACGATCGCAAGATTTATGTTTCACTGCGAATTCTTTTTTGTAGGTACACTCAACGCAAAATAACTTTTCCTATGCTGACATTTTGACTGAGAATTCCTTCGTACGAACAATAAAACCCATACGGTTTGGCAAATGTTATTTTGCGTTGAGTGTATGGCAATAAATACATAACTTCTGCACACACAACTCAGAAATGGAGAATCACACGCAACGCCAATCGTTTTTTTAATAAATTCGTAAAGAAAACAAAAATTGTTTAACTTGGACATGTCGGATAGAAATAAATGAGAAAGAAGGACGCAAAAAAAACCATAGAAAAGTACCAGCAGAAAAATGCATTATTAGGTGAGTTGGGAACGTAGTCGAAGGTAAGTCTTGATTTCTCGGATTAATAACACAACAGCCAAAATTCGCTTTTTTGATGAAAAAAAGTCATTCCCTTTTTCAGTTTGGCTCTGGAACCCCTAAAATATTTTTACTTTTCTATGGAGGCGAAATTGCGTCCATACAAAAGTCAAAAAATGAAATGACTTTCATTCGTCAAGAAAAGGTGAAATTTTTGGTCTATAGCGCGGCTACATGAATTTGATTTTCATTTGTGACCTAGTGTAACAGAGCTGTAACCGCACAAAAACAATCAAAAAGGCTTCACTCTTCGTTGCTTATACTTGAATTATATCTTAATTTAGGCTGTGTATTGTAGTGATGATCTTTTTCTATCTGTCCTTTCTCTCGAGAAGCATTCTTTTTCCATATGTATTTCTTTGCCATAGTCATTTCACCACGGCCCAGTAATTTTTTTTTCGAGTAATTCAAGCGGCTTCAACTCATCCTCATTCTCATCCATGTTATCAGCATTCCTTTGAGCCAATAATATGAAAGAGAATTATGATTGAGAAAATCGACTGCCTAGTTCTGCTATCGTAAGGTCGATTAACTCAAAAAAAGTTTCCTCAAACCTTCACGTTGACAAAGTTGAATAAGTTATGATTCTGGTTCATGTTGGGCGTCGAGGCGCTCAATTCCCGACGGTTTTGAAGTTTTACGGATGCAAATTACTCTGAAAAAAAAGCGTGCAATATGCAACGACCTATCAGTTAAGGTAGCAGATAAAAATTAAGAATAGCATGGAAGCAAAATACTAATTTTTGCAATTCACCGACAAAAAACTCGCTTTTTCATGTGTCATTTCGGTGTCGCATGAGGTCACTTTTCGCACTAGTGCGACAATAGTATTTTATTCACCGCGGTGCTTCCCTAGGGAGTTAAATTATACATTGCTGGTTTCAAACTTTGTTTCGTTTATTTGTTGCTTTGGTAAATAAAATATCATATGGAAATGAGGGATAATTTGTTTATCCTCTCGGGGAAATACATCCCTCAACTTCGGCTCGAGATGTTAACCTCCCCTTCGACGACAAAAAAATTATCCCGCAGTTGTATAATCTACTATTGTGGTCCTAGGACGGCAAAATAATATTTCGGAAAGAGGTGGAGTAAACATTCCAAGGCGCAGCCGAGGACCTTGTTGACTCCATCGAGATCTGAAATATGTTTTTGCTATCCGTGGGTCACACATACAATGAAGGTTCGGGCGGTGGGCTTATCTCCTTCACTACCCGTACTTTGTTTGTTTCACTCAACTGTTTCAGAAGGTCTACGCAGTAGGCCCTATGTGGCTAAAATTCACAATAATGCGGCTGGGGTATAGGCGAGGAGCAAATCAAATCAAAGGACTCATTCAAAGCGAGGACATTATTTGGAGTTACCACGTCCTTGACAAAATTGAACTTGCTGCTTAACTGGCAGAGCTGTGGCGGAGGATAGCAGCAGTGATGTTACTTTAACAGCTCATCAACAGCTGTCAACGAATTTTTTTGAACCATCGTCATGGTATCAGTTAATGTTATCATCATTTTAGTATCAAAAGGCATTCCAGCTTGCGTACACGAGGAGAAAGACACGGTCAGTGGACCTATTTATGGAACATGTCAGTAACTATATAATCCATGGTACTCCATGGATTACCACTCAGCTCAACGGTATTCAAGTAACTAATGTAACTGAAATTATATAAACAGTAGCTAGTCTACCGCATGTTCGAGCGACTGTGGTTGTTGTTAGAAGATAACGATACACTTTCCATAATTCGTAAGTCACCAGTAGCTATGGGCTATTCTAGCTGTATGAAATATGAGAGCGGTCTCCATTGCCTCAATCTTAAAAAAGTGTCAGTTTATTTCTATGAAAAGAAGCTTAAGAAAGCTACTATAGAAGTGCTTTTCATAAAACAAAAATCTTACTTTTTGTCGTTTTTACAGTTCAGCCCGCTTTCACATTACACCCAGCACTGTTCATTCCCACCATGGTGGTGTTATTCCCACCGCTCACGGTAGGCCTAACAGTGACGCATTGGATGAACTTGTAGTGCTAAAAGAAGGAATAGGGCAATGCTACGTCAACGTCTGGCTTCCAACATTCATGCGCTTCTGGAGTGTGCACAGGCGTCAGTCTAGTTATACTCAAGTCAAGTCACTAGCGTGATAAATTCTCACTAGATAAATTTTCGCAAGTGGAAACACGCAGGGAAAAGCTCGTTTTTAGTCGGTGAATTGCAAAAAATGTTGTTTGATACACGTTACATATGCTGGTAGTTTAACGCACACGATGTATTGCTGAACTCGCCTTCTGCTCATATTGGCAATCTCACAGCTAGTGCGTTAAGCTACCTTCAAATATTCTTGTATCAAAAGCTACTATTGCGATACTAGTGTCGTATAAAGGTCGATAAAATAAGCGCAGGAGATGTCAGACGTCGTTCTGAGCCGAAGTCGAGATCGACAGACAACGAGTGCGATAAAATACCATCATACGACACGTATATCGAACGATGTTTCTCGTAACGAAACGATTTCGTCATTTACTTTAGTTATATCGAAATCCTTTCTCATACTGTTTCATATACACTGAGTTACGAAAATCAATCAATCGATGCCATTATGCAAGAAGACAATCAGTTTTGCTGAAGTGTCAGTTTTTCGCCAAATAAAGAAACAATCAACAGTAACAAACTAACAAGAGTGAAAAGCTTATTTTTTCTAGTCAAAATGTTATGCGTCATCATAATTTATCACAGATATAATGTCAATATTTAGAAGAAAAAATAAATCACAAATTTTAACCAAACAAATAAACAAACCGATCAGATGGAGAAATAAACAGATCATAGATGTGGTAAGGAACTAAATGCTGTATCAGTTATCTTAAGTTATTCTTTCTGAAAAAAGAATGCGAAATCAAATTTTTTCTTTTTTTTTCTGAATTAACTCGTTAATCGACGAAAATAAACAGGTGCTCATCATTTATTTTCACGAAAAAATTTCAAATTGAAAAGATTTTTCATTTTGCAAAATCCAAAAAGCTCGCGCTCTTTTCGCTCGAAATTTTCCACATTTTTCCAGATAGAGTCTGAAGTTGGCGACGAGACTTTATTGCAAAATTTTTCAGCGACCTGCAATAAAACCACAAATTTTGCTACAAAATCAGGGCGACATGAATTATCCTCCAGACTGAAAAAAAGGGGAATTACTACCCAGGGAATTACCGCCTAGACAAAAGCGGTAAATTTTAACAAGGAAAATACCACTTGGATGAGTTCTAAAGCGTCTAATTTGTATAAGGAAAATGCCATATTGCATAAGGAAAATGCTATTTTGTATTAGGAAAATGCCATCCCGGGTGATAATTCCAGGGCGATAATTCCTCGTGTGATAATTGCCATATCTCTGAGCGATAATTCCCTGGGTGATAATTCTTATTTTTGAGATGTAATGTAGTGTAGTGAGATGTACTAAGGTGTAGTGAGATGTACTAAGGTGTAGAGAGATGTAGTGTAGTAAGATGTAGTGAGGTGTAGGGTAGTGAAATGTACTGATATGTAGTAAGGTGCAGTAAGGTGTAGTGAGATGTAGTGAGGCGTGGTGACATGTAGTGTAGTGAGGTGCAGTGATGTTGTGTTTTATATTATAGATAAAGTGTAGTGAAATGTAATGTAGTGTAGTGAGATGTACTAAGGTGTAGTGAGATGTAGTGTAGTGTAGTGAGATGTAGTGTAGTGTAGTAAGATGTAGTGAGGTGTAGTGTAGTGAAATGTACTGAGATGTAGTAAGGTGCAGTGAGGTGTAGTGAGATGTAGTGTGGTGACATGTAGTGTAGTAAGGTGCAGTGATGTTGCGTTTTATATTATAGAAAAGGAGAGAGACAAAAACCTTGACGAACGCCCTCATTAACCTCGAAAGCCTCACTAATTTCACCACCTATTCTTACCGCAGCCCTGCTCCCTGAATAAATTCTTTTAATAGCACCCAATAAAATTCCATCAATTCTGTGCTCGCTAAGCACCTCGAACAGCCTTTGCCTCAGTATCCGATCAAATGCCTTTTTTATGTCGATGATGCACAGATCAATATTTCTCTCAAAGAGTTTTTCTATAGCTTGCCTGAAACAAAAGATCTGATCCTGACAACCTCGTAGATTTCTGAAACCACGCTGAGCCTCGTCAAGAACCTCTTCCACTACCCCCGGTAGTTGCTACAAACTTTACGGTTGCCCTCTTTAAAGATCGGAGCAATAACACCGAGGCTCCAGTCAGCAGGCATAATATTAGAGAAAAATCTTAGGCAAATATATTTTCAGCACATCCCAGCAGTATTGATGATGGTTACGTACATAAAACAACTGATTTTGTTCCAATTTTTATTTCGAAGAAAAAGAACCACATATTATTTAATACAATATATAATATAATATATGACTAAAAAAAAGTTTTATGTTTTTTTATTTATATCACGAATATTGCATCTTTAGTAATTTTTTTTTAATCTGATCGAAAAATATCGATAAGCAGCGAAAAATGTTACAATATTTACTCTAAATATATGATGTAGATAATTTTTTTTTCGGTTTTTCTTTTCATTAAGTACATTTTTCAAATATATTTTTTAAACCCTGATCAAACAAAAATTACAGGCATTTTTTAGTTATTTTTTTAAATAGTAAATATTGTTCTATGACTGCTTTTAATCATCATAATATTTTGTTTTTTTTTTAATAAGAATGTTTTGTCTTCAATTTACTTTTCCATTTAAATCAATTTTAACATAGGAATTGATCTTGCCTTTCATTCTATCTTCATTTTGCGAAATGTTCTTATTGAATATTTTGTCACTTAAATCTTTCGTTTTAAAAATGAACTACGGCATCAAATAATGGTACGTAGTAATGAATTGTGTGTATATCTATATGCTATGTAATTAAATCTAGTTAATATTTATATGTAGATTGGTAAATAATTTTTGTATATATTTATTTCATATATATAGTGATGGAATGTATATAATATACTCGTAATGTTCATTACATCTTTAAATTCTAAACAGAGCACATTTCTTTAGTACTAACAGATCAAATTTAGTTAATTTTCATTTTTTTTGTAAATAATTGGTATCATTCTATTCAAAATGAACGATTTGTAGCGATTTGTTTTGTTGAGTTTTGTTGATTTTGTGAGATTGAGGTGGAAAACTCGATACCGAGCGAAAACAAGAAATATACTTTTGAGATGCAGAACGAATCTGAGAAAGACTGCTGCTATTCGGAAGGAGTCAGCAAATTTTCTTAAAGGTGTTGGGTTAAAAATATACCTCGACATATCTCTTGAAATAATAACACGCGTCATAATAACCCCTGCCTTACTAGGATAGTTTGTTTCAATAAATCGTAATTAACAGATCAATATATAACTAGTCACTTTTCTATAGTGACACCATCCATCTTTCTAATAAAAAAGACTAATATCCAAAATAAAGATTTTTCGCCTCTTCGGATGTTTTTCTTTTATTTTCCCCATGTGAGGAAAGGTCAATTCACTAGCTTCAAATAGCTTGGGGACTCTTTAAGTGAAATATTTTCGCGTGTCACAAAGTGTTATTTATTCCAGGCTCTAAGGGATTAATTGGCCATGGTTTTTGAAACTGACGATTTTTTATGTGAAAGTTATAGGGTAAATCGGCCATGTAGTAATCTCCGACCAAACCATAGTTTCACTAGTTACTGGCCACATTTCGCATTGAAATATGGCCGATTACT